>CM068484.1:11915735-12515735 GCA_034769265.1 Remorina albescens | reverse complement strand
TGGTGTTTCCTGTCGGACAGAGTAGCCATCCAAGAAGTTGGAGATTTGACGCCAAAGCACAAAATCCCAAATCCTCCTCACGACCTGACAATAGGTCAATATTCCTTGCAACAAGGAAACATCCAATTACTGTTTCCTTCCTGTGACAACTTCTATTACCCATGCTCCTCAGCGGACAGATCTGGGAAGCAGGGGTTATCCTCTCTGTCCCACTTAACATGAAAGGCATGTGGGCCAAGTGAGTCAAGGCTGGACGTCCTCCCTCGGTGACCGTCGCTCCCGGCGGTGCTATCTTTTCAACTTTTGCCTCTTCCTGTGTCTCTTTAGCGGCGTGTCAGTCGGATGAAAGGTATTTCCTCTGAGTCACTGCTCTGCTCTCTTTTGTCAACTCCAAACCATGCAGCCCTTTAAGACCCCCGCTACACAACGCTGTTGTTTCCTACCCCAGTGGCTAGTTGGACACAGAGCAGGCCTTTTTCTAAACTGGACTTTCAAATAAAATGCTCTTTGCACTGAATTATGCTTACAGTATGTTGGCCTAGTTCAGTGACATCCTTTCCAGTGGGTCTTGAGACTTCTTCACACACACACACACACACACACACACACACACTCTTCAGTGTTCTGCAGTCTACTGTTTGATCTTGCTTCATTTCTACAGAAGAGTTAAAGTAGAGCAGGGAGTTTTGAATGTGAATGGCCCACCATGCTATTGCTCCAGCTACGATATTCAAACATAATGACCTTATTGTTTGACTGAAACATGGAGGAAGACTTGATCTGTCCTTTTGTGGAGTAAACTATCGTGCGAGGATAGCTGCAAGCAAAGAAGATGCAATGATCCCACACACGGTGAGCAGCTCTCCTTTTTCAGGTTTATCTTGAAGTCACTTTCTATCAACTCGCCTCATAAAATTCTACTTCAGTTTGTGACTTCCTGTATTTTCAAGACGGCCTGTTGAGAGGAAGACATAGTGAACTTTCTGTTGAGATTAATGAGCATACACAGACAGAATAGGAAAATGGTTCAAGTTCAAGCTGGGTTCTTTAACCCATTGCAACAATCAGAGAGGTGAAGGTACTTAAGCACACTGTGCTTTAAGCTAAATGCTAATGTCAAAACTATAATTTGAACTATGACATTGCTACTGTAGATGTTAATATTGTGCATTTGTTGGGAATTATCTTCATTAGTGGATTAATACGATTTTAGCGAGTTATCGCAGCATTAAAATGGTGTATGAAAGACTGAAAATATTCACAGTTATAATGAAGGATCATGTGTGATCACAGCTATTCAAACATGAGCAGAGGTCTGTGGCACAGAGGAGTAATGATTTGACTTTAGCTACACAGGTAATACTTCCTGATTTGGATCAATTCACTGTTGGTTTTGGTCTTTTCATTTGATTTATTGAGAATTAGAAATAAAATAGAATATCGGCAGAGTTATCCTTTAAAGCAGCCTATGCATCAACATGTGTCCATATTAGGTTAATTTCTTCCTTCTCTGGGCCTGATTTGTGTTATTATCTCTGGGATATAGAACATGTTAGGAATAAAGTTTTGTCTCAGCTCATAATTTGTGAGTGGATCATATGTAGCGTATCCCCTCCTTTCATCAGCCCCCCTGTGAATCTGAATCTTCCTGTTTTCATAAATCCACCTGTCCTGCATGCCGATCCTCTCTCTAACTAAGGAATGTCACAAACCTGTTGATACAGACTTTTGTTGACGCAGGCTTGGTGTCTGAAATAACATCCGACTGGGCTTTATCAATGTTTAACCTCAGTTGAAAAGCTGATGTATTTCCAAATGAAATACAGAAATATGGCCTTATATAATATCTGAATTGACTGACTTATTTTCTAAACCACAGTGAAAGGACGGAAACATAGTGGATGATAAATTCTTGATGTGGGTCTGATTCATGGGATAAAGGCAACTGGAAACTATTATTCGAGTCCAAACAATAAATCAGTTTTGTTGTAGTGCTACATTTGCTCAAGCTAATCTTTCCATATATGAAACTAGGACAAAATAGCTATTACTTCTTCTGTTACAACTTTAAATTCACTTTTAAAACAGTAATCTGAAGCACAAGCTACTCAGTGCCATGCTATGTATAAAATAAACCATGCAGGCTGTTTGAACTGGGATAACTGTTAATGAAGGGACATTCAGGGTCAGAGTTCCCCAACCTGATTATTTCTGGCTCGGTTATATAACAGGCAGTAGCAGCAAGTCTTAACATAGTTCCATTAGCCTGTGTAGATAAGCTTTTGCAGCGATAAGGCAGCTCCACTCAGGTCCATGGTCTCAGTCAGGAAGGACACCAGAGAGACTTTAATTGGCTAAAGAGACTGACGGTGCCCTGCAAGTGAAGCCAGTTCAGAATAAAATCAGACCAAATGAAGAGCAGAGTGTTGTGTGCAGGGCCACAGGTGGCACTGACATGTTGTTACTTCTTCCTCTGATGATTAAATAATGTCAAAAAAAAAAAAAAGCCCAATAGAAGACATTTGTTCGCCTTCAAAGCTGTTGTTTTACACTGTTTAGGTTGTTGCTACAGATTGAGGGAGTCTGGATGAACCCTGTATACAACACACAATAAGTATTACTTATTAAGGAGGTGTCATGAGGGTGGGCCCTGACCCATAAGTTAGATTCCAAGGTGGGATGTCAGCAAAGGGAAAATGCTTTTAACAGAATAAAAGAACAAATTGGCCAGTCTACAGTATTCTGCATTATATTGTTTGTACCCAGAGGGAAAAATGTGGTGCCATGATTTAAAATGTATCAGTCAACACATTAGTCAATGAGCCATTCAGCTAAAACATGGAAATTTCAGCAACAAGTTTAATAATCAATCAATTGCTTTAGTCACCTGATAAACAAACAAACAAACAAAAAATGCTGTGTCTTCAGGTAACAAGATCCTTGATGTTTTATATGATTAATATGTATATGTGACTGTTTGGGCTTTTGTTCTGACAGAAAGACAGACAGACAAATTGAAGATCATTATCAAATTACGGTGAACATTTGGCACCTTTCCACAAGCAATCTACAGCAAATTAAACAAAATAATTGATTAATTAACGAATTGGTGAATGTGGAAATTAGCAGATCGATCTGTTAGGAAATAACTGAGTTTCAATAAATTAACTCTGCAGTTTGCAGCAGTCTCTATCCAGCCTTACTCATAAACCTTATTCGGTCTTCCTGGTGCTGTGCGTTGTTTCTATGTAGGAAAATCAGACAGTCGAACACTTCAGAACAGAGCTGTTTTGTTGTTTTGTTGTGTTTTTTTTTAGGAAATTAAGATGAGGCAGGGTAAAGTTCCAGTAAGTCATGTCTGTGATGACCGGGGGGGCATCACCGGCCGCTGATTGGCCGCTCCGCACGCGCGCCGCAGGAGCGGAGAGGGGCGTGAACGCGTCGGAGCGCGCTATATGTAGGAGTGTGCGTCTGCCCGGGACTAGGACACGGACTGGAGCGAGGAGACAGGCAGCAGCGATCAGAAGCACAACAGCAACAGCAGCGGCAGACGCACAGACTTGGACATTTAACGCCCCGCAACTACTACTAGTACTACCACTATCACTACTATTACTATCACTGCAGCAGCCGGACCCAGCAGGACTCCATACAGTAGACCCCGGCAGAGACAGAAGGACGTGTGGAGACAACATGCAGTCGGTGAAGCAGCACCTCATCAGCCTGCTGTTTGTCTTCAGCAGCCTGCACCTCCAGCTGACGGACGGCTGCTCCTGCGCTCTGTCGCACCCGCAGGACGCTTTCTGCAACTCCGAGATCGGTGAGTAACGCTTACTGCCTGAGTTCACCTTCACCTCTGGACCCAGGTGTTCACTCACACTCACTCACACACACACACACACACACACACACACACACACACAGACGCGCGCGCTGTCTGGCATCGCAGTCACGTGACACGAGTTCACTGGCAGTCAAAGCAGTTGTTTGGATCTCTGAGTAGAGCTGCAGGACTTCAGCTTCATGTCAGAATCCCAGTATAGTGTGTAACGTCCGTCTCCAGGGAGCAAACACTAAGAGCCAGATGTTGTTGTCACTACTGACTGTATAATGTAACACACTGGATTTTTTTGGTCAGAGGAGGACAACATTGATGCTCGTTGAAGTGATGGCTGTTAAACCAACTCAAGGGTTCCCAGAAACCTCTATTCTGAGTATCCATAAAAACACTCCATTTGGGAATCACCTCCGTGTTAAAACAAAAGGATTCTCCGGCTGTTTAAATGTGGACACACTCTCAGTTTTGGTGTGCTCACAGAGACGTAGCTGTGAGCTCCCTCAGATGAGTGAAGCGTTTCACCTGTAGTCACTTCCAGCCTCTCTGGACACTCATTGCCACGTTTCTCTCTCTGCCTCTGGGTGAATGTTGCTAAAAATGTGGAGCTTCTGCATGCGATAGCTTTTATGAGAGTTATTAGAGTACACTTTCAACAACCCGAAGTCATAGGAATGATCAAGTGGTGTGAATTGACACCATTTGATAACAAGATCCCTGCTGCTGCGTATTTCTCTGTCTGGTATTTCACCGTCAGACAGCCTAGAGCTGTAACTCTGATACACTCAGACTTCACATAGCTTGTTTTACTGCCTGCTTATGCTTTCTCTGACTCCCCAGAATAATATGAGCTGTGGATCTGGCTCAGGCTGGAAGGTTAGCCGAGCCTGACCTGTGTTTTTAGACAACACTGGGAAAGACCTGAGATTACTGTATCTGATCTGCCCAGTGAGGAGGGAGGGGGGTGTTTTGAGTTACAGGGGGGGTTTGGGGTTGAAATGTGGGCAGGAGGGCAGAGAGAGGGAACTTTGTGTGGGGTAACAGCACAGGAACACACACACACACACATTTGGAAAGGGGGAGCTTACAGTGTTTTTCTATGCAGCTGATATTTTGCTTCTGTAACATTTGACCCAAAAATCTTGAAAACCATCATGCAGCTCTCTGAAGCCCACAAACACAATCAAACAATAACCTCTCAGTTTCAACTGAGCACATGTGGACATGCACACACAAACACACACAGTGCCGGCATGTGTGTAGCCCATGTGTTTAACCCCGTCATCTACTGTTGACCCCCCCAAACACACACAAACCAAATTAAGATATGACTTTAAATGATATTGCATTTACCTCTCTTCACCACTAGAGGCTGATGACAACGTTAAATGAAAAATCACGAGATATATTTTTTGAATTATCAAATTAATTGAAATAGTTTCTTTGTTCAAATCTAATTCCTTAGGATGAAAACTCCAGAGCACTCTAATGTACATGCACTAATTATGAGCAGCAGTCAATCAGTTAGCTTAGCTTAGCATTAAGTTCTCAGCAAGGAACAAACACCTCAGGAAGAAGGTGAATAAGTGTATTTCTGAAACTGTTAAACTGCCTTTGTGTTTATGAAGCAACAACACAAACAGGTAATAAATCACTACACCGGTTGAATGTTTCTTGTCCCATCACCTATCCTTTCTCCCTTTATCTGATCTTTGATTCACACTTTGAACAACAAATCCCTAATTTCATTTTCTGCATATGCTCTTTAAGGCATTCCCTTTGGTTTTGACACAGGCAAAGAACTCACATTGATGCTAGGTTGAATCTTTTTCTGAGCTTTAGCAAGTAGGAGACCTTTTATTGGAACGCCTCAAAAACATGACCCAGGTATTGTGACTTTAAGGACCCAAAGTAGCCTCTGTGTGTCTCTTGGTAACCAGTGATCACCAGGCCAGTGAGGGTTTTTTCATCAAAGTGATCCGGTAGGATTGAGTGAAAATACCACTCGCACAAACACTCGTGCAATGCTTTTCATAGTCCTTCAGATCTTCAGATGGTTCATGGTGTTGGCACCCACTGAGATCTGCCAGTTTAAAATCTGGGACTGACTTCAATGGGTGCAGTGATCAGTGGTGAGCCCAATAAATCCCATTTCCAAGGTCCTGGCTTAGCTTGAAGTGTGCTTTGAATGTTTGTAGTCCCCCTTATACCTCAGAAACTTCAACAACAGCAGCTGGATGCACAAAGGTTGCAGTCACTAACACTGTATCCTGGGTTAGATTTAGTCTTATTCCATAGTTAGGGTAGTCATGAATTCTGCCCTTTTTTCGAACCGACTCTAACGAAGTCCAGATTTTTGAGCTTTACATTGTAAGCCTGAACAGTTTAAATGATCCAATCATAAGGATTACAGTTCCCGATATCCTCAGGCTAAGAGTACGCTTGACCTTTTAGATGACAGGTGTTACAAATTTGTTAAGACTAAATAATTCTTTAGTTTAAGGTCCTCCTCTTCCTTAAACCAAAACCTGCACTCCAGCCTTTGTCATCAAGCCTGGATAACGTATGAGGACGATGTGGAAAACAGAAAAGGACAGGGGTTGAAAAGATAAAGCCGCAAGGAAGAAACCGTGTAATTCTTACTTTCTACATCAAAGGCGACAGGCTCGAATCTTCCCATTTAAAACCTGTTGTCTAGTTCAAAGTGTTTTGCCCTTGTTTTCTTGGCCCTGACCCATAATCGCCCACGGGCATGACACTGGATGAATCACAATTAAGTTAAAGGGGGTGGAAAATGGGTACTGGAGTCTGTCTCTCTTTATTTAACAAATCCAAATTGAAACATTAAAGAGTGTGACAGTGTTTCAAGAACTGTAGTTTTTCCTCAACTTGAGAATTTGGGTTGCATCTGAGTCATACTCTTGGTTACTATTGCTGATTCATTATCGTTCGAGTGGGACTTCCTCCACAATAAACTCTGAGCATGTTAGACCAATCCTGCGACATTTTCCCTGCCACATACCTGAGCTCCAGGCACTGACCTGGCTGATTTATCCAGCAGAGACCTTGTTGGCTGTTATTAGGCATCTGTGTTAAAGCAGCCCATTCAAAGGGGGTAAATGAGCAGCGCCTGTTTTTCCAAATCCCTTCGAAAGCAAGATTAGAGGCCCAGCAGTAAACTTTGACCCTGAGATTTAATATTGCTCCCCAACAGCCCTCGTTCCCAAGTGCTTGGGGTGACAGGAGCAAACTTTTAAATGCTTACACCATGAACCAGGTCAGTTGCTGAGGATTACTGCGATATGTGTTCAAGCTCGGTTTGGGATTGAGGATAAGGCCGAGGGAAACGGGCTCGGTCCTACGGCACGCATTTCATTGTAAGTAGATGAGCTTTGCCAAATGAATGCAGGTTTAGACCAATGTATGGCCCGGAGCTCTGTGTCTGCGCTCTCCTGGTACTAATACATCCGCCGCCTCCTATTAATGAGTTATGCAGTCGAATCAATACTCCCTCTGTCAGCCTCTCTCCCCCTCCTCATCTGCAGTTCAACAGGTGACTGTAGACAACCTGAGTGAAGCCAGGACTCCTGTTATGTATTATGTAACCTAGCATCAGATATCCCTAGTTTTCCTGAAATGAGTTAATATACAATGAGATGTCAAATGTTTTGGATTCTGTACAGACTCGGGATGTTCCTTACCCTGAGCCAGGCATATCAAATCTCCAGCCCCTCCCCTCTCTGATGACCACACAGACGCTCTGGGGTCCACTGTTTAAAAAAAAATGGAGGCCAGCACAGGGGCCTTGGACGACTGCCCAGGACATACTCATGAAAATACAGTGACTAATAAACTACAAACCAATGATTTAATCACCTTCTTGCAACTTCTACTTTTAAAGATGTTGAATAATATAAGAGTTTGACTGACCTTACAACAAAAGCAACACAACATATCTGCCCCCTTGCTGATGTAAACTGATTTTCAAACTAGCTTTACTTGAGAGCAGCACAGTAGATAGCACAGGCAGAAATCCAGTGGCAAAGATACAAAGACTTATGAATAGCAGGCACAGAGGAAGTATAGATAACAGCAGACCATCTGACAGAGCTTCAGGTGTTGGCTGTGACACATGAACTAGTTTCTTTCAAATACTTTACCCCAAGCCAACTAAAGGCAACAATTGTGGCTTTGACAAGTAGTGTTTTTTTGGTCAGCTAGCATGACACTTTAACTCAAACGACTAGTTGGTCACAGATTCCCATGGCTTGGTCCAACAGAAACATCCAGTGGAACTGTTGAAAACTGGAAAAAATATGTCTTATCAGTTTTTCCAATCCCCACATTAGAAATGATGATGAAAGTCGATCTATAGCCTTACTTGGTCTGGTATGACTAATAGTGTATAATGGATACCTCCATCTACCAATAGGAAACCTTTATCTACATATTTGTGTGTGACTGACAGGAAAGTTGGTTTGCTGACCACTTGCTCCTCTATTATTGTACTCTTAACACTGCAGTGTATTCACTGGTTATTAGATGGTGACTTTAATTTGGACCAAATTTAAATGCTGCTTTTAATTCGGAGTGTTTCGGTCCACCACAATATCAGATATAGAAGTTAACACTCGCTTCGTGCTCGTTTGGCTGCCGTTACATTTCACCAGCAGTAAGTGGATGTTAGAGAGAGATTTTTCCATCTGAGATAAAGCTTTGCTGCAGGGTTTCAGTTTCAGTGTTTATTTTTGAGCATGGTAGTGTGTCTTCCTGAGAATTCCTCTTCTTCCTACTCGCCCCTCAAACTTGGACCACTTTCTGCATACTAAAATCACTGTCACCCGTCCTGTGCCTCGCTTTCTTTATCTCCCTCTCGCTCCGTATCTCTCGCTCTCTCTCTCACACACACACACACACACACACACACAAATGAGTCATCTTATTCTTGTCATGCCTGGAGTTTGCCACATTGTACGTAGGCTGAAATAAATGTTTGACTAAATTACATGCTCAACTTAAGATTTAGCATTTGCATTCAGGCTTGTGTAATCCACTGCTTTAGGCATGAAATACTAAGTGAAAAATTGATTCACTTCTCTTTTTGTTAGACTCTGGTTACTTCTCTTATAACAAAAAGCCTCCCACTCTAAAAAATGTATGTCAGATCCTCTGCGGAAGATGAATCCTTGTGCGTCACAGCAGTGGCCTGTAATTCTTTATGTTCAGCAAAGGAAGACGGAGGGGGGGCTCTTATGTTACAGTCTAGAGCAGCTGACAGATATTTCAACTCAACTATATTAACTTCTGGGTTATTAACCAGGTCATAAGACCTCTATCCCGTGGCACTTGACCTCTAACCTTCAGCTAGATGGTCAAAGGCTTGTGGAGGTGGAGGTTAATTAGCTTAGTTCACCAACTTACATTTAATACTATTATGGGTCTTTCCAATGCTGAATACTCCAAAGGGACATATGGCTGACATGGTATAATAGAGAGAGTCTAATATGGGACGTTTAACTACACCCTACGATAAATACACAAACATTTGTATGACTTCATATTTTAAACTGTTCAAATTTATGTAGCAAAATGCTGCAAAATATGATTTCATTAAAACTTGAAAGTAGAAATTGCTAAATATAAATCCATATGAGGAATTTACACTAACAAATGATGTACAAATTTAGTTAATGCTGTGTATACAAAGAGGAGTTTACAAAGTAGAATAAACTATCCACACACTGCATGTATACGTTGCAGTTGAATCTGGCTGATCTGATATCAGCTTATTAAAATGGGTTAAATAAACACTTGTAATGTGACTTTCTCCTGGAGCAGGCAGACATGCGGTCTAATGTAAATATAACTGCTGAATGAAGAGGAGGTCAAGGGGTCACTATGGGGGAATGACACAAATCCTCTGTCTCCGGAACAGCTGAGGCCTTCACACATTCTTCTGGGTGATGGCCCCATCACTGGCCAATTAGTGGCTGCCGTCCAGCAAGAGGGGTCCTATCTGGATGTACTTCAGTTAAATCAGCTGACCTGTGGTCCAGAACACTTGTTTCTCCCGAAGGCTGTTTTTTCAGGTTAGGGCTGAATAAGAAACTGGGCTTTGGGGTGGCTCTTTAAAATAAGGGCAGAAGTATATTTAATAGAGTATCTAAAGTATCCACACATTCCTTTGTAATTGTGGCCCAGTTCCTCTGCAATTGCAGCAGCAAATGTCCATCAAACAGCATTTGGGTACATTTAGCAGAGGTCGATCAGGTAATTGCGCTCTTGGGTTTAAATTAACAGAGATGACAGATTAATGGATCGCATGTTCTGCATTAAGTTATTGTTAAAGGTCAGAAAGGGGGAAGCAGGAAGGGAGTCAGTACGGAACATTAACATCAAAAGGTCTGAAATGACCAACTTAGTCATGTGAAAGTCAGTGAGTGATAACATGATGCTGGCACGAGCTCTACCGAAAGGTAGTGCCAGAAAGGTTTTTTATTTAACGATATTTATCCATTATCTATTCTTTCATTGTTTAGCGCATGGCTTATTTTTCTTAGCATTATTTTTTAAACACATATTACTGTGAGATGCACTGAGTACTTTTCAAATAAAAAAAAAAGACAATTTTACTGCAGGCAACTTTTGATTGGTTGTACCTGTGAAGAATGAAAGTTGAACCTTGAACCTTCATCTGCAGTTTGAAAACTTTTTCTATTTTTAAGCTCCAACATTTACTACTGGACATTCACTGACATTGGTCTAAATGCAGTTATCTGGAGTTATCTGAATGACTATTGCATTGCCATTTAAGTGGCAAAAATCTACGGTCCCCTGAGGATGAGCCCTAATGACTTGGGTGATCTTGTCACTTTTCGTCCAGCACTGCCATTAGGTTTAAGTTTCACTTTGTCTTTAGTGCTGTTTAGCTAACATTTGTCTGTGAAAAGTTTAACTTAAACAGTGATAAACATAAGCTAATGACAACTGTAATGTTAGCATTGTCATTGTGAGAACTTTGCATTTAGTCCAGAGCACAGCTCTGCCTAAATGCAGTCTGCTTATTCTTGACAAATGAAAAATATGGTTTTCTGCTGAAACGGCTGATTTGCCACATCCTGACCTCTTCATACCATTTAAATAAGAATTTGCAGGTTATATTTAGAATCCCAGGGTCTTCATGTCTGAAATAAAGCTGTGGTCTCCACTTTTGGGTGGTCGTGATATAACTGCTTCCTGTTTGAGTTTTATTTTTCTGCCCAATGCCGTTTACCTGAAGGCAGGACAGCTAGACAAGGGTTAGACCAAACAGAAGATGCCACATGCCTCATTTCTCTCAGCAGGTGAAAAGAATGAAAGGCTTCTCTTTTTTTTTTCTTTTCTGGGGGAATGCAAGCCCCCAAAGAATGTGGGAAGGAAATTCCACCGGCAGAAGATAACAAACATGACTAGTGTTAGTTGTGTCTGTGGCTGGTTGGCTGTGGGCAGCAGGTGAACTTCACAGAAGATTGACTGCTGATGCAGGACCCTCATATCTGGTTAGATTCTATTCACTGACTCAAATTAACACTCATTTTTACACTACCCCCAACTGGCTTTCTACAATAGGTCTTTTTATTCCACCATGAGTGAAAGCAAACAAATTAAAGTCTTCATCATACATTTTCACCTCACCAGCATTTACATGAGGGTCCCGGATGCAGATAAAATCTTTTTCAAGCCCGGATCCCAATATAGAGAGAAGCCCGTTAAAACAGGAGTCACACACTGCACCCTTTTCCTTCAAACAACTTAATTCTGGTGTTTTTTTAAAGAGCAGACGACAGACTGGAGTCACATTTCTCCAACTCCGACCTGAATACTTAACCAAAACCAAGCTGTAAAAACTGAGGTTTCCAGCAATTGTTCGTCTAGCAGTAGACATGAGTAGCCATCCAACAATGTCACGATTTTTCAGTGTAAAGATGAGACCTTGTATTTCTCCCTCACATATTTGTAGCAAACTACGGCCTTCAGTGTTTTTTCCCCGCTGACCCTCCTTGGCAAACGGCAGCAATGCAGAAAATCTGATAAACGGATTAACTGTGGTGCCAACATGATGCCGCAATGGTATTTACCAGGGGGTTTGCTAATGCCAGGCAGCATGTTATTAGGTGGTTTTGAGATAGAAGATAGATAAAGGTATGTGAGTATGCGTTGTGTGGTTGACCTGTCTGCCTCCTCCTTTCACAGTGATTCGAGCTAAAGTGGTGGGCAAGAAGCTCCTGAGAGATGGACCGTTTGGAACGATGCGCTACACAGTCAAACAAATGAAGGTGAGCGAATCAGCCCCCCTGGCAAAACACTGAAAGTCTTTCAGCTGTAAATGAAATGTACAACTTCACAAAACATATTCCCTCCCTTTCTTACCAAAGTTGGATCAATATCACAGATGTCAGTTAGGTAATTATGAAGAAAGACCTGGTGAGGTGATAAAAGGAATAAATTACTTAGTTAATCATTTCTTTAGAGGAGCTATTGGTGGATTTTTTTTAACCTAACAGAGCCAGGAGAGCTGCACCCCCTCTCTGCTGCATTCTAAACTAAGACAATTGCCCCCTGGTTTTAGCTCCATATGCCACACACAGACATAGAAGTAGTATCAATAGTCTCACCGAATGCTCAGCAATAAACCAAACGAGTGCGCCTCCCAAAATACAGCGTTATTCTTTCACTTTTTTTACTGACGGGATGAAAAGAAAGCAGTGGGTTTGTATTCGATAACATAAGTCACAAAATGTCACAAACGTTTTGTGCTTTAAGTGCCAATTTCATTTGAGGTTGCCATGTTTTTATGCTTTGTGCCTGACATTCCAATAAAATAGACGGGATGCTGTGTCTTTTTGATTAATCCCACCAGCTAGAGTTATCAACACATTTCAGAAATCAGTAAAAAAAAATTGGCACTGCCATTATTGAAGGAACAGGCTTGCCACATAGATTGTTACACTTTTTTCTATGACTGGTTAGCTTATTCGCAGGAATGGTTATTTTGTTAGGACTGTTAGGGATGTCACTAGAGTTGGTTGAGGAGTAATTAGCTTGAAGCTTGATATTAAGATTGGTTAGTGTGTTGAAAGAGTTGGTTAGCTTGTTAAAAGGGTTGGTTACATTACACAGTGGTTACATTAAAAAAATTCCAACAGCAGGTGTTACAGCAATTTGTTACTTGATATCTGTTAATCACCCTCCCAGTCACGGCTTGATAGCTCAAACCCAGTTTGGGGCTCTGAACCGAAAAACCCATTCTTCACTTTTGCTATATTCTTACATAATGTTGCATATTTCTGACAGATGCTGACATGGGCCTGCTGCTCAGACAGGAGCCAGGCTGGAGGATTTGCAGGCTTACAGGCATCATAGCTCAAAAAAACTTTGCACTTCGAGTGTAAACATTTGAGCAGAGTCAGGCACTGCATCAATACGATCACAGTTTAAAATATAAGCATTAAGTGGCACACCGATCATCGCTGTAAGGATTAGCCTCAGGAGTTAGGTGACCTTTGCATCTCTTGGGTTATTTGTTTGTTTTGCAGTCTGTTGGCTTACACTGGAAACTGAGGGCTTTTCTTGTGGGGGCTGATAAAGAATACAATTCCCTCCAAATTTCAACAAATCCTATGAGACAGATGCCTTTGGCGTTCCCAAAGCTCCACAGTTTTGGTCTTAAGTAACAGTTTGTTCTGCTTTTCTGGGAGTGACGCGTCTAAACAGGGATTTCCTGTTGTTCCCAGACAAATAAATTACACTGGAAAAAAAAACAACAGTTCTCAGGACAAATACTGACTTCTGGCTCTGCATACCTGAGCTGAGGAGAAGGAGCTAAGCAATTTGGCAATGACCTTGCCCAAACAGCATCAAAGCCGAAGCACATTACACAACATAATCATGTTATCTATGATTTAGCTAAGGGCAGAGTTTAATACTTTCTCCCACAAGGCATTCCATCAGGAATGCCAGCTGATAAAATCAGCCCACTGTTTTCATTCCTCATTATTTATGTGTGAGGTTGAGTAAAGGGTGCAGTGCCAGGGTGAGGGACGAAGGGCACAAAATGGCACTTTTATTTCTTCCAGGTCTCAACTCCATTTCCGGTTCTCATGTCTTACAGATGTACAAAGGATTTGACAAAGTCCAGCATGTTCAGCACATTTATACAAGCGCCTCTGAGAGTTCATGCGGCGTCAAGTTTGACATCAACAAGTACCAATACCTGATCACTGGTAAGCTGATGGTCTTTTTTACAAAATGCTTTGGTGTTTGAAAGATGTGGGTATTTATGAGCCGGGCGGGCGGGCGGGCGTATTGTTGAAGCCTAACCTATTCTCCTTCTGCTCTCCTCCTCCCCAAGGACTTCCTCTCTCGTCCTGTGACAAAAACTATTTATAACCCCCACATTTGCCACCATGCAAAGAGGCAAAGCAGGGGCCTTCAAAAAAAACCAACAAAAAAAAAAAAAACCCAGAAAGGACAAAAACATGCACTCATTTCCTTCAGCTTCTCCAGCCACAAATAGCAGAAAGTCGTTTTCCTCTCTTACGGCGTGTAATTAACAGCTAGCAGGAAGCAACTGGTGTTTTCCAGCAGAAGCATTTTATGAGTTGCTATTTCCAACAGAGGTGCAGTTTACTTTGGATCCTGCGGTGCTGTCGCCAAGTCCCGACCTGTAAATACTGCAACTACACCTCACAGTGCAAGCGAATGAGTCGGCGTTGCCAGGCATCCATGGCTCTGTTTACACAGCCCGGGTGCCAGTGACATCACCAACGTCATTCGCTGTTCTAAGGGCGGCTATAATAAGTTCTGCATATGATCAGCACTGCATTAAGAGCAATTTAAACACAGCAGTGCCTGTGAAATGAGCTGCTTGAGTCTGCTTTGATCAAGGTTTGAGTGCTCCAGCCATGATTAGTATTTTAGGAGCATGTCACACACTCAACACCATGTAATAAGCCTGCAAGTGACTCCAGTAAGCCCAGCGTGGGGATGCAGGCTGAACGGGAGGCTTGGGGAGGGTCGAAGAAGCACATATTTGTGAGCTGTAAAATTCCTGTGTGGTGACAACACAGTGAAGGAGACAGATGGTGACAAATTATAATGTTCCTGAGCGCGTGCAGACCATCATAGTGCACCTGTCTCAAACGGTCCAACACTAAAAATAGATGTCTGCTGACCTTTAGATATTCAGAAATAAGGGTGTTGGTATAATATGAGATTACTATAAGATATTGCTTTACTGTAGATAAACAAGTGTGTGTTTATATTATCCTATGTTACATAGAGAAGATTAGGAAATTATACAAATGATGAAATAGCATGAGTGCAACACCATTTGGTGTTGGCCTTCATGATATCACCCACCACTCTGGTCCAAGGTGAATTACCTCAGTAACTACTGGACAAATTTGCCATTTAGATTGCAAAGTTTGACTTTCATAGCCCCCAGAGGATGAATTGTGCTCCCTCTGTTGATCCCCTGACCTTTTCATATACAACCCCAGCGTGAGATATGGAGTCCCACAATAGCACACAGCCACCAAGTTTCTAAGTGGCACTTGGAAATGTTGTTTTTCAAAAGTTCATAATTCATCCGTCTTTGCTTCCTCAGGTCGAGTGTACAACGACAAGGTCTACACCGGGCTGTGCAACTTCAACGAGCAGTGGGACCGCCTGTCACTGGCCCAGAAGAAAGGCATCAACCATCGCTACCAGCTTGGCTGCAGCTGCAGGGTGAGTGGAGACCCGCAACCTTAGCCCAGCATGGACAGGACAGATGAGGGAGGAGGAGGTGGGAGAGGGGATTAAGAGAGGGAGGAGCTGGCGATCATTGCTTTGAGTTTGTACAACTTGAGGTAAACATGAAAATGTTTACATGAACATTGTTTATTACTGAGTAAAAGAGGAAGGAAATATTTATATACGTGAAGGACAAATCAATTCAGGCTCATTAATGCAACTGGATAATTATTACAATCCAACTATTAGAGACTGGGAGTTCAAGTTAATCATTCATCTTTAAAATAGCCTCAATGGTTACATGAGTGTTATTCACTATTATTGAGTCTGAATGATGAGCTCATCTTTGGAGCCCGATTTCCACTAATATCCATCATGAAAGAGAGCCATGGAGAGAAAACAAGTTTTACTACGAGCACTGGGAGTTAAGTAACAGCTCTGGAATCAGCTCAAGTCTTCATTCCCAGTTAATGCAGCCTGCCGCTGTGCAGCTGCTGAGCCGCCTGGTACAGTCCTACTGTACAGCAGAGTGCTGGACAGCTGCTAACACTATTGGCCCCTATCAGTATAAGTGGATTAGCAAAGAGACCTGTTTGTTCCCAGTCTGAGCCAGTGCCTGTAAACTATTTTCCGTGTGCACATGGCAGCAGCCCATAGGCATCCAGAGAAGGCCATCAATAAAGTGAGACGTCAGTGTGAGACTGTGTATACACAGGGAGGCACAAACATCATCACAGTTATTAAACGCACTCAGTCGTCTCTTGCATTCCACCTCAAACAATGATTTACTGCAGTGGAAAGCAGAAAGTGCATTGCAGAGGTTAGAAAATTATTCTCCACAGATCATTAAAACCACTCCAACTAGGAAGTGATGTCAAACATCTCTGAGCCGCAGAGGACGGACTCTTCAGGTCTGAATGACAAAAACATCCTCAACGGGAAGCGTGCCCTCTAACTTTCTGATTGAAACTGGCGTGGCTTTGATATCTAGATAAGTGCTGCTCTCTGCAGCTGATGACTCCACTCTGCTATCACCGAACACATAGTTTCTGTTCATCACCTCTCTCAGTAGTTATGTGAATCTTCCTGTTGGTATATGCTGCATATTCATCCCTGAAGCTGCTTTTTGTGCAAGCACCTGGATTAGTGATGCATGAAAGGAGCTTATCAAAATCAATTTGAATTAATAAGACTACATGAACATCCGTGCTTCAGGAGGTCGGCTGATGTTCGTCAAACATTTTGCAGCAGAGTGTGCACTCACTGGTTTTTGCTCTTAGTTATCTCAAAACTTGATGTCACATTTACATTTCTATCTTCTTTTGTAAATACGTTATTTTTCACGTGGTACTTGGTTTTGACTTTGCATAAATTGCATAAATGGTTCCCTGCAACAAAAATTAACATCAATGTGATCCACTTTTAAAGTTATTTATTTGTCTTTTGGAAATATATAAGAAATAAAAAAAGTTTAGGCTATTAGAGCCCCACTCATGTCTATTTGCTAAATCTGAGGCTAGAGCCAAAATACTGTTATCTTATTTTAGCATGAATGACAGAAAATGGTGGGACTTTTTCTCTAAATATATTAAGGTGTACTAACACAAAGAGGGGAAATTAAATATGAAACTATTTACCGAGAGAAAAAAACACTGGTTCTTGCAAGCACACAGCTTTGTTTCGTGCTTCATGGTCTTGCCTCTGTCTCTGATTGCAGATTAAAGCCTGCCGCTACCTGCCTTGCTTTGTGACTTCAAAGAACGAGTGCCTATGGACAGACATGCTGTCCCACTTCGGCAATACAGGCTACCAGTCCCGGCACTACGCCTGCATCCAGCAGAAGGAGGGATACTGCAGCTGGTACCGGGGCATGACCGCCCGAGACAAAACCACCATCAATGCCACCGACCCCTGAACCTGCACGCACCTTGGCCCAAATCCCCTACCACCTCCATGACTCTGTCCCCTTCCCTGATCACGTCTAGAGTGTTTCAGGACTCTTAAAGCTCACTGGCCTGGATGACTGCCACCTTAAAGGGGCAAAAAAAGAGAAAATTACAAATCCAATACAGTGCCTGGTTTCGTAGCACTTCTGACAGAAAACAATACCGTTGTACAGATTGCCCACTTGTACTCTTTAATGTTTTCCCCACATCACTATCAAACACCGTACTTGCAGCACACTGTCTCTTTAGAGCTCAGTAGTGCCAAAGGAATGAAAAAAAACAGGCTATGGGCCAATAACTAGTCAAACCCCTGGATCCATCTCTATTGAGATGCACAGAATTGAAAAGTAATCTCCAAAACACTATATAAATGGCACAAGTCAGTTATACCACCTGCAGTTACCCTACTGCTATCTGGCTCCCATTGCCCCTCAAAAAACAAAGTAAAAGCAATGAACCTATCAGAATTTCAGTCCAAGAGAAAACGGACAACCAGCTATGATCACTATGTAAAATTGAGATGTAAAACTGTTATGTCGTCGTTCCCTAACTGTACCTGCGATATTGCATAGGACTCTTGCACTTAAGCACAACAGCCAGAGAGAAAAGAGTCAAGAAATCTTAGTGAAAATACAGATTAAGGGCCAATGACCACCGTGAGATCCCTGAAAATGATGCCTCTTTGGCTTCAAATTATTTTTTTGAAATGGTATTGTTTCACAGTGAAGTATATAAACAATGTTCAGTTTTTACTGTAACGTGTCTTTTATGGATGGTAGTGTCTATTTCCCTGAGTGTTTGTGATGTAACTTATTTTGCAGTTACATCACAAACAACATGCTCTCTGTTGAACACTGATGAATATCAGCATCTGTCTGTTACAGTGGCCACACAGGGAAGAGCTAATTTCCTGCAGAGATGGTGATATTTTATCCTTTGCTGTATATATATATATGTAAGCTACAGAAATGAACTATCAACTCAGCTGAAACCTCTGTAATACATTTATTTATATGTCTAATGGGTTACACATTGACCATGTGGTGTATCTGCAAAACTATGTATGTATCAATAACAGGCCAAAACTGCATTGTGACAACCATCACAGCCTGTGCAATCATCAATCATCCAGAATGAAGGACCAGCATCTGCAAGTTATATAATAGGGTACTTTTTCTTTGCTGGATTATAGATCCCCTGACTGGTACGCTTCAAAAGTCCATTGGAAGTACAGTATAAGCAGAGGTTTCAGGAAATGATTTATTTTGTAAGTGTATATTCAGTCTTTTTGTATTTAACTATTTGAAATGGACATTATATGAAAAGTAACAATATTGTCACTAAATTCATTCTTCTTCACTTGCACCTACCTGGGCGTTGTCCTTATGTTTTCCCTGTGCCGACCCTTCAGTCCATTCCATTAACAGACACAGACACACCTCAGACGGAGTAACAACCCTTTCCGCCCACACTAAAATGATATTGCGTTGGAAAATACTTTTAACTTTTTATTGGTCTTCAGCCTATAAGTCAAATTAACCCTTTCGATTGAATTTTCATCAGATGATATAACTTCTGACAGTTGATTGAGCGTTGATTTCTTTTCTTTTTTTTGGGGGGATTTTAAGTCAAGGAAAAAGTTTGAAGGGGGAACGCATCAATACAGAATTCAGCTCCGTATTCAGGCTGTTTCTCCCACTGTGGCGTTTCTGTGTCACTATTTCTGCCGTTCATGTTTGTGTAAATATACTGTCTGCTTAACACAGAAACACTCAGTCAAGTCTGATTCTTTAAAAAACAAAAACAAACAAACAAACAAAAAAAACTCCAATCAAGGAAGCTGTGTACAGTTTGTGTGTAAACACTGATTCCTGAGTGAGGGTGGGGGGCAGGGCTGTTTCCCTGTAGGGGTTATAGAAATGTTTGACTTAATTTCTGTGTTTTTTATTTTTATAATAAAGATTTAATTAAAAATGGACCTAGTGAATCCTGTGGTGATTTTTGTGTGTGTATGTGAGAGTGTTTTGTCCTCAGAACTGTTTTAATAAAGAATAATATCTGTGAGGCACTCACCATCTGTGTGTGGTTGGGATAGAAGGTCTGTTCATTCAAGGGGAATTTCTCAGCACCCAGGGAATGGTAGAGTTTAATCATCTGAGAAAACTGCAGGCAGAAATAAACAAGACAGTCAGACGTCCATTAAGCAGCAGAAGACATGAGAAGTTTCACAGTTACATCTGTGTTCACAGCACGTTTACAACCAGAGACACAGTGGAAGTTAAAATCTGGGGCTGGGCTGGCATCGGCTGCTGTCACTGGATAGACAAAATTGGCCCATTCAGATGTTTACAAAATGGGCGCCCATTGTGAGGATGTCTGAATGAAGGAAAAGTCTTATTTCCATCCCCTGGAGGATTAAATTGAAGAGGCCTTTTAATATTGAGTTGCTGCAACTTTCCTTTATTCCTGTTATCAGCCTCACCTACTTTGTTCTGCGTTTTCAAACTTGTTGCGTCCAACATGGGTCCATATAACAGGTCAGCTTGACACTGCAGCCGCAATTTATTCACAGTGCGCCTCTTTTATAACAGTCCTACATCTGTGCAAAATAGTGTTCATGTTTTATGTCGCCTGTGGAACACCAATAATACATGATTATACAGGATTCAAAGTGACTGTCTTGATGCTTCTTCTGACCAGAAAACATCATGAAAATCATTGCAGTAGACAAATCTTTTTACTTGGGAAGCAAAGAAGGACTCTCTCAAAGAAGCATCACTCAAATTTATAAAAAAGAAGAAGCCAATCTTGCTTGAAAGTTCCCCGATAATTTGGGAATCGTTTTGTATTTTACATTTATGAAACAGAAACTTTTGCAGGAAAGGAAACAAGTAAATCATCTTCAATCCCAAAATCCTGCACTCATTTGCAAAACAATTTGTTCATTGCAATGCTTGAAGTTTACTTCAGTTTGAATGAGGAACGTGAAAAAGCGTTTCAGAACCAATTGGAACAGAAAATTGCCTGTCAGCGGGATCTTGATATCAAATCTGTTGATATCAGGATCTGTTGATCTGTTTTCCATGTTGTTCTCACCACTGTTAGTCAATGCTGATAAGAACCAAACAGGATTTGATCCTCAATTTTTCTTGAGGTCTAAGTTTTGATGAAAACTTAACCTTAGGATTTTCAAACTCCAACTGGTCAAGAAGTATTTCCACAAGTCTCAGCTTTAGGGACTTTAAAACACTAGAATCGTGTTGATGGCAGGAGAAAACATAGTAAAAGTGATGCAACTATATTGTAGTCATGTGGAAGTTGCCTTAAACCAGAGGAGGAAAATGACCATTGTGACCCCCCACAGAGCTGAGCATTCCCAATCTTTCCCCTGCAGCCTTGTATCTTGTTTTCTCTTTTCACTACAGAGTGGGTATTAATATGGAGGCTGCCTGCTCCATTGGCTCCAGAGACAGGTGTTACAGCTCGCATTAATAGCCCAAATAAATCAGCTGGAGGCAGTTGCAGAGGGAGCGACTCGCATCACCTTTTTTGTGTGGGTTATAGTGGAGCAATGAGAGCGGTTGTAAATCACTTACCACCCAAGGTTTGCTGCAGAAGTTGTAGATGGAGAAGAGAGAGTTGATGCTGGGGACGCCTCCAAAGTGCAGGCCGATCACAAGGTTCCTGAAGTCCTCACCAGGGACCATGCTGTAGGCGTGCTGGCGAATCAGGACAAAGTCTGGCTTGAAGGACCTGCAGGAAGAAGGAGATGAAAATGAATCGGATCAGCATGTTTGGCATTTTAAGAATGTAAAGCAAAAAGTCTAGATTTAAGTATGTTTGCATAAAATTCTTCCACCATGGGAAACACCAGCAAGCCCTTTGGCCTGCTCTCCTCAACCACATCATTCCAACATCTGCCAGTCAGAAGATACTTCTTCATTTAAAGCTATAAAACAATCATCCTTGAAACTGACCCGACTGTGCACGGGTCAAACATCTCCGCTGCTCAGGCTCCTCCAGGGCCCATAGTTCTGTCAGCACATTAACACACTGTATCTCTGCCTTGTTTTTCCAGTCAAGGGCTCCATTATTCAGTGCCCTTGTCAGGCTGAAGGGGCGAGGAAACACTGCTCAGAGCGCCTAATCTTTTTGGACCATCTATCCAATTAACACAACCTAATCCTTCCTTTTTAAACTGTTCTGGGATCAGGGCCAAGACACCTGGAGGCCTCCTTTTAACCAGGCTATATTTCACATTAACACAAGATTCACATAGGCTCTACCTATTAATCTGCTTGTTTCAGATCCTGCTCATTGATTCATTCATTCACTTCTTCATCCTTCATGGTATCAAGTGAAAGATAAAGTGTAGTGAATGACCTTTCAGCGTTCACCGGGTACATCCAAGGGGGAGAAGACCCTGGGGTGGATGAAGAAGCCACTGGGTGGATTATACGCCCCACCTGAGAACACCTCAGAACTCCTCAGGAGGAGCTGGAAAGCATTTCTGGGATGTCTGGATGAGCTTTGTTTACCTGCTGCCACCACAACACAAACGCCAACCCGGATATGGGGAAGAAAATGGACAGATGCTACTAAGCGTTGTCTCACAGAAACCTGATCTAAATAGGATTAATAGTGGTGTCTGGAAGTGCCTGAGCTGTGAAAAGCTGCTGAAGGATATTATTGTCTGCTTTGTTCCCATTTACGCTTCAATACAGATTAATACCAGTCTAATCCTCTGCAATATATATTTAAATCCATAGCCTAAAAAACCAAACATTTATTTACCTTTTTACTGAATTAAACCTGCACCTCACTGATGCATGGTAAATATCTGCACAGGTAGACACAAACACACACACACACAGGATGTTGAAATTACAGCCAGGCCCTCAAAGGCTCTTAGAGTCTGAGTCCTCAAGTGTTGCTCATGTTAGATGGCACGGACAGGACTGGCAGGACGCTGAGGAGTGATCCGGTCTCGGCGACAGCGCGACTACAGCTGTTCCTCCCTGCTGCTGCACTCAGCCGCAGTGGCAACAGACCAAAGGCTCTGCTATTTATACTGGATGGAGCTGTTTACTGAGGCTCCAGAACCAAACCAGACTCAGTGGTTCATGTGAAACTCAAGTTTTTGATAAATACACGGGCTGATTTTTTTGTCTTGTGGCTTTTCTAGCAAACAACGGATGTTAAAAGAAAACGGCACCCTGCCTGACCGAGTGTACAAGCAGGTCAAAGCTGCCTCAGTTAACATGGTGATTTAAAATCTACCTGTCTAATCACCCTGAAACTGAAAGTAGTACAACAATTACAACCAAATAATAAGCTGAACAGGTTTTCAGCATAGTTGTGATGATAAACTAGAATTGTATTGAGATATCATAGCTGTCAGTCAACCAAGTCCACTCAACTCATTGTCCTCAATCTCAACCTTGAAGCAGAGATTATATAAATGTAGCTATAACCTTTTCTAAGCACTTCCATGCTAAAAAAAATATTCACCAACCACCATAAACTATTTGAACTCACTCAAACAACAGCCCCAAGCACACATGTGGAAGATTCAGGGAGGTGAATAACCACGTTTTCATGCTTTGGAGTGAAATATCTCAGCTCAGCTGGATCAGAAGAAAGGACAGAGGCAAGTTCTACATAAATGGTAAATTGGCTGCACTTATACATGACCTTTCTTGTCTTATAGAGCCCTCAAAGTGTGTTCAATTGGAAGCCACACACACAAACACAACATACAACAATTTTTCCCATACGCACACATTCACAGTGATGATACACTCTACCTCCTAGACCACAGCCACCTCTTTACAAGGTGCAACTACCTTTAAAACTGAATTCTTACTGGGGTCATCTCTTTCCTTCCAGGAGGAACCTTAAACACCATGTTCATAGGTGAAACTTCCGACAGATGTTTCAGACTGGTGACTGCTGAGAACTGAACTCCAATTTACTTTTTTCACACTTTGGCTGGAAATGATTATACTGATGATACCTGTTTCTATGGCATCACCAACAAACCTGGACTTCAAAGCTTCTTTGGATGAAAGATGAACAACAGAAATTGGTGGAGCAGAAATAAAGTGTTATTGTTGACACTGTTGTTGCTCTGTGTGTTTAAATGCCCTCCTTATGTTTTACAAACTAGGCACAAACCTGAACTGTGTCAATATCTTCACAGTAGTCATCTCAGTACAATGCCTCTGTCTCTGATCTGCTTAACAAGCTGTTCAACAGGACAGGACAACCATTTTGTCTAAGCATGCAGGCATAAAACCAGACAGATCACACCTCAAAGCTGGCTCATTACCAGAGATCCCCAGAAGATATCCTGCTCAGTAGGATGGCTTTCACTGGGCTACGGTTAATGGAGGTATTGCCCTATAGCTGCAGAGCATTACTGAGGTTTGTCACCCATTAACTTTGTTTTTCTGTTTCTTAGCTCAAATTCCTCTGCAGAAGCAGGGTGCCCCTTGGGTCATGGATAGCACTACAGCGGGACATTTATGCTTTATGATCCGAATCGTTCAGGCCCTATAGACATCACTTCATGGGCTATATGCTAATGCACCCTCTGAATGGGTCACCATTGGCGCAATTAAGGCTGGTAACAGGGACTAACAGGGGGATACCAGGGTGATAGATTAAGTAATAAGGGGAGAATGGTCCATGTGGAATCATGAGCCCACTAATGACACTTGAATATCAAATTAAGCATGACAGGACTGGAAAAAAACAGCATCCATCTTAGGAAGTCATTTCACAGTCAAGTCAGCTAAACCTGTGAAAAGGTATCACAATATTTAAATCAAACTTCTTTAGAACACATCCTCTCAGTGTCTTTTCTATGCCTTAACAGAGGATGTTGTTTATAGAAAGCTGTTCCGCCTGGTGAAACTTTAGACACAAAGTTCTAAACTATATCATTCTGTTGAAATCCATGAAACAGTGGAACAACATGTGTGAGTTATGCGCTGTAGCCTCAAACATTCCAAACACTCTAAGGACAATTAATTGTTTTGTTAACACATCCATATGGTGCCTTTAGTACAATACAAAACATATGAGTGACGAACTTGTGCTCTGAAAAACGGTAAATCAGAAAAAGGGCCATATATTACTGAGTAAAACCGGAAACAACAAAATATCTGCGTCTACTGCAGATTGATTTGACCCAAGTGTGAATGCCTTCTCCTTTGCCAACAAAAGCCCAATATTATCGAGTATTCCCTGTTTTGTTTTTGTTTTTTTTGCCTGCGTGAAAAGCGGCATAATTCAGTCTCAGCCACTGCCAATTACAAACCAACAAAGATGTAAACAACAGGAACAAAAAGCCAAATCATCTACCTGATAGTCACATGTGAAATCCTTCATTAGGTGCCAACACCCTAACCAAGGCTGACAGATCAGGTTCAGTGACTGAATTAACGGCACTAAGCGGAAAGCTTGTGGCTAATCAACTCTGAGGGCGCAGACCTGTGCTTCAAAAGCAGCCATGTGCATAAATTTAAGCTGTAGTAGGCTTAGGGCAGGTGAATTCAAACTGTAATAGTGGAGAAAACTTGTTAAAAAGAACCAAAAACTGTTTTTTTTACCAGGCTGTAAACAAATGTATTCCTGCTGTAGAGGTTGACATTTTATCATTGGAGTCTCTGGGGGATGTACTCACTTTAGGAGCCAGCCAGCCTCAAGCGGCAATTCAAACTGCAACTTTTGACACTTTATGTTGTCATCATTTCTCATCCCCCAAGGTTGCTGCTTGAGATTGAGAGTGTATTTCCACACACCCCAAGAGATCAAAGCTTTTAATCCAGGTTCATTTGAGTGAAACGGAAAACAGAGGAAATCCTGTGATGAAGAGTGACAGCAAATGGAAAGTGAAGCTCACAACAGAAAGAAATTCACCACCTTTTACATGTCTGGTTATGAACAAACTACAAGCCTGCCAGTTGTGTAAGACCATTATACAATACCGTCCAACTGTGCCAAAAGGGATCTGTTCATCACCACTCCTACAGCAAAAAACTATTCAAACCCAGGACAATATGCTGCCATTTGGTCTCCAGATCCATTTATCTTACAGAATCTCTGACCTTCTAAAATGCTCCCCAGAGATTTCTGAACTGTGGGGAACATTTGTCCACATAAAGGCCCTGTGCCAGGCTCAAAAGCTGGTAAGACCTTAATCTTCCTCCATCAGTCTGTCTCTCATTGATAAGGACAATCAGGGTAGAATTCGGCAGGAATTCCACAAATGTCAAACAGTACATACCGAGGATCAGCGGAGCACTCACACACAATGGTGCATTGTGCCAGTTGGGCACAATGTACCTTGGAGACAAAAATCTGTGCTGTCCTGTTATCAGGACACACTATTGCAAAATTAGGTCTGATAGTGGCACAAAGCTGTTCTCTAGGCTTACACCAAAAGGGAACTCTGTCCTGAAACAAAGTTCACCTCTTTGGGAAATACACTTATTTTCTACTGAGCTAACCTCTGTGGAGCGTTTTAGAATCCCTTAACTCATACATGTATTGTAGATGCTGTGTACGGAAATTATTGTTGACATTTTTGTTTTTATGTCTCCCCACCTCCCTAGGGGCAAAACAACAGAAATCAATAAAAAGTTGGTCATAAAAACAAAACAAAACAAAAAAGTCAAACTGGACTTAATGCAACTCGTCAACTCTTGAATCATAAAAGTACGGCCAGTGAAATTCCCTTGTGCAACTTTCAGTATAACAGTTGTGATTCTACAGCAACTAAATTAACACAAACATATGTGACAGGCTACCTAGTCAGGCTTTCCGGCAGTGCTGCAGTGGTCCACTCTTTGTTCATTCGCTTCCCTTCAAACATTAACCTCCCATATTACTTGTTTTAATACCTTAATACTTGCTTTGGATTCCTTCTAATGCAAATGTGCAATGCTTTTGTGAAATGACAATAAAAACAACTTAAAGAGGTTTTTTCAGACCACTGTGATGTTGTGTATTAAAAAAAACGTTTGGAGTCAGACAGTTATTTTGGGGTTTTTTATCCACGAGTGTTCACGTAAGACAACCATATCCACAGAACCCTAGAGAACATTCTGCTCTCTGTGTACAGTGACTCCCTGTAGCCTAGCATCACGTTGTGGTCCCCTGGGCTGGATGTACGACTCCTTGTGGTTGCGGCTGTGGCTCCAGGCCCGGTGGCACCTGGCAATGGATCAGATCCTGGGCGTTGCCCCGTTCAGGGCCGCCAGCACTTTGGATTGACTCCAGCTGATTTTGCACTCCGGGACTCATCTCCACACCAAACTGAATACAGCAAAGGTTACGTAGAAAAGAAAAGAAAAAAAAAACCAACCCACCTGCGCCAACAACTTAAATAATAAAGATTGTGTCTCTTAAATCCAAACAGGAGTGTGTGTAACTTAAACGCATTTAGCAGCAGAACAAATCAGAGCATGTTTTGTTGCTTAACAATGATTGTGTAGAGGATTTGGAAAGAATCCCATTGGCCGCAGATGTAATGAGGGACGGTGCTACAAGAGCGATAGAGCACCAAACGACCTCTGGCAGGAGGGGAAATGAGTGTTGTTAGGAGTTTGAGTGAATTAGTGGGGCCATTTGTATTCATTGCTATATTACAAAAGCAGGGACATCGGAACAGGCCTCATGGTCACTGTGTGCTTTCATTACAATCTCAACGCTCCAAAAGAAAACCACCCTCAGGCCTTTTAAAGCCATGTCTGGACTCAGCATGTCTGTGAGTGGGATTTATTTGCTCGGTAACGAGATGAATCGGTGTGAGGTATTAGGTGTTGAGGCTGTTCAGGCAGACAGTCCTTCGCTGATTAAAATGAGCTTCCACGGGGGTCAAGGGAATGGGGAGGGTTGAGGTTTGTTTTTGTGTGCATGTCTGAAACGTCTTTGTGTGGTCTCAGCATTAAATCGTCACCTGAAGTAACCAGACAAGAGTCTTGTAATGTGTAAAAAAAAAAAAAAGGGCCCAAGGATTCAAGGAAGCCAACAACATATGTATGCACATGAGGGGGGTAGGAAATTGAGAACTGAGGCCTGGTCAAGCCAAGAACAACTAAGAAAAAGAAAATAAAAATGGAATATAAATCTAAATATATACAAGTGTGCCCTGGAGTTGAAGTGGAAATGAGGTTACAATGACTAAATTTGAGTAAGAGCTGTGCAGAAGTTACTTGCTTTCTTTACTTGTTTGATATGATTGTGTTTTTAGTTCATACTTTGGACGACTGATTCGTGAAATGTTTTCAGTTACAGTGAATGCATCTTTTTTATGAATCTTGAATTTGCTCATTAACCATTAATGGGTATAGTGATCAATAGATCTGTTAGTACTACTTCCAATAAAAGCCAGCTGGACCAGCTTGGAGTTAGTTTCACTAGGAGTGAGTGTTAGCGTCAGTATCAGTGTCCTCACGGCGCCTGATAACACGAGTAGAGGTGTTAATTAGTCCATCAGAGAGCGATAAGGGCCAAATGAATTCTGGTGTTTTCCACACTCTAAGCTCAGTGTCACATGGAGGAAACAGCTCCCAACAGTCACCTTAAAGTGCCACCTCATACTTCAGTTTTGTTCACATTGTGGCCAATGAGCTGACACTGCGACCCAAAACAATCTCTGGTGAGAGCAGCAGCTAAACAAGCTCTTCACTCACCAACAGTTAACGCTCCCACCAGCCGACATTAACAACCACTAATTAATCACAGTCTTTATTTCCCACTGGAGGAGAGCTGAGAGGACTGTGGAGGAGGGAGACGCTGCTCTGTGGCTTATCAGACTCATCTTTCAGCCAGACCAGCGTTCCCTCTTTGAGCCGAAAAGCTCTCCCGGAGGTTTTGGCAGCGCAGAGTGGAGAATCCAAAGGGCTGACTACAGCAGTGCAGCAGGGAACAACACGCCATAACTACTGTACCTTGTGGCGTGTCACTCTGTTGGACTGCTGACCGTACAGTGCGTGCCACGTTGCATGTCGCGCACAGTGGTAGAGAATTTGCATTTTCGCTCTGGGACCAAGAGCCAGTGGTTAGACTCATCATGTTAGCTCATCAGCACATCAGGACAAATTTTGGAGAAGACGGAGGAAAAAGAAGCCAAAAGAAAACACAAAACGGAAAAAAAACAAACACATTCACCACAATGGATGCTTAACAATTAAGGCTTAACTTTGAGGTCATAATCCTGCATTTTCAGGCTAGCCTAAAAAATTATTGTAATTTTTTCAGCAATAGTCATTTACAGTAGTTTCTATTGTTTCTTGTGCTGGATTATAATTACTATTGGTTATTATTATTTCTTGAGAAACCATATCAGGCAGCAGTGAGTTAATCTGGCCATTAAGTTTCATTTACATGTCCTGATCTGACAATTACTTTTGAAGCAACTTACAAGCGAGAGCCATCAGTAAAGTTTAAGAGCAGTAGAGACCTTGTGTAAGTTCAAGATCTCTTCAATGGGCACAAAGATAACAGGTAAAGAAGTGTTAGATATCTCAGACATTCGTGACTCTAATTTATTCAGCCACAGGCAGCCAATGGAGAGCAGAGCGACATGAGCCGTTCTAAAGGAAGGGAGACCCACCAGGGAAATAACCATGACCTGGACCAGGAGCTGGGTGGTGCTCTGAGTCAAGGAAGACCTGACTAGTGATGTATAGAAAAAATTGGCCCAACTGAGAGCCAAATACAACATGGTTAAAGAATAAAGTTAAAGGAAAAAGGGAAGGAAGAAAGATTATGTTTATTTCTTATAAATATATTATTACAGATGCATTCATCTTACAATTCCTGTCTTACTGCCGCATCCCAAGGTAGTTTATATGACAGGATCTTTACATGGAAGAGATCTGTATACAGCACAATCAGCAGATGTACTGTGATCCATATGGAAACAAGAACCCAGTTCACATTCTATTCCTGTATTCATGGTTTCATTCATTTCTCTGTCAACTGTTAAGCAGGTGCAGTTTTTTCTAATGTGTCGTGCACCTGACAAAAAGGGGAGAAAAATGTCTGTATCCACAAATGTGAAACCAAAGACGTGTGAGAAAGGGTACTGCTGCAGCACAAAGCTGGCAGAGGAGATGTGTTCGGGGAGCATGTCTTTGGACAGAGGTCAGAGGTCAGAGCGTGATGAGCACAACGGCCAGGGGACACGTGCGAAAAGCAGGAACCTGCTTTAAATATACAGCGTGAATATGCCTGTTGGCATGTGTGCAATCCCCTATTGACACACCCACACACTCTCTCACACACACACACCCACAAGGGAGCAGGCAATTAGCCAGAGTGCATTTAGTTTGTGCATGAGAAATGACAGTTTAGCTGTCCTGTGTTTATCAGTGGACGTATTAAAACATTCTTCTGGTCCAGAATGAAACAAGTTGCTATCAAAGAAATAGCAATAAAAACTGCTTTCACTGGCCACAATCTATGACAAGGACTGACTGAGATCTTTTATTAAGCAAATTCTTAAAAAACGAAATCTCCACTATTTTAAAGAAAACTTCACAGTCTCTAGTCCGTCAGGAAACACTGTGACCAACGGAAACAGCAACCGCTGGTTTTTTTCTTCCTGAATTTCAGACCACTACGCCTTTCTCGTCATCAGCCAATCTTGGCCTGCTCAAAAGAACTATTACATCATTTCACCTCAAAGTCATCAACCACAACAATTTGCCAGTGAATGCCACTGTTTATGCACAGGGCAGCAGTCGGACCATCTGCACTCCATTTTCATTCCCATTGTTACAGTTTTATCAACCCACACTATGATCTTTGCGTCAGCGCTGACAACAGGTCACATTGTGACGTCACAGCATTATTACCTCTGTCTGTGATTCTACTCCCTTAATTTGTCACTGTGATACAGTCGACTATTCCAGTACAAATGCTGCTTTCAACACTGAAAACAATGTAATTTTGTAAAAACTGGGCACAGATCAGCTGATTGTTCCTCTGACTGAGAGGGCTGACATCAGAGACTGATATTAGACATATAAAGTTCCTCCTGCTCCAGCAGGAAGAAATAAATTATCACACTTTTAACTGCTTTTGTTTGTTATTCTGTTGGGACACTATGAAGCTGGGCACCAAAGTAAAAGTTATTTCCACTAATTAAAGCTGCACATTATATATGGAAGTTATGAATAGCCCTGTATCATTTTTTTATTTTCACAGAAACTGTTGAAATAGAGAATCAGATTTCTGTTGCCTTGGACAGTAACCACCCCATTCTAAAAGATATCACAGATTTTATGTTTGTGGGAACATTTCACGTTCTTACCAGAACATGTTAAAATCTCAAATGTCAGAGTTTATCTACATGAACAAGACTGAGGCAGTGAGCTACAAATAGGTCCAGGTGAAGGTGAAGTCAAGGAGGTTGAGTCTTGTTTTTAGAAGCAAGAAAATACTGCTGAATATTAAATATTTCCATTATTGGCATTTGTAGATCAAACTTCATGGGTATTCCATTAAATCCATTTGGTATTTCATATTCATGCTTTTTGTTTAACTGGCATTAACCCTTTTAGAGCCACATTAAGGCTTTTCTGTTTTCCCCCTAATTCTCAACATAATCTGAGCACAACTGCACATAATTATATACAACAATCAATAAAGACTCATTTACTGTGAGAAGGGATAGTAGCTTACAAGTCAAAACAAAAAAAAGTTGACATTCCCATTCCCAACACTGTAAACCATCGTGATGAAACAAAACTTTACAACCCAACCCAAGCACATTTGGGTTGCCATCTATCTTTCTCTGATCATGAGTTCACTCTTTTGAGACGTAAGGATGTTGTGTCATTCCTATACAGTTATTTGGTAAATTAAATACTGGTGACTTTCAGAATGACGCAGGAACATGACCTCATTTTTGCCACCCAGATCAGCTGATCACCAGCAACCTCCTTCACACAACAGCCTATTTAAACAACTGGCTCCACGTGTTGAACTGCTGCTGTTCCAACAGCCACTGAAAGATGACATGTTTTTTTTTGTGAAAGGTATAAATAAATAATAAAAACTGGAAAAAAAACAAAAAAAAAAACCAAACAAACAAAAGAATCCAAAACATAATTATCTTCCCTCCTGGTTATCAAAAGGTTGGCATTGCGACTAAAAGCTTTTCCACTGGAATAATCACATTAGAGATCTGATTTCTCTGAGTGCGGCTGTATTATGTACACACAGTCATGCTCAATGCCACTGAGAAAAAAGACTTGGAGTCTTTGTGCAGGCTCACTGAGGCAGATTACAGATTGCGTGGGCAAGTGCATCAAAGTACAGGAGCCCTCTATCAGGCCATAAGCAACTTACCTGACCACTTTCGTGCCGCTTTTGTTGACCTGCATGTCCACCAGACATCCTGATGTGACGTAGGAGGCCAGGTTGATCTCTGAGAACTCTGCCTGGGTAATAGAAGAAGAAAAAAAAAAAAAAACACCCCGCACATTACAAGATGCTCCCTACATCATATCACATCAGGTTAACTACATAAATTCATCTCCCTGGATCTCAGTCCTCAGATGGACAAAAAGGTGTCATTTCTTTTAAAGAGCTAAAATATAGTTGCCATATGTAAAAGGAACCTCCATGTCGATGCAGGCAATACTTTATTTCCCTTCATTTTTGCATTTGCAGAGTCAGATAGAAAGAGAGAAGAAAGATGATTTATCCCCAGTCAGACAGTTAGGGTCTGCAAAAGGCTGCAGCCTGGACACCTGATGACTGTCAAACTTCCAGAAATCCTCAAAAGGGGAGGGGTTGACAGTGGATTTCTGGGAATGGATTTTCTAAATAGAGAATAACAAGAGAGGGATGATTCAAATTAACCTCAAATGACTGTCACCACAGTCCAGAAATCTATTAGTATTAATGCTCCCTGGCTAAACACAGTATTCCTTTTCCCTCTGCCATATTATTGATGGCATAAGGTTCTTACTCAGTTCAACTGATGTTTATTTTGTCATCCTTTTAAACATTATAGTCAAGGCTAGGAATTTAATATTATTATTATGCTAATTATTAGACTTTTTTTTTTTTTAACAAATAAGTGCTAAAAAGGATCTGATTTGAAGAAAGTGTTAGCGTATGAAATGCTACTGCACTGCATTTGTATTGAAAAATGTGATTAATCCCAATTAATTACAGAAAACGCAAGCAGTCAATTGGGATCAAGAATTTTAATCCTTTCATTAAACTTCACTAAGTCTACAGAGCAGTTACCATGGCACCTGGCGCTTACACACTGTTGTTGCATGTTTGCCAGCTGCATCACTGCTGCAGCATTTTCCCAACACGGGGCAGCCAAAATGGTTAAAGGTGTAATATTTAAATTCTGCTATATCCACAGTGAAGTTATTTTATTGATCCCCTTTGGGAAGTGTTCCTCTGTACTGGATCCATCCTCTTCATATTTAAATACACACAGTAGGAGCAGTGAGCTGCCACAGCACAGCGCCTAGGGAGCAGTCGGGGGATTAAGGGCCTTGCTCGGGGTCCACAATGATGTTGATGAGGGTGGGGACAGGCAGTGGCTTTCCCTTTCCCCACCCTAACCTATTAGTGGTCAGGGATTCGAACCAATGACCTTCCAGTCACAAACTCAATTGTGAATAATTTTTTTCGGCCCAGACATTGAAACTATGGTAAAGGGTGTCAGTTTTATGTCATACTGATGCTACAATCTCTATAATACTATTAAAAGGTCTTTTTTTGAGGCGATCCAACTCAAAGTCATGTTGCTGCAGGTCTATACCTCACTTTAAAGCATGAGAAATGGCACTAATGGAGTGGATTTAATGGGCCCAAACAAGCAGCCTGTTGACTGCTAAAACTGAAGTTCAATTGGACAAGACACCTTTGACTCCCAAACTGAAAGCTGCAAAAAAACATGGCTCCTTCTCATTTATCTGTGAGTACTCCAATCCTGAGTCATCAATGGAGCTTTAATGTTTCACTTGCTCTTCACGCTACAGTGTGTAACAATGAAATATTACTCCAAGGAATACTGTAATCAAACAAAAATGCCGAACCAATGCCAAAAGTTCAGCTCTGTTTATCAGCAGTTGATGTCACATGATTAAAGCACGAAGGTCACAGAACAACACAGTTACAATGTGTGGTATCCTGCTATAGAGGTAATGATATTTGGCTAGGAATTTTGTGGAATGACATAATTATTTATGCTTTTCAAACATTTCAAGGGGACACTGGAAGAACAAACTCCTTCTCAAAAGAATGGTTTTTGTCTTGCGGAAGAGCACACATGTATAACACATGGCTGACAGCATATGGCCGACAGCTAATCAAACAACTGTGTTTGTGACTGAACAGTCAATACATAAATCATGGATCAATGGTTCCTTTAATGAGCATTTTATGTGCTGTTATGCAAACACAGCGCGTTTTATTTTATCTTGTGGCCAATCAGAACAACATGCTACTGTGAGTTTCATTTAGTTTCACGTTCATCAACCTTGAGTCTCTGAGTTCTTTGTTTTGGTTTTACATTCCACAATTCTACTGTTCTGGCTCAGATTTATGTTTGCCATCCACCTCCTTTATGCTGGCAGAGTTTTTCTGAAAAAAAAACAACAACAAAAAAAAAAAAACCCCAACAAAACAAACAAACAAACAAACAAACAAACAAAGTGCACAGGCAGTCCAACATGTCTCACGCAGATCATCCTTTAAAAATCGCAACATGGACTGTGAGGGAAGCAGATCCTACAGCTGACCCTCTATTCAACCCTGCTCCTGCCAGGTTTCATAGCATAATTTCCATTCAGTCGACTGCAATCTACACATTCTCATTCTGTGATCATCATTCGAGGCTTTACACCTGCTTTACCGGGCATTATATGAGCTTTCATCTGCATAAAAAGGAAATATTATTAGCAATAGCCTTTCAGAGACAAATTTCCCTTTCATCTTTTGCTGTAGCACATGTACACTCTGTATGGGGGAGTGAATCAGTTTTGAAGAGAAAGCGCCAATGTAACGAAACTTGCTTTTTTGCCAAGAGAGAGGGAGAGAGAGAGAGAAATAAACCCACCCGCCTCTTTTATTTATTGTATTGCACTCTCAGAGGAAGAGCAGAGACTAAATGCCGTAATCTTATTTAGGGGACAACGAGGCGCCACTCAAACTCAATGCGCCTCAAGGACATTAACTTGGCTCTCTTCCTTTTCTCAGCTCTTCTTTACTGATACCCGCTTCTGAAAGAAACATCTGTGTGCTCAGCAGCAAAGGCCTGGCCAAAAAAGACTACTTAAATGCGTAACACACCCAAATGCACAGTCAAACACACATACACACACACCCTGCATCGCTGCATCTTCTAAGCAAATCCCATCTTAAACACAGAGGCCTACGCTGACTTTTCCTGCCACTTGATAAATACAGAGAGGGGGCAACGCTCTAGCGAGGGCCGAGCACTGTATTTTGTCTCCGATTTGCTGGTTCTGGGTACGGGGAGTGCTCACAGCTACTGTCATTGGGCAGTAATGGATGAAGTGGCTGGTGTGGGGCACAGGCCCAGAAGCCAGGACCAGAGGCTTTTCACAGCACCATGGTTACATCACGGTAACACATTCAGACACTTGTCTTGGATCTGCTCTTGCCTGGGAAAGGAAAACAGGAAGTGATACATGGAGGAACTGATCACTCTCATTTGTTAACCTGCATCCATACCGACCTGTTACTTTGTTACAGGAGTCTATTTTATTATGGTTATTTGTTAGTTTAGATTAGGTTTCTGGCAGGTATATTCAATCGCACTTTATTTACAGTTATGCAAGAAAACACATGTAAAAGATATTTGTCTGTACCAGATGAGACGAGCTCTTGGAAAAGCTCATAAAGACTAGATCACTGTTGTAGATCACATTTATTTCTGTGTAATCTGCAGTCAAATCAAGACTATTTGAATTGTCATTGACAATATATTATCCCTGATTCATGTAGAAGGCGATATACAGCCAAAAATAGCTATTTCCTCACAAGCCTCACTGCAGGGCTGCTTGAACTCTGTCCTTACTGCCCGTGGACAGGCCAGTCAACACCTCTTGACAGGCGCTCATCTGGAATCTTTGGCAGTATTTTTAGATTTGGACCAGTGTCACTGACGTTTAGGTGGTTAAGGTGTCTTTTGTTCGGTCATGAGTCAAACTGTAAACAGGGCTTTTTGTCCTTTAGCAAAAACAAGAGCAAGGTGCTGCTAGAATCTGTTGCTACTTTGTCAGAGCAGCAACTAGTTCATTAACTATCAAATCAAATTAGATGTGATGAAATGGGCAGTTGAAGTGTGGGAGATGAAATGCAGAATAGCTTTGGGTGGATGGATTTTAATGTAACAAAGATGAGAGGAGTTGGCAAAACCTATTGGCAAGGAGCTTAGCTGTGAAGAGACAGTGGCCAAACAAGGTTTGTACAATCTCACAATCTTACAAAAAAAGACATTCTTTCATAGGCAACGAAATGAAGACAAGCCCCCTGAAATGAAGCAGAAAATGTGTAAAGTCTAGAAAAGCTTCATGATTAAGTTATTTTATCCCACTCAATATGAGCAGGGAGCCGATAGGAAATCAGCCGGCTCCACTCGACTGGAGTGGAGATGGAGAAAAACATGGTGAGGGCTCACTGATGACAGTTAAACTGTCATTTAAAAAAAGGGAATGAAAGAAATTGAATTTGCCTTTAGATAAATCACACAAGTATTACATAAGTAATATAGCAACATAGAACTGTGCTCTAAATATCGTATACATACTGTGCAGGAATAAAAAAAGATTCATTACAGATAATGACATATACTTTAAGGTGATAATTATTTAAAAAGACTTTGAATACCACCTACTTCATCATCATTGGGATTTCTAATTATAGAGGCAGATATAACCAACGAAGGAGTTAATGAAGGCAAAAAGAGAAAAGTAATTTTCCCATGACAGTCTAAGCCATAATTAACCTTGGTAATCTTTCATTTTTCCTCTCCACAAATGCCCATTATATTCCTTTTAACACTGACATTGTTCCACTGATAGTTGTTTGTTTTATTTTTGCTGCTCATTGGAAGAAGAAGAAGAAAAAAAAAAAAAACTGCTAAAGCTGTTGATAAAAATTGTTCGAGCCCAGATGGAGCCTCTCATTGTGTGGTTTCCTTTCATCTGAAAATAGATGTTTTTCAGTGACACAAAGCGCTTCTTTTATTTTTCCACCTCTTTTGTTTCGATGCCGAGGACTTTGACCAACACGGACCTGGCCGAAATAAAATTACTTTGAATGGCAAATGTCGCACAGCTCTCACATTAAAATGCATGTGTCAGCAGTTGCCTGGCTAACTGTGAAATGAAAAATTGGAGTTACATGAGGTTAAGCTATTAGGTTTCTGAGTCGAGACTTAAGAGAGAACTGTCTGTAGTGTTTTGATTCAGCACATGGGGAACGTGAAGTAGTCGCTGGGCAGATACTTTCTTGTTGACTATGTCTGAATGTTTTAGTAATTCCCGATAAGCTTCATTAAGTCACATACTGATGCAATTGAAACTCTGAAGTACAGTGGGCCATTCATATGAACCACAAAGAGGTACTTGCGGCTAATCACTCCCACCTTGTACAACAGTGAAATAATCTACTGAGGCATTCAATGTTGAAATCTAAAACAGATGCTAAATGTCATAAAGAAACAGAAACATGAGGGCAACTGGATCCATCAAATGTCTGTAAGCACCAAAGCAAATCATCTGTCCTGGGCAAGTTCAACCCAGATGCCCTGAGTCATAGGTACACTCAAGCCAAAAAAGGGCACAGATAACATACAGCCAACTGCCTGTGAGCTTCCATGACTGCAGCAGAAAGGACTGTGGGCAGCGCTGGGGTCATGCGCCTGTTGAGCAGATGTTGCTCCGCACAACCCAAACCACGCTTGGTCCGATGACCCTGAGGAACAGGCCTACGTCCTTCCTCAAATAACACAGCTCTTCATATTTAACCAACTAATTGGTCCAGTTGTGTAAACTGCACTGTTTATGGCTCAGGGCTGGTAAACGGACAGGTTGTGTGGCTTTTGTCGGGTGTCATTGTGAGTGTGATTGACTTTGACTGCAGCTGCTAAACATTTTTGGTATTTTTACGCTAGACTACTACCAGTTTTAAAAAACGCCAAGCATCTCCAGCATGGGGACAACATTCAACACCAACGTTGTCAGATAAGACACCTTTGGACTTTGGGAGGACTTGAGCTGGGCACCATCACTGTGCTACACACATAGTAGAATACACACAACTAGAATAGTTCAAAGGGGTGGAAGACAAAATCCCAAAGATCTGGATCTCTGGAACACCACGCTAGTGTGGATACGCATATTAAATCTCTGACTATGAAGTGGCGAGGAGATGACACCATATCAAACATTTAGAGAAAATAATGGGTCAGAACCACAGGGTCGAGCTTTAAAGCGAGAGAAGAGCCACAATTTCTCTCTTATAAATTAAAAGCTTAATTCTTTAACAACAAAAAATCTCAAGAGCTCAAATGAACACATGAAGGGGGGATACTATGGTCATACTTGGTCTAGTAAGAACAGGAATTTAAGGTGGCTAAAGTCGGCTAGTGTTAGCAACTTTAAGGTAAATACTACTCTATGTGCGGTTGTGAGCAGTTTCTTCCAGGGGCCACATGGTGGAAATGGTTGCTTGACAAGAACTTGTGGTGTTTACGAGACAAGAGGTTACAATCTGTTCTCTGAGCTCAGGGCCAGCTGGTTAGCATTCAGTTAAGTAAAACATGTGATACAACAGTTTATCTCAGCATTCCTGTCCACATCTAGAGCTCGACTTCATTGAGTAAATCATGATGTTTGATGTTGAACTCACAACTTATCTACCAGAAAGGAAATTAAACCGCTTCTCAGCTAATGTCAATGTCAAATGAAGCTGAACAGGTAGGTTAACTGTTAATGCTCAAATTGCTAAAGCTGGCTAATGTGGTGATGGCAAAACTTACAAATTGCTTCTTTAAGAATTCTGATGTTATACTTTTAAACCCTTATGATGTCAATCGCTGTCTGCCGGGCTAAGTACATCACTACGTTCGCACTATAGCCTTGCACTTTTACCAGATTTCAACTCTTTTCAACAGAAATAAAAGAGTTTAATATTGAAAAGGTAACTGGCATTTTTGTCATATATTTTTTCTGGATCTCATGATTTAAGTGAGTCCCAAACTGATAATGTAATGTGACTTCACTATACTGGCTGTGTTCCCCTTTTTTTTGGTTCCAAATATAGTACTGTTAAACAAATCAGACTGTGTGGGTTGCTTGGTGTACGTTGGCACACAGGACATCAAGAACTACGACTGACCATATTACATCAAATGTGAAAAGGCAATGGCTTTCCATTAGTCACACAGGAGCATGAAAAACCACCACCGGCAGTCCTAAGAGCATCTGTTTAGCAGTATTTAGAGGTAAAAAAAAAAAAAAAAAAAGTTACCCGGTGAACACAGAACTTCAGGCCTCTGCCAAACGTAACTTCAAAGTGGGTCATGTTAATGAGAGGGAATGATCTACAACAATGGGCACACACATCTACTACAGAGCCGTGGCTGGGAAAGGTAGAGGCGGCTGGAGAGGCTTAATGAGAGGACACATCTGAGAATCAAAGCTGCTCTATCTTTCTCTTTCTTACAGATTGGCATCAGGCAGCCTCACTGCAGCATCACATGCTGTGGTGAGTGTGCCTCAGTCTACAGATGGTACCTTATATGGCAGCAAGGACTGCAGAGAAGCGTTGTGTTGGTTGGGATTCGGGAGCACAGCCTCAGCGAGCTTTTACAGCATGAAGATGATAGATGACAGCCAGTGCATGTTGGCCAAGTTCAATGTCTCTCAGAAAAAGATTTAAAAAAAAAAAAACCCAAAACAAAACATATAATATCACATTTTCCTTCAAAACAAGCATATAAAAACAGCTTTGAGAGCTGTTTTGGGCTAAAACTATTATTTTACAATGTAATAGTTATAAAATGTAGCGGACTAAGAACAACTACAACGGTTGGTGCTGTGTTTCAGTATTGTAAAAAGCCTATTCAGCATCACAATGTTTGCTGAGTGGAGGCTGAAGGGAGGAGGAGAAAGTCCAGTGGCCTGCTCTGCTTTTATTATCATTCCCTAAATGGGTTCATCTCAGCATGTTGCTAACTTTTCACACAGAGATTGGGTTTCCATCGTCTTAAAGCTCTCAGCGAGGTGCACAAACAGCGTATGAAGTGCCTGGCTGCTGAAGGCAATTAGCAGCTGACTTGTTATAGTCAGAGTGGAGGGCTTGTGGGAAAGAATTGAGGATCCAGCAAGAGCTAAGTAGGTCAGTAGGACCTATAGCTGAGCTTTGGAGGACCTGTATGGACCCTCTCACCCTGAACTGGATGGGCCTCTTTAATTCAGCCAGTTTTTAATGGGGTTGAATAGCTCTAACACCACAAGATTAAAAAAAAAAAAATCACTTACAAAAGAATCTTGACTCGCTTAAGTCTCAACTCCTCCTATAAGGATGTGACCACAACAGTAGAGATTTGAGGAACGAGCCTATAAAAATCACCGGTCCAGCTTTTTGTGGTCCATTTTCCATCCCCAATAAAAACCCACCGCCCCATTTCAAAGACAGCTCCACTCCCAACAATGGGTTGCAGATGTATGAGCCCACAGTTATCAGAGGTAAATTAGATGTTATCTACACACTCTAAATACTGTATGTCTAGACTTATAAATATATTACTGCGCATGCTGTATACAATATTAGCAATTATGTTGAATTAGCATCAGGCTGTTTTCACATTTTAACATACAGTATTGTTCTATCTCCCTGCTGAATATTAGATGAGAGGACTGATAGCAGCTAGATACAGGTAGAGATTAGGTTAGGCTACTTCAGCATTAGGACCAGCCGTGGAGGAAAGGGCCCGATAGTTCATTTATACCACAGAACTCCACATAAAAACACAAATCATCATTTTGTTATTTACATTTTTTCATGCACCGAGTGGAGGAAACAGCTATAATGGTTTTATACTGCTACACTGTGTTACATATTATCACTCAAATAAATGGATAGGTTTTTTAAAAACCAGACAGACAATTTAAATGATCACAAAAAATGTTAGATGAGAGTGAATTTGTGTTGAATCTACTGTACCTGCTCCACCCGGATCTCATACTCTCCATTCATCTTCTTCCCTCTGAAATATTTCGCCCTGCATTGAGAAAAGAGAGACAAACTGTGAAGGAAATCGTAGGAAATATGATTTTCATAAATATTAAGTCTTTTATTTAGGTTGAGTACAATCAAATTCCAAAGAATAACCAGAGTACAGAATATAAATACCTTGATTTTTCTCTTTACATCTTATGTATATGTATGGGGTTTTTTTTTCAACACGTGGATTTCTGCTCCGCCCCAACAGTACAGTGTATGTGCTGCAAACACTAAGAGTCAAAACAACCTTAAAATACCCCTTTGTTTATTTGATTGAAGGAGAGCTGAAATTTCAACAGACCTTCCAAAATACCTTGTGAACGGGCAAAATGATGACTCATACTTTCCATGATCACAGAACCTGACCTCTCTGGGGTTCAAGTCAACAGAATCTCTTGGTAAAAAATAAAATACAGTGCTTTTAACAAGGAGGGCTCAGTGATACCTTTGATTTTCCTACTTTAATATTCTGGTGTGTGTGACAGCCTCTGAAACAGAATGATTATACTTTTGAGACACTTTAGACAAAAGATTTGCATCAGTGGTCATTCTATATGATTTCCACACAAATACATGGCAGTAACAGGGTTATAATAAGTCACATGAATGCACCATGCTGGATAAATTTAACTTGTATTTGGGGAACACAAAATGATCTATTCCAGTAACACTCCTGTGCTCTAATGTGAAGTGGGCTTGTGACAATAAAAATGGTGGAAAAAAAAAAAAATCTTTTTTAGCACTAGTGCATTTGTTTGTTTTGCGGTGAACCTGTGAACTCAGAGTTACTGGAACAGTTATCTCTCTAACCATCAGACCTGCAGTTTTTAGACTGACCAAGAGACGTATGTGGATTCATTGTGGTATGTAAAGATGGATTACATATACAGAAAGCCACAGTGGGAAGCTGACATTGTTTCAATTAAACCCACCGGGGGCTGAGTCAAAACCAATCTTTTCCATTTCCTATAACTTGATTGTTTTTGCACTTATATCTTTCCGCTGATGTTCAGACGTTTAACAAAATCAAGAGATGATGATGTTAACATTTGCAGCTCTGTGATCTGTCATCAAGCTAAATGCTAACATGGACAGGTTAAGATCCTCACAATCAGAAGCAGATATAATGGATTCATGGAAAACAATCCGACAGGGTGTGGACAACAGAGGTGGACGGACCAGCTGACAGTATAGTTCATTTATCCCTGTCGTTAGTGAGTCTGAATACTGTACTACAGTCCTGTCGGTGGTATGTGGTGAATGCAGTCTCTAGCATCATCTTTGCACTTAGCAGCACGTCCAGTTTGTCCACAAGACCATCCCATACACAACTGAGCAGTATACAGAGCAGCGCACGATCTTGGGTAGGTGAAGAGGTGCCTTTGAAAGAGGGGAGACCTTTGTATCTCGTTGTTCTATGTTCGGTCTAGAAACGTGTACTTCGGAGGATCTGACCCCTGAATTAACGCACAGTCACAGTGTCAAGCTCTACCACAGTGATTCCAAACTGTTTCCATCTCATAGCCCACATCTAATAATTAATATACATTTTTTATTTCAGTGTTAATGATTGAACCTTCAGGAGTGAACTGAAAGCAAGTGAAGATTCATTTTTGTTGACAGGGGAGACATATTTGTTAGGTAAGCCCCACGAATTATTACCCTAAAACTAACCAATTTTCAAGTAGTGATGTAACTATTTGTTTTATCTTGCAGCCTTGGGTTGGGAATAATAGCAACAACAAGACAGAGACAAAGTGATTTACTGAAAGTGTTGAGCTGAAACTGAAGAGTTTCAGTGACCTCAACTGACGTCAAGCCTTAGCGCGCAACAGGAAACAAGGTCATCTTTTAGAGAAGTAAGTGCTCTTACCTCTGGCCAAGCTCTAAATAGATACTGACGCTCTTATTTGACAAAAGTGTTGATTTGACCGTGACAGATTTACACAACACATTTTCAAGCCATTTTACTGCTTTATGTTTTCCAGCCATGCTGTGTCCCAGTGCTGTACAGGTTTCAGTGTTGAACTCTTACCCCTCACAGGCCTGGGACAGTTAACAATCTGTCGAGGGTTTCAGGCTGGAGCTGTGCGTAGCTGCTGGGGGGTTTGGATTACTGAGACAGGCTGTTTGGGATTTAGAGTGCCTCTCGACCTGCCCACACCAAAACACATTTTTCCTTTTGCAGTTTTTTTTCCTCAACAAGCGGAGCCTCTTTCCTCCTCCACTTGTCTTCCCCATGTCTGCCTATTTGTTTTTCATCCCCCTACATCTGTCCTGTGCGGTCCCTTCATTAACATTCATTACAGTCACTGAGGAGGAGCTGGAAGTTAACATCTCCCAGCTGTTGGACTTTAAAGTTCTGGGTCTCTTGCTGTCTCATTCTCTATAATTTTGGAAGCCATGAATCTTCAGCATGACTGACCTACATACTAGACAGCCAATGCCCCCCGTCACCCTGGACCACCACCATTACAGAGCTCGAAGGCAGGGCCTGCAGGCTCACCACCTAAAAATTATTGGTATGTGTTTCAAGGTATTGCAAAACATGTCATCACTCTGTGCGATCAACTTAATTTACAGGCCACCAGTTTGAACAAGCACTTTGCATGTGTTCAAAAATTTTAATTCAGCTCCTCAAAGACGTCTGGGCTTCTCCCAGTCATGCACAACCACTACATAAACATCATGGAGCTGAATTCCTTTTTTTGAACCATGAGAATAAGCTCTTTCATTTTTGTGCCACTAAGAGGAAGCGCACATGACAACCGATCATCCCTCCTGCTCCTATTTGTATCCACTTTGGTAAACCTGATGTTACGATAACACTGCAGATGTTACAGAGCAGCCAACATATGTTTTTACATGAAGACAACATTTTTAATGTGTTCATTCAGCTCTTTTTTCCCCTCGTGGTCCTAAAGTAGACTAATGCCTGTTAAACTGTCTATAACTGAGTTTTGGCCACCTTCACACACTGTCCAACAAAAGCAAGGTGGAAACAAAACACCCACCCTTGAAGCTAATACTTCTTAAACATTGACATCTGTTGGGAGTTGCTCTGGGCCTATCTAATGAATGGTATTCAGTCTCCTTTGACCACTGCTTTTGGTCTTCTCCAGATCCTGAGGGAACTATGTGGCTCTTTAGCTGCTACAAACGTCCCCCATAGTCACAGGCTCATTGCCAGTGTTGTCACTCAGCTTCTTCTCTGTAGCATAGAAGGATTATCAGCCATTTGTTCTTAACAAACCTAAAGATAATAAAATGTCACAAAAATAGTTTGTCACCTAAAAGAAGTCATATGACCCATTGCAAATATAAAAATATGAATGATTATGGTGATTTTAACTTTTTTTTGTATTTGTAGCATTAGTCCATGAGATTTCCTCTATGAGAGTGTTTCTGGAGGGAGATCAGTGAGAGAATACGTGGTTGGTTAGTGGGGCTGTAAGGACAGCATGAACGGGTCACTATTCCTGATCACACAAAGTGCCAAGACTGTCCTCCAAAGAAACACAGCATCTCAGCAAAAGGTATCAGCCCCGAAAAACAATATGGATTTACCTCATTAACAAACTTCAGGCCCTAATTCATTTCCTGTTTCATTAGTTTTTTTGCTCTGTTTTGTTTAGTTTTTTTTTTGTTTTGTTTTGTTTTTTAAAACACAATTGCTCTGTATTTGAACCACAAGGTAATGACTATAAATGTCAAACTATTTCATTCTCTCTTTATTTTTTTTCCCCCATTTAATTTTCTACCGCTTATCCGACGGGGTCGTGGGGTTGCTAGAGACCATCCCAGCTAACATTCCGGGCGAGGGTGGGGTACACCCTGGACAGGTCGCCAGTCTATCGCAGAGTTGACATATAGAGTCATACAGAGACAAACAACCATTCACACTAACACTAGGACCTACGGGGCAATCTGGGGAAACCAGAGTACCCGGAGGAAACCCAAGCAGGCACAGAGAGAACATGCAAACTCCACACAGAAAGGCCTCAGGCCTGCGAATCAAACCCACAGCTTTATGTCACAGTATAAGTCTCCTAAATTTAATGTAATGGCGATTTCAAAGAAAAACCCAACGATTCCCTTCGCACGCTCAAACGACCTCTCAGTTTGATTTGACTCTACGGTCGCTTTTCATCTGAATGGATGTTTCCAACGTGGGTCAATTTGCTCTACACAAGTAAGTGAATGACCTCATTCAACACACAAACTACTTGTGTTCATGTACCTGCTGCTTTAACGTTATGTAGATTAGAACAAATGACATCATGGTATCGTCCAACATGACAAGAGTGCATGTTTGTCTGATGTTAACATATTCTCCCACATGATCCACTTCATATTCATTCATCAATGGATCAAGTTCACAGTTGATTGAGGGATCTTATCTTCCCAATAAAGAAACAGCTACAACTTAAAGCACTACATCTCTCATGAAGTACTTTATTATGTTAACCTTTTAAATAAGCTTTGAGTAAATATACGTATACTTTCTGTATCAGCTTCCGTTCCTTCCATGAAAGATTTTATACCTCTTTCTTATGTTTAGGATGCTTAGCATGTGGGCTCCCTGCACTTTCTTTTGACACAACATTAAGTAAAAATGGTTCAGAGCAAGTGAAGGATCTCAGAGTACACAACAACGTGAAAACTTTGCCAGAGCAGAGCTAAATTGAGCAATCGGGCGCTCATATCATTCAGAACAGAGTGCAAACAGACGGACAGCTTCTTGGCTAAATGTCTGAGGTGTCAGCCTGAGAGAGTGGAGGAGAGTGAGACAGGGTGACACAGAAGCAGAAAAGGGGGGATTGTTGGTGGTGACGGTGATGCTCTCGGAGTCTTTGCCTCAGTACTGTGTGCTGCTATTGTGCATCAGTCATTGCTGAAGGCCAAGGCTGTCAGGACAGAGCACCGTTTCCCCAGAAACTTCAGCCTCTCTGATGGAATGCCCAGGAGGAAATTCAACCCCAAGGCAGAAAGCGATGGATGGACGAACACCCTCCTCTTCCACTTTGATATGTTCACCGGCCTGTAAATTCAGAGAGACTGCCAAATCTGATGAGTCTGTCCTGCGTTGTAGCAAAGATTTGGTTTGGTTTTGGATAAGTTCACGAACCTGACGTAAACGTGTGAAGGTTCATGTCGACAGAGGGCTTAATAAAGGTTCCTAAACACACTGACATAACTGTATATTAGCAGCTTTAAAAGATAAATATGTTCTTTTCCAAATTAAAACTATTACTATGTTTTACATGTTGTTGAGTTGTGTACTGAAAGCGAGGTACTTTGAACGGATGGATTAATCATTGGATGTTTGATGTAAGACAAAAAAGTCAAGTTAATGTTGCTCTGAGATGTCCACGTGTCCAATAATTTACATGCAAAAGTGCTTCTACTGTTTTAACCAGCTAGTCTGTTTGTAGAGAAACTTGCTGAATAAATGAAATTGAAGGCATCTAGTGATGCAGACAACAACTCACACAATTCCACTTCATTTCATGTTGTCACCAAACACTGTGTTGAACCCTTGTAACACAAGTCTTGGGCCGTGTTTAACTTTCTCATTGTGTGATAGTTTGATATATCTGGCATATACATATAAAATGAGCCAATGTAATAAACAGAGATAATGAGAGAACCACATACACGCAGCAGAACGCTCATTCTGTTCACAAGTTTTAATTTCAGGCTCCGGCTGCAGCTGACACCTTTTCAGTCAGTGCTGCTGACTAAATTCTGATTCTGTCACTTACTAATTTGCCACTTTGATCTTTTGTCTTGCACTTTTGTAGAAGTCTTGTGTAAATCCACATTTTACTGGTCCTGTGTCATAAATGTTTCCCAACAATCATCTGACATTTTTGCTTGAACTGTAAGAGCACTCCCTTAAAACTAACAAGTTGACTGAGGTTCAGAATCAGTGTGTGTGAGAGAGAAAGAGAAAGAGAAAAAGAAAGAGCAAGCTTATCAACCATCTGTCATGAATTAATGCTAAAATTGGGCAACAAAGATCTGTATAAAAATCTGCGGCATATTAAACAAACGGTAGAGCAAGCTTTATCAAAGCCATGTAAAAACAGGCCAAGGAAGATGGAGGGACACTGGCGATCACCCTTGTGCTTCAAATCAATGAGTCGAGTGCAACATAATGAATCATTTCCAGTAGAATCAGTCAGAACACGTGACGTCTTCTCAATACACCTTCATGTGACCATCAGATCAACTGTGAACACGTTGAAGGGTTTTTCTTTTGTTTCTCCTGAGCTGTTTGTACATCTCAGGGAAAATATGGAGGATTTTTAACACTCAGACTGAAGCTCTATGGTTTCTTTTAGTGCTGAGAGAGAAGAGGTGTCGGTGGACGGCTGCAGCATGAAGCTGAATCACTTGTACCTCCAGATAAAGCTGCTTTCTTGTCGGCTGTGGCCCAAATTAAACTGGTGACTGCAGATGGGATAAAATCAATGCTGATTTATGGACATGCATGAAAAACACAATCCATCTGTTTGAAAAGCGACTCCCTGGAAGGCTCACCGCCACATGGTGGCTTAAAAAAATAAGATTACATCTGGAGTTCACTTCAGGGCCATGAGATAAAGCAGCATATACTTGGTCTCTCAATGTCACTGGATCAACAACCAAGGACTCAGTCACCCACGAGAAGGTCTCACTTTGCCCTTAAAGCTAATGCCATAACACAAACATGGTGCCTAACCAGCAACAAATATTTCGTCTTTTTCCTTTCAAGGGTTGATCTTTTGTGAGGGGGCGGAGCATTAACTGCTCAGCTACCTGCACTTTTCAAGTCTTACACTCTGACTAAACATCAGACGAAGGTCTCAGATCACGCTTGAGATTATTAAAATGATCTCTAGGCAAACATTGGGACATTTATGAGAGTTTGCCACCTTATCTGCAAGAGCAACAGCAGCTCAAATATAATATGACAGATAGGCTGGATCAGGAGTTATCTGATTGAGAGGCTTCTTTTACACTGCTGGAAAAAGACATTAAAATGGTTTTCTTGTCATTCTCATCAAAAAAACAAATAATTAAATAACACTGACAGCCTAAAGGTCATTCTACTCTCTCTCTGCCAGGCTTTAGAAGCATATAGCACATGACGGATATAACTGACATTAAGTCTTTTTTTTTTTTTTTTTTTAACAATCTAAGAGAAGTTTCAAAGGTCTGACACTTCCAGGGTATCCACAGAAAAAGAAATTTTTTTTTTTTTTCTTTAAACCATATTTTTATTGAAGAAAGGTAGCACAGTACAGGACGCATTTAAATACAATGTCTTGAATGGTTTTTTCCTTATTTTTTTGTCAATCAAATCCCACCCACATACTGCCATAAAAAAATAAAGAAAATAATAATAATAATAGTGATAACAAAATAAAAAAAAAGGAGATAGCTTTGCCACTGTATGTGCTGGGATAATTTTGAATATGTCCCCATGGAGGACTATCAAAGTTGCCCAGATCATCTTTGATTTGTCGGCAGGTTTATATGCATTTATTTGTAATGAAGATTAGCAGTAGTGAACCTTGGAGAGTGCAAGTCATTCTGAATCTATAAATATGTCCAACATATCAGTGCGTTCAGATTAGTGAGTCAGTGAAATGTTTGGTTAGTTCAGCAACACGGTCAAGTGTAGCAGTAACAGCAGCTTCCAAACAACCAACTTCCTCCTCTTGGTGCACACGTCTATTTTATCTCTGACTTGTTCCCATGTCTCTTTTGCTTCACATCTCCACCTGCAGCTTCCCTGTGGGGAGTCTCGTCTCACAGTTTGTAATCCTATGATCAGCGGTTTGGAATAGCAATGAAACCCTGGATGGGATGTTGTTGTTGATGCCAGTGCTAATTACTACTTTTAAGCTGCAACTGCCACTTTTCTAACTGAGATTTGATGTTCACCTGTGGAAAACCTGGAGGATGACAGTCCCAGTCCCAGTCTGAGGCTCATGAAACAAGAGACTGACCTTGAAAAAGATTTGACTCCCTGAATTGTTGTGGTTTCTCTCAGTGTGAAGATTTATATTACAGTAAAGAACATCAGCCTGGGGAAGGAGATTCATATCTACTTTTATCATTGTGGAGCAGAGAGTTCCAAGGGTGTGTTTGTGAATGACTGAGAAGATATGCTGCTGATTACTAAACATCTGTGAGCCCCAATCTGTGGCTGTCAGACATCCCCATCTGCTGGTCAGAGCCCTTCGCATCCACACAGAAATAGCAGCGCATGAGGAGAACTGAAAAGTGTCTCTCTGTGAACCTTTAACTGAACTACAGCACCACTCTGTGGACGGAAATGGAAATGTTTGAGTTACAAGGCATATCCAAACCTATGATGTGTGTGTGTGTTTAAACACGGACCCAGATAACCTGGACAACATAAGGCACCTTTCACTGAGAAAAAACACAGGAAGGCCTCAACTTGCTCTGGGCTGGATTTCAACAATGCCCTCTGTTATGGCATCAGTCCTCCTTGGCAGCAGCCAGACTGTTGGCTGCTGCCAGTAATAGAGTCAGCATCTCACCTGTACTTGCACCACTGCACTGGCTATTAGTCAAGGACCAGATCCAGTTCAAGGTTCTTTTATTTGTTTGTTCACCTTCTGGCACCCGAGTACATGTATGAGCTACTCTGCCCCTGAATCCATCCCCAGATCTCTCAGATCCCCAGACCAGCTGCTCCTGGCAGGCTTTGGATTTGTGAAAGGGAAAGGGGATCAGCGTTTGGCCCACACGTTCCCTCTAGCTTTTGTTGTCCTAAGGTTTTAAATTTACCCTTTTTTCCCCATTGTGTTGTAATATCAAACCATCTTTGACTATGAGTTAGTAAAGACATCACATTTTAGCTCTTATTATGTTTCATGTTTTTTGTTGCTTTTCATTGTACAGCAAGTAAAACCAGACTTTTGGGGCCTCCATTTATAGCACAGTGGACAGTGACAAGAAATAGTACAGAGAGGAGATCAACACGCGGCAGAAGTTAAGCTGATCTGAAAACTCGCCTGCTCAGAGAATTTGGGCCAACATGGTGTGCACACTAAAGATTTAGCACAATATAAACCACGTTGTTTTCCTTTACTTTTTCCCCTCAGGTGATTATGAAAATAAATTTCTAGTGTCTCACTGAAGTGCCAATCCAGGTGAAAGAGCAGGAAAAGATAAATAATAACACTAAATTAGAATATAGTACAACAGCTCCCCTTCAAACTGACCCAAAACTGAATAAGCACTTTTGAATCTGAGTTCATTGCTTCCCATTAAAGCTCATTTATTTTTCTGTCATCTCCAAAGCCAAAGGACCCCTCCGCTTGTTACCATGACAATTTTGTATTCCAACACAAAGCACCACGCTATAGGCCTGTAAAGCCAAGGACACACACGTATGCGATAAAGAACAGGATGTCTCACTCTTTTCAAAAGTGGACCGAGATCTTTTTTTAAATGACTGAAGTTTAAAAAAAAAAACAAACAAAAAGAAAAATGTTAAGCTGCACAAGAAGTATCAAAGTCAAACTTCAGCCCTAATAAATCAAAGTTCACCCTTCTGTTTAGGTGAATGCATCTTCTTGACATTACTCTCTGTGAAATCTTTAATTGCCATATTTAATGTTTTTGATTCTGTGTATATACTACCCCTCCATTCAGTATCGATACACTTGTCACGGGACCAATACATTAGAGACATAGAACCATGCACACTCACACTCCGGTCTACAGGGAATTTAGAGTCATCATTTTTCTAAACCTGCATGTCTTTGGACTGTGGGAGGAAGGTGGAGAACCTGGGGAGAAACCACGCAGGCACAGGGAGAATATGGAAACTACACACAAAAAGGCCCCAGATTGAACGCGGAACCTTCTTGCAGTCAGGCAACAGTGCTATCTAGCTGTTTGCAATGCATCTAGTGATAGTGGTTGTCAAAGTGGCGGGTCCTTGAGGGGGCTCCTGGAGGTCCCCAGGAAAACGAGGAATCATTTATTTCCACTTTAATTTAATTTCCGTATCAGTACAAGTAAAACTCTTTACAATTAAACAATTGTTTTAATGGCCTAAAACACAAGATACTGCAAGTGTATACAGACACTTTGAAGTGTAACAAGGCTGTCATTTCTTTGCTAATAGCCACCATCTAAAGAAATCCTGGAGATAAAGTATAAAAATAAGCACTCATTTATTCTGTTAAAACATTTGTACCAAAGGTGGAGCTGTCACCTTTTATTTTCCAGATAACAGTCATCTTCACGGAGCAGAACTGTAGAGACATTGGTTCCACCCAGTAAAGATGAGTGAGTTATGGTGCTCACTGGTTTTTATGGTCCAACGTGGAAATTTACAAGGGAGCTAAGCTTTCATGGAAATGGAACGAATCTGGCACAGAGACAGTCAGATGACAAATACCTCACACTTCAGTTCTTCATGTGCTGATGAACAGGGAACTGGCATGGAGTCTTTTGAAACACTTATGTTACTTCCTCTCCTGACTCGAGCAGGGAGTTCAGAAAAAACACACAGCTCCTCTGACTATCCACCCACATATCCACACACATGCTAACACCATAAAGCCACTCACCAGTCTGTGTGCTGATCATCAATCACCAGCAGGATCTTGGGCTTGCGTATGACAGGCTTCACTGGCTGACTGCTTCCTGTGGCGTTGCCTTCAGCTGATGCTGCCGCTGCTTTAGCGTGGGCAGCAGCGGCAACGTTCTGGGCCATCTGGGCGCTCTTCACCACGCTGGAGAAGGAGCTGAGGAAACTCCCTGAGCCAGAAGCTGGGCCCCCAGAGGCTGAGCCCAGGCTGGAGCCGGAGCCCTGAGTCTGGATGGGGATGCTCGCTGGGCTCCTTCTCTCAGTGGCAGGGGAGGCGGGAGAGGAAGTGGATGAACCCGTAGGTGTGGGCCTCTGCAGATCCATCATGTAGCCGTTGGGTAGGTTGGCCACAAAGCTGCTATCTGAGAGGCGACGGCGAAGGTAGTTCATGGTGATGGGCTGGTGGGTCTGTCAGGCCAGAGGAGGTGAGGGGGAAGAATGGCTGAAATCCTGCACAGGAGACAAGAGAAGGGAGAACGGGCTCGTTCAAAATCATTTTACATCCGATGATGAAAAAAAAACCCAAAACATCCATATTTTGATATGGAAAAGGCTAACATGTAAGTGTCAGCCACAAGAAATTATCCTTCAGCTCTACACATCCTCTAACTGTCGACCTGTTGTGATTATGCTGCTTTACAAATTAGTAACAGCACAAATCACAACATTAGAGGACTTCTATATTTTAAGGGTAAGGACATTTTTTGATTCTTTGTTTACCTGTAGTGAGAAAGAGTCCAGGTGATGACTGGGAAACACTTTGTGCATATTACTCTTTTGAAAGAAACAGCTAAACTGTGAAATACTGCATCACTAACCAAGACCAGGTTTTGGTGGTTCAGTCACTCTCTGCGCAACATAACAATTGGCCAACTGTGCGCCTGACCGAACATCTTCTGTTGGCAGAATGGGAACTATGCCTCTCCGAAACAGACAGACACACGAGTCACACTGTTAGCTGCATTGGGTGATATAGTAGAACAGAACAAAGATAGAGCAGAATGAAATCAACTCATTGTCAGCACAATTCCAGTTTGAGTGGCTCAGGGTTGGATTTTGCGACAAAAACGAATTGTCAGAAATGTAATGCTTCCCCGTGAAGGGAAAGTGAGGCCTGGAAAACACTGAGCTGCAACTTGCTCAACAAAAGCCGACAGATATACTGTCACTCATATTGAGTGGGTGTGCTGAAGTGGTAATTATGCCAGCCATGAAATCTGTGATTTGCATTAGATTAGGTTAGCCAGGCAGGGGGAGACAGACACTGCTGGAAAATAATTCAGTGACACAGTAGTGATGATGCACAAGTTGGAAGAGTAAGTCGCAGTGCATTTCTTTGCAAAGCAGACAGAGCCCATTGGGGAAACAGTGCTATAACACAGCACGGCAGAGAAGAGACATTCAAACAGATTAGCTATCAAATTGCAATGAAGCAAACAAGCTAGTGGAGGAGAGAAGAAACCCTTAAACCTGATTAAAACTAGGCCGCTCTCAAAGTAAATGGAGCTCGGATGAGATGAAAGTGCATTTCTTATTCTGGCGGATGTGCCCCGTGTTTGTGACGGTGTTTTTGTAGTCAAAGGGGAAGGATGGTCTAATGAGCCTGCAGCAGGAGGAAAAGGATAAGGGGACGAATGTTTCATCTTGACGACTTAATGTAGATCATGACAATCATCAGCAGGATGTCTGTGTATGAAGAGATAGCGGAATCGTTTGTAACAGATCTGGCCTGAGTTTGAGCTCCATAGAGGCTGTGTAGAAGCTTGACCAGTGATGTTACTGTTCACAGCTCTAGCTTTGTCCAATGTCCTAATTTCCCAAAAAGGGAACACTCCTTCCTCTTATCCTCCTGCAGAGAGAAGTCATACATCTGTTCTTACATTACATCACATTGCAGTAAACCATTTAACCCAGGGTTATTATTACAGCTTTAAGATGAGTCACAAGGCTCTTTAATTCCTTTTCACATTCGTGAACTGTACTTTTTTTTTTTTTTTTGGCTAATGGATAGGGAACTGTACTTTTAGTGTGCATCTGGTCTGAAATACTTTCAGCTGTGGAATAATGTGAGTATCCAGTCACCATTAGCAGTAGTAAATCAAATCAAATCAAATCAGATTTATTTGTATAGCGCCAAATCATAACAAAGTTACATCAAGGCACTTTACATATAGAGCAGGTGTAGACCAAACTCTTTATAAAATTATTTAAAGAGACCCAACAGATCCCCCGATGAGCAAGCACTTGGCGACAGTGGCAAGGAAAAACTTCCTTTAAGAGGCAGAAACCTCGGGCAGAACCAGGCTCAGGGGGGGCGGCCATCTGCCTCGACCGGTTGGGTTGAGAGAGAGAGAGAGAGAGAGGCATGGGGGAGGGGGGGGGCCTGTCAAAGGTGTGATTCACACAAGCGCCAACCAATTATGATGTCACCCATTAGCCCGTTACGTTTTTTTTTTCCTTTTTTTTTTTTTTAATCATAAAATATACCTGGAGGTGAAGGTGGAGCTCGGGAGGAGTAAGAGGTTAAACCTGCTCTCTATTTTTATGGTCTGTTTAAAAATGAACTGAAGAAAAAGACACTAGAGATTGAGATAATAAACTGAGCTAATAAATCAAGTGAGAAGCAAGTCCATTTTCCCGGAGACTTCATCCTAATCTGACTTATTTCTACAACCAATGGAGTCAACCCCTGATGGTCAATAGATAGTATACAGATCCAAAGCCACCATCCACTCTTCCATTCACTCTGTGGGCTCACATGAGATGATGATTTCTGACTAAAGTTTAGGAAATCAGTGTTTTGCCCCAAGCAATTCAGAAAAGCAGATGCTTGCTGTCATGAGGGATGACAACAAAACAGGAAACACAATCTTCCCTCCAGCTGAACAACTTCTCCTCATCAACTGAAGAGGCTTCCCCTTGGATTTGATGCTCATGCATTGATCACCAAAAAAAAAAAAAAAAAAGCTCTTGCCCAGCAAAGTGGCAGGGCTGAAATGAAATTAGAGAAAATTGCGGGGAAACAGAAAATTAAAACAAACATTCACATGGCCAATGACTGCCAGCTCAGCCATCTTAGTAATGACTTGTTCTATTTGGAGCAGTTTGCTGAACTGCTGAAAGTCACTACCCTTACACCACTGGCCACCTCCCCACTTCGCAACACCCTATAAGCTGCTTCCCCTCTGAGCCTGAAAACAGCTGAAGCTATTAAATCCTGAACGTCTTTGCTGCTTAGTTCTCTCTGCAGCACATCCACATGAGGACCCCTCGCTCCGTTACCGCCAACCCGGTGGCAAACATCGAGAGTTTATGGAGGAAACATGAACAGCAACAGGTTGAAAAGACTTCAATAATTATTCAGCCTCTCTGGTTCACTATAAAAGGCAACAGAAAGGATGTGGCAGTTATGTCAAATCGTATTAGATGTTCAATATTTCCAGACTGCACCCCACCTAGATAGTAACCTATAATTGAAAGTAGTATTGATAATTGGTACAGAGGAAATATTAAAGAAGTCCTTAAACTGTAGCGTTAGACAGGACTCAGCACTAATCACAGGCTTCGCTCAATAATGAGGGGGGAGATTTAGATATCATCACTCCACACTTTAGGACCCTGCTGATGTGCAGTCTGTGTCAGTGTGTGTGTTTCTATATTTGAACATTTTGTAATTGATGCAGGCAGAAGCTCTTTCCCATTTCTCACTCCGTTAAATCCATCAGATGTTCTGATTGACTGCTCTCTCTTCTTTGACAACTTTACATATTCAAGTGACATAGTAATATCTGATACGTATTTCCAAAATATAGCACATGCTAATTTTCTACATGACTAAACCCAAACTCAATGTGAGGCGCTCAAGCTGTTCAAGTACCATCCTCTTGCAATATGATATATACAGTATATAAAAAAGAACAAGACTATCTCCTTGCACATGCTTTCACAGTAACAAACACTATTTCCAGCCTTCAATGGCTTATTGTCATCTTGATCCAATCACATCCTGACAGTGCCCTTCAGCCAATCCCTTGTGAGCTGTCAAACCCGCTGTGGTCAGCCTGTGATCCTCACCACATCAATCATGGCCACCGCCAGACCACCTCCAATCAAAACAAACAACCCAAAGTTTTCCTTTCATCCTTCAGCATCACCACCACAAGTGTCTAAACTCTGGGAGAGAGTTCCTGTAAAAGGAAGGACTTTAAACCAATGAGCTGCTTCTGTAATGATCCACTTCCTGCCAGAGTGTAAGCACCAGAAGTCTGTTCCTTCTAATCACAATAGATTTCTTTACTTTTACAATGTAATGTTTCTTCTGTTCCTCTTATTAGTCTCTTCTGATGTAAATATGGTTAATGTGTATTTACTATTGGCAATAAACTGTTGGTGATGGGCGGGGATGGGCAGTGTCGATTGCTTTGGGCTGTGCAGGATGGCTGCACATGAACCCAAGCAGCAGAATAATGTGGAGGAGAACCAGACAGAGGAGGGGGCAGAAAGCCAAAACCTAATGACCACATGCATCATTTCATATGTGGAGCAAAGAGTCCATTTATCCGTTAGCCAACTAACAAGAGGCAAAAAAATTTTTTATCATCATCATTATCATACGTAAGAGGCTCCTCCAAGAATCCTCTTAACATCCCACACAAAGCCCCTGATGAACTGTAACCAGCTTCAAGGGTCAGCACGTGTCCCCTTGGTGAGCAGCGTGGCACCACAAACTGTCAAACATGGCTTTTATTATTCATGCGGGTCAGAGCCGAGGGGCCCAGGGGGTAGAACCAGCAAGAACTGAGGGTGACTGGACTCAAGTCAAAGTGAAGAAAAAGGGAATTGGTGAGAGGCGGGAGGTTGTGTTTATCCTGCCCTGAAGCATTCTAGGGGATTAAATGTGTGGGACCCGCTGTCAGATGGATGTTGTTAACACTTTCTATACTGGAGTTGTGTGGTGAATATTGTTGTCATCATGGTTGCCACTGTATGTTCAGTCTGTCCATCCATTTGTCCAACACTTCCATGTCAACTGGAATAACACCAATACAAAATTCATGCTCTTCAGTGGATGAGTTCTATGGATTTTGGTGCATTGTTACTGAGTGTCATCAATATTTTATACTGTACTTGGATCTCAAAAGCTTCTTTTTTTTTTTTCCCCCCAACACTGCCAGCAGCTTCATCCTGAGACACCAAAGACACCAGAGACAGGCGACCAATGAGACTAAAGACACCAAAGACAGAATACCAATGAGACCAAAGACACCAAAGACACCAAAGACCGACTGATTACATGACTGATTGCTTCCAGGACATTTTTAACAACATTTTTTTATTGAGGCGGCCAGAAAATCAACAAGCAATGTCTTTACGTTGTAAACGATTATGGTCTGCCACTGCATCGATGCAGAATTTTCCACATCCACATCGATTATATAATTAATTTCAACACTCTTGATTCTCACCAAGTGCATTTGTTCTTAAGATGACTGGTTGTTTCTTTTTAGATTCCTAGGTCTTATATGAGCTTCCTCTTTCAATGCAGCATAAACACTACTGTTGCATATTTAACTCTGCCCTCCATGACTTAGCTCTGCTAATGAGATTATTTCTGCCTTTTAGCAATGCTTGTAAAACTAAATCGCTCTCTGGTTGGTTTATCACTGACAGTAAGATTATTTTTCTGAATATAGCTACGAGTTGAATTATTTGATGAGCACTTTTCATACCTCCCCTCACTAGTTTTTAGCCTTAGTAGCAGCTCAAAGGATGTTGATGTGAGTCTCTCAGTCAGCCAGTTCACCATTTTGGTACAAACTGAAACATGTCAACAACTAGTGTTAACAACCATTAACCTGTACTTTTAGTTTAACTGCTGTTTGGATTTCCATGACATTTTGTGCAAACATTCATTGTCCCCAAAAGATGAAGCCTTTTGATCCTGATCTCCCAATTTTTCCTTCAGGGCCAAGAGGTTTGCACTTGTCCTTTTCACTGAAATTGTCATTAATGGACTGTAATTAAATTTGGTTCAGACATTTATGGTCCCCTGAGGAAGAACTCGTCCGATGCTGGTGATGTCCAGATTATTAATCCAGTGCAAACAAGGTTGACATTTGACCTTTAATTAACATTGTCCCAAGCCTATTTGATAGACTGTCATTAAATTTAATGTGCAACAAGGATCACTTTTCACTTTGTGGAAAATATATGATTTATTACTCGCAGCAGTAACGAGATTCTAACATTACGTCTGATCAGCATGTAAAAATATCCAGGTTGACATTTTGACTCCAGCTAATTAAACATTAGCATCGGGTTGTTTATCATTGATTATCAGTAAGCTCAGACTAATATACTGAATATGAATATTACTTTTCTAGCTTCTATGGCCTGAAACTTAGAATTTAATATTAAATAATTATTTATGCAACAACTTCTACAGCATGTCCTGAGATCTCCTGCTGCAGCACATATATTAACATGAATGAATGAACATGCAATGTTCTTTGACCACTTTTCCCGCACCTGTTGTTATCCCAGCATCTTCCCGATTCTTTTCTTACAGTCAATTGTTTCGAGGAATCGATTGGTTTTACAGCATCAGGAGAAGCGCAGTGTTTTTGCAGTCACTTAACAACCTGCTCCGGCTTTTACTTTTAGTTCTGCATTCGATGCAGTGACCCGGCTAAGTCACACACCACTTTGACTTTTCAGTAACATTGTCACTCGTCACTGTGTCTGGCCCTCTGCCACCTCCTTAATGCTGCTGCAAGGAGAGAACCAAGAGTCTAAATAGCGTATCCTATAGATGTGTATGTGTTGTATTGTGTGAGTTGGTTTGCAGTCAGAAGCCATTACTGTAATCTCTGATATATAGTGCCGATAATGAATATACTGCATCTTATATTCACCTTACTGAACTACATTTTAAGCATAAATCGTACTCTACAGCCTATTTTGTTTTGAATAGTCAACATTTCTACAACTGTCTAGATTTAAAGGAACAATTTTATTTATTTATTTATCTATTTATGTTTCCAGAACTGCCTTGTGTTGTGTAACGCTACGGGGCTAAGCTATTACAGACACAAATTGTAAAATGGCAGCTAAGAAAGAGGCTGTTGATTTCAGCATGAAAATGGAAACATGCTGTGAAATGTTTTCTCTCCGTCTGCTTCTACTGAGACGGGACAAACCAAAAACAACAGCCATAACCATCACAATTACAACTCAAAAATCCACATGTAAATTAAAAACCATTAAAACATGAAACCTCAAGTATGACAAAATAAACCTCGCTACTTTCAGCCCTTTCAGATCTACCCAGCATTGGACAGTCATCTTGTGAACCCATGCATGTCCTCAGCGACAGGACAGAGTGGCTGCAGCAGCAGCAGAGACAAGCTGCTGAGTCAAGAAGTCACAGCCGAGTCACCACGAAGTGACCTCACTGCACTTCTCCCTGCAGACGCCACAATGAGGCATCAGGCATTATCCCACCCCGGCCTTCTCTTCCTCCTACTACCTGCTGGACTGATCCAGAGGTTCGATAAGTAAAAAGGATCCCCTTCTCTCAGAGACCTATATATTTTTCACTGGCTGAACTTCACATTAGTAGGAGGAGGCAAATAACAAGCGATTTCACTTATACCAGCTATAACAAACCTATTCTATCATTTTCAAAGAAAACAACACAAAGTCAGTCCTACTTAACACAACCCAGCCTCCATTCATGTATATCTGAGTTTCACTAAAAGGCTGCTGAAGAATCATTTCCATATAAACAGCATCGGCAGGATATTGGTTCACAACAAACCAGCCCCCACATCACTACAATTCCACATCGTAAACTCCCCCTTTTTACAGAGTGGACACCTCTCTGCATGACATCTGGTGCACATCGAATAGCAGCAATGAACCAGCTAATTAAAGACAAAAAGGTTACTGCTGTTTGAATTCTTTCATTTTAAAAAAAAATGGAGGGAGGGGTTAGGGTTCAACCATCATGAGTGTGTGCACGCAGCCATTCATGCTGAGGAGCATCTGTTGGGAGACAACATAGATGACTGGTCACGGTCTGCTCTCTGTGGGTCTTCCTTCTGATGGGCCGAAGAATATTTCATGGTGATAAACGGACGATGCATTTTTACAATATACTTCAAAATGACATAAAGGCACTCGTTAACAGCAATGTTTAGTTCTCCAACCATAGGTAGAGGCTCCGTCTAAATTATAAACTACTGACCCCCCTCCTGCTAAAAATCATTTGCACCAGCTCAGTGGCAAAAATGAATTGAAACGTCTGATCGTGGCTGTAGAAAAGTTGACTGCTGATAAATAAATATCTATTGTCACACAGGCCCACATATCCACATCCTGTGCTTGAGGACTCTGTGATCAGACAGAGCGGAGACGGAGACAGCAGCTTCGGGAGGAGAGTGAGTTTATCAACCTGAGAAGCACAAAAACTAAACTGATCTGCTATTTAAAGATAAACTGGCTTCTGGTCATATTTGAACAGCTCAAGGAAGAAGAAGCTAATTCAGAACTTGTTGACCAGAAAAACATCCAATTCCCCTGGATCACTTCAAAATTGGCTTTAAAAGGTTGAGATGTGGGTTTTTTTTTCTAATGTGTGTTTTCAGTATTAAAAGACAAACTTGTCTTTGAAAGTCACAGCAGCAGAAGGTGAATATCATGTTCAGTTCATCTACACAGCGTCTAGTATGTTCATGGTATAAATTGCCTGAACGTGTTGTAGTTTGTGATGTGCGGCCTTCGATGCCTTCTTGTTTGATGGTTTGTCTTTATTATAATGAATAAACTGCAGGATAAATTATTGAATAAGGGAATGCAAGCAGAGTGACTATTTCGCTCTGATTAACCAGGTGGACCGGGCTGCGTTCAGGGACACACAGGTTTTCTCTGTATCCGTTCTGACACCTGTCTCTGGATGCTGCCTTTACGATCCTGCAGCAACCCCCAGGTCACAATTATGAAATGGATCCCCCCCCCCCCCTCCCTTCCCCTCCCTTCCCTTCCTCCGGACTGTGGGCTGCAGAGGCATGGCAGAGGGGAACCCCTGCACAAACCTGCTTAGCACCACCAATGAGATCAGCCCAGATCAGATCAGATCAGATCAGACCAGCCCTGCACATCCACGAACGCCGCTCAGCCCGGGTCTTATCCCGCGAACATGGAGCCAAACGCACAGGGAGGGGGAACCCCGGAAAAGACGAGGCTCGTTGTGAAGCAGCTGATCTCTCCAGACAACGCAGCACAGACACGACCGATCGCCGACACACAACAGCGCACAAAACGCGGGGAAGAAACGCGCGCATCTGCACCAATCTTACCTGAGCGGTCGTCGGTAATGAGCTAGCGATTACCCGTCTTCTTCTTCTTCTGCTCCTTGTGATGCTGCTGTTTCTTCTTCTGTGCTTAGGACCAGTCCTCCTCAGCCTCCCAGCCAAGCCCCCCCACTCTCTCTCTCGCTCTCGCTCTCTTTTCACAATGCATGCCGGGAATGTGGTGGTGTAGTTCATTCATTACCGCAGTGTGTCCATGAAGCTCATTGGCCCAAAGGCTAATTAAGCTCTTTTGGTAAAGGCTAGAAAATAAAACATACATACATACATACATGCATAGATACATTGATAGATAGATAGATAGATATTGAAAGGTTATTTTTTCTCTTTTGTGTGAAACTTAACCTTAGTATATTAATTATATATCGTTTAAAAGTACTCTAATCAACATTTTATATAACCAATTAATGAAAAGATGATGGGTAATGTGAAAACAGGCAGTCACTGATGAGCCAACAGAGCCATATCTCCCTACTCTGCACTTTTCCCTCGGCTCTAAGCGTTCAGCCATCTCTCAGCTCATTGCCTTGGTTTTATGGTCCACAACTTCGCTGTTCTTGTTCAGTCTCACTGCTCTGACCGGCCATGTTGCAGACACTTGAGGCAGCTGTTTTCAGTGCTGATAGCTTCCTTCATCTTGTTCCGGGTTTTACTGCCTACAGATTTCCTGCCTGGTGTTTTTGTGCAGGGAACAAACTATGCTTTTGGACTTTTCTGACTCTAGTTTAATTCAAGCTGTAATGAAACCAACAATATGCAAACTGCCAAACACCAAACTACAGAGAGACCGAGTTAGTGACTAGCTGGTGAAGAGTTTAGCTGCTGGAGAGCCAGATATTTTTCCCAGGATTTGGTGAAGACCAAAACACAGCTAAAAGAGACTAAATGATGAATGTATGAGCTGTATCTATGACATATGTATGTCAGAGTTCGCATGTAGTGAACTCTGTATGAGGCAGCATGTGACCTTTTATTGTACTGTGTGAGACCAGTGTCATGTGACATAGTGCTGATGACAGGTCCACCTTCCTCAGTTGTCATTTGACAGGTTCAAAAATGGAACGGCGATCCTTCCCTTTCCTTCTTTCATGTATCCAAAATGGCACCTCTTGAGGGTCAAAGGTGTCCGATATTTAAAAAAGATTTCTTAACCGCGTTGAATCAACCATGTAGTGACCTGCAGCTTGTTGTGCCTCTCAATGGGAATGCACTTATGCACTCAAAACAGCAGATGTCAGTATCTCTGTACGTGAAGTGAGACAACATGACTACCGAAATGGTTCTGCATGTCTGCTGGATCTGTCAATATTTAACATTTGGGCCATAATGTTGGTCAGTGTTGTCCTTTGAGGTTTTTGCTTCACCTTAGTGGCCAATGAAAGAAAGCATGTGGTAAGGCAGTTTTTCCAGTAAAACTGCACTCCAAACGCAAACTTTTAGGACAAAATTATTAATGTAGAAATCACAACTGGAGAGTGGAAAGATTTGTGGTATCTGTAAGGCTGCTATCAGTAGAGGTAAATATTTGATGATGACACTCGGGCGCAGGAGAACATATCGACCCACAGCTGTCACTGATGAAACTGAGTGTAATATCAGTAATCTCTTTTAACCTACAGTTATCAGCCACGACGACACTGAACAGCTCGGGCCTGTTGGTGAGAGAGCCACTATGGAGTCAATTTCTTTAAATTACATGATGATACTAAGAAGGCGTAGTTAGTTTTTCAAATATTAAACCATATCTTTCATTTTAGAAGAATTGCTGGCTGATCTTATGTCCCAGTGTCTTTATTATAGTAAGAACATTCAAGCATAACTATGACCCTCACTGCCCCCTCCTTTCACTGACTGAGACAATAAAAACCTGAGCACAAAACTGGATTAAGAAATTTTTCCATTAATTCCTGGGTAACTGCAAATGACTACACTTTAATGAGAAACTGTGGTCCAGCTTCCGGCTGTTTGGCAGCAAACACATCAAGAGATGCTGTGATAGTAACTGATTAATTCCACACGTAATGTTAGGCTCCAGTACAATCCTTCAAAGTCAGAAAAACCAGGGCCAAACCAACTTTTGCATTTAGTTGTTTGGTTTCACCTTTATTTCTCCTGTTGGTCCTTTAGAGGGATCTTGACATAAACAACTCTCTGCTGTGAAAGCATTTATTGCCCCGCTCCCTTTTTTGTGTCCATGTAACAGCTGTTGCATAGGTAACAATAAAATAATAAAAAAAAAGAAGTCAGTGATAAGACCAGTCAACAGAAGACTAATGCTACCTGCTCTGTGAAGCTGTTCTCAGGCACTGCATGCTTTGAAGTTAATCATAATGACAATGAAAATGCAAAATGCAGATGGCATATTTTACCAAGGTCATCATTTCCATTATGATTATCAGCATATTAACCTTTGCTAATTTGCACAAATGGATTCAGTAGTTGTCTGGGGAGTCAAGGCATGTGAAGACATTACAATATTAGAGGCCAACCCAACACTTAGTTACTTTCAGTGTGTGTGCAAAGAAGGTGTGTCCTCAGCTAATTTTCCTGCATTGGCTTGATGTCAAATAAGAGGAGAAACTGGTTTCACATGCCGCCTGGAATAAACAGACTGATTTGGTGAAAAATACAGATGTTAGCGCACAACCTTAACAATTAGATGATAAAACAGGTGCTTACAGTAAGTCTGCTGACACAGCTCTTATTTAATTCAACACAAGCATAACAGAAACTCAACAAAAGATTGTCCTGTAATCAGCAAAAGAAAGCTCTGACTCACTTTAAGCCACGCTGTGGTTTCTCTGCCATAGATGGAACCACCATGACTCAGCAGAAACATAAACACCTGAAGGGTTGCAGCAAGACAAAGGGGAAGGAGCTATTTTTTATTCACAAGCGTTTGGAATCCAGGAAAACCAAACTTTCCAATATAATGAGGCTGTTAAGCTCCTCCACCCAGCTCTACAGGATCTGCTCTGGCTACCAGGAGACAAATGCAAGGGCAAGACAGCAGTCACCATGGGCACACATCAGACAGGAAGTGGCTGCTTAGGCTGGTTAATGTCAGTGGATATTTACTGTCACTGGGTGGGCTATTGCATCCTGCAGAGCACAGCTGCATTTACCATAGGACAGATCCATCTTAATGGGCGACAAATGCATAATGATGCATGGGAGGCGGAAAATGGATGCAATGATAGTGACAGCCAAGTCCATTTTCACCATGGGAACAATCTTTCTGTAAGGTGGTTTCTCTTGTCTGGAAATCTCTTCCATATCGGACCTTGAATACACAACATACACAACAGAGGTCCCTCCCTGAGAAAACTATCCAAAAGCAAGAAAAAACGTTCAAAGCTACAATAACAGCAGAATTTTATTGTGAGATAAATTTCTGACAAAAAATGTATAAACTAAAACCAGCTTGAATCGCAAATTAATTATTCAGCACCCACAATATGTTGCTGCCTGACTACAACCTATAATAGCCTGAGGTCCTTTATGGAGCCCTTGTGTATATGATTATCACAGGTCGTCAATGTTACTTGGTCAGAGATTGGCTGTGAATTATCTGTACTTTTCAAAGCAGTCACCCAATCAGAAGAGAGGCTCAGAGTGTCTCTTCTACCATTCAATTTTCTCTCAGGAGAACCCTGAGAGAGGAGATGTAAAACTACACTGGGGTGTGTTTTTGTTTTTTTACTTAAAACCAAACGTATTTCATTATGGATAAATAAAAAATAGGAAAAGTGTAAAATTTGGAACCTCTAATTTATAATCCAATTTTGCACTGATTCAAACCAAACCAGTTTTCTAGTGTTTGGGTTGGGATGATTGTGCAAAAAAGCTGCAGTTTAATATTGAATTCTGAACGAACATCTTCACATGCAATAACACTAATCATAGTAAAGCCATCACCAGCGGAAGAATCAAGCTTCATAACTTTGGTGGATTCTCGTCTTAACATGCACAGACATTGTAATTCACAGTGCAGCTCATCAGGAAACACTACAGGAGGGGGATGCTAGTTCAGGATCTGCAGGCCTAATGTCTGATGCCACAGAAAGCACTAACAGCCATATTTCATGTCCTGCCTCATTTCACTAAAAGGTCCAACACAACTGCTGGCGGTATTTTCAACTCATTGATGAGACAGACTGGAAGAGGAACGTGGCAACAGCAGTAACCAACACTGCTGTCTCCTGTAAAACCTGAGAGTCAAACCAGTTCATTTAACCATTCGTTTTTATTGCACAAAACTAACACTATTAACATCACAACTCTGCCAAATCCAACATTTTCATTTGAGTAGAATTAAAGCGTCAGAAACATCTGAAAATCTGTGATTTAAATAATCAATAACTGCAACTGATTAAACAGAATAAAACCATTTTCTGAACAGTATCATGGCTTGTTATTTAAAGCTGACTAGAGATTTTGTCACCATCTACAGGTTATGCAAATAATGACTGAATGCTAAGTATTTGTTATTAAAGCAATCATACTAGTTTTCAAAATGGTAATATGACATACAAAATTTCCTGAGAAAATTTGTCAAGCAAGAACTTGCACCACCAACTCTCAGTTAACTTCGAATATTTGTGCAACTGTAGTGGACAAGTATTTTTCTTTTGCTGATTTTCAGGAATTTTATACATTAGGAGGAAAAGTCTACTTAGCAGCACCTGGCTTTACTTAAGCAATGACACAGCTGTCCGATTTCTTTGGTGGAGGGGTTGGCGGGGAAGGTGGAGAAAATTGTTGCGGTGTATAGAATGATGCACTGGGTTGGTACGAAGATGTGGTGGCTTTGTACGAGGATGCGCTGGGTTGGTACGAAGATGTGGCTTTGTACGAGGATGCGCTGGGTTGGTACGAGGATGTAGTGGATTTGTACGGGGATGCGCTGGGTTGGTACGAGGATGTAGTGGATTTGTACGAGGATGCACTGGGCTGGTATGATGGGTAGCGTGGACTATGTGATACAGTAACTCGGGCAGTTGCAATGGTGGGTTTGGAAGCCATTGCAGGTTTCTGTGCCGGTGCAGTCATACCATATGAGGAAACTAGTGGGTTTTCGGCCTTGTACTTCAGCAGATACTCAGGGTAGATCTGGTGCTTCTCAAACACAACAAAGATAGAGGGGTTTATAACGTCATCTACGCAGCTGTCATAGAAGTTGACGTCCCCGCCGTCCTTGGAGGGAGGTGTGCTGTAGCTACTCGACCCCTTGGTGAAGTCTCCCACCAGCACCCGTGCGATGAACATGCATTTGACATCGGCGTCATCAGTGTAGCTGTGGGAGTATTTGGCATCTCGGGCGAAGTAGCTGCCTAGATTAGGATAACAGAGAGCAGTTTCAAATGTTTTAGAATGAATGCGAGAAAAAACATCTCATTATAAAATACTACTATAAACAAGTATAATAATGCAACTATTTGGGCTGCAACTTTTTTGTTAAATAAACAATGATTTGTATGGTCTGTCATTAATTAGACTGTGTTGTGTGAACTGTCCCTTTAAACATTGTGTGCATGTTGAACGTGACGTAAAATTTTAGGATTGTTTTCACACAAAGCCCTGTTCATTCTTTCGGCAAAGTCAATTCTTTTTCATTTAAAAACAACTGCACATCTCAAACCAGTGAGACAACGGTTCATCTCACCTCTGCCATATGCTGTTCCATGAACACCACACAGTCTCCAGTCAAAGTTGTTTAGGCAAATGGCATCGATGTGTTTAGAGTTGGTGCCATGAAAAAGTTTTTTCTCAGGAGAATAACACCCATTATTGTTGTTCTTCATCCGATTCTTCTGCCTTTGTTTAGGAACAAAGATACCAGAGAATTTAAATCAGGATAGCATTAAATCAAGTTCTCAGACCCCGAAAATCCCAAACGTACCACTGAAAGACTTCCCAAAGAGATTTGTTCTGGATCCTCTCGATCTTGACAATGTCAAAGCCTTTAATGGTTTTAAAGAAAAGAGCTTCAATCTCCTTAAATTCATCTGCGGTACGCTGAAGGGTCAACAGCTGGAAAACAACACAGAGAAAATATAATATTTATCATACCAACAATCTAACCACACCTTTATTGAGTTATTGATAACTATTTAGCAGCCACCAGTTATACAGAGACATTACCAACCATTCGGAGTCATTTTTTTAACCATCTGGTGAATTTAAATCCAATATTCCCACTACTTTTTAAGCTCTGTTTTTGGTCTCCACCAATTCCTGATTGGATGTTAGGTTTAGGGTTAACCCTTAAACTTAAACTGCTAAGGCAAAGCCAACAGTTTCCACACTGTTATATTGCTGTTATCATCTTAAGGATTGCAGGTTGCAGGAATATAGATTTCTGCAGAACATTATTACGTCACAGTGAAATTAACCTTTGATCACTTATTATTAAATGTAGACAATTGTGTTAAATTACGTAAATTATGTAAATAAAAAAGTATGTAAATGACATTATTCTGTCTTGTTGTGTCAACAGGAAATGGACAGAATATGGAGCATGTAGCTAACACAGATTTTATTAGCCTTTTAATAAGTAAACCGACCATTGCACTGTTGCATGACTAATGAAGCTTTTAATGCATTTCACATTTCATGCTCAGCAAAGACAACAAACAAATTAGAGATAAAGGAGAGAGTGAAGGGTGTTGGAAGGAAACAGTCTGAATTTAATGATAATTATGAATTTCACATTTTAAAGAGTAGATTCAGTTACAGATTTGATTCATATCAATTTCTTTAAAAGGCAATAAGCAACGAAGAGTAGCTTAAGTGACCACATGGGAACACTGATCTTCAGAAACCATTACAAGCCAAAAGCATAACATTGAAAAACAGGAGCATTAATATGACAATTAGGAGAAGCATTTTTTAATAACTTATTTAAAGTAATTGCTGAAAATATATAAAGTCATTATTTGAACCAACTTCCAAATGATTAGAAAGAATCACCTCAGATATATCACACGAGAACATTTTACAAACAATGACAACATTTGCCCAGAAAAATGTTGTGGGTTAATTTTCATTTATTCGCCATCAGGGAAAAAACCTTGTATCTGTATCTGTACGTACAAGACATGTGTTTTCAAATATAATATCAGTATAACAACTGGGAGAATCTCCTTTTACACTAATAATTCTTTATTATTAAATGTAATATATTTAATTTAACAGAAGAGACACCTACAAGCAAATAAAGGGCTTCAGTTTACAACAAAGAAGCAGAACAGCAAAAGAGTATGATTATCACTGAATTATCAGTGATGGCAATGTGTAATAAACTATATTACATGATGAGATGTGGAATAAATTAATTAAGATTAAATCAAATATTTTTCTTTTAAATTTAGTAATATGACGGAATAAATCAGTTTAAAGATTAGAGGACCAGACAGAAATTGTTGCTCTGGTCGTGTGTTCACTGTTCACTTGTCTAAACTCTGTGAAAACTATATTTATTTTTATTCCAGAGCTTTAATATTAGGAAAACTGAACCTACAGATTGACAGGAAGATTTTCTTTTACATCTTTCACAGTCAAATCAATGGCTGGAAATGCATTTATTTTCCGGTCAGATCTACTGACAAATGCACTGATTCAGAATCAGAAATCCTGTATTATTCCCCGGAGGTATATTCTGCCGTTTGGTAGCTCATCTTCTATTAGTTAAGAGGTTGTAAAGTCTGATAGCAGTAGGAATGAATGATAGAGAATGAAAGGAATAAAAAGAGTGAAAGAAAGAGCCCCAATGAAACTGTATTTGACTGAGAAATGGATAACAACTGGTTAGGTTTAGAGAAGAAAACAAAGAAGCATGAGCACATAACTCTGGTGCTCTCTTTACTTCACTGGATCCCAGTCAAATATAGAACTGATTTTAAGATTCTTTTAGTTGTTTTTAAGTCTCTAAATGGACTGGCTCTGGGATATTTTATATGTCTGACCTTATTCATTTGTGTCAGTCCTCCATAGCCATTATGTCAGCAAACTGGCTGATATTGGACGTTTCTCGAACGTTCCACGTTTCTTTATTCAGAACTAGAGGAGACCACGCTTTTGCAGCTGTGGATCCCACTCTGTAGAACTTGTTACCCTTGGCCTTTGGCTGAGCCCAGACCCCTATTTTAAGTCTCTTCTCTTTATTATATTTTGTTCTATCAGAGTATGTATTACTGTGGTGTTTTTTTAATGCTCTTTATTGACTTACTGTATTTATTTTCCTGTAAAGCACTTTGCTAAGCCCTTGGCTGTTTTTTGTATGGCACTTTTTAAGAGTTGACATCGATATTTTTTTTTGTTTGGTAATTGTTTGTAGCGGTAGGAGGGTATTCTCAATGAAGATCAATGAAGTCAAAATGAAGATTTAGGTTCTTTTACTGTTATGTACATCAGTCAGGTGGCAATGGGAACAGACAATGAGGTGTTTCATGTGGTCACCATTGTTAAGATTGTGAGGTCTTTTTTTTTCTGTGTTCATATGATGTGGGTCAATACATGTTTGAAAAAAAAAAAAAGTACAAAAATGATGTAATAACAAAAAGTACTTTTCTGGAGAAGGAAGAAAGAAAGAAAAAAAAAATCACCACAGTCACCACAGTCAGCTAATTTATGCTGTCCACATTATAATTATTATCATTATCATTGTAATATAAAGTTTGGACAGTTTTGATTAGAAATATCTATAGTTCTTTAATTTTTTTTTTTTTTCAGATTGCTGCCAAATAGCCATATTGATTTCTTCTTTTGCCATCAAATCAAACCTAGATGACAAAAATTATGAGGCGATACAGACAGAAGGTGCAGTGTATTCACTGTACCTGGTATCCTTTGTCTGGGGCCTGTGTCTTATCCCAGTGGTTAGGTAGAGGGTAAAGAGTTTGAAATGGAGGCCTCCTGGAGACCAAAAACAAAGGTCTGGGTTAGTTTTACTGTGACAGACGAACTGAGGAAGAAAGATCAACAAAGCATATTTGGTTTTGCCGTACCTCCCTTTCTTTGACTTAACATCGGCTGCAGACACAAACCTGGGCCGTCTCCGCACAAGCCTCTTAGTGCCATAATGCTTATTTGTTTGTATCATGTCTGTGGTAACAAAAAAAGACATCATTATAACTTCTTCTTTTTTTTTTAACATGTCAACAGAGCATTTGCATTTTTTTCCATTCACCTTGGAAACTGAGTGAATATGACTGGGAACCGGCGGTAAACTCCACCACATCTTTGTCATTATCCAGGAACATCTGCTCCAGTTTAGTGCTGTTAGTGTCTGCTGCTTTGTGTCCCCCAGCCTGGAAACCAACAGAAATACACCTGTGAACACCGCCACCAATCAGCAGCTGCTGGGTTTGGTATGAAAAGATTAATGCCTCCAGAACTATAAACTATAAATATATGAAATGTTGGTTTCTATCAAAAACAAAGACTGACTGACTGTGGTCCAACTAAAAAGCCGCTTCTCTCTCCAATCAGAGCTTTTTTTCTGCATGATCACTTCAAAGACAATCACATTTATTTGGCTTAAATGTGGGGAATGATTTGAACCAAATGCAAATGCACCAAATGCATTAAAACTTTATTATTTTACTCATTATTATTATTTCAAAGTCATGTTCATTGTGTGCATGCAGAACCATTAAAAATACTATTAAAACTTAAATTATGAGCTGTATGGCAAGTATTGTGAGCTGCCCAGCCACAAGGCGCCCACTAGTGGTACTATTGTTGTGCCAGCCCTAGGCCAGATAAATGGAGGGTTGTGTCAGGAAGGGCATCTGGTGTAAAACTGTAGCCAAATAAATCATTCAAGTCACAAGATGCTGACTTGCTGTGGCGACCCAAAATAGGGAAAAGCCAAAAGAAGGAAAAAATAAATAAATAAATCAAGTATCTTAAGAATACGGCATAAGGAGCAGCAGTCTATCAAGAACTGCTGGGTTTACTTAAATGCACGTTGTCAGTTCAGCGCGGGTTTTGTAGACCATCAGTAGGAAGTTCAGTCCTTTACACTGTTGTGTCAGAGTCCACATAGAGCACAGCCAGTGGTGCTCAGATAAATCAGGATTACATAAGAGGACTACTCATACATTATCATTTTCGCTGCAGCCTTACCTCTGTCTTAGCATGAGCAAAAACCAGAATTGTTACCACGGTAGCATTTAGGGCTGCAGTGTCATAAGCAGAGGTAAAAGGCCATTTTTAGCTCTGTGAGATTTGCTTGGCAATGTTGTCGGATCTTCCCTGATGTTGTGTCTGACCCACTTCATTGTGCTCCAATTGCTTTGAGATTTCTCTCCTTTGAAAATTTAGTATGAGGTAGCAGACTGATGATCCAGACTAGTATATGCAAAAGAAAGGGCAGACAACGACAGAGTGAATTTTCTTTGTCGATCACTCAAGAAACAGTTGGCCAATGGTTCACTGACCTGTTTTCACTAGAGCTCCAGAAAGAAGCCTGGGGTGTAAAAACTAAACTGCTGCCATCATTTATAGGTTATAGCTCCATGATCTGGACCCAGACTTTGGTCCACCTATTGGTGAGACCAGATAACATTATGCACTTAACCAGAAATGAATTCTTCTTCACTGCTCTAGAGCAGTTGCTGCATAGTGCATGTTCTTTTACAGACTACTCATCTAGAGCAGTGCAGAAGAACTGAGTTATGAGGACAGGACTTTAATCTTTGGTAACAGCTGCTGATATTTTATGCCTTTGGTTTGGAGGAATTGTGCACTGGCCTTTTACCCTGACCCTGTGAATCAATGATTTGGTGAAGATTGTTGGTGCTCTCTCACAAATGAACACAACTAAAACTAACAAAGAAAGTTACTTACAGCTGAAGCGTATATGGTCCAATTTCCACACTCATCCTCCCAGTACCAGAGCCACTCGGTGGTGTGGATGAAAGTCGGCTCGACCAATGAGTTAATGGTAGAGAGTCGTCGAACTTTGTTCACCCCACAGGTCATCGTTTCAAAGTGCACAGGTGGGGTCGTAGCACTACAGACAGCAAAATTAGCTATTCACACAGGTGTTTTTTCCTCAAAATATTTAAAATCCCTTTCTCCTCCTTACAGGTAGAGCATTAAAATTGATTATTTTTTTCGAGCTAAATGAAATGATCAGCTGGAGAGAGTATGAAGCTGGACCTTAAACAGTAGTATCTTCATTGAATTACAGATTCCTATGAATGTTAAGTGTACCTGTACATGTTTATGGGGTCACAGTAGTCCCTTTCAATTGCCTCATTATCAGCCAAGGTTGTCCACTGATCGCCGTCCTTGACCTCCCACCTGTACGGCATCTTGTCATGAACTTTATAACATTTGTCTAAGGACACATTCATTACAAATACAATATCAGTGACCGATCAAACTGATGAGACTTTGACAATCAAGTGCACAGAATTACTCTAATTTGTTTTTGTATGTTGATTGTTGATAGCTTACCATCATGTTTACAATGTCCCTTGATGAAATACATGCAGATCTCTTTTTTATCTAAAAAAAACAAAAACAAGGACGAAGTACAGTATAAAGCTTTTGCTTTGTTCTTTTAGACAGCAGTTTTGAGATATGAATGTTTTATTGGGTTGTGTGGTTTACCTCTGCGGTACTTTTGTTTGTTGTTTGCTCCATCATCGTTGCGGTCGCCAACAGAAGTTAGGTCGACAATAGAACGGCTTTTTCCTAGCGATTTGTTTCCCCTGTTGCCTCGGTTGCCCCGGTGACTACTTATACCGAAGGCAGCTTCTGAGGTTTTATTCTGTTTCTGACCATATTCGCTACTACCATCAGTGTCACTTATTTCTCCTGCAGTGTAGAGATCCAAGTCATCCATGTCGCTAAGGAGGTCACTCATGGAACAAGTTCGTTCCAATTGATCAGAGTCATCCTGGTTCCCTCTGTTGCCTCTGTTTCCCCTACTGCCTCTGTTTCCCCGGTTCCCCCTGTTGCCCCTGTTTCCTCTGTTGCCCCGGTTTCCCCTGTTGCCTCTGTTGCCTCTGTTTCCCCTGTTGCCCATGTTTTCCCTATTGTCTGAGAACCTTAAAGCCACTTTATTTGCGTATACAGATTTCAAGGAGTTGATGATGCTTTCAGGGAGCTCTCTTTCCTGTAGGACTCTTAGTGGCTGTGGATCTTTAAAGTCATGAGACTTGGGGCAGCTGCAGTCATGGTACAAGTACTTCTCACAGATGTGCAGTCTTTTGCAACCGTCTTGTTCCTGACACCTGCCAAACTCTTCATGACCATTGTTGTAATCATAACATATCTGGCAAAGTAAGGAAAAAGTGATTACAATCAAACAAAGCAACAAGGAGTAAAGGTTAGAAAACAGTGAGTTCATGTTGTCAGGTTTTCCAATGATAAATAAAGATGACTTCAAGCTAAACCTGAGTCTTGATAAAAGCATCAAAACTTCTGGTAATGACTATAAAAAATAAATTCAATAAACAAGGGTTTTAAAATATACTCAACATGTGCTGTTATTCTAAGAACTCCAGGATATTTAAAAAGACCTATGCACCTTGTGTATGTTGACTTACCGCAGGCAGGAATGTGTTGTCGCTCTGTAGCAGCAGTGTGCACAGATCTTCCCTGTCCAGACTCTCCAGTCCATGTTCTTCCAGTAACACCTGGTTGTGGTTCGAGTTCAGCTCATGGGAGAAGTTGCATCCTCCCCTGCCATCAAAGCACAAAACACACAAAGTAAAAAGTTTGTTCATATATGGTTGCTCAGGAAAAGAAAAGATTTCTGCATTTCTAAAAGTTTTGCAAAACCTGACGCTGAATAACAATGCTTTAAACACCAAACCTGAAAAGGAAATATTGGTCAAGAACAAAGATACAGGATCATATTTAAACAAATTGGAGGGGCAGTTAGAAAGATATACTGACATGTTTAGGTTCATTTGTATTCCTGACTCATGCAAAACTCATCAACACCAGCAGGCTGAGTAGACTAAAGGTCACTATCAGTGCTGAGCAACACCCTCACTGAACATGTTTGATGGTTAACAGAAAATATCCAGCGCAACTCCAATTAATGCTGCTTCACTGCACCTATTTTTTCCCCCCCACTGTCTTTCATGATGTATATGGAGCTGAATTACATTTGTTAAATTCCCTGTTTTGAGTTGTCACTTTAGGTGGCAGAAAATTTACACACATGGTACATCTAGTACAACACGGCATTTAACTGCCTTTGGAAAATAATGATTGGTGGCCGGGGGTGGGAGGTGTGAACTGACGTTTGACCCAACACCTCATCACTGTGAGATCTGTGACCTACTGAAGGAGACAGCTTTGGTGTCCAGTCACAACTGTTGCATCATACCATGTAATAGTTGGGAAATTAAAACCAGTGACATCCTTACACTTACATTTTAGTCTGTTTAGTTAGTACACCACAGACATTATGGTCTTACTGACCTTTAGAGGTGCTGGAAAGGCAGATTTTCATACCATGCAACCTTTCAGTGGCATTGTATAAAAGGTGGTTCACCAAATCTATCAACAACATGAGAATTCTTTTCGAACTTTAAATACACCCAAAACATAAAATGACTAAACTAATTACTGTCAACGGGATAAATGACGGACTTCCTCGACAGTACGTGAACGCACCGCGTCGAGGCCTTCAGATCAGATACACAACAATCTGACTGACGACAAACACACTAGCAAAACCCCGATACTAAAGGAAACAAATAAGCCTGGAGGTTTTTTAAACACAGCCATGAAGTGGTGATAATATGAGTTCCAACATTAGAGGTTTCTTTTAAAGACGGTTCAGATATATGTGCGGGGGCCCGGGCCCATCAGACTGGCTCCTCAGCACCGAAACACGACTCACCTGAACTAAACATACATTTACCTCATCCGACTGAACCGGCAGGACCCGCTGAAGAGGAAACTTTTACACAAGTGCAGCGCCCCGCAGGCCCCATCGCACAGCCTGAGCTTACACAGCCTCAGCCGGGTTCGGATCACCACCTTCGGCTGTCCGTAAGGACAACAGGACACAAACTTCTCTCGGTCACCGAGGATCTTCGTCAGGTTGGCGTAGTCCCCGGAGCAGAAATTAAAGAGCAGGTCTTCGGTGTTTACGGAGCCTTGATTGGCGCAAATGGACTGCAAGATGACCGATTCCGTCATTTTCCAAGCTCTCCCCGTTGTCCCTTCACCTTCGCGGAAAAACAGCGGCCGATCGGTGACTGTCGAGCCCACAGGAGGAGGAGAAGCTAAGTATCATTTCTGGCAAATCGGAAACCGAAAGTGAAGGCTGAACCGCCGGATGTGAGGCTGTGAGGACGCCGCTCTCCGCTGGAGGGCGTCACCGTGTCACGTCACCTCCAGCCCGGCGTCCGCCTGGAGAGCCCGGAGCTTCCACCTCTGCTCTCCGGCCGGGAAACACTCCCATCCCCATCCACATCCACGATTCAGCTCAGGCAAACACAGAGCTAATCTCATTTTACTCCCATTCATTTATTTTAATAGGAGTGGTTTTTATGGAAAAGTCGACGGACGTGTGTTAAATTATTACTTTTTAAAAAGAAGAAAAATAACATTACCAAAAAAAAAAAAAAAATGTGGGGCCGTAGTCACAAAATGAACTTCATTTAAAAATGAAAAACCCTCTAGTATCAGAAAAGTAATTTTACATGTATTCATATTCTCGAATTTAAATGCTTTCTTTATTTCTCTTTGACTTGTTAAAAGTCCCTTTGTCTCACTTTTTCTCAAGGTGTTGCACCCTTTAAAAGACTGTGACATACGACATAAAGGTCCCTATAAGAAGAGTGATGTTTCCATAAATGTCACCTGTGTTATTATCAGAAATCCTCTGTATATATTAAGATGTATCTTTACAACATATGTGTCTAAATACCTTGATGAATAAAACGTGTATTTCAATACACATGGTAAAATGTGTACTTAGATACTACATATATTACAAATATCTATATGATGAAATTTTACATTGCATGTATTGCACACCCTATAGTTAATTTATATTATATGCAGGTCTAACACAAAAGTAATATTACGTTTTCTGTGCCTATACATGCTTTCTTGCTAATTTCTCAAAAATTTTAGAATGTCTGTCTTCCCATTGTGGTAAAGGGGTCTCAGACTTCACACCATACTGTAAATGATAACAGCAGCATAACAATAACAACAACTGACAATGTACTGGGTGGATGTATATTTATGTGACATATGTTTACAATATCATAGCATACATGCGTAAACATGCATATTTGTATGTGATATGGTTATATCTCAACATGTGAAATTATTCACTTTAAATTTAGACACATACATTTTACAGAGAGTTTTGTTTTACGTGTACATTTATTTCATATATTCAATAGATTACTTTTGTGAATAGGATTGCTTTGGTTTTGCAGTAGGTATGCAATATTATGTCATTCTTTCATCCTGATAACTATAATCCTGTTGATGTCTTACCGGATTAAAAGAAAAAAAGGGACTTAAAAGACAGAACGGTTCCAGTCAGTTGTCATGTTTTGATGAAAACACTAAATTTTATTTAGTACCTTACCTGTATGGTCTTCTATCTTAGTGTCAGTCTAAACTGATATCATTGTATATTAAAAAAATGTGGTGTCCATGTCTATCCACGTCTAATTTCAAGAACTTTGATTTAATTGTTTAAATAAATAACTCAATGAAATGACATAAAATACATACATCCCAATTATATATCAGATCTCACTTCTCCAAAGTCTGAGCATGAATTCATTATCCCTCAGCTTCATTCATCTGCATTAGCTCGTTAACTTGCAGCACATTTTCCATCAGCCTCGCTGCTTCCTGCCCCACTCCTTCTCCTTGAAGAGAATATATACGTTGGAAATGAATTTTCCATAATTCTTTGTGCCTCTTTCCACCATTTGCTGCGCCCCAGTAACTCTGAGGTTTTACAGGTTTCACTGCCGTGGACGAACAGTATTCTTTCTCTTCCTGTTTTGTGCTGGAAGATAATCGAGATTTACTGTCAGTTATCACTGAAAGCCATGACAATAATTACATATGAATTTTTGGGGGCATTCTCATGTTCCAGCAATCTCAAATGTTATACTAGATTGTTCAGTACTATACGAGTAAACTTTTGTGGACAGTCAAACGCCTCTTTTCATGAAATAAGGATCCAAAGTGTGATACTATGACCAAATCTCAACCCAACTGTACATCTTGCTGAAAAATTAAGAGAGATATGTTAGAAAGTGCTCAGTGCAACAATGAGCAGAACACCAAATGAGTTGAATATCCATTGAAGGAAAGGTCCTGCACGCTTGGGCGAGCTATAACAAAAGCTCTGCTCTGGAGAATCCCTCACCTGAATGCTATCTCAGTTGGTGCTGTGCTGTCCACCATCTTTTAAGGAGAGCTTGAACCAGTGGAGTTGTTTCAACGGAGAAACAAGTCTGTTTAAATTAAAATGTATTGTGTTCTTTGGACAATTAAAGAACAAACAATAAAATAAACACTGGCACATAATCAAGTAGCTTAATGAAGTCTTAATGTGGGAAACTATTGAATTGCCTAGTTACACATACACTTACACAAACAGAGCAACATAAGCATTCATGCTTGGCTGGTATTGTGCCGTGAGCTTTTACACAGAAAAGATTCTGAATTTTGCACGGAGAACCAAGGCTGATGGGAGCAGTGAGGCTGAACTAAATAAGGTAGTAGACTGTAAAATCAAAACAATTAGCAACAAAGTGGCTACAAGGCTGCAGAGAGCTGAGCCGGGAAAATTCACTGTGGATTTGTTACTGCGAGCAAAAGCTGTCACACCACACACTTATTTAATTCATTGCTAATGTAAAAAAATATCGATAGGTGCATCTTTAATATTTATAATATTCAGGTCTATTACGTGTGCATCTGCCAACAAAGCTTTTACAGCAGCCTATTATTCACTTTGGTCTCAGATACTCTTTTTGTAGTCTTACTTTTTGCTTTCTTTTAGTGTAACCCATACATTTTTGATTCCACGCTTCAGATTACATTTCTCAAAGGCTGACATTACAGGGACTGTTTTGCCACATGGCTTTGTTTAAAAAAAAAAAACGTCTATGCAACATGTTAATTGTCTTGATAATAAGTCTGATATGTCCCAGTGCTATAGGCTGACAGCTTTACATGATCTGAGCCACACTTTTGGTGTAGCTGGTCCATTAAAGCGAGGAGGGTTAATCTGTTGTGTAACTGCATTTACAGTTAGCCTGGATAAAAAGCAACAAACAAACAAATAGGAAAGCGATGTGTTTGTACGTGTGTGTCTGTCAGTGAGTAGTTGTGTGTGTGCAACGAGACCTGCTGCGATTTCCTGCTACGGGTTTCCCTTTAAAAGGGGGCAAGGCTCAGTGCTGGGAATTCACGTCATTTCGCCGTTTTACACACATCCAGATCAATGAGAGAGAGAGAGAGAGAGAGAGGTGTCCGAAGCTCGCTCTCTCTCTCTTCCAGGAAGGGATTATTAACCAGCGCGCTGCCGACATGTGAAGGAAAATAGTCGCAGACAAAAGAAGTTTTCACACGGAGCCGCGCCATGGAGCTGGACAGATAGGACGGAGAGACGGAGCAGGCGGGGGCTACATGAGAGAGCGGAGACCGCCACAACTTCTCCTCCAGTACCGAGCCGAGTAGAGCCGCCGAGCAGAGCCGCCGCCGTCGTCGCCGCCGCCGCCGCCGCCGAGCGGGTCCGTCGGAGCGGGCAGCGCACAGAGAGAAGACAGCCGAGCGGAAAAGTGGAAGGAGACGGAGAGAAGTTGACGGGGAGATAATGTCTGAATCCTCCTCCGCTGCGACCAAGGTAACACTGTGGTCTCTTTGTTTTTTTTTCCCCCCCTCTCGCACGCTTCTTCTCTTTCTGCGTGGCTCTGTCTCCCTTCCGAGGGGGTCCCTGCGGGATCTGCGGAGCTGCGGATCACCTGCTGCAGGCGGCGGAGCGCCCTCCACTTTGTTTTACTCGTCATCTGTTGCTCCGCGCGTTCGCTTCGCCTCCGCTCGGATGAGGACGAGGAGGACGGCGATGGTGATGATGAGGATGAGGAGGACAGGAGAAGTCGTGACTGTGCGCGACGCGCGAAATGTTTGGTTTACCGCCACGAAAAGTGATCAAAGGCGGCGAGAGAGCGCGCCGCAACACAGACACAACACACGCCAACAAGCCGGAGCAGACAGAAGCTTTAAAATAAGCAGCTGTCTGCTGGCCTTCATCTCCTCTAACCCCCCCCCCCCCCCCCCCCCCCCAGGCTCACACTGACTTACCGCGAAAAACAAAGTCCGCACGATTATTCGATTGACCGAAATGACTGATCACTATCTTGGTGATCGATTACTGTCATTTATTGAGAAGAAATGCCACAGCTTCCCCATCTTAATCGTAATTGGTTTATATGGCTGCAGATAACGAGCACTTTTGTTTTTCATTGAACAATAAACCTCAGTTGTTACATATTGGCGATTTATTAGATTTGAAGATGTTCCGTGGTTTAAAAAAACAAAAACAAAAACAATGAATCCATCAAGTCACTGACAGGTTTCAACTCTGGGTTTTTGACAGTTGGTCAGGATAATATATTTTTGATTCCACCTTGAATTGTTCCTCATTTTATACACTTTATGACTAATCAGAGACAGATAATAAATTATTTAAATCATGAAAAGTGGCAGCCTTTGTTGTGGGTCAGACAGTGTAAACAATGTGATGACATTTTGTGCTTGGGATGGACATGTGTCATCCTGGTTGGCATGTTGTCATATGTTGTAATCTAAATGATTATTGATCAGTATGTAATGAAAAGACTGAACGAACAACACTGAACCAGGGTTAATCCATCTGAAAAATCGGGATCAGGTCTCAGTCTCTGGGTTTGGACATTTGAAGTTGTCCCCTTTTGCCACAACATTTCATGGAGATTTTGCACCATTTCTTTTTGGAAATTTCAAGAATCAAAAATTAACCAACAGGTTATTGCAATAGTATTTGTAAGCTCAAATAGCAACATTTTAAGTATAAATGGGATGTGAAGATCAGCCAGAAGTAAAATCCCTGCAGGATCGCTGTTGATTTAAAGAGAAATGTGGTGTTTAAGTCTGTCACTGCATGATTGCAGTTGCATGCTGAGGAATGATCAGCGCTTCGCTCAGAGAAGTTTTCCACCATAGCTGCCTGTAGACTGGACTCCCCCTTCACCTCCCGACTGCAACCCGGTCCTGTCGCAAGCCACTTTCCCTTTTCCGCAGCAGGCTTTGTCCTCAGCCAGTCCCAGCTGGGTGAGGGCTGCTCTTTCTCAGGAGTACAGAATTTTTAGAAAGTGGATGTGAAGCTGGGGGGGGACTTTGCCTCTGAGAGGAGGAAATAGAAGACTGAAAGATTATTGCCAGGCCTTCACAGGAAATTCCTGGTACATACAGTTGGTTTGCAGGTCTCAGAGCGGCTGGTGTCAGCAGCAGAAAGCAGTCTGGAGCGAGAAAGCTGAGCTGCGTTTCCTCAAGAAACTAAAGTGGCATCGTGATCTCTCCTCATTTGCAGGAAAGGAAAGCAGTCAACAGAGAGTGACCACAAAGTGGAAAACCTCATACCTTAACATAGATTTAATATGTGTGTCGCACAACAGCAGCTATAATGACCTGGAGTGGATTGCAGCTAGTAACTGCTTTCACCATCAGTTTATCTGCTCATTACTTTTTGTATTTTTATTAATTCAGCCATAATGTTCCACAGCTCAAGACGTCATTGTCTCACCAACTGTCCAGACCTCAAATTAAGACTCATACAAAAGAGGGCAATGATTCAGATCTGAAAACAGCAAGTGATTGAAATGCTTGATTAATCACTGATTTAACACTATGGACCAGTTATTGGAATATTTGTTTTTACTGAAGACAGCAGCAGCCTCAGATGAATGTTCGTGGCTGACAGCTGAGCCATTTTGGGACTGGGTCTGCAACCTGTCAAAAGCCAAACATTTTAATATCATGAAAGAGATGGTGAAACTGCCATCGTTTGAGTTTGAGTTATAAAAAGAAAAACTGAGATGATAAACTGATGAGTCAAGTTCAGTCTGTCATTGTTTGCCAGATCTCCTCTGGGTTTTTGATTGTTACTCAGACAAAACATTAGAAGAGGCTGGGACTTCATTGCTTTCTGACATTTTAGAGACTTATTGATCCATTCATATAATAATGGAGATATTGATCAATAAGAATTATAAGTCACAGTCATAGATACAAATGCTCACTATGGTAATCAAAGTACTGTCCAGCACTGGAGTCATTAGTACATTTATTGATTAAAAATCTTATAAAGGATGAAATATTTCAACCACCTATTGAGGGGAAAAAATTCACAGCTTAGTGATGGAAAATGAAAATCGAGCCTAGTGGAATCTGACCTGCTGATCCACTGGTTGAAGACATGGAGGTTGTCACCCTGTCAAATTGTGAGCGGCTTAGTTTAGACCTTTACTGTACCGCATAGCAACACACTTGCCAGAGCATGTGTGGCATTTGGTACATTAGTGTCTCCAGAATATGTATTCACAGCACGGCAGGCATCAGTTTATTGGAGTCGACAGTATACAGTGCAGGCCGAGGCAAGTGGATGTTGTGGGTGCGTGGCGAGGTGAGGTGAGTCGGCGTGGGGCTGTTTGGGTTCAGGGCCGGTGCGTTGTGGAGCTTTGTGAGCCATGCTTTGTGTCTCTGTGTCTATTCATAGCAGGAGAGGAGCTCTTTCAGTCCTTCCGTGAACCCGCTGCCAAACTCCACTTCCTCCCCCGTCCATGCTCCCGCCGCGAGGCCAGCCAGCCGAATGGAGGACGAGCCTGCCAGGCTGCCTGCGCACCTGCGTGAGTCACACACACACACACACACACACACACAACCACACAGAGGAGCAGTGACTCCTACATGCATTGATCAGTTGGTCACTGAACAGGACAGATAGATTTTTTTTTTTTCAGTGTGTTTATTATCTTTTACTATAAATGTTTATGTGTGACTGAAGTGGTGATCTGGGAAATAAGATTTTTATGTGGCTCCTCTCAAAAAAAGGCCTGTCAATCAAAGGCTGTGGGTGGGCCTGTGCCTATGAAAGTTCAAACTTGTGGAGGTGGCAGTATCTGAGAATTTAGGACAGCAAACAGAAGCTGGAGACAGTGTTCAAGAGCCAGCATGAATAAATAAAAACTTTGTGGAATATCACTTTAATAGTTAAAACCCATTGCATCCAACCACGACGACACACACACGCCATTATCACTGCATGAGTGCTGGCCCAGTCATGCTGTACCTCTCAGCTGGGAGGCGTTGAAGCAGATCTGGGGTCAGACACCTGAACCTTGCACCCCTCCACTGGACCAGAACTGACAGGCCTACTGTAGTGAAATAACCAACAGTGGCACTGCAGCCAGGTTCAGATAACATGGAGCAGAAAACACATGTGTGCTGGGAATCATGGGAAGAATGAAGGGCTGGGGTAGGGGCACTAAAAAAAAACCCTAGAAGAAAGAGAACATGATCCCAAACATTTGAATAACAAAAAACATGGGAACAGAAATATGTCTGGACTTCTATAATTCCGTTTCTCAATGTTTTCTACTCCGCTCATGTTTTAATTAGAACATTCAATACACCAGATTTTCACTTTTCTTCTGACCATAGAATTAGCGGTGTCCTTGACGTTCCTTGAATGCATCAGGGTAAATTAGTCCTGGCTTCAAACCTTGGTGATTGAAAAAGTAAAGGCTCTGAAATGTTAGCTGTTATGGAATGGAATTTGGTCTGAATAGCTTCCCACTTTTAAATTGATTTAAAGAGATCGAGTCCTCTTTGATGGCATTTGTTCTGTTGAAAAGCATCTGAAACAATCAGAGCTTGTTGGATGGGATTGAGAGTGATGATGTCACATATCAGAGCCTGAAAAATGGAGGAAAAATGGCGACGGACCTCATTTAGGAAGAAAAAAACACACATTCTCCCTCTAATGGCTGAAAAGTATATTAGAAGAGAAACAGCTCAGCACCCTATTGTTTTTGTGATACAGCTTTACTTAGTCTGGCATGACTGTTAGCTTTAGGTGGCTAATATTAGCTAACATCAGACAACTTTTGATAAATTTTGTATATCTGACTGTGCTGATTCGCTTTCATAACTTTATGACTCTTCTCCATTGCTGCACTATTTCACTGTTGTATTGGACCGTAGTTGGCTGTAAATTGTAATTTCTTTGATTACTGTGAAAACAGAAATATTAGCAATTACTGCTTATGTGTTACTTGAAAATGAGACAGTTGTGTCACTCAGCACTGTCGGGTCACAGCTAATGAAATGACTGACATGAGGATGTCAGGCTAAAAATGTTGGAATTTTTAATGACAAGAGCAGTTTTTTCTTATTGAGGTAAAATGTGTCATATCAGAACATCCATGAAAGACTGAGGGGATACAGAGATGGATTAAGATTAGACATTTGTTTGACCCCAAAGGATGTCTGTGAGTAACACTAATTGTAAACATAACAGGGAACACCACAGGGCACCTTTAATACAAGGTATGCTTGACTAATACCAAGGCACTGAAACACTGGGAGCTTAAACTGGTATTACCAGATAGAGCAACTGGAATCAGATGAGACCAGTATACAAACTAACTGGAAGTCATGTATTTTTTGTTTAGAAGCACTAATGGTCTATTAATTGTCTACATTGAAACGAACAACCCGGATGTACTATTGAAATACAACAATATAGAGCAATGGCTTTTCTACCAGTCAGCTTGATATTACCTGAAGCTTATTTGACTCATTTATAGGCATGAATTAGCCCAGGAGAGAATCCACAGGTGAGTCAGTAAGGCAAAACGTGTTGCAATATGTTTTTAAAAGGCAGCGAAAAAGCAACATGGTGGAGCTTTGGTTCGGTTGCATCAACTCACTGTTGCTTAACCAATCATAGAACAGGTGGGGCTGGAGCTATGCCAGGAGATAGGGTAGATGTTCAAAGAGTAACCCTGAACTGGTTTGTCAATGCATTTGTCAATATTTAACCAGTTTTTTTTTTTTGTTTTTTTTTTTTTTTTCCCTGGCAAGTGTGAAGTTCAGGGTTGTTATGGGGCGTGGGGTTGGGTGTCTGCAAAGGCTGAGGCTGGATGAGACGCACAGGAAACTCCCTCAGCCCACTTCCTCTTTTGCATTGTTGCAGAAAAAGGAAGAACGTTCAACAGGTCCGTGCTTAGTTTCCTGTCGAGTAAACTGATGGGTCAGTTCACATCCGCATGCATGTGGAAGTCCCACTTATTGTTAGTCACATTTCAAACACAGCTATTATTCTCAATCACAAAAATGTCTCTTTTTCTTCTCTTCAGTGTTTAGTTTATGGCTGCTCCTGGTAGGGATCTACTCTCCTCGCTCAGGCAGACAGCAACATGTCTTTGTCACTTCTCACACAGCCCAAAACACCTCTGTCCTTTCTCCTCCTGCTTATCTAAACACACATGTGCTGGAAAACAAGCCGTCCATTAACCCCCACACTCAGAGGGAGTTTTGTCCTCAGGAGGGAGCGGGGGAAGAGAGAGTAGTAGGAGGAGGAGGAGGCGGGGGGAGGAGAGGGGAAAAAAGACAGAAAGAAAAAGAATGAGGGAGGAAATTGCAGTGTGGGCAGAAATCCGCCTTCTCCATTTCCTGGGGAGGAAGTGGATTAGATCGGGGAGAGTTGCAGCCTCCTCACACTGAAGAATGCTACCATACTCAGTTTTAACCCCTTCAGTCAGACTGAGCCATGACAAACCACACACCTAGTTCAAGCACATCTGAAATAAGTTGTTTTCTCTTCTAATCACTCCAGAAATATATTTTTTTTATTAAATTGATCAAGATCCTTAGTTTAATCTCTTGACTTTTTCATTATGGTCTTTCCGAACACTGCACAAATATATGAACAATGTTATTGAAAAAGATGTGAACGAATATTAATAGTTACTGAATAATAGTTATATAATTACCAGTAATTGAATGAGAAATAATATTTCCAATGCACAATATTAACTACTGTGCGGACAATAATGATTGTATTTAATGATAATTATTTTCTTGCAAACACATTTGTTTTGTGTTGTTTTGTTTACAAACCTTTACTCAAGTATTTAGTCAACTTTAGACTGAGACTGAATGGGCCGTTTGATATTTTATTAAACACAACTCATCTTGTTGTTTTGTTGAGAATGACAGAATTTGCATCACTCTCATGTCTTGCTCACTAACATAAAGCCAAAGCTAACCGGCTGCTGTCAGTTAGCTTAGCTTAGCATAAAGATTGGAAACAGGGGGGAGCCGCTAGCCTGGCTCTGTGCAACAGCTACAAAATCCCCCCACCAGGACTTTTAAAGCTCTGTCTTATTTGTTTAGTGACTTCCTGGAGTGACGTTTCCAGGCAACCAGCAGTTGCCTGGTAACATCACAGTGACAAGATTTCAGGAAATCACCCAGATGTCCAGCTGTCCCTTTGTTTTTTGTTTTTTTTTTTTTTTGAACAAATGAATCTGAGAAGATTAGCATTATATGTTAGCTTCAGGTGGATTTTCACCTCTGGATGGAGCCGGGGTAACTTGGTCTGGTCTTTATACCAAACTATGCCAAATGCCTTCTGCTTGTAGCATCGTGTTTAGCAGACACTAGCTGGACTTAAGTTTTAATTTCTTACTTTGCATCATCAGCTGTACCTGTCCAGATCATTGTGTATCAGAGTGTGGATACTGTTAGTAACCTCGACAACACAACTTTTTTCCCCCACAAAAACACGTGGTTTTAAGACCCTTGAAACACAACACTCACTAATATCAATGTAATCCTGGGAGACTCAGTTGAAGTTTTTAATCGCCATAATATTTTTATTACTGGCATACAATTACAGATAGGTTGGGTCACTAAGGATCCGGCTTTTGATCCTTAGTTTCCGGGGAACAGAAGAACACACTTCTCTATTACATATGAAGGAGCAGTCAAAATGGAACAGGCAAGCTGCATCGGCCGCAATCTGTTTTTAAGTTCAGCCTCATAAGGATGCCACCCCTGAAATGGGACACAGCTATGGGGGTGTCCATGAACTGGCATACAAGACAAGTGTGGGCTAAATGTAAGGGGGTATTCTCAAGAAATAGACACAGCCACAATAAAACACATGAACTACATATGGATCTGTTGTAATAAACAAATTTCTTTTAGTTTCTTGTTTTTTTTTTTTTTTTTTTTTTTTTTTTTTTTTAAATTCATTGTGGCTTTAAAAGAGGGCAGCATGGCGGAATAGTGGTTAGCACTGTTGCCCAACAATAAGAAGGTTGCGTGTTCGGTTCCCAGGCCTGGGGCCTTTCTGGGTATTCTTCGGTTTCCTCCCATCGTCCAAAGATATCACGTTTAGGTTAATTGACTCTGAGTGTGAGTGTGAGTGGGGGTTGGTCTCTGTCTGTCTCTGTATGCTGGCCCTGCGATGGACTGGAGACATGTCCAGGGTGTACACCTGGACAGGTGAGCTGGGACTGGCTCCCCCCACAACCCGGAGACGGATAAGTGGTAGAAGATGAATGAATAAATGAGTGAGTGGATGTGGCTTTATAAAAAGAAAATCCCATTAAATGGTCATTAAATGATTCATCCAGTAGCGTTAGTCTGCAAATTGGCGAATGTGCAGCTTTATACAGCTAGAGGAGGATAGTCGTCAATCACCAATAATGCTTTATTTGTCTGTTAGTGTCTAAATTGAGACAAGTACTAAAAGGCCTGGGAGGGTTTTCGCCAACACACGCACCAAATAAAGCGGCGAAGGTGCTCACGACAAACTGGATCTGCTGGGATTTAATTCACTTGCAATCCAGGCGTCCTTGCCCAACTCAAAGCCCACGTACTCAGAACATGATGCAACACAGCGAGTCCCTGAGAAAACTGTCGATGCTTAAGCTCAAGGCACTTCTCCACTGTGCTTCTACAGTAAACATACAGGAATTAGAAAAGAACAGTGGCTGCAAGAAGAGAGATATCTCACTGGATTCTAAAAAAAAAAAAAAAAATCTATGTCCATGGAAACAGGACCGGCTGGTTTCTTTGGTGTGTGCACTCACAGCTGGGTTTGCACTATGAATGCTTGTACGAGTGGGTGGATGAGTGTGAGTGAATCTTGTGTCTTTGTGCAAGGCTTGCCAGAGGTAGTGAAGGTGTATACTGTATGAATGTATGAGTAAACGTGTGCGCATGAGTGTTTGTGTGTTACCATATGACAAAGGGCCCCGGGCCCCCCCCCCCCCCCCACTGCCAGTTTCCTTTGGTCATTCTGTCTTTCTCTTTGTGGTATACCAACACCATTTTACAGTGTGTGTCTTTTGGGGGGGGGGGGGCTGTGTTTAAAGTGGGTGTCTGTGTGTGTGTGTGTGTGTGTGTGTGTGTCTGTGTCTGTGTGTGTTTGGTCTTTTTGAGGGGAAATTTCCTGCCCCTGGAAGCAGCTCTTGTCCTCAGGAATTTCCTGAGTGGGCAGACGGCGTTTCCTGAATAAATGTTGTTGTTGTTGTTAGTGTGTGTATGTGTGTGTGTGTTTGTGCGCGTGTGTACGTGCATGTCTGTGTGTGTGTTTTAACTTGCTCTCTTCTCTCTTCTGAAAGGGAAACTGTTCTCACATGCCAGCGACAGAGCTGAGCGCAGCCCCCTTCTCTTCCTGTTCGCGACACCCTCCACATTTTGCTTTACTTGACTTTACGTGTCACAATGAGCACGCACTTTGTGTCTCTTGTGCAATGGTGTGTTCATTTCAGACTTTAGAGGGAAAAGTTACAAAAGGAACAATCCTGCTGCACAGGAAGTTTTTTGTTTTTATATCTCTGGTGTGTTCAGAATAAGAAGAGGAAGGAGGAGGCGAGCTGGGTATTTCCTAAGGATCAGTCTGACCATTTTTTAAATGGATTGTTATCAGCTTCAATAAAACGGATCAAAGTCTGATCTCTTCTGTACTCTGCTGTGTTTGGCCCATCTCAGCCTGCAGCAGTGTCCTCTACAGAGGAGCATTTCACTGCATATGTAAATGAGCATTAGTGTTTGTGCGAATGTGAAAAATCTGTGGGGTGAATCACTGCTCTTAATCATTCAACAACCAACAGCAAAGAGCTGCACACAAAACATTCAGGTAGCAGTCCTGTTTTCAGCTTCAGTTAAAATGACAGACATCAGCCTCTGCTTTTCTGAATTTCTGCAAACAGGTGTCCACTGCTACGGCCTTCTGTCTTTCTGTGGTTCCAACTAGTCCAAAGCAATGAGGCATCTTCTCTCATGTCTCATCACATTCAGAAGTCACATTCCTCCTGTTAATCTGGACCATATAACACGCATAATATCAAACTGTGACTTGGCAATGGCCGATTGTTTAGCTTCTTTAGAGGCAGACATGCAAAGGATGACATGCAATGCATGTCCCCAGCTGGATTGAGAATGTGAACTGGGGGATGCTGCGATTATGTGGTGTGTGTCAAACAGAGGTGCCCCCGAGATTTCAGACCTACATCTTTTTGTTTTCTACGGTCTTGGTCTTCCCGAAGTCGTCACACCATTTTACCCCATTAGCCTAATTTTATGCATCTGTGAGGAGCTTGTTGTTTTTTGTAAGCACTGCATGGTCAGACAGTGAAGCCTGTGTATACTGAGCGTTCACAATTTCTTTTCCTTTCTTAATTTTCTTACACTTAAGACAACTCCGGCAGAACAGCTACTCCCTGTGATTGGCAGAGTTTCCCATATGAGCAGTTCTGGGAAATGAAATGTTGAAACAACATGATGAAAAAAGGATGAGTGGATTTAAACAAAATGCTTTTGTGACATGGAGTGTGATCCCTGACAGGTGAATCTTAGTGTCAAAGTGAGTCATTGTGAGCCGTGCTGAGGGTTTGCTAGTTGTAAACCATTGGTGCAGGACTCTTGTGTTAGATATGATCAGTCTAAGTGTTACACTCTGTGAAATGCTGACTCAGAGGATACGGTGCTCACAGGGTGTGTGTTTCAACAAGCAGGGGCCTTCAGATTGAGCTAACAAACGTCTTTGAAGCTTGTGTGTTTCGGGGGGGCGGTGTTGGCTCCTGAACAAAAGGAAGGGTGGCAGTTAACGTTGGCTTCAGGAACTAACCTACAAGAGCCGGCTTGTGCCTGAGCTCAACAACCTGCTATCAGAAACAGGTCGTGCTACTTCCTGGCCATAAAAGTTCAATGTGATTGATGATCTGTTTTATGTTTGTTTTGACTGGATGAAGTCCAGTTCTGCTGGACGGGGACAGGCACATGCCTGCCAGGGAGGAAGCAAAAGATGAAAATGAGCGAAAGGGAGGGGGGGGTGGGGGTGGGGGGGTGCATTCACTTGACTGAAAAGTAAAGGTGTGTGTTTGGAAGTGGATTTTCCCCTGCCACACCTAGAGGGTACTAATATAAAGAGATGCACAAAGTGACAGGAGATTAATAGTGTGTGAGGATTAACTTAGAAAATGTGTTGCTGTCATACCAACGATTTCAGGTGCGAGGAGGTCATGGCTAGCCCCTTCTCCTCCTCCTTCCTCCTTCCTTCTTCTTCCTCCTCCTCCTCCGCCTGGAGAAAGAATCACTTTTCCTCTACTGAGATACCAACACCAATATCCGCCTCCTTCTGCTTTGAGAGAAAAGGCAAACATTTACTGAAGAACTGAATGACTAAAGAACTTTGGGTGGAGAGCAAAGTCCCAGCCAGTCTTTTTTTTTTTTTTTTTTTTTTTTTTTTACGTTTTTTTTTTTTTAGTTATAGTTCATCCATGTCAAGCTAAACAGATTTCTGAATGCATCAGTTGTTTCTGTGTATATATTTAGACTGTTCAAATTTTGATGGAAAATAATATGCCAGACTTACAGATCCCTGTATGACTTAAAATATAGGATATATGCACTTTTTTTTAGTTTTACAAATAAATTTAAAGGAAATAGACTGAACACATTCAAATGATTAGAAACATACACAGATACGTGACCCACAAACTAACAAGACTGTCTGTCTGTCTGTCTGGCTGATATGAAAGACTCAGCTGTTCTCATTCTGGTCTCATTCTTCAAACAGTGAAACTGAAAAGTTTAGGAGCTAAATCACAACCAACAGAGGCGGAATCAGCTAAAACAGTCTGTTATGTGGATCAAGACAGGAGGTGGATTGGTTTTCAAACAGGGACTGACAAAGGAAAACCGACATCCCATCGGTTTTAGTACAAAACCTTGTGATTTTTACAGTCTCAACTAAGTTGAACGGAGTGCTTTAACTAAAGCTATGTGACTTTAGTCGCCTCATGCTGCAGAAATGCTGATGTTTACTCACACTGTGGTAACGTAATACTTTTAAGCTTGAATGCCCAACTACATACCAAAGCTATAAAGTTAAATGTCTAGTTAAATACATGCCTGTTAGCTATCAGAGTAGTTATCAAAAACACTGGCTTTTATGATACCAATATATTGCTAGCTTCTCCTAAAATGTGTCCAATTTATTTACTACATAGGCCCACTAATTGAAATTTAAGAATCCTAAATAAAGGTTACGGTTATTGTCCTATACACCTGCCCAATAAATGGAGCTTACAACTTTAAACACACCAAGAAAAAGCCACAAGGACTTTTCCAATTGCAGTTAAACAAACCATGCTTTGAAAATGCTAATGTTAAGCTGTGAATTACTTAAAGCTGATAAAGTTTGGAATTTTTATTGTGTTTTTGTATCTGTCACTGGAATTTGGCTCGAGCGAAGAAGTCATTACTTAGATTAAAAAGATAACCTGGGGTTTTAAGCAGGCAAACAAAACAATTGTAATTACAGCAATTAGCAATTAGGATCATGTCATTTTATTTTTATGTTTCAGTGTGTGTTGCATTGTGGGACAGCGTTCATGAAGCAAATTATCTGAAAATTCCAGATACCTAGACAACATAGTCCGAATTAGCACTTGCTGTTTTGTTGGGATGCAGCAATATACCAGCAGCGGTGCTCATCAGACGACTGGGATGTGCAGGTACATGAACTAACCAGCTTACAAAGAAACTTAGCTAAGCCCAGAAATCAGGGGTGTAGATCAGTGATAAATGGCCACCAGAGGTCTGGGTTACAGTTTGCCATTGTAAAGATACTTTTTTTTTTTTTTCATTTCAAGATAATGTTGCAATTTTCAGTTGGTTGAGGGAAACACAAGCAGCTGGGGCAACAGTGCAACTGTTGGTGAGACTATGTGGAGCGAAGCTGAGATTGTGGACGGGACCTTTAAGCTTCACAGCAGGACGGAGCTCATTAACTCGTCTGGCTGAGAGGGGAGTTTAGGGCTTCTGTACCGCAACAACGAAACAAGATACCAGTGATCTCATCCTCCTCTTCCCCTCATTCATCCCAAGCACTTATGAGTTGCCTTGGCAACTCGTGTGTGTATGCGTGTTCATGAGTTTGAGCGGGGGCCTGAGAAAACACAGAGTGAAAATTATGTGTCATCAGAGAGGATTAGGAGCCCAGGGTTTGGTAAAGGGCTTGGGATCCTGCTGCTGTCGTGCTTAAGGGTTTTATTCAATGTAAACACACACACACATATGTACACTCTTTTGAGCGCTGTGAACCTGAGCTGCGTTCAACAAAGGCAGAGACTAATGACAAGGAAGAAATTGATTTTCTTCCTGTAATGCACAACAAATCTGTAGCATATTCTCTGACTGAAAACAACCAAACAGGACAAATTCATCAGCTGAAGGAAGGACTTCGAGTGTTTTGAAAGAGTGCAAGGGGCTCGCTCTCTGTCTCTCTTCTGTCCGTGTCCATATCATCCATCCTCTTTTCCACCTTAAAGTGAGCAGAGGACCTAAAAGAAAAGGAACAGCATCATGTTTAGAACCAGTTCCTATAATGAGATAAGACTGTGGTCAAATTGAATGTGACTAAGATTTTTTTTTTTCCTGAAGTCAGACATGATCAGTGACTCACTGAAAGCTGTCATAGCTGTCATAGTTTCTGTCAGTGGGAATTAAGGTGCAGGTACACGTATCATTTCCATCATAACAGAGAGATGAAACATGAGCTGGAACTGGCTGCAGATGGACTTGTAGGTTTGATAGCATGACAAGACTTCTTAACTGTCACCCTCAATGACTCAGGGTTAACATATAAAGGCCTTAGAAGTAACTTTTTTCTGTGTTAGAGTAAATATTTGAGTGTGACCGATGGCACTTCCTCCTCCCTGCATGAAATCAGTCTGACTCTTATGTGGACACAGTGCTTTGACCTGGTCACTCCCTGAAATGAAACATCAGACTCCACAAAGCAGGGTCAGGGTCAGTAGAGTCTGAGCCCACAGGTGGATGCTGGGGTTGAGCTGGCGTCCTGAACCAATCGCTGGTTGCCTACGTACAGTCAGAAGAAAAGAGCTCAGGACTGGATATGATGTCCTGCTCTCAGTACTGGCTGAGTTTCTTCTTCCCTTCCTGTTTGTCACTGTCTAATCCTCCTGTTCCTGCGATTTCATCTCGTCTGCCTTTATTTTCTCTCTGCTCTCACACACTATCCACTGCTGCTCTCGTCACTCTCCCCTCTCTGTTTCCACTGTTCCTTTTCTCCTTTCTGTGAGGCTGCTGTCTGTTAATAAACCTCCAAGCGTCACCTTAACCTTACCGCGGGAAGTTTCCTGTCCTGAAACGAAGCCCATGCTGGATTGCTTCCTGCCAAAACGTGTTGTGGGACACGTTTGTCTAGGCCCCCTTCTTCCTCCTTCTCCTCCCCCCGTTGCTTCCTCCTATGGGCTCTGTGCAGATGGCTGAGGCCGGCAGACCGGATCTCGGAGGGGTTTTGGCAGTGCAGCACCTCTCTCCGGCCCTGGAGAGAGCATACCGCAGCCATGACCTCGTGACCCAGGCTTCACTGCTGCCCGCCTCAGCTTTGCTGCTCTCACAACTCAGCCACAAGAGACGAACATACATCTGGTGCATGTAGTGCAAATGGGAGCTTGATCCAATATTGATAAAAAGTCAATGATGTAGTCAGTTAGTATTTTATTGCCTCTGGATTTATTCCTGTTACTGTATGTAGTCCAGTCATATTTATACATCCTTAACCGTTAACGGATTGTTTTATGGTTAATTGGGGGGTGGGGGAGTATAGTACACATACTAGATAGTGTACCCAAGATATGATTTCTACTCTGATATTGTGCCAAGAAATAAGTAGAAACTCAGAAGAAAAGAAGAAAATGTGGAGAAATAGGATTCCTTATCTGCCCACCATTAGTTCCTGTGGTTGTGAAACACCTGTATCCCATTCCCTGACACTCTGGTAGGATGTCTGTTGACAGGCTTAGGGTCATAGCTTGACAGGCTGTAAGCGCTGCTTCAGATAACCTAAGCCTTCATGGGCTTATCGACAGTGCTCGTGCCCCTATCTGAATATAGAGTACTGGAGGGGAAAAGAAGAAATGGGAAGCTGACAATCTAGACAGGGTTTCATTTTATATTGATTGCTCTCTGTGAAAACTTCCTTTGTTTGACGGGCGGGGGGAGTTGGAGGGAGTGAGGCCTGAAAGTGAGTACAAGGTTCCTATTACTTCTGTGACAGTGACATTGGCGGCCAAAGATAACAGCTGTCCAACTCCCAGAGGAAGCATTTGAGTCTGGGCGATAAGTGAGATGTTAGAAATGAGTAGTAATGCTCCATGTGGGTGTCTTGGATGTTCTGATCAGGGCTGTGCACTGCTGAACGTCTGTTTTTGTGTCTGTGCGTGTGAAAGAAGGAAGGAGACAGAAAACAGAGGGGGTGAGTCTGAGTCATACTTTAAATCATTGGGTGACACAGAGTGTAAGATAATATGATGAGGTGGCAAGATCAGTGGTAACCAGGGTAAAAAAAGGGTCAGAAATATTCATGTGCAATGTCAAAAATGTATGACATGTCAGACAAAATCAGGATTAGATAAAAAACACTTAAAATTGTCAGTTGGTAAAGTCTATAGGTCTAAGGGCCAATAGAAGCTAACAGTCTTTTTTTTACTTTGGTATTTTGTTTGGCTGCTTTTATTGGCGCTAATTTGGTGAAATTGTTTTGGTTTGCTGATATTCAATGGACATATTTTAGGTTTAGTTGGCTTTTTGAGTAGCCCTGCATTGATTCAGTGGTTGCTAGAGAAACTCCATCTTAGCACGGCAGCCTCGGCACTGGGCTCAAATCAGCCTTGTAACAGTGTGGTTAATGTAGGTTAGTCCTCTGACATCATAACTAAAACAAGATGTAATTGCTGTTTTGATTTGTATTTTGTCCAGATTTCTTGTTATATCCTGTGTTAGATAACGTATGGACAGACACATTGCAGACTGAGGCTTCACAGAAGTCATATTATTGCCGCCTCCACAGCAGCTGTAAAAAAAACAAAAAAAAAAAACACAACATGTTTCCGTGTCACAAAACGTTGCAAATTAATATCCTTTGCAAACAAAATTGCAGTGAAGCTGAAGTTTTGCAGAGATGACTTTCACAGTTCCCTCTCACTATCATCTTTAATTTGCCTGCTAGTCACCACTGCAGATGTTTTACACTTCTGTTCCCACGGCAGTGAGAGAAACGTAGCGGAGGAGAAAAGATGCTGTCATCATCCCTGCTTCCTTTGCTTGTTTCCCTCCGAGTATCTTTTTTCGTTTGTACACAAACTAATAAACTGTCCGCTCTGATGTCCCTGTCAGAGGCCAAGAGAGGAGAGCATAGCAGATCAGAACAGATTAAATAAAATGACAGACTGACCCTCTTTCTCATATACCCCACTCCTCCTCTTTTATCCTACATTCATTTTGTATTCTTCCCCTCAATCTATCATCTTCTAATCTTTTATTCTCACCTCCTCTCCCTTTCTGACTCTGCCTCCTCCTTCATCTTTTCTCTTTATCTCTGCCACCGTTCCCGTAATCGCTCCCTCCTTTTGGCTTTTATCTCCACTTCCTCAATATCCTTTTTACTGCCTCTGCCTCCTTCCTTCCTCCCCCCCCGCCTTCCCCTCCTTCCCCTCCTCCTTTCCTCCCTACCCCTCCCTCCCCTTCACCCTCCCCTCCTTCCTGCCTTTCCTTCTTTCTTCCTTCCATGCCCCCAACCCCCTGTCCTTTTGCTTTTTCTTCACTGAGCTCATCCTTCTCTCTTCCTCCACCTCCATTTTGCTGCTTCTCCACCAAACCCTGGTCTCAACTTCTTCTTGAATCTGTCCTCCTCCAGGTTTGCAACCGGTCTTTTGGAGCAGGGAGGATGTGGCCCAGTGGCTGCGGTGGGCTGAGAAGGAGTTTGCCCTGCGGCCGATCACCAGTGGCTCTTTCCAGATGAATGGCAAAGCCCTGCTGCTGCTCACCAAGGAGGACTTCCGCTACAGATCCCCCCACTCTGGTACCTCCTCTTCTTTTACCCTCCTACTGCATTTCTTTGAAGCAATAAAGGTGTTGTCCAGGTTGGGAAAACTGGAGACATCAGTGAAAAGAATGAAATGACTCACTCTATTGATTGCATTAGAGGTTTTTTTTTTTGTCCAACTGGAGCAGGACCCAGACTGGAAAACAAGATTTACCAAGTAGGAAGGAAGAACTGTTTTAGATCATGGAAACACTCTGTCTGAGTCCAAATCATGGAAAAAGTGGTGCAACTATACATAGGAGCTTCTTTTTTGGGGGGAAAAAAGTGACACCTGCTGTCACAGAATGACTGATTGGAGTAAAGAAAATTGAAAACTGATGGTTTGACTCTTTAAGATGAGATAACCCTATGATTAATGAACAGGATAAAAATTTGTCTCGCAATAAAACGCCATTGGGACAAACACTGTGACCTTTGAACTGCTTAGGCCTCATATGGTGATTAAGAGCAGTATTAATGTTTAGGTGCGTTTCTGTTGCTGTAAAATAATTGCGTTTCCAGCAAACCGTGCCCTTTAAAAATCCATAAAGCTAGCTGGAGCTGAGGAGGGAAGGTGGCAGTGAGGCGACAGTGGTGGGTGGCAGCTGTCGTAGCGAGGCTGCTGAGGGAGGAAGTAGGAGATCGTTGATCAGGAAGTACAAACCGACCTCAACTGACTGTCGTCCTGGCAACGCCAGTGGCCAGCCCCTAGCGAATAAAACGTAAAAAGTCTGTTTTTCCTCAGTGGAGTTTTGGATTTCTGTACTAAAAACGAAACAGGATTTCAAATCGGCTTGCGTGTGACTGCTGGTGTCTTGGAAATTTCACACAACCCAGGGAGGAAGTCAGTATGGTGTGGTGTAGTTCAGGGTGATAGTCATAAGAGTGGGATGTAATGAGTGGTCAGCATTGTGAAATATCTAGATAAGACTGGAAAAATTCTCCATAGACCAGAAACTGTGGTAATTTAAGGTCACTTCAGGTTCAGCAATGAGCAGGAATTATATGGAAGAACAGAAATGACTCAAAGTAAATACATGGACACAAACTGAAAAAAAAAATCAATAAGTAATAAAAAAAAATCAATTTGGGGCATAATTGAAATAATAATAAGCTTTTTGCAATTCAGTAGGAAATAAATGTTGTTTTTTTAAATATTTGTATCTTTACCTTATTTACATTTCTTTGTTTCGCTGTCTGTTGATAGAGTGTAGTATTAAAGACTGATTAAATCACTTCAGCCCTGTTGTTGGCGTATAAAGCCAAGCTGACTGCTGGACATTCTACTGATGCTGAAGTATCTTTAGCTTTTATCCTGTTCTTGTTGACAGTGGAGTTGCCTCATACAATCCAGAAACACAGAATTATATGCTACAGAAATTCTGCAATAATTTATGTTGTGATACTTGCATCCATTTATATTTTCAATTTAATTGAAAATTGATTTTCATTTCCATTTTCAAACATTTTTTAAAATGTATTTGTATTTTTTTTGTTCTTATTTCTTTTAATTATCTCAGATTTCTTTGTGGATTTTCTTTATGGATTTATTAATTAATAGTTTAAGCTCTCCATAGATTTGGACAGAAAGTCTGTAAAAGTTATTCAGTACAGCTGGAGCAGAGTTGGGACATTTACTTTTCTATATATTCCCTTTGTCAGAGCCCCCACTCTGCTCTTTCACAGTATATTACTTGTTATGACACATAATCTGTTGTTAGAGAGAGATATGGCCCAGCTGACAGCTGTTGTCAAGCCTGTATCAGGATGTTTCCATTTCAAATCTATGCAAAATGTTCGTATGCTGTCAAGAAACTGAGTTTTGGGAGAAAAGTCTGGAAAGTGTGAGTCATCATTACAGGTTTTACTAGTTGTTGTTAAGTGTTTGTTGTTTCATGCAAGTGCAATCTTTAGATAACTTTTTTTCCCCCTCACATAACCTGAAATATTACGTGGTGTTAAGAGACAAAACATGCACTGATAGATGAGGAGATGCTTTGGTCGTTTCATTTGTAACGACAGTGAAATGTAAATTTTAGGGAATGGAGCACAATGTGCTTGTGGGCTTTTGGCATGTGATGTGACTGTTTCCTCCTTTGGGCAATTAAAAGAATGGAGTTCCCATCACTCCCTGCCGTCTGCCATATTTCTTTGTAATAGTAGACTGTGCTCTTTATTCCTGGAATATCTGGCCTAATGTCACTTCCAATACTTTACACAGTTTTTAAAGTTGTATTGCAGCCACATGTGAAGACTAGAATAATTTTTGATGGCAAAACTGATGTACTTGTTATGACTGCAAGCTGAAATTGAAAATCAAAACAAAGGTTCTTGAACCAGGAAGCAGGATTTTTTTTGATACGTCAACTCAGTGCCAAAGAACCAGAAAGTGAGAACTGAAAGGGGTGGGTGTGTATGAGTGTCTGAGTGTGTGTTTTCACCACCTCTTCCTTCATGAGAGTCATTTCCTTGTTTAAGGGAGGCGTTAAGCAGGGATCTGATCCTGAGTGATGGCAGTCACTTCACTGTAGCCATGGTTATTTGTTAGCGGTTTAAATGTTTTGTCATGCTGGTTGTTGAGTTGTTGGTGTTGGTGTTGAGGCAAAACAAACAGCTGTTAAACATTCAGTGAACTTCATGCTCAGCTTTTTTGCCTGGTGTCACCACTGCAAACAGGCGCAGAATAAAGGAGAATAGCAGGGCCATATAGGTCTATGACCCACTTAATTGTGTCAACAGATGCATCATGATTACTGACATATAATCCACCTTAGGTATTTAATTCTTATGTAAATCATATTCTGATTTTCAAAACCAATATTTTTGGGTTCAGGAAAACTCTACTGACAAGAAAAAGCAGCAATTCTGTGAAAACAAGTTAAAACATAAGTCACTTGAGTTTAATGTGATTATCTTGCTCTGGGAATCAAAGTGCTTCTTCTCAGCAAGGAAGCTCACTAGGTACAGTCCACTTTTGAAAGTTCGCAGGATTTTTATGTTTGATTATATAGGAGATATATATATATATATATATATATATATATATATATACATTTTTTTTTAAGAAAGAGGCAGGTCTTGCTGTACAGTGACCCCCCCCTCCTAAAACTTTCTGATGTGGTTTCTGCTTCTTTTGTGACTCTTCCATTATTACTCAAACTCCCTGCTGCCTGGAAAGCAAAGAGAAGGAGAAGGGGGAAGCAGATTCTGTGGCTGACGCCAGTACTTGATTTCCCATTTTACACGGATGAGAAATGCTATGGGGAGACGTGTGGTAACCTCTGACCTTGTGTGTCTCTGCAGGCGATGTCTTGTATGAGCTCCTGCAGCACATCTTAAAGCAGAGGAAGCCCCATGTGTTTTACCCATCTGCCTATTTCCCCGGGAACTCCTTCCACTCACTGCCTGAGAGCGCTGTGCAGCACCTGAAGCTCGAAGGTCAGTCCGCTACATGGCATTTTTGGCATTAACACACACACAATTATTAGCTCTGCAATTCCACACAATATCATGAGGCCATATCCTTTAGCTATAAAAGTCATTGGAAGCCACACTCCTTCATAAGAATCCGGGTTTGTTGTTGATTATAAACTTAGACTTATTTTTACACATAACTTTATCTCATTGTGAAGCCATAACCAGTGTGCAAACTATCATTAATTAATACTCGGTAACAATCAATCACCATCCAAAAAAAACCTCCCTATGTCAAGAATCCCTTCACACTAATTTTCAACAAGACATTCGGCAATGTTGTCCAGTATTATGCAGCCAAAAGCTAATGACAGATGTAATTGTGTAGATGATGTGATGAAATATTTCTTGTGTGGTTTAAAAAAAAAAAAAAACAAACACTCGACACATTGATGCTGATGACAGTGATGGTGTAAATTGACGGTAAATATTATGTCCAATGACTGACACAGATGAATGGCTCTTAGAATTGTCCACAGGAATTATACAGCTCATTTTTGACTGACTAATGGAAACTATGAGATCATTATACCCACGAGTTGCACGTAAGTTGATTTAAAAGTCGATAACTGATGATCTCCTTGTGTGGTGCCATGAATAATACAAAACAAGAAAGCACAGACCTCCTTGCTTTGTTGTACTGAAGGAGGAAGAATTAAAACCGTTTGGAACAGTCAGATGGATGGAGCAGGAATTAGCTCACATGTTGACAGTAAAACCTGTTCCACAAGGAAACCCAAACAGGCTGCAGCAAACGGCCCAGTGAACCGCCTCACAGGGAAATGATTGCCTCTCTGGTATTTATTACTTCTGCCTTCCTTGTTTTGAGGCCTCTCTTGTTTTTTAATCTCTTAAAAAATTTGTCCTCCCCGTGTTTAAATGAAGGAGTCGGAGCAGAATTCAAGCTACTTCAACACAAACCAGAGAATCAGCCTAATCGTGGCATATGGGTGACATCTAGTGGTTATTGCCAGGTAAAGTCATGATCTCCTGTAGAACAGTGGCACAGAGGATAAATATTACAGTGCACAATGGGCCAGTTGAAAGAAGAGACAGATTTTCATATAACAATGGATGATGGACAAATTAAGAAATTCTAGTTTCGTCCAAGTTTAGTTTCTTCCGACGTGGCTCCCTGCTCAGCGGGTGAAAGTCCTGCCTTCATAATCAGTGTGTATTTACTGTTGGCTTACCTCAATGGCAAACACAGGAACTGGTACACACCCAACAGCTTTACCCAAAGCCCTTCTTTGGGCAAATCCTGGCTGTGATTCACGGGTACACAGATAGATAGATTGTAACCGAGTAACCTCTGAGGCTGAAAACTGAAGCCAACACTTAAAAGTGCCAAAAAATTACAGTTCCTCAAATGGCCACTTGAGTCTCCAGCAGTGAATCAGTCCGCGTAGATTCAGGTGAAAGTGGAGCAGCCCAGCTTTACCTTCCAAAACCTTTGGATGAGGTTGCAGAGGATACACCCATCTGTATTAACAGCCTAGTTCATCTAATGATAAATGTGTTCGTACAGGGCTGCAATGAATGAACTTTATTGGTCGCTGTACTGATAGTACAATGAATTATGGCCACTAACAGTTATTGTCATGATCCATCGAGTGTCATTTGAGGTAAATGTCACCAGTCATCATTTCTTAGACCTGAGTTTGACAGTGTCTGACAGATTAGATTTCATGTTTTTAACTGTTCAGGTCAATGATGTTTGAGAGTCCTTACTTTTATTTTTTTTTACTATTTTGATATAATTCTAGTCATTTAGATGTATATAGTAATGATGGATTGTTTTTCCAGAAACGGTACGACGGGGGCCACGTGGTACGGAGCCACTCCCCCAGCATCCACCAACCATTGAGCTGCGGCACCGCTCACGCTCCCCTCACCATCAAACCCCGCGACGATCTCCTTTGGAACCAAACCACCCCCGCGGCGCTAACGAGGACTCCCTCCAAGCCTTCTCTCAGCTGCCCGACAGCAACCACCATCTGCCTGAGGAAATATACCCCTTGTCAGTGTCTCCAGCCGCACCAAACGGGCGCTGCACGACCCCCCGAGAACCGCCCTGCCCAGGCAGCCCTGGGGGCCAGGAGGCGGGTCCTCCTCGCATCATCCAGCTCATGCCCAGCACCATCATGAACCCTCTGCTCCTCAGCCCGGGCAGGAGCGGTGTTGGGGGTGCTGGCATGGACTTCAGGCACAGCCGCGGTGGACCCCTGTCTCAGATGACACTCGAGAACGGGCGTGAAAGCAAAGTCCACGGCCACCACCATCCCATGCCACTAGCGCAGCAGCAGCAGCAACAGCACCTACTGCAGGAGGAGGCGCTCTACAGAAACCAGGTCATCATGCCTGTCTCTCCTCCAGAAGAGCAGCAAATGCCCATTGGACGGATAGCAGGTAAGAGTCATAACTAACAGGGCTGAGGATTTAAAGCTGCATGAGTTGACATCGCTATCTGAAAACATATCAACCTCCATCAAATTCAAACTCACTCAGTTTTCCTTTTGTATCCCTGCAGACTGTAGGCTGCTGTGGGACTACGTCTACCAGCTCCTGTCAGACAGCAGGTACGAGAACTACATCCGCTGGGAGGATCCTGAGAACAAAGTCTTCCGCATCATGGACCCCAATGGCCTGGCCAGGCTCTGGGGCAATCATAAGGTAAATGGTCATCCTCTGGAAGTTCAGTCATCTGTCCAAGCAGGGCATTGCAGGAATCACAAAAGACTGATTTTCTATAAAATGTTTTAATGATTCATGGCATGAAATCTGTTCACCAAATTCACCACCTGACTGTCATAGATTTGGTTTTATGGTTCAAGAACTGTATCAAGAGCCTGGTTCCCAGTTTCAGCAGCATTCAGAAAAAAAGACAGACAACACAGCAAGACAAACTTCCTGATCGGAGTTTGATTGCCAGGAGGAAATAAACATGACTCTTTTATGTAGCTTTGTCTGCTGCATGCGCAGACTGGACAGTTGCTTATGTAGCGTTTGAAGGCGATCACGTTGTCTCTGCTGCCCCTAGGTGGCAATGCAGGTTTAATGTTTCAAGGATCAACACCGATCATTATCAGTTGATCATATCACAAAATGAAAGGTGGGGCGCCCAACTTTAGAGCTCACCTCACTTGTTCATACCTTTTTAGCCTCTATCAGCTCATTGTTTGTTGGATTTCACTCTGCAGGCAATTATGTGTTAAAGGTTTGGAATAACATTATTAAAATTAAATAAATAATGTGTCTGATGTCGTGGAGTTACTTTGCTCCCATGTGACCAAAACATTAAGTGATGCAGCTTTAAATAGCAAAGAGAATGTGCAGATGTAGAAATATTTTCTCAGATCAGCATCACTGCATTGTCATTATCATTATTACTCTTATCATTAATTACACTGTTGCCCTTTGACCTCTTACAGAACAGGACAAATATGACGTACGAGAAGATGTCGCGAGCACTGAGACACTACTACAAACTGAACATTATCAGGAAAGAGCCTGGACAAAGACTTCTGTTCAGGTAGGTCAACTGAAATGAGGCTTTTTAGAAACCTTAGCAAACATAATCAAAGATTCTTAAATGACCCAACCCTGACTTGTTGCCTGCGTCTCGTCCACCAGGTTCATGAAAACTCCTGACGAGATAATGAACGGACAGACGGACCGACTGGAGCACCTGGAGTCGGACACAGATGAACAAATCTACATCAAAGAAGAATGCTGAGGAACTCCGGGACAAAGCAAAAGGGTCCATGAACTACTTAGTACTACTACAGCCGCCGATGCCTTTCAGATGCAGCTTGTACAATCGGTGTTGAATCTGGAGCTGGACATTGGCTCCTGTCAGTCCTGCTCAGAGAGACACACATGGATCTTTCATCTGATTGCCTTAGGATGATAATTTTCTCAAGTCAAAATGTAACAAGAAACAAACAAAAATACAAAAAAAAAAAATAATAATTGCAGCCTCTGTTGTTTATTTTCCTGATGGACAGAAACTGAAAGGACGTCCTGAGTTTTCCCTTTTATTTCTAAATGAACTGCAAAAGCCAATCACCATGTGCTTATGTCACTTTTCAGATTTTTTTTTTTTTTTTTTTTTTGTCTCTCACATGCATTATAGTAAGGAATTTTGTAAAAAGAAATTTGTGTATGTGTGTGCGTGAGCGTTTGTGTGACTGGACTGTTTTCACAGTGGAATAAACATTTTTGATCAGACGGACTCCTCTCAGCGTGGTGACGCTCACACAGATCACGTGTCTATGAAACCATCACTGTCTGTCGTTCACTGAGCAGCCACAGGATGGCAGTGGTGCCCAGCTCTTATGAGCAGTTTCCCCACAGTTCACCAGTTCATCACCTTCCGCCTCCCCCGGGTGGAGATGGAGCTGTGACCTGTTTGAGAAGGAGTTTTTCTTCTTCGTATTTTTTTGTGCTAATTAATCCAACATCACGTGTGTGTCCTACTTCTCCGGATGCGCCCGAGTAGATAAGACAAGTTCACGGTTAAATTCCCTGTTCGGTCATATTTAAATCTTTTGTCAAAATAAGAATATTCACTTTCAGGGTGCAAATGAAGCAATAATGAAGGTATGACATTCATTTGAAGCCCTGTTTGGCCAGATCTATACGCAGTTAATGGATGATTATCACAGTGGGGTTCATTTGGATGCGAGAGCGGGAGGCAAACTGTCTTTCTTTCGGGATCAGTCAACGTGACGGTCATGACTGAGGCGTATGTGAGCAGGAAAGTGATCGTCAGAGTAATCGGATTACTGCCGTGGCGGCGGTGCGCCGTGCGCTCCGGAGTCTCCATAAAAGTTAGCGCGCACAGAGCGGAGCTGTCAGACTGGGCAGAGACGCGGCGGAGCGCGGAGTGCGGGGCTGAAGCGATCGATACGGACAGAGCCCACTCAGGCTCTTCCATCCAGTTCCACAGCGGGAGCAGGGCCCGTTGCTCCGGGCGCTCTCTCCCCTCCTCCCCAGGCCACTGACAGGACGCAGTGAGCGCTCATCGCCCGCCCGAGTCTGACAGAGTCCGCCGGGCTCTGGACTATCGGGGCGGCTCTGGATGCGGGAGGATCTCGGCTGTGCGGCGGAAGAGATGCCCGCGCTGCCGCGTTAGGAGAAAAAGAAGTACAAGAAGAAGAAATCGTGTCTGATTGTGAAAAGGCTGCTTGATTAGATTTTTTCCTGCCTGCTTCTAAGGACCCAAATGTGTCCAGATAACAGACTCGCCACTGGATTGTAGCAGCGGCCCCACCGATGGTTTAAAAAGGGCTTCAAGGCGCGGGAAGGGAGTGGGACAATTACAGGTAAGAGCCCATTCAGACCACCCTGCCCTGGAAACATACATGAACTTTTCCCCAGTCAGGTAGTGTGGGTGGCACTGCAGCTGCTCTTCACACTAACGCCCCTACATGCGTCCAGCAGGCTACACTTAATTTTGGAAGACAACTGATCCCTGTGTTTTAACCTCAAGATTAATCTGCAATGTAAAAACAATGCAAGGAGTTAAAATCAGTTGTTCCAGCTGTGCTTAGGCTCAGCGGGGGAAAAAAGATTCAAGAGTTTCCTGCATCCTTCTGCTCACTGTCAGATCTGTTTTTATTACAACTCCCACAATGGAGCTGCTGGTGTTCTTATGATACTGGGAGGTGTGGCAGATGATAAGCAGTAGACAGTTTGTGAGTAAATGACCAATCTGCTGCAGAGTGGACTCGTTTTAATAGCAATTCGTTGATTTGACCTTCTGTACTGAGACTAATGTCAGCTCACCTGAGGCCAAGAACATGTGGTGATCTAATCCAGTGACCAGGAGGGGGGCTTCAGATAAGGCTGATCCGGACTTTTCCTCCTGTACCTGCTGGAAAAACACAGGTGAAGTGGAAATCAATAGAAGTGGACATGGTGACACACTGTAGAAGACACGGGGGTCACATGGCAGAACAGACTGTGTAGAAGTGCTGATGTCCACACTGCAGATTATTTCCTGCATTAAAAAGATAGAGCTACTTTAACGGTCACGATAATCCTGAAACAGCAGTGGCTTTAAACTGATGTTTGACGGTGGAAAACTGTGCGGAAGCCGCGTTATCCGACTGAACCAACACAGCAGCTCTACATTTTAAAAGTTTGAAAATTTCCATTTTAAAGAGCAGACTAGTTACATAATGTGATTATCAAATTGAATCAATTTTTTCAGGATCTGTTGATTCCTATTGACATCAATGCTGGCATTCATTCATTTATTCATCTTCCACCACTTATCTGTTTTCGGGGGGTGCTGGAGCCAATCCCAGCTCACACTGGGTGAGGGCGGGGTCACCCTGGACAGGTCACCAGTCCATCACAAACACACAGAGACAGACAGAGACCAACAACCACTCACACTCACACTCAGACCTACGGACAGTTTATAGTCACCAATTAACCCAAACATGATGTCTTTGGACAGTGGGAGGAAACCCACGCAGACACAGGGAGAACATGCCCAGGCCCGGGAACCAAACCCATGACCTTCTTGTTGTGCGTCAACAGCACTAACTTCTATGCCGCCATGCTGCCCCGCTTTCGTTTGCTTCATCACACAATACGTATTTACGGCTGGGCGATAAATCGATTTAATCGATTATTTTGAATTTGTAGTTTTGTAGATTTGTTTAGAATGAAAATCTTTTTTTTTTTTTTTTCCTTTTTTCTTAACTGCCACCACTGGCGCCCATTGTGGGCTCGCATAGTTCAGGGTGGTCTGAGCTCGTTGTTACCCGATGTTATTCACACAAGCGTAAAAGAACGCTTGGTTGATGCGCAGTCGGGTTCGCCATCCTGGAAAGCTTACGAACAGCAATTCCACTTGGCCAAAAATGGTGCCAGACTCAATCGCAATTCGTGAGTAAACGCAAAATAAGAACTTTTGACGTTTTGCCACTTTAACCCAAAGAGGATCTTTGTTCTAACCCTAACAGGGAAAATCAAAATAAAATAAAGCAAAAGTTGTTTTGAATAAATTCATTGTCATTATAGTTTGTTTTTAAGAAGGAAAAAAAAAAAGTTTAAAATTGAAATTCAAGTTAGCTGAGAAAAAATTTGAAATTTTTATTTTTAAGCCATATCACCCAGCTCTCTTACATCTTTAAGTTTACTTAGTTAAAAAAGCCATAGAGAGTTTTTAAAATGCGCAGCATTGTCTTATCTGTGACCCAAGATGTCTAAGAGTTATCAGCTCTCGCCCTTTGACTTCTGAAATGGCGCCTTCTGAATAAAAATCTGACACTGAGGCAAATGTTCAGCAAAGTCAGCAAAATCCCTGTCGACCCTTTGGGCCCAACCTTGACTGTAGAAGCCACTGAAATACATGCGTTAGTCTTGGTGATATTTTTCTTTAGAAGGAGTTAATTTGATTTTTCTTTTTTTTCCTTTTTTTTTTTTAAACATTGAATCTTCCAAGCGTTGAAGTTGTAATGTTGTACTTTTGCATTTCTGCCTTTCTACATTTAAGCGAATCTGTCCGTATCTTGAACCACTCCTGTCTCACAGCACAGAGCTGGGATACAGCAAATCACAAACTGACGTCATCTGGCAACTCCTAGCAACTTTCAGCCAGTAGCTACTTCCCTCAGAAAAGAACTGGCAGGCCTGGCAGTCCCCAATTAGCTGGAAGCGTTAGCAGCAGCATCAGCAGCAGCTCCTCCACCATCAATGATCCACTTTAACGCTACAGACAGCCTGGCTCAGGTCAGACCAGCCCCCCTCCAGCCGGGCGACCTGGTGCCGACTGTCTGGCCAGTGCCACTGGATCAGCCAATGTCACCTTTTTTTTTTTTTTTATTTGGCAGGTCACATGACCTCGTCCTAACACTGCCTAGCCATTGATCCAGAGCGATGACACTGAGGCGTCATGGTCTGCTGCTCCTCGCCAACCAGGCTGACTTAGTCCCCTGAACAGCTGCGACATGCGCCGCAGCAGCAGTCGGGCGCTCTTTGAATTTGTCTCTCTGGGTGCCTGAATCTTTTGTTATGAAATATCTTAAATGTTATCATTATTTTATTTATTTTGCATAAAAATAGCACATTTATGAGTAGCAAATAGGTGCTTTAGAAAGTCAAGGATAATTAAAATACTCAAAAAGAAAACGACAGAGCTCCTGAATAGAATATATTGTTATTAAAATCATCAGCATCAATGGTAAAAGAAAGAAAAAAAAAAAAAAAAAACAGTTGGACCACCCTGTCTGCAAACCCAACAATTTCATATAATGCATTTCAAAAGTCCTTAAACACAAAGGAAACTGTAGGTATGACCACCTGTGTGAACACATTACACACCATGAGCTTCCATCAAAACACAACTTTTGTAAACATTTGTGTTTGTGAGCCTTTTAACACGAGATGGTTTCACCCCATGAATTCTCTGTTGTGATCACCATTCAGCTTAACATCATTTTTCCCACATAAATAGTGAAAAGTATGATCATTAAAAGTATCAGTGACTGACAGATCTACCAGAGCAGTCAGCATAGTTGGCATCTCTTAATTGTGTATGTTGGTTTAATTAGCTTCTAACTTGCAGAGGCTGACACAGTGTTCATGGATGTGCTGATGCAAAATTGCATTTTTTGTACTGACCATGCTGGTTCCTCAGGTTTGCGACGTGCCGAACAAAGACTGTCAGAGTCAGTTTTCATGACGCTATTATTGGGTCACTGCAGTTCAAGGAGAAAATACTCATTCATGGTATTAACGGCTTGTTTCCCTTATCACGTGTCTTGTATTACTTAACGAAAACGCCATATGGATGCGTTACCATGATTACACACTTGATTCATCTGCATTTAAGTTAAGTCTGCAGTGTGCTGAGCTCACTGGGCCACTGTCACTCTGGAGTCAGACTGAGGAAGACCTTAAACTGATCCGCTCTCGGTTTGTTGATGAGGTGCCGGCTGCACATGGACTCACAAAGTAAAGCAGATAGCTGGGTAGTTAATGTAATGTTGGCTAGCGACCATTTGCGGGAACGTCGAGGGACGCAAATAGAGCGGATGAATTAAAATGCACACTGTTCCGCTCTATCTGAACTGATATGAATTATTAACAGGAATGCCTGTATTTTACTTGGTTGAAGTAGCTGCTACTGACAGTCCAGAACTGTAAGATATGACCTACATTTTCTGAATATATGCAACGGCGCAGCTATTTTCTCTTTGCTCATGAAGTCTTCGATAATGTGACATATCAGTTGTGTTTCACTGTCTCTTATGTATTTAATTTTGCAAGTAAATTAGTTAACTGATTTAGATCTAGATGAGATTTTTGGCCACTCTGACCAGCTGTGTGTCTTAATAGAAATACTACAAAGGCGTCAACCCTCTTGTCAAATTCTTGGCAATTAGGTGATTGTGTGTTTATGAAAACTCTAAAGTACTGCTTTCAATACAGAGAATATCAGTGACGTCCCATCCACATGTATTTTTGTTAAGACAGGCAGAGCAGTTTGTTTTCAGCATCATATCATCTCTAGTTGCAAAAAATTGTGCAAACGAAACAATGACAGTTTTTTTTTCCTCATTGTTCTAATAAAGAAAGCACTATGAAGACAGAACTGGGTGCTTTTGGAGAAATTTTTTTTTTTTTTTGAGTGTGAGGGGAAACCTGAGGCTCGGTAAACATCCCCAAGATTTAATCCTTTCTGTCTAAATGAGAGACTTGGGAGGAGGTCAGGTTCTCAGCAGTGCTGCTTTGATAGGTGAGTTTGTGCTCTCTTCTCATCAAACTAAGAGTACGAATTTGTGTAAAATATCGGTTTTAGCTGCCAATCACTGAAGCTGATAGGCACTGTGCTGGTGTTTGATGTGAGAAGGAAGCAGGAGCTGTTTTCACTCTTTCCCATTCTTTTTGATCCGCACTCGCTCTCCTCTCGGTTTCATTTGAAGTAAAACAAATTCACCAGCCACTGAATAAACAAAGCTCCGCACAGATGATAAATAATAGCAAAAGGTTCTTTTACATTATTCACTGTGACCTCTGTCTTCTTCTCCTGGTTCCCACTCTTTTTTTTCTGATTGGATTTTTTTTTTCTTCCCTTTTTCCTGCCTGGTTTTTTTTTTTTTTTGGGCAGGACTTTATTGTGATGGGTCTTTTTACTGTTTCAGCTGTGGGCTTTTCTTTAGTTTAAGGTCAGATAAATATGACTGAAGCTATTACCTTCAACTGTAGCTAGTATTTTCTGTCCTCTCTGCTATAACACTGTGTGCCCATACTGTGACTTGGAGGAGAAGCTCCACCCCCGCTAATAGCTGTATCAATGCAACAATGTATGAATAACATACAGTCACAGATGCTCATAGAAGTTTTGGTTTTTAGCAAACAACATTTTTTTTCCCATTAAAAAAAAAAAAAAAAATCTGGTTAAAGATTTATAGACTGGGGCTGCTCCCAGAATATGATCAGGATCCATCTGGTGAAACATTAATGAAAATATGTCAGCATGTTTGAAAATTAAAGTAATTCATAATGTGATTCTCTTTGTGCATGTACTTTTATTTATTTATTTGTTTTTTGTTGTTGCACGTAAAAAGTTCTCAATTTCAACAACCTTGGTTTTATTTTAGTGTGCTGACCATCCTCAACTTTGACAGCTTTTTTCATAGCTCTGTACTTTAACCTTTGTCTTTCTATTTATTTTATTATTTTTTTTTAGAACATCCAGTTTAGAGGTGACAGGAAGGGAAGGAAAAAGGGCTGACCTGAATTACAATTTGGATAAACATTTGGAGAAACCAAATCCTGCAAGGTTGGATGATGGATTTAGGGGAGGATGTGACTTGGGGCGTGGCCAATAGAGTAGTTTTTGGGACATTACAAAGTTACAGAAGTCCTGACAGCTGGTTTCATTTTCTCAATACAAACTGTGAGCATTTCTCTGTGGAATGAAACCGTTGATACTTCGATACTACCCTGATTTATAACGTAAAACACATTGAAATCTAACTTTAGACTAAATGGAAAATTAAAACTGTTCTTAGTTGCTACAAAATCACCACAAATACTATACGGCTGCTGTGTTTAAAGCTGTGGATGGGACACAAATGACCGTCTCCAGTTGATAGTCCACTATTAACCAAACACTCCATTATTTTCACCTTCCGACTTTAAATAATGAGACTCACAATTTAACTTTACTACTTCTGCAATAATTATACTGCAAACATGCAGCCTGTACTTTCTCCTGTAATAACATGCAATTAAGACATTCATAACTTGGCATTATGTACACCTTATGCTATATTCCTTAGTCAGTCACAAATTTCTATATTTAGCAATCAGGATAATTCTCCTTCCCGATGATCATAGAAGCTAAAATCATAGCGAGTCTAGCGCTTGTTACGTCAGCAAAGAAAGTTAGCCCAGGACTTTAACAGTCTGGTTTGTGAGGGTGGACCGAGGCAGAGTCAAATTCCCAGCCTGAATCACTGCTTCAGTCCAAACCTGACAGCATCTGTCACCTCCATGAACACACACTGTTCATTTAGCTTCCCACAACGGGTACAATTTCAAAAAACGGACATGAAATGACTTAAAAAAAAAAAAAAAAAAAAAAGGCCCCAACGGGATATAAATTTTGTTGCCTTTGCTATCAGCAAAAAAGTAAAAGTTGATGAAGAAGTGAAGCCCTTTTTAATGGATGTTTGCTTTGGAGCTGTCATGGCTCCAGAAATTAAGCACATGAGTTGACAGTCTACATTTCCCTTTTGTTTATTGCTGTCCCAGAATCCTCTTCTGCCCTGGTCCTCATAGTAGCATGCTGTCCTCCTCCAGTTAACTATGATCCTATTTCATGCCGAGGCAGAAAAAGGGGGGAGAGACAGAGAGAGACCGAAAAAGACAGTTTTCGGAGACGGAGATCTGCTGGTCTGTGTCCAGACTTTTCCCCCACATGGCCATTTTATCTCTTCAGCAGCGTCTTAGTGTTGCTGTGTGTGGCCTAGTGGCTTATAAACATGTGCCCGTCACGCAGGATGACTCCAGCCTCCGAAGGCCTTCAGACAAACACACCAACACATCTTCTAGACAGCAGAAACATTTTTCTATCCCCGCTCTCCCCTCCCTTCTCATTCCTGCCACCCAACACCTTCCCTCCGTTTCATTTCGATGCCTGATGGTGTGTGCAGAGCTGAGGGCCTACAGTACTTTCATGATGTGAGCCAAACCCATCTGGGACTCAATATCCTGTTTACCAGCTCTCAGCACTCTGGAAACCACAACAATACTGAGCTGAGGCAGAACTTCTGCACTCATTACGGTTTGTTCAGGTTGCGGCCAAGGTCAAAATCTTCTCCTTCTCCATTATTGTCTGCGTCCTAAAACCCTTTTCTCTCTTTCTAATCTCCGCATGTTGTCACGCCATGCTTTGTGAACAAACACATGGGAAGGACAAAGACCTGAGAGAGAAACATCTTGCCAATAGACACTGCTTGTGGATTAATTAAAAGAAAACAGAAACCTAAAGGAAGATTTGTGTATAGCTTCCTCTGACCCAATTATATCACATTTGCCACATTGCTCTGCCTCTGCTGTAGTTGCCACCCCTCAAATGTGAAAAACACACAGGCAACTTTGTTGTCTTCGGGGCTAACAGCTATCTCAATCCTCCTGAATTCACAGTGGGGTCATGGATGTGCAGCAGTTGCTACGTTATAAGGCAAAACTTATTTCTACTTCTTACCAAATAAAACAAAGATAGAGTTATGCAAAAAGAGACAACACTCCCTGAAAAGAGGCAAATAACTGTGGTTAGTAAATATGAATATTTCCCTGAATGTCTCATAACAACGCAGTCTCATTTTGTTCTGTTTTGTAGTCTGGTGTGATGTTCAGATTATTAGAGAGACATCAGCTGCTGGTAGAACAGCCAGTTAAACCTTCAGAGGAGTTACCTCGGTCAGCCTGTTTTATTAGTATTACACCAAATCACAACAGAATTTTATCTCAATGCTCCTTTCAAATAGACCTTCTATTTATGATATTACCCACCAAGGCCGAGCACTGGGTGACATTGCACCAAAAAACGTCTATAAGAGGCAGAAAGCTGGAATCGGGGCGGATGACCATACGCTTCAATTGGTTGTGTTAAGTGAGAGAGAGAGAGAGCAGAGGGAGAGACCACCGTGATAAAGAATGATTGTAGCACTGTTGGCAAACAATATTAATAATAATGATAACTCTAAAGCATCATAATGAACAGCTTGAACAAACTGTTTGCTTGCTAACTACATCGATTCCTTTCCTGCCTGACCCCCTCCGCTCTAAAATCATTCATACTGAAGATGTAAATCATCTTTTTTTAAAACAGGCTCAACGGTTTTCCCAAAACAGCTGGAGTGTGGTTTTTAGCAGCTGCTTTAAAACAGACCATTTGTCGGGGGCTATTTTCTTGTCATGGGTCTTTACAACAGTTGGACAGTTGGACACGTGGGACTGAAAATACCTGAAGATAGACTACTGATGTGTTTTAAATGGGGCCCTGTGGGTGATAGAATAAAATGAGCCACCAGCTTTGCCTCTTAGAAATCATACAACCACGACAGGCCGCCCCATTACATTTTAAATGCTCTCTCAGTTCTGTTCTCTATATTTTTGCGGTGACGGAGGTGCTGGTGGTGAGGAGGCGGTCGGGGTCGATTGTGGGGTTCACTGACTCTTGTGTGGCTTTTAAAGCATCTTGGTCAGGGAGAGATTGTGGTTTTCGTTTCATTAAAATTAATATGTCCTGTCTTGTCTCTTTAATATGAATGTATATGGAGCCACAATCTCACCCAACCATAACCAATTGATCTGAGTGATAAAAACATAAACACAAAAGCTCCCAATTAGTTAGCATGAGCAGATTTTGTACTGCAAAGCAAATCAAATGACAACCTGACAGAAAGGGTAATTATAAATGATTCCTAAACATTCTCTTGATAACTAGTTGACGAGTGTTTGTAGCAGATAGGAGGAATATAATTGGTTTCTGCTACACAAGTGATTTATTAGTGGTTTTATTCTGATGTTCTGTAAGTAAGAAAAACAGAAAATATAACCAGCCCGTGCTGTAATTTAGTAGTAAACTGAGGTTTTCAAACAATTATGAGCCATCATCATCAACAAGTGTGCTGTTGCTTCACTATAATTTACAGCAGAAATGATAATGCGGTGGAAATTTAAGGGGAAACTGATGCCAACTGATGCCTGGGAGTCTTCCAAATCTCTCAACCTCCCTTTTGCTGTTCCTCCCAGGATACTCACTCTCTCTCCCTCTCTCTCACATACACATAACGCACACACAGCCCCATGGATTTGATATTTTTCTGATGTTAACCTGCCCGATTGTGTTTGGAAAACAACAACAACAACAACAACAAAAAACTAAACATACAATCTACACACTTTCAATCAGCTACTACAACACGACCACCGTGGTTCAAGTGGTGTGTGTGAAGACAGAATAATTTACTGTGGAGTTAAATTAATTAGCTTCACTAATCGAGTTCATCTTAGCTTCATGTAATATTTATCTAATGATAATATTAATGTTGTTAACAAAATTCAATTTACATTTAAAATTTTTGTCATACGTTTACCTAATTCTCCCTGCAGGGGTTTGGAGCATTGCTGTTGTGTATATGAAGAGGTTTGTTGTTGAGTTTTTCTTTTTGTATTTGTTCTGTATTTTCCTGAGTTTTTGAATTTGCAGCACGTTTCTCTTAACGGTAGTGTTTTGGGCTGTGTGTGCGTTTGCCCTCGCTGGCCAGCATACTTTATAACACCATTTTTTTTTTTACATTTACAATTCAGACACACTTCGGCTTCTAGCTGCTGTGTAAGAAGACTCAGAGATTCAGAGCAACAATATGGCTACCAGAGACAAGAGATAATGTCTCTCTGGTGATTTGTTTTATTGTGGCGTTAAAATTTTAAAGGCTCAAGTTGGGGGGGGGGAGAAACCTTGTCTGTCAGAGATCAAATGTGGAGCTGGGCTCCAGATCACCATCTTTATCTCTGATGGTTAAATATTCATTTTGCTGTATGTTGGTTCTGCAGGAAGCATACACAGTGTATTATGCGTCTCCCTCTGGTGCAGTTTCATCCTCATCACACACTGAGCTGTGTCCGCAGGCTATTTAACCCAAGGGCTGTAACCTAAAGACCTGATACAGGCAGCCTGTGGCTTTCAATCTGACTGCTCTCCCCCGCTTATCTGGCAAATGAGCCGTTTTAATTGCTTACACACAGAGCCCTATCAGGCCATGTAGTGAGCATGGAGATAAGGGTTACACAGAGTCAGACATTAGTATCAGGATGAGAGGCCTGCAGAAAAACAGAGCTGCGGGGTCCCCAGAGGAGAAAGAGTCAGGAAATAGCTATGGCCATCCTATTAATTTCAGACTCAGAACCGTTTATGCAACTCACTGTAGGGCTCAGGAGGCAGCTGCTGTTCACTGAAATCAAAGCAAATGTGAACAATCTCTTTCAAATGATTGAGTGCATCGGAGGGGCATTTTTGTTATTGTGTAAAATGACCTTAAACATTTAAGCTTTTTTATGTAGAAAGCAAGAAAAGAAAATGTGTTTTTTCGCTCTTCGCTGCCAGAAACAGGACCCCGACACTCAAGCTGATATGCAGAAAGATGTTGTGAGTGCGCACAACGCAGCAAGCACACACACAGACTGAACTTCAAATTTGATTAAGGAAGTGTATCGGAACATCCAGTCATTGTTCCAGCGAGCTTCTTTCCAGAGAAATTTGGACTGTTGAAGTTCCAATGAATATTGTTTTGACCTGTGCGCCCCATGTATAGAGCTAGTCAACACAGTGGCTGGGTAAATGTCAGCTACAGTAGGCTTCTAATGAGAGCAGAGGCTAACGAGAGGGCTGACACCATCATGGAGTCTGTGCTGAGAGGCTTATTTACATTCTACCAGGCGACAGCTGGAGAGATAAGGAGGGAGGACCCTGGAGAAACAAAGAGGAGGCCGTAAAAAAGCCTCAGTTTTAAGTCTCAGAGTGTGTTGACGTCAACGTGAAAAAGGCCCCACTTCTCACGTGAGTGATAAGCTCAGTAAATGTTTTCCTAACGAGTTTACAGCCTCAGTCTCTAGTTTCTTGTCTTCTTCAATACAACATGATGTTCTTTTTTTTTTTTTTAAATGAACGTTCCATTTAGAGGAAAATAGACCATCAAACAGTGGGTCAGATCCACCTTTCACTCCTCCCCCAAATATAGTTTCCTCTCGCGGAAGAAAAAATATCACGATGACAATGACACAAGTACAAACTGGAGGCTTCAAAATGGCATTTGACAAACCAAAAGGTGCATCTATCTTGTTCTTTTGGTTTCACGACAGCCACTTTTTTGTGTCAATTCAGTCTTATTTCTCTCAGGAGGTGGTGGAGACCAAAACCGAACTTAAAGGAAGAGTAGATGTGTCAATTAGCTCCTGTTTGCTAATACACAAGCGATATAAACTTTATAAGGGGTAAATATGTTAAAGCTGCGTTTCCAGCTTGTCTTTTTTCTGAACCAGCTGGACAGACACTAACTGAATGAAGCCTTAAATAACTTTAGTTACCATTGTTTTTGATCTGACACAATACCTTAGTTAAAACCTTCAACCACTATACTGTCATAGGTTATGATTAGATGATATAATTTCCCTAACCTCCCTAATCTTCCCAACCCTGAAGACATTTCGGAACACTCAAGACATTTATTTTAAATTTGGGAAAAATTTAATTATTTGCTTTCTTTTTCTGAGATTTGAGGTGAAAAAATATCGCAATCTGTATGCTGAGTATGAAGCTAAAGCCAGATTTACATTTGCTTAGTTTACCATAAAGAATAGAACGAAGGGAAACCCTATGATTTTCTCATAAACTCTAGGAGAAGCAAGGGCCTCAAAATGTTCCAGGTTTCCTTGAAATGTTTTTGTTATTTTTGTTATTTAGATTGTTAGCTCGGTGACCTTTCAACGGCATGAAATGGGTGATCACAGATGAATAATAAAATAAATACAGCAACTGTGCAAGTTACTGCTTTTACATATATGCATGTCGACCAAGGTTTGCTTTCAGTACAGCCTGCACAATTAGTACAGAATTAAAACCATGACAAGGATGCTCCACATCATGTCCCTGCATCTGTATTTCCTTCCTCCCTGGAGGATAAGAGGGGAAAAAAAAAAAAAAGAAGATAGAAATGGAGTCACATTGGCTTTTGCGTACAATAACACACGAGCAACAGTAAACCTCCAGATTGCAGCATCCAGTGGGCTCAAAGTCTCATTGTCTCGTTGTGTTGATGAGAAAACCAGATGTTCCAGATGCCACATGGAGGTGACTGCTGATCTGATCTGATGTAGTTGGCCGACAGATTCATTTTGAAATGACTCAATTATTTTGAGCCTGTAGTTTGTATCAGAGACATTACAGCACACTAAACTTTCCAACTGAACAGACCATCAGATCCAGGATCTTACATCTCGGACTATTTGCTGCCAGTTTTTATATTAAAAATGGGCCTAATGATAGTGTGTCCCACTTGTAGTGTCACTGTTTTGCTGCTCACCCCCATCCTAGTCCCAAAATGTCAAAGAAGCAGCTAGCTGGTGGGAAAAGACTAGCATTTAGCATCTAAATAGACGGATACTTTGCTAATGACTGAGGACACAACACAGAGTGAATATCGGACGTACATCAACTTGTGGACAGAAACATTACCAACCGAATGAAAGCTCATGTTTCTCTGTATCAGATAAGTCACTCGTCTGCCAAATCAGCTCTATGTCAGTGTTGTTGGTGCCTATAAGAACTTCAGTCGATGTACTTCTAAACAACAAACTAAACAATCAGTTCAATGAAGTGAATAACATTACGCAATAAAGTGAGGTGGGATTGCTTTACAGCAGCAAACAGCACCAACGCACTGTTTCAAGAACAAACAGTTTAAAGTGATCGTTTGGGTAATTTGGCATGAGGTTGTATGAGGTACTCATCTATAGTCAGTGTATTACTTATTGTGGATTTGGATGAGTGCACTGCCAGTTTAGAGAAGCACCAGGAGCACCGGGGCAAAAGCTGAGTGATGGACGGAGCCATCCACAAAGATGTGCTGCAACCACTTTGAAAATATCAGATACTGCGCTTGTGTGTAATAATGATAGTTCAGTGGTACACAAAGTGTAGCTCCAAAGGAAAGGGCTGTTTCATGGCAGGATAAACTGCTGAAGATATTCAAAATAAATAGTCAACTAATATTCGATCTTTCTGTGGATGACCTTGTACTGATCTACTGTAGGTCATGCACCGATGTTTTGTTGATGGCAGATGGTGGAACATGAATAGTTGAAGGGCAACCAGAGGTACCATGGCATCTGGGACAATCTGAAACGTTATCAGTGTTGGGACTGAAAAATGTCCCGAGTTCTGCCCCACTGCACTTTAATCGAAAAATATAGAGTAAATTCAGTAAATATTCAAAATTTCATCTTTTGAAGCTTTCTTATATATCAGCTCCTAACACTCCAAGTCTGGCTTTTTTACACTGTGATGTCAGTTCAGCCTAGTTTTGAGATCACCATGGATGTTTATCGTGTACAGCAGACGTGTTTCTCCGGCCTCCAAGTCCAAATGGAATTTAGAAACTGCTGTGATGTAGTATGTCACATTTGTCAGTTATAGATGAAAGGCATGCCACACAATGTGACCAGTCAGTACCGGATCTGACTATTAGAGAAGGATGACCCAGTAAGCTCCTCAGCTGTCTTCTCCCAGCTCTCTGAGCTCTTTGGTTGAGCTATGGTTTTCTCCCGATGGCTGAAACGCTGAGCCGAGCTGAATGTTTCTTTTTCAGTCACTCTGAAGGGCATGTCGCAAATCAACTCTTCAAATATCCAACTTTAATGAGTCCAAAGCAGCGCAGGAACCAATTACATAGTCAAGTTCAAGGTGCTGACAGTTAATTACCAAACCTGTGGAGAAGAAACACTCGCGATGAGCAGTCAGTCGCCCTAAGACAGCAAACCTGACTCTGGAGGGCCTTGCTGGATGGGAAAATCCAAACATTCAGTCTTCATTCAATAATACAACCCTGGATTGCACATCATAGGCTTCTTTCAAGGGGCCCAGGCCCTGTGTTCTGGTAAACTGGAATAACATTAGTCCAAACAAAACTGAGGTGATGAAACTTCAACGTGTCTGCACTTTTGTTGAGCAACGACTCCCACTAAATACACCTGACCTGGGTTACAGTGGGCCAAAATAGCCGAGTTAGTTTTTATTGCCAAATCACTGCATTAAAAACCAGTTGCACCTCAGACATCTATCTTTTGTAGAGGTGAACGTCTAAAGTTAATGTCTATGTCCAGAAACCTGCCAGAAAGAAGCATTTCTTTGCTAACTGAACTGACAGAACAAATGCGAGCTTGGTAATATACACCTCTTCATGCTGACGAGCGAAGACGAGCGAAGAGCTAACATGGAATATGGTTGCTCAAACACGATGCTGTTTAATAAATAATGCACACTGAGAAGATGACTGAAAGATGTCATTAACATTGAAATACAGCTTCAATGGCACAAAATCCCCCAAGTTTCAAAACATTATTAGCCTTAACTGACAAATCATGGTAGAAAGAGCACTATAGATTTTCTGATCCATTCTTAACTGAAAAATGGCTAAATGTTAGATACATTCATTTACAAATATATACCTACGTATATGAAGCATTGTCAGCAACTAACCCAGAACCAAAGTTTTACATTCTTATGATTTAGCACTGGCAGGTAGTTCAGCTTGCTGGCGGTTAAATTTGACCTTCAATAAGATTCTGGCCCGCACTGCTTGTGCTGCGATTTTTATCATTATTCCTTTTAACCTGCTTGCTGTGAGTCCTCCAGCTTGAAGGCAAAGGAATACTAAAGAAGAGCAGCAGGAGGACAAGTGACTTGATTCGGGACAACAGTAGAGCGAGGCTGTGTTACACTAAAGATGACTTACAAGGAAAAGGTTTGAAATGAGAACCACAAAAAAAAAAAAAAAAACCTAAAAGCTTCAATATTATGTAAATGTTTCCATTTCATGAAAGCATGCAGCACACTTCCTAAGGTATTGGTTTTCTTCAAGGGTGTGGATGCATACTGAGGGGCAGCTGCTCAGCATCCCTGTCTGTGTTTGCAATGAGACAGAAGGATTTTAACGAAAACACATTGCTATCCAAATCAAAAGAAAAGTCATCGCAACTAACAAGAACAAATTTGTAAACTAAGCACAAATACCACTGCTTTTTGATATTGCCTGATCATTTTTCAGTTTGACAAGATCTGATTTAGCATTATGGGCACCATTAAAAAGGAAAAAACAAACAAACAAACAAAAAAAAAAAAACACACACATAATCTGTTTTGACATAATTATTTCTGGCATGTAAGAGAAGCCTCATAACAAACAGGGCTGACGCTGTCTTGAAGCTGTCAAGTCAGTGAATATAATTATCAGTTTTACTAAAAATTCCACCAGGAATATCATCATTTTCTCAGCTCATAAATGGAGACACCTTTCAGTAAATGCTAAGTGATGGGTAACTATCTCTGATTACCACGGGAGCTGGAGTATAGGGAGGTTCGGCTCAACCAGATCAGCTTTGAGAATTATTAAGCAGTCAGCAGGAGTCTGTGACTGAATCCTCTAATGCGTCAACCTCCCAGTTGGACTGCTCACTCAGATATTGTCATTATGGCCTCTGGCTTCTGTCCACCGAGCAAAAGATTCAAGGCCAAAGATACAGTTGACTTGTAAAGTGGGACTGTTCTCTGATCCTGGACTTTAACAACACCTCCCAGTCTCAGTCCTATATACAGGCATCAAATCGCTTATCACCATGTGAATCTTAGAGCTGCTAAAGAGGCAACAGGTCATTATCACTTTGAGGCACCTGAAGGAGCTGCAGTAACACTGATATGAGTGTATTGGTTTCACACTAATCTGTGGAAAACTACACCACTGACAGTATCTCCTCATTCTGCGAGGATACAGCAGTTTAACACTAAAGTCCCTTTGCAACCCAGAAGGATTACAAAACAAACAAAAAGAAGAACGTGTTAATTCTTTTTACACTATTCCGCTTTAACAGCACCATCACTTGACCCACCATTCTCCACTGCTGAACACCTAAAGTCACAAAGCCAAGAAAATCTCTTCAGCTTTCCAATCAATGCAGCCCCCATGGTTTTTAACGCCGGGCTACACTCCCTCTGAACTGTGGCAAAGCTGCCAAAGGCTCTGGCAAAAAAGCTGGTCTTGGCTCAACTCTGCAGCCAAAAAAAAGCATCTCGAGTCTCCAGGTGGATTTTGTTTGTATTATTTCCTGGTGTTATCAACCATTTAATGAGAGAAATTATTTGTCAGACAGAATTAAGGGATTTCTTTTAATTTGCAGAAGGCTGAGCTGGCTGCGTCAAAATTTCTTTTATGCGTCTTTTTTTGATAAGCCAGAGCATTTAGAGACCCATCTCTGAGGAAAATCAAGTCTCCAACCTTATTTATGTATTAATGTGGTGATACAAAACCTATTGTGAGTGAAACATGACCGTTTATTGCCACCTTGAACTGAAAATATAATTTATAAATATGGATTCAAGCTTTCAGACATCACAAACCATAGAAACTAGCAACAACAAACTTGTGGGGATGTGCTCTACCAGAGGGGCCAGCACGCCAAATTCTGCTTCTTGTTTTCTTAACACCAATTCACATTCATTTGGACTGTTCACATATTGCGTTTGGTCGCTTAATGTGATTGATCGTTTTTTCTCCTGCTTCACCGTCTATACTGTCTGTAGTGAAAAAAATTTAAGGAAACAAACATGATCCTCCGAAACAACATGACACTGCATGTGTTTGGTGTTTGAAACAATTGTGAATTCTGCAAATATGTCGAGAAGGTCACAGACTTCAAGCGTGGCAACATATTGCTGGTTCATTAACAACCCTGTTATCCATGGCTACCATCTGGCCATCGAGGCGGAAAAAGTCATCACCTGTAGTTGATGTACGACATCACGTCCGTCTCCATGTTTGTGCTGAACCTCCTGCTCCTCAGGCTGGCAACACACTGAGTGCAATCATTTAACTGTCCAAACAGCTCGTCAGCAGCTTGCAAAGACAGGCCCTTTAATGTTGCAGTTTCAAGAGATCTCCCTTGTCTGTTTACCAAATGTGTGGAGTCATGTGGCTGTGGAGGTTTTTAAGGGGAACTTCTGAGTGATAGTAATGAGCTCTAGTAGACAGCAGCACTGCGGTTATAGTCAGCACGGTGCCCAATTATCTGCCGGCACCTGTCGAAGCCAGTCGTGGCTGTACGAAGTGGTGGTTTCGAGCAGCATACATGCTGCATGCACCCCTTTACTTTCTAGTGTATGTCGCTTTCCTCTTATAATGAGGGGGGGGCAGCAATGCCACAAGCACATTGCATTGGATCTTTTAAAGAGGCTCTTTGGATGGAAGGGAATCACTTGTTTATGAATTCAGCTTTTTTAAAGATTTCATGTGTTAAAAGAAATAATCCTGAAAGTTTAGATGAAATGTTTGGACAAGTTTAAGTATTGCTGAAATGAGCCCAATCAGTGAACCACACTTGACCTGGAAAGCTCTGCAGTTTTTCCTCAGATAAATTAGAAGAGATGCTGCTGAATCCCGAATCAGCTGCCGAGTAAAGTCCCATTCACATGCCAAAAACCAAAAATGTACACGACAAATGATGAGCGGACAACCAGATCTGAGTTTTACCACCATGCTCAGTTTATGAGGAATCTGCAGACTGGAGAAAGCCCAGAGATGGTTCTTTACATGTTACGTGCACATGTATAGATAAGCAGAGAGAGAAAAAGATGAAAACAGCGATCTGTCTCATCATAATCTTTCCTAGTCAGGCCTCAAATGCAATAACACAAACGAACTGTCTGACTGACAGTGAGCAGCTGCATGCTGGCGCAGAGTCGCAGTAACAGGTAACTACTATCCACCCCCACCCACAGCCCTCCGATGTCGGAGAACTACAAACATTTCTGAAAAGGTGATTTAGATATTCACATATACATCACACCTCATGCAGTGCCTGGTTTTTAAATTGTTGTCAGCTATTTTTGGAACTTTAACAACCAACTGGGACACAATGAAACTGTCCACATTGTGAACAATACCACGTCTCCTCGCCCTCTCATACCTTTTCACTCCGTCTTCCAGCATTGCCCTTTGACACAATTAAAAACACTTCTGATTCATGAAAAGATTTAGGCAACGTGTTGTAGAAAGCTAGTTCAATTAGATATTCAAAACTTTTCTCTCAAAACCATGACAGCACATATTAGTCGTCAGTCTGTGATTGCAACTTCGGTGAAAAAATGTAATTGCCAAAAAGAAATTACACATAAATAATGTCTAGCTGTTGTATAGATATTATCTTCTTGCTCTTTTGTACTAAGGTCTAACAGGATAATCAGCCAAGGACAGGAACTTAAATGCTATGAGCTGCTGCACCTCTTTGCTGCTGGACGAGGTTGTAACAACAGAAGAACTTGAAAGGATCGAGTCAGACAATAACCTCCGCTATTTGGTTCAGGTGGGAAGACAACCATTAAAATAAAAAGCACTCAGAGAGAAACTGTTTTGGCATTTTCAGAGGCGCCATGAGGTGGAAAAGGTTGTCTTAGCAAGATTGTTTAAACTAAACTCGACCATATAAGAGCCCCCCCCACCTCCTCAAAATGCACTGACAAACATATGCATAGTATGTATCAGTCCAATTCTGGAATAAATCATTTTTCTAACATGGCTAAAGAAATTCATCCTCTCACTCTGAACGGTTTCTTGTCAGGTTTCGTAACTTTGTAATTTGAATTCAGTTTCCCTGATGTATCTGCGGGACACACACACACACACACACACACACACACACACACACAGAGCCCTCTGGTGTCCCATTATTTCTTGATAAATGATGCAATAACTTGGTGAAATATAATAAGTTGTGTCTTTACTTGGCTTGAAAATGTAATAAAGTCTGGTGCAGCAATCAATTCCCAGATAACAGAGCATCACAATATTACATTATGTGCCGTTATATCTCCATGTCAGACATAACATCATGTTAAATGATGACCCAATAATATTAATAACAATAATAAGCGTCAAAAATGTTATGACTCCAGTTATTAAATCTCCTCTTTTCTAACAACCTGAGACATTACATGGAGCATTCTCGTCTTTCTGTGCCACCATGATAAAAATGTGCTAAATCTGCACTGCCTGAATTAACGTCATCAATTATTATTATTATTATTATTATTATTATTATTATATATTTATATATACACATATATATGTATGTATATATATAGTTTTTTGTTTTTGTTTTTTTTTTTTACAAAGGAACGTAAAGAATTGGAAAATCAATAGTATCCTTGTGATAACAAGGTCTATGATAACCATTTAGCTAATCTGGGAATAAAACTCTGCTAACGGGCTGAGAGACTTTCACTGGGTTTGTGTGGTGTTTTAAGAAGGTCACCTGTTATGGACAGACGGACAAACTCAAAGTGAATATTAGTGTTTCACCTTGTGAAGACATTGATTTGGTGTTTTTAATATAATACAAGACATATCATGAATAATTAAAAAAAAAACAAAAAAAAAAAACCTTCAGTGGCATGACTTGACAATGAAAGTGTCATGAAAACAGATTCACACAGTCTGATATTCATACATCAACATAAGGAACCAATCATGTCAACCTAACACTTCTTCAGCACAAATATAAGTAAAAATTACAAGCGCTCACTGCCAGGTACAAGCTAACAGATAAGAATCTAATAATAGATGCTAGCTTTGCCAACCGTTGTGATGTGGCTTTCATTCTGATCAAAATTCCAATCTTTCCTTGTTCAACCGTGGGGGGGGGGGGGGGTGTTTGCATCAGCAGAACCAACACTGTCAGCCACTGCTAGGGTTCCCTCTGGCTGCTAGACCAAAGAACAACACCAGCAAATAACTATGTTAACTGTTTTAATATGTGGACTAGCTGCCAATTTGCCATTTCTGCAACGATCTCCTGAGCCGGATCTTTCATCCACTAACAGTCTTTCCCCTGTCAACCCAAAGACAGCGGTGGTTGTGAGTGTGACACGCCTTCCTCATTCAGAATTTCTCAGTGAGGAAGATGTCGAGCTTCGAGTCCCAGTTTTATGATTCTTAAAATCTTTTATGCAGTTAAACCACAATATAACTCCAGAGTATTTTCTAATAAAGATGTTAAGTACACAACTACCCTATATACATAGTTCGAGTGTATAAATGTGTGCTCAGCTCACCTTCATTTGTCAACCCTCAGATTTTTGTCATTCAGTTGACGCGTTTCAAAGTCCAAGCTTCATTCATGAATTTAAGAGTCCTTAAACAATATTATTTTAGGAAAACTGAAAAAAGAGAAAAGCTTTCTCAGATTAACAGATTAGCAGAAATATGCAGACTCCTGTAGCCATGTCATTTCCACCATGATACGTATTCAAATAGCAGCACGAATTGGGCCCTGAATTTCCTGCAACAGTGATGGATTCTTTAAATGGAAAATTTCATATTATAGCATTCATTGTCATATATTACATTTCCTCCGACAAAAGGAGGACCCAGGCCACCATGTTCTTAATCACTTAAATCCACATGCAATCTGCCTCAGCCATCTTAGCCAGGCCCATGGATCCATTAGTCCCTTCTCATTTCAGGCAGAGAACTGCCAAGCCATTAGTTCTGCTATGCTCTGCTAGATTTCCATATCCTTTCATTTCAACGTTTTCTGCGAGAAAATGGGAAAAGTTGCGGATTAATTCTCACTAAACCTCCATTTTTCTATTGCCTTTAATTACTTGTTTCGTCCTCTGTCACTCTGAATGGTCATCAGCAATAAGTTTACTCTGCATGGGTCCCATCTTATTGTTAAAGGGAACAGTGTGTGTCTGTGTTAAAGGGTACATCTCGAGGCTTTAGCCTGGCATTAACACACATGCACGCATGAGTGCGCTTTGATTTCCTTCTATTGAACTGGACGTTTTTGTCTCACGACTGAGCCATGTTAACACAGCTCCAGTCGTCTCGTCTCCTCTGATGGATTTCCTCGCCTGAAAAAAAACCTATTTTCTCATTTTGAGGACCTTTAGTTCAGTTTAGCGCTCATGCTCATTAAAAAGAGGCTAAATTCACTCTGATCAGACTGAAGTGTCAACCGAGCTCCACTTTCGTCTGTTCAGATTGCTCCTTCTCTCCTTGTTCACTATCTTCCGTGAGGAGATTGAACATGACTGTGGAAATATGGCCCACTGAGAGACGCTGTGCATACCCCCCTCTTCTTCCCCCTCTCTTCCTGCTCCCCCCCCAGTAGTCACACAGCATACAAGTCAATGTGACCGCTGAGGCAGAGCAGCCTTTTCATATGGCTAATGTTCAAAGCAGGTCCAAACGACTCAATGAAAGCAATCTAATACCACAAATTAGCCTGTCACTTAGTCTGGATTATAAACCTCATGAGGGCCATGGCTAAAATAACTTGAGCCTCGCTGTTCTGTGATGTAAAACAGCAAGAGACGAAGGGAACAACAACAAAAAGGTGTGATTTAATTTTAAAGCTTGTATACGCTGCTCTATGGCTTTGTGTAATTAAATGTATATATATATATATATATATACATATATATATATATGTATTTTATATTTCCCACCCTCCCTCAGCCTCTTGCCCCGGTTATTCTGTCCCAGCAGACTCCATAAACCTTAGCAGAGAGAAGTGGCCCTAATCACAACCATGAATCACAGTGTGTGGATCAATCAAGATGAATCGGCAGGGCTTCTCTTTTTTCTCTGCCTGTCTCCCCCTCAACCACCCAACCACCCAACCACACACACACACACACACACACACACACACACACACACACACTTGCAAAACCTCCTTTACAGTAAGTAAACGCCAGTCAACGCCACCAGCCGCTGCGTCTGTTTCACCACTGGCTATGGGGTGTAGTCTGATGCCTCTGTAGCCACACCCATCAGTGATGTCACAGTGGACTTACACACCTGGAGTACGCTTCAAGTTAAAGTTGATGTAAAAAAACAAAAAAACAAAACAACAATTTACAATCTTAATCATCAATTCAATCGTCTTGCTCCTTAACAAGAGATGAACTTCATTAGTGTGTCAAAGGATCATTTTAGTTTATTAAACCTGGCTATGATAATAATGAAATTGCTAAATTAAAATGGAAACATACTAACAGAGCTACAATAAAGTCAGATGAGGCAAGACACAAGCTAAATTGCCATCTGTTAAGTTTAAATATTTTTTTCTTGTAAAGGTTTTTTTTTTTTTTTTACACATATGTAGTCTTTTGCACCTTTTATGTACATATTTTCTATATATTAATATTTGTTCTTGTTCTGCCTTGAATGTTGTGTCAGGAGCATCTGAGCCACAAAAAATTTCCCCCTCGGGGATCAATAACGTAATTCTGAATTCCATTCAATTAAGTGAATGGACTTAACTGTCTGCCAACAAGTCTTCGTTGCACATTAAAACTGTGTGCATACTGACAAGTTTGACAGGTCAGCGGTAAAGTGGGACTAAATATTTCAAGTGGAGCGTTTGGATCATAGTTTTGCTCGACACAGTTGTTTCCTTTCCCATAAGAATTTGACATATCTTCAATGGCCCCCTCTAACTAACATCATCCTTCAGTTCATACACTTCGACTTGTTTCTTTTAGGGAGGTTGACTTCAAATGACCCTCCCGGCTCGTCACCTACGTTTCAAATAACTGTGTAGTACTTTCAATTCAACTTAACTCTGCACTCACAATTCAAATTCAAACTTCAACCTCATTCATTATCTCACTTCTTTCAGCCTTTCTAGTTAAAAGCCATTTCAACATATTGCAGTAATTTGTACCTTAACTGCCACTTAATTTCAGTCATTGTTTAAAGTGTTTGTGGGGCTTTGGTGTTGTCGCTGCTCTGTGAGTCGCTTTTGTTAAAAGCATCAGTTAATGGATGTAATTTGTAAAAGCTAATGTAAATCTTTTTCTCAGTTTCATATCAATTTAAACTGAAATTCTCTGGACGTTGTGAGCTTGGGTTTTCCAGGATTTGGCATCATAAATATTGAGAAATATATTCATTCATTCATTCATTCAACCACTTTACCCATTTCCGGGTCGCGGGGTGCTGGAGCCAATCACAGCTCACACTGGATGAGGGCGGGGTGAGGAATAATATGTTGTCAAATTTTGGTGGAGAGGACATTCTGGCCTTTTCTTAGGGGACACAGGTCAATGACTGATTTGAGACCTACATACCTAATTATGTATGTATCAAATACCTAATACTTAATACCTTGATACCTAACCTAAAAAAAATGGATAATAGCAAAGGACATGAAAATCCTAAATTATTCACTTTTCAATAGAAAGATAAAAGATGTTGTATCTGTTAACATAATCAATTTCCCAGGATCTATAAATATGTGAATATATTTCACTTTCAGCAGATGGACAGTGTCGAAGTCATGAATAATTTTGAACAGTAATGTTAAGTGGAGTTAAATAGTGTGTCTATAGTTCTCGTCATCTTAGTGGATGTGGCCGTGTCCTGTTGGCGACAGCCCGAGCTTGTGTAGCTTTTCTCCACTCAGCTTCAACAGTTCTCAGATCAGTTAGGATGTTGGAGCATTGTACACATCAGTTGAAGCTGAAAAGCAGCAACAATGAACACTGGATACAGTCTACAAAAACATCATAATACAAAAAATATTAGAAACAAAGTGATCATGTTTTTTGGAGTTTTATTTTTCATGTCGGTGCATTCTTTGCCCTCTTCAGTACCCATAGAGCTTTTTACAGTTTTGATTTTTCAACGTTATTGTTTCCTTTTTCAGTTTAGTTTTCAATGAGAAATTTTTATTTTCACTGCCAAAATTTTACATCACTGCTCCAGCTCCATAAATGGCCCCATGGCCATGAAATGCTCATGAAATTCCTGCTCTTGTTGCGGCCATAAAAAAAAAAAAAAGATGCCATAGAGTGGAAAAATCTGTCCAGTATTTATGATTCCTCTTCGGTTTTTTTGCTACGTCTCCTCCAGCTTGTGTCATCAAACTCTTTTTCTGATTTCCTACATTTATCAGAAGGCTTTTCCGAGATGTGTTCCGATATTGTTGCAATCAGCGGCAGGTTTTACCTGAGGGTTGGAAAATAAAGACAGTGATACTAAGAGATTTCCCCACTGACCCGACTCAGGACTCCACCCATCCGGCTTCATTCAGGTCATTTCTCCTGCTGTAGAAATCGGCCTCTCTGCCTGCTCTACAAAAGATTTCTCCTTGTAGAACTGTGGAATGGTGAAACAATATGGCGGCAGAGGATGCCCTTGGTTTTTACCGTTAACATTTTACATTTTCTGCCGGAGCTCTTTTGTAGCTGCTGAAGATTTCTCAACAGGATGTCGTTTTGTCTGGCGCACATTCTGCTCTTGGTCCCGCATAGATGTTCTCATGTATGTTGACAGCAGCAGCACCGGAGGAGCTGATGAAGAGTTGTTTGTCTTTGATGGGGTCTCACTCTGATTCAGTGGATGGAGCCACTTTATCCACACGAATACTTTGTCATAAATTCAGCCCACATTTCCTTGGCTGTGTGGCATTAAGCTGAAGTAGGAAGCATCAAACCTGGCATTCAGTGATGATAATTGGCCAACATACACATCAGAGTTTGGGAGCTAATTAAAAAGTATCATAATCGCCTGTCAACTTCTTTCCGGTTGTCGACGTTGAGAAGTTTCATTAGACTTCTAAAAAAAGATTTCCCCCGTGCTCTGACACCTCACTCCTCACCTTTTCTTCTCATCAAAGCGCGCTGTGCAAATTGGCTCCAAGTAATTTGAGGTGGGAATTTTTGGGTTTCCGATCAGACAGGCTGGAAGAAGGGTACCAAGGCTGAGCCTGCTGAGCCTGTCATCAAAGACAGCATTTATAGTCGCAACTGAAACTGAGTCAGAAAGGAACAAAAGGTAAGAATGAAGACAGCCTCGGTTACTGCTCTTAAACATGATTGAAAACTCACTTTTTCACATCAGCCCTTCTCCTGCTCTGTATTTCATGGCTGTGCGGGCTGGAACACATTTAGAATCAAATTCTCCCCTTGTTCCTATCTGCTCACTGTATTAGTCTACTTAGCTTGACAAAGAGCGAGGTGGCTGCAGACTTGACAGTCATTTCACACCTGGTGCACAAATATCAGAATGAAGTGATTGACACCATTCTCAGCAAAGTGTTTGTGTTCTTTCCATTTTCCTTCGGCTCCATGTTGAACCTGAGTATAAATGCTGCTGCACATCAAACCATAGTTTTTTCTAAGCATACACTGATGCCCACATTTCATGGGGCTGCTGACCTATCCAGGGTGTACCCTGCCCTTGTGAGCTGGGATTGGCTCCAGCCCTCCCACCCCGACCCCCACGACCCAGAAACAGATAAGCAGTAGAAGGTGAATAAACGAATGTGTACATTTCATGATTTTGTTGAGTCTTGTAGCAAAACATGTTCTGTTCTGTCTAGAGAATATGATTTGTTGGCCTGGGCATTTTTCTGGCACTATAGCTCTTATGGTGCTAACAATTCACAACAATGTGTTGACGGCAGATTTTGATTATATGTTATTATATTCTTATATATTCCTTAATTATGCAGCCCTATATGTAAATACACACACACACACACAGACACCAAAGCTCCTGTAGGTATTTTAAGTTGTTTGGGAAAAACAATAAGAGGAGACAGAGAGAATACCCAGAGAGTATTACAACTTCCACCCACCACCCCCCATTGGCTGTTTGTTAAATAATGATGATAAATGGCTACGTCAGAGTGTAACATTTCTCCAATGTGATTTCTTACGCGTTTTTGTTTCCCCTTATTTAAAACAAGCTTGAGTCACGTTACAGTTGCAGTGATCACTACAGTCGATGCTCAGCTGTAATTTAATTGTGCTTTGGTTGTTTACGTGCATAGACACGATGAAACCCACGGCCTAAAGCCGCTTCTAAACACAACTAATCTCATCAGGTTGCATTTTCTTCCTGCGATAGCAAATTTTTCTCCACTGAAAGTGACACAATTCCAAGACAACAGTGGGATGGAATCAAACCATCACATCATCATAAGCCCTCTATTTGTTGTCACTGAACATACGACAATCTGCTTACGACATCTACAAAGTTAACACAGCTTTGATTTTTCATTATATGTCACTTGTTTGTGCACCAAACTGATTGTTATCACTGGGATATTTCCAGGATGATGTCAATCCCGATCAACCTACCCCCATAATAAATTTTTTATCCTACAAATACTTAATGTGCACAGTACATAAAAAACATCCCAGACATCACATTGGGACAGAAATATGATATATAATGACAAAAAAAACAAAAAACAAAAAAAACCCATGATATTTCAACGGGATGTGAAATTCTATTCAACGTGGTGATGTGTTGTGATGTGCAGGAAGAAAACAGGAAAATATTGAAGTTACTCACAGACTGGAAAGGCTCAAGCATTTTCTTATAAATTGTATAATGTGTGGGCAGCACGCGGCATAATGGTTAGCGCTAAGAAGGTTGCAGGTTCGGTTTCTGGGCCTGGGGCCTTCCTGTGTGGAGTTTGCATGTTCTCCCTGTGCCTGCATGGGTTTCCTCCGGGTACTCCGGTTTCCTCCCACCGTCCAAATATATCGTGTTTAGGTTAACTGGTTACTCTAAATTGTCCGTAGGTCTGAGTGTGAGTGTGAGTGCTTGTTGGTCTCTGTCTGTCTCTGTGTGTTGGCCCTGTGATGGACTGGTGGCCTGTCCAGGGTGTACCCTGCCCTCACCCAATGTGAGCTGGGATTGGCTCCAGCACCCTCTACAACCCGGAAACGGATAAGCAGTAGAAGATGAATGAATGAATGTATAATACGTAAAAGTGTGAAGTTTTAACAAACAGATATTTGCATAAATGCATAAAATCTCATATAAAGCAACTAAAGCAAAGTCATTTTCTGTAAAAAAAAAAAAAAAAAAAGCCTATAAAATAAATCCAAATAACATTGAATGTGACAGAAAAGCTGTTTAAAAGCCACCACTTTTTTTTTTTTTAAATAAACAACAAACACCACATGTAGCTTCAATCTGTTTTCTGATGTGGGACGTAATTTCTCTATTGTTATCTAACCGGGACAAAAGATAAATGGAATTTAACATTCTGATACATTTAAAAATCAGAAAGCCTGTAATTCCTGTCTTATGACAGAACTGACAATGGAACCGAGTGACAGAAACAAAGGCTGAAACTCAGTTTGAGCCACGTCCTGTTATCCCTCAGGATGGTTTCTACTACAAATGCTGTGAGGTATAATCATCTTTTTATGTTTCTGAGGTAGGTAGGAGTAGGACGACAGCACAAAAGTGCAACAAACAAACCTGAAATGAAATCAGACCGAGATCTTCCTGCTGACTCCCACACACCTCACTGGCTGTCATCATCCTGTTGTTCTACAGTTATTGAGCTGACACATTGTCAGAGAGAAGGACACCATGCTGTCACCAGGATCAAACCCACGTCCCTCCAGTTACAGGACAGTCTCTGTAGTCACAAGGACACGCTGACGCCACACTGGGACAATCATATATTTATTTATTAAGCGCTGACAAAAGCACAGCTGGGTGATTTAAACTGCACTGGACCTTGATGCAGTTCTGACAGTTTGACTTAATTTCCTGCTCGTCCTTCAAAAAACAAAAAACAACCTTTCTGGATTTATGAAATCTGAAAACAAATCTGACATCTGATACAAAGGTTCATTTTGTGACTGCTGTGCTCAGAGGACTCTTTTCTGACTAATGTTTTGGCCCTATAGAGAAAATCCTAGTATTTCTTCTTCCTGGTTTTAGGTGGAAAAACATCAGATATTAAAATTTCCAGTGAAGACTTCAACATTGGCTCGAGTTTGATTGATTTTGTTTTGGTGTTTTCTTTTTGTGCTGGTAGTTTTGCCAGGACAAATGAATTTATTCTGTTGAGAAAGTTTAAAAGGACATGGTCCTTTTAAACGTGAGAGATATTCAGACCATAATGTGACATCACACCTCGCTGCAAAGCTGCAGCTGTTTAGCTCGGCTAAAAAAACTGGAAAGGGAAGAAACAGCTAACCACCATCTGTCTAAAGGTGACGGAATGAGAAAAAACAAACCAAAACAACAAACAAACAAACAAACTTCTCAGTCATTTTCTTTTTTTTTTTTTTTTGTCTGCATTTGTCATTTTCTTGTTCATTTAATTCATATAAAATTTAAAACACCCTCTTATGGTTTTACGGAAAGCAGGTTAACTTAGTTTATCGTACTGAGTGTTGGATGGAGAAACAGGTAACCAAAGGTGATCATATATTTTTATCTTGAGATAAATATTAGTTTGCTTTCGAGGTGCTGTTTGGTGAGCAGATTCATGGGATAGCTATGTTCACAAAAGCGATAACTCAAGTTTGAAAGTTTAAACAAACTGGTGAACAATTGCTTTATGTCAAGTTGCCCAATACTATTAACAAATCATTACATATCAGAATTAATATTGTTCCATTGTTCATATGAGACATAATTGTATAAGTAGCATTTTACAGCTGTATTTGTTCGAGTTGACACTAACTTAAAATGCTAAAATGTTAATAAAGGTATTGCAGAAAAACAACATATGTCTGTTTAATGCTCCTCTACACTGAAATCCCACCACATTTCAAAGATGTTAAAAACAAAAATAAACACCACAAACTAGTCATACCTCTCTGTTCTATGATGAATAGCAAATTCTCAGTAAAATGTTTCGACTGTGCCTATTGATAATTCAGAAAGCCTCAGATAAAAGAACAAATACAGAGGGGCAAATAGCGAGCTGCTGTATTATCAGCTCTTAACTATAAAAAGATAAAAGACTCACAGGTACACTGTGATCTTTATGAACGTTCCTAATCGCTGGGGTGCTAGACTGAAATAGCACACTGTATCATGAGATGCTGATGCATAGACACTTTGATCAAAGGAAAACTAAGGTTGAGACCATTTGGCTGTTGTGGTTTTGATGAGCACGGCCTCTCAGATAGCATCTCGACGTGTCGTTACGGAAGGTCGCTGTGGTGGTAAACTCCCTGAAAGGGCACTCAGCATCCGTGTCGGGTAACAGCGCTGTTGTTTGCTCCGCCTGAGCTGCTCCTTTGGAGAAATTTGAAATCAGGGACTTTCCTCGCTCACGCCACAGTGGGGAAGCGTCCCAATCAGTTTTCCTCTCACATGCGACGCAGAGATTTGATTTCCAATCAGCGTGAGCAGTGAAAAGCTGTTTCACTTTCTGCAGTTTTGATCCGAACCAGATGGAATCAGATGATTTGCGCTTGCAGAAATTCTCAGCAAATCTCACATAGTCAGAACCTCTGGAGAATCGCTGCATCATCACGGGAAGAAATTCCCAAAAAAACAAAAAAAACAAACAGTATGCAGATTTTAGGCAGAGCTGTCAGGTACTTGGATTGGAAAGTTGACATCCCAGAGGTGTATGAACAGTCATGCAGATATAAGAAGAAGAGAGCACGAAGGCCCGAGGAATGAACTGATGACAGAATTTGGATGGTGATGCACACAGCGCAGTCCTGCTGCAGGCTGCTGTATAATAATTTGATTAGCAAGTCGTCAGGACAGTGTGCTAAAGCAAGGATCCTTGAACAGTCCTAAATTCGTTCATACATCAGCTCGAACGCGGCCGTGACAGCTGCCTCATCTTGTTTATGAAGTGAACTGAGCAGGATTTGTCGTAGATGCTTCACAGAGTGTGTGACAAAGAGTGGGCAAACTCCCTTGTTTGGTGTGACAGGGTTGAGCGCTTCCCTCCTCAGCTGTCAGGAGGGAACATCTGTGTTCTGGCGAGTGAGCGATGTTTGTTCTGTGACGGAGCAATCGGCTCCCTGCAGCCGTCCGAGGTGACAGCCTCTGTCACGGTCCAAGTAAAGGGTTAGATAGAGACGGAGGGGAAGGGGGAGGTAATCTCTGTATCAAATGCAGCTGCAGAAACAGTGAGGGAAAGTCCAGCTTTTGATGGTTTAGTAACACTCCCGATGCCCGCCCTGCAATCTCTGTGATACTGTGGATTACACACTTGCCTTGTGCATTTCAGGGGTGCCTCTTCTTACAAGTGAGGAAAACTAGAAATTGAATCTTACACTTTTAAAATGATTACTGGCATGAAAGCACGTTACAGTTTACTATTCAAACTGCTTTCAGGCAAGATATTAATGGAAAATGTTAATCAAGCCCATGAGCCATCAAATGTATAAAGCCTTCCATTCCCATAATATGACACTTGAACTTTAAAATGTGTTGTTCCCTCACTGGGCTGTTTGACGTGAGAAGTTTTCACTCAGTCAAAAGGACATTATATTGAAATAGGAGACATCTTGGGCACTGCAGTTAAAGCTGAAAAATATGACGGATAGTTCAAGATACAGGGGAAGGGATAAATGCTATTTTATGCATTTTGATTAGGTGGTTTTTTTAATGCATCTTAAAATATGTCTGGATCATTAACTTGTCCAAGAAAGTGAGGTCATAAACTAAAATCTGCCACTTTATTTTATGACCAAAAGGTGCATTTCACAAAGAGTTGTACGAGATCTATTTTTGCATCGAGATACAGCGGTATAAAGTTTTAATTTCTACCATAGGAACACACAAATCATTTGTATTTCTCCAATATTTATCTTTTAACATTACAGAGAATCTTAGTTGTAACATTTAAAAAGAGTAATTGTTAATCACTCGCTGTTAATGTGATAAATGATGTCAGATCGACTTGAGTTTTAAAAGAATAAACTCCTACGTTTTCCCCCCCCTCGTTCACAGTTTTTACTATTAGTAGGCCAAGGTTGATGGAGTCTTTTACTGGCTAATGAGAAGTGTCTTTGTTTTATGTGTGGTCCATCAAAGCAGGAAATAAATGACACAAATGGGACAACAGAGAAAAGAGGTCAGAGTCTGGATTTACAAACACTATGGCCTCTTTTTAAAATAATTATACTGGAACATTCAGTGTTCCTCCAACATCTAAAAAGGAATGCGCTGGGAAATACTGCATACGATTACAGCAGCTTTTGTTGTGAAATCCTGAAATTGTTCTGCTTCGACAAATCTCATTACACTTAAATACGTGTTTTTCTGTCTTTGTTCCAGTCAAAGGAAATACAGCAGTTATTTCAAATCTTTGTGAAGCTCCCACCTGCCTGAGTGCACACACACACACACACACACACACACACACACACACACACACCAGATGCAGAAGATCTCTGTCATAAATAGATCATATTGGCTCTAAGTGAATGATGTTTGATGATCAGCAGGTGAGCGTTGTCTTATAAAGCCCATCATGTTACGTCTGTAGAATACAGGCACAGGAAGGTCTAACTAATTTCAGAGGGTTTTTTACTACATGGCAGTAAACTGTCCTTTTATTATTATTCTCCTCCATCTAGAAGAGAAATCAGACTTCATGTCATAATATGAGCTAAATAAATAACCTAATGCGAACACTAACCAAATAATAGCTGGACAGACAGAATAAAACACACAGTGGAAGAGCAGCTACTCATTAGTTTGTTTGGAAGAATAAATTTGTTTTCTTATAATAACTTCACAAACCTAGCTATTAGCATGAGAACACAGTGTGTCACTGAGAGATTCAGTTTCTTTTTAACCAACTGGCAAAATAAAACACTTTGGTTTAATTAGTCAGCTACAGCGTGAACATTGGAAGTGAATTGCGACAGAAGAGGAAGCTGATGCTAACAAGCTGTTCAGAGGACAGAGCCTCAGGCCGCCAGGAGCGGAGGAAGGGAACATAACACAACTTACGCTATTTTCATCTATTTCTCAGTCTCACTGTCGGTACCAGAGAGTGACTGTCAAACTGAACAATTGTTCACTCTGTCTCCAGACAACAATTTCAAACTATTATTCCTCCATCGGCAACAGTGACGCTGTAGTAAATACGCGACCTGTCCGCTCTTCCAGCAAGTCACAACACCTTCATTGGGAAGCCTCCTCATAATATTAGTTTATTCACTAATCACAAATCATGATAGATGAAAATGAATGCATTTCTATAACGGATGGAAATCATGAGCTTTGTTGATGATTTGTGTACAATGGAGCATCTGAAGTGCAGGGACAAACACAACTGAGGTCAGGTCCCTTTGATGGAACTGAGGTGGTGAATTTACTGCGATTGTTACAGTAGGATGTTTTCAGCTACATGCGTTGATATCTCTCTGTTAGAGCGTCCTCTCACCAAGGTCTGACCTCTGATTGTCTGTTGCAGCTCGACAGGCGACAGTTTTGGTCAGAAATGTTGATTTTCTGCTTCACTCTGGTTTTAACAAATTCACTTTGCACTCTTGGAAGGAAAGCCGATGATCTACACTGCAGGCTTATACAGCACACAGAAGAGCCGACTCATAACAGAGGGATAAAGTCCAATCTTTGCATAAATATGAGGAGATAAATCTGGGAAAACTACTGAGGTGACACCAGCACAAAGAATATACATTACTCCACAATAAAGGTGTTCATTTGCATATGAAAGTGTTCGAAAACGTGTCCTCAGGTGTCACATACAGTAAATAGGAAAATGCTCTTTCTCTGCTGCAGGAGAGTTACAGCAGTGCAGACAATCAGAAGATAATTACACTTTTCATTTAGGCTTCAGTTTGTTTTGTTTTTTTTAATCTGCTCTCCAAACTTCACTGTGCAGTTCATGTTTCATGCTTATGGCAAATCATCTACATTCATTTATTTTTTCAGTGCAGACAAAATCCTTACATTATGCATGAGCTATAGTCTGAAGAAGGAGCACAATTAAAACTTTGAACGGCTGCAGTTTCACAGTTCAATTTTCTTTCCATGACGGTAGAGCTGATCCTATTTAAAGGAATAATTCAACTTTTTCTGAAATGGCCATATTTGATTTTTTTTGGGGTAGCAATATGAGAGGATTTATATGTTTTGATGTTTTTTGCTTTGAGTCAGAACATGGCTAGCCTAGCTTAGCATAAACTCAGCACGTGCAAAAAGCTGTTGTGTCCTATTGGATTATTGTTTTATATACTTTATCATGATGACAACTGACAAGTGAAGTGAATAACATTGATTATCTGATTATAATGTCAATGGAGGGGATGTATGAAGCAAGAAAGTGAACATTTTATCCTGAAGCACAAAAAAAAAAAAAAAAAAAAGGTCAAATGTGACGATGTGAGCCACTTTGACAAAAGACCAAACTGCAAAGTATAGGTGACTGGATCAGAACATCTCAAACACCGCAGTTCTGGGGGAGGTTACCGTCTACAGTACCAAAAATGGTCCACGGAGGGATAACTGGTGAACTGACCACACGGTCATGGTGCCAAGATGCACTATGGGAAGAAGCTAAAATGTTGGATGGATGTGCTGCTAAGGCGGTCAGTGCCAGATGGCACAGCTCACCTTCAGAGGACTGGTGGAATCCAGGCCTCAACGGGTCCGCGCTTTTTGTGGAGGATAGCAGGGCACTGACACAAGATTAAGCAGGTAGTCATATTGGTATGAATGGTGTTGATACAGTGAGATTTTAGGGGGGAGTTATGAGCTGCATTTTGCTCATGCATTTATGTAAGTGTTTAAGATGACTCCAAAAACATGATGGCTTTAATTATTTTCTCCATTAATATGCAGTGTTATTAATTGATTTATTTTGGGGTTTTTTTACTACACTGATACCACCCCATTAAGCCATTATGCTAATTGTATTAGCAGATAAGTATGTAATTACACCTCCTGCATTACAGAGCAACATTAGAACTCATGCAGTGAAGTGTAGATCCTTTGAGCTTTGGTTTGGGCTTCACCAGCCCTAGAGGGAAATATATGGCTCCTAGCTGCTAGAGGATCACACCAGCTCAGTGATATCTTTGTCTGCCTGCCTTTTGGTCCTGGGCAGAAAGTGAACAGTTGGCCTGTCAGAGCTGATACACCGAAAACAGCCTGATATTAAAGAGAGATGTGAGACTGAAGCTACGGTCAGAGTTATCCAGAGCAAAGTTCTTCTGTGCTTTTATTGTAAAACTAAAATTCAGTCCAGCAGCTCCTCTGCATGAAAACACATATCACATGGACGGACACAGAGATCACATAGACTGAGTGTGTGCGCAGTGGTGTCAACAGGAAGCAGATTGTTTAACCTTTCGGTGTTTCGTTACAAACTGTGCTACTACAAAGTAATACAAATGAGAAACAGCAATAGCGACACTAGCTAGCATTAAAATGCAGAAGTGAACTGTCTAATATCTACTAAAGACAAAGAGGTCAGCCACACTTGCAATTCATTATGCATGTTGTATTCACCTCTGGTAGTTGAGGCTGATAAGATCCAATCAGGGAGTGACTGTGGGTGTCTGCATTGTTGTTTCCAGTGGTCCCGTTTAAGTCCACCCAGACGAGGACACAACAAAGGGATGACTTTTCAAACTAAAGGGTAACTTGTATTGAAACAGAAACGCTGCAAGCCCTAAAAACAGGGCAATTAAATGAAAGTCGATATAATTCTCCACACAGCTGAAGGAAGCTGATCGTTCTCTGTTAGCACACGATAACCAGTCTATCTTTCTACAACACAAAGTGATTTGATCCAGTGTTGATATAAAAATATGAATATTTTTGAAATTTGATAACCATGATTATAGTTCCTGATGAGGTTCCTTTGGACCGTGTCGGTGTGTTGCAGTGACAGACGTTCTTACAAATGTAAAAATATTTATCCACCAGACATGGAGGGAAGCTGAATAATAATAAAACAACAATAACAATAAACCGAAATGCAGTTGTAAGACAACGTGTTGGTCTTTAGTTTGGACAGGTAGTATGTATTCCTGCAGCAGTAATTCTGTATTTCCATGAAGCTGCCGAAGACCCTCAAGTCAAGGTCAATAAGTAAAATCGCTTCAAACTGTAACAGATCCTCAGCGCCTTGCTCTGCAGAGCGCACTGCCACACCAATGACAACACAGCACATTCAGGGACAATGAGATGTCATTTAGAGAATTGCACCCTTGTACAGCACAAACGATGCTGCAGCGTCGCATTCTGTCACCAGTGACCCTTTTTTCCACACACACACACACACACACACACACACATCATCACTGTGAACTGCACAGCAACATCGACTTGCTGCCATTTCAGTCAAGCCTCCAATTCCTTGGCAAACCAGCAGTTATGCATCTGTTTCCATTAAGGTGAACATCAGTACCAAAGGGCTCTGGTGCCAGCGGCCACATACACAGAATGAAGCCCACCTGAACAAACGCATAAATGTCATTACTATATTACTAACTCAACATCTGAGTGAATTTCATTCCACCGCCTCTCAGGTACATTCAGCCAGGTTTAGTTGTTGTTGTGTAATTTGCCCCTCTGGTGGATGACTGGCTCAGTGACCTGAACTGCTCACATATTTCCATCATACTATCTGGATAAAATGGAAATCACTAACCACACAGGAGTATCTGTTACACTTTGTTACGCATCAGTGAATGAAAAGATTTGATAGTGATACTGTGGATTATCAATGTGGTAAAATTATCAGTGGCATAAAGGTTTTAGATAGAATATATATATATATATATGATCAAAATGCGTCACGTTATTTATCATGTTTATTTATAAAAAAAATACAATTTTATAGTGCAATTTTAATTTTAATTTCATCCATTATTAATATGATTTTGCTGTTGAATTTTGTAAAACCTGAGCTAATTTGAACTGTAAAAAAAAAAAAAAGATATGTTTAATAAAACAAAAAAGTTAAACTTTTAGTTAAATAATGATATGATATGTTAGCAATATAGAATTTATTTGTGTATGTAAGTTTACTAAGACATGCATATTAAATTCCATATGTTCTTTTTTTTCCAATCAACAATTCAACTGAATAAAATAAACTTAATCGTAACTTAAAATGATTTATTCATTTCATTCAAAATGAGAAAATGGGATAAGACTATAACATATATGGTATGAGACTGTAATGTGTGTGTGTGCGCCTCCATATTTAAATGGGATGTATCGTGTGTTGTGATCCTCGTGAGTGTGATGTGGAGGCATGTGTAGGTAGAGGGTGAAAAAGTCTATTAGAAATTGATGAGGTAACCTGAAAGCAATAAAACAATAATAAAAAAAAAAAATCATGCAAGATTTATGTTTATATAATAATTCTAAATATTATATTATACTGCCATATATAACAAATGTCAGAATAAATGTTTGTCTAGGCTAGACAACAGATGGGCTTATGTCAATATTTGAAGGCGTTGGGATTTCTATCATTTTTATTCTATAATCTATCATTTTTGCATGTTTTCCTTTTCTATGCACACACATTAAACATTTCTGTATGTGGTAGTACAGCATGAAATATAATTACCTCTAAACTGTAGTGGTGTTAATGGTCAGAATATTAGTGAGTCCTTTAAGTACATTAGAACTATAGGAGAAGTGTGTTGAGAGCGGTGTTGGCTGATATCAGGCCAACACGGTCAACAAGTTCCTGTTCTCTAAACACAGCAACAACATGACCAAACGACAGACATAATTTAATATGAACACAAAGTCAAGACCTGAGTCTGCCATGTTCACTGTGTGTCATGATGATAGACATCTTATTTAGCATTTCAGCTGGCTCACTGTACATCTGAGACGCATCTCTAGACTCGAATTCTTCAGTGACTCTGGGAGGTGCCAAAAAAAAAAAAAAATCTCTATAAAAGGTCATGTTCGCTTAGCCAAAATAAACTTAATTACAACAAATAATCTGAGATCCCCAATGAGGTTCATCCAATCTATATGTCAATGAAGCTGGCAGAGAAGATGCAGGAGGTGGTGAGTGAGGCGTAAATTCTGCTTGTAACACTGTACGCTCACGCCATATGATACTGCACTTCTTCCAGTAACTACTGTACGGCTCCAGCACCCCCAATTGAAATGTGATCGCGGTCTGTCAGTGATAACACACTGTGCCAGATGGTTTATTCTGTGTGGCCTGAGTTCATTAGCAGGAAGGAGAGCAGAGGAAAAGGTGCTATAGGAGGAAAGGATTAGCCACTACGGCCTAGCCGCCCTCAGACATGTATGGAAGCCTGTTGGGTCAGCGGAGGGTCTTCACCTTCTGTTCATGTTCCCCTCTGCTGGAGGGGGAGAAGGGAGGAAAGGGGGGGATTTGGAGACGGTGGTGTAAGGCATATTCGCAGCTGTAGTTTGTTTTCAAAAGCTAGTAGAAGAATTAGAGCCAGGATCTCTGTGGGATAAGAGCAAACACGCATTCCGACAATCGAAGCTATTGTGAACTGGCGGAATAGGACCCTCTTCTTCTTCTGGGTTGTAAAGCCTTCAAATCCCACCCGAGAGCTCCTGATGATAACTGGCAGAGGGTAAATGCAAATAAACCAATGTCTGGTAAATATAGCCCACGTATAGCGCTCATTTAGGGCTGGACAAGCCATCTAAACATTATTCAAATAACAATGTGGCCCAATGAAATATCGATGATGCAGCACTTGAGATTTTTTGACAAAAATGTATCACAATAAACAATTTTAACCATATAGGTGTTTTTTTTTTTTTCTCTCTCTCTCCAACCCTCTGATACAACCCTGGCCCTGTCATAGACTGATGATCTATCCAGAGTGAACTCCGCCCTCGCCCAATGTCAGCTAGGAGTCCTCGACCCTGGATGGTAAAGCAGGACAAATAGTGGATGGATGATACAACCCATTAGACATTCTCCTGAGATGGTGTCCCTACAGGGATGGGCGTACCAGACCTTAGTTGTCGTGGTTAAAATAATACACTGAGAGCAGCGTATGCGACGGTCTTTGTTGTCATGATTAGAATACTGATTAAGTTAAAGTTTTCAAACCATCATGAATCTTAGAAAACAACGTAAACAGCTCTCACGTGGGAATTGGGCACCGCTCTGCTGAGTTTTGTTGACCCATCCATCCATACCAACCCTGTCTCCTTTGTTGCCCTATAAACTCCCTCATCATATGCTTCCCCTTCATCCTGTTACGATAACTAAGAACACAACATGTTGTCAAACAACAAAACATAACTATGGGACACAATAACCTGCTAACAGATGACCAGAGGGCTTGTTCTTTTAAAGGACAGTTTCAGCTATTAATAAACGGTTAAGGTATAGTACACATTTTTTGAGATGCAGCGGAAATTAATTTTCCCTTATCATCGGCCCGTATTTTTATTCACAGTCTCACTCCTCTGTGTTTTGCCAGGATGAGTGAACGATACACGCAGGGCGGCAGTAAAGGGGCTCTACTCATGATGGTGCTGGTGATCAGTGTCTGGGAGATGACGGTGCCAACAGAGGGAAGCACAGGTGAGAACATCATCACTGAACTGAAGCAACGCTTGGTTTACGTTTTGCCTCTCATGTGCAGTAAAACTACTGGCTAGGTAACAGATGCAAACATCTGTACATGTCTGTAAAGGATTCGAGGAATAATCCTGTAAGAGCTGTCAACTTCTGTCTCTGTCTTCATGCAGTCTGACCATGTCCGATGGACTCAAAACCTAAATATAAAGTTTCCAGAGATGATTTCCTAATTTGCTACTCGAAGAGCATCATTATCTTCCTGCCTCGTAGACCTTGGTCCTATTATCTTACTGTCTTCATTGTGTGTTTCATCATTATCATGTTCTGTCAGGAACAAACATTCTGACTGAACCTACAGTGAATCTTTTTTTTTTTTTCTCTCCAACCCAACTAGTCGAGGCAGATGGCTGCCATCCCTGAGCCCGGTTCTGCCTCTTAAAAGGAAGTTTTTCATTGTCACTGTCACCAAGTGCTTTCTCTTGGAGGGATCTGTTGGGTCTCTTTAAATAATTTTATAAAGAGTTTGGTCTAGACCTGCTCTATATGTAAAGTGCCTTGATGTAACTTTGTTATGATTTGGCACTATATAAATAAATCTGATTTGATTTGATTATTTTTTCAGCTTTGTTATACTGCTGGCAATAATCTACATATCTATCTCCACACTGTCATTTATTTTGAATGATCCTTTATAGTTTTATGACTGAATCAATCAAACCTTGAGTTTGTAATTTCACTGTCAATCTTTTTTTGTTGTTGCTGTTGTTGGGTTTTGTTTTGTTTTTTTTTATCAGAAACAATATTTGGAGGAGAAGGTGGATTTCACAAACAGGCTATTGACTGAAAGTACTGTTGGTCTTTTTATGGGCTTTCTTATTAATAAACATACAGAATAAACCCTGGGAATCTCGCAGATTACAGTCATATACCCCGAGGAAACAAAAAAAGCAACTATCCGTGAATTAGGAACTTTCCATTTACCCCAACATCTGTTCTTAAAGCTCTGGTTTTTAGAGTGGAACATACTCAGAACTGCATTTACAATAAACACAAAAAGTTGGAGAACTTAAATCAGGCAGTATTAAAAAAAGAAACTGCAGCAGAGCGATGCAAGATGTGCTGCCTTTTCATCCCTTCTGTAGGTCAGCCTCTGAAATCCTACATTTCCCATAATGAAACTGTGTTTTCTTACTTGTTCTGCCTATACTGCAAATGCCTAAACTGGAAAATTCGACATTTCCACTTTATAGTTCTTGTTTATACTATAGCACTGACCTACTGTCTCCAGAGATGATAACATCAGCAGGTTGTGTCTCCAGACACGACAAAGCGCCTCCAGGAGGTTAGAGATGGAGACATTACACAACTGCTGTAGCGCACTGAGTCAGTCTGCTGATCGCGAGTGAACTGACACTACTGTGTAAAATGGGAGTTCCCCTTTGAAATGTCCATCCCAGCAAATGCATGGAAGGGAAAGTTTTGAGCTGCGGTGCATGCCTGTTCGGGCAACAAAGAAAACAGGGAAGGAAGCAGCTTCCAGACACCCGTCCGTCCACTCAGCTCTGCAGGAAGCAGCTGGACTTGTGGGGGCTGGTTTCAATTGTCTTGGACAGCGGGATGAGGCTTCACTCTGAAACAGAGTGACCTGCTACTTGCCCCCCTCATGTGAAAGGACTGCACAAAACCGCATCTTAGATAAAATGTCACTGTATCAAATTTAAGCAGGGGGGCGTAACTCAGTTGAAACAGCTAATTTTGTGGTGAGTCAAACTCTTCTACCATAGCCTCATTGAAAGTGTCCCATGGTCACTTGTAAACCCAGGGAGATCAATTATGGCAACTCAGCGACATTGCAGGTCGAGACCAGCCCACGTGCCATCGCCAGGATTCCCACTGACAACACACTTGCCTTGGGTAATTGGCGCGGTAAAGGCAGATCCGCTGCCAGATGGGCTGTCCACTTGTGAGTGTGATAGAAATCGTATATACCTCTCTACCCTTTTCTCGACCAATTAGAAGAGAGCGCGATGCTTTGGGGGGAATGGCTTTGATTGGCAGTGATCCCCCGTGCATGACGCTCATCATTTCAGCAGGAAGTGGATCAGAACAATCGCTTGCATTCGATTTTTCTGTGATCGCCACCACGAACCCTTAATTTCCCCTGGGTGTTATTTCTGTTGCTGTAAACCTATTATCATTCAATGGATGAAATGAACCCACAGCACATCTGAAGTAAAGGAAGTAAGAGGAAGACGAGAACGAAGCCTCCCTTTCGAGAAACAGGGCAAATCGAATTGTTTCCACGCTGAAATAAAATAGATTTACTAACACACAAAAGAGCTTTCACTGCTTTAAGTAACCGGTCTGTCAGTAATGACGGGATCATGTTTGGACCTTCAAAAATGCTTCCCCGCTCCAACTCTTATGTAAATTCTGTTTATTCTGTTGCCTGATTTATGGCAAAAAAAAGGAGGTTTGTGTTTGCTCTTTGTAGTCAGACTGATGCTGTCATGTACCACCGTGCATGTTTACAGCACAAACTTCACAAGGACGGCTGTTCACCCAGTTTGTCCTGTTCTATCCAGATAAAGACGTCACTCCTGGGCCGATTTGGGTCACAGCTTGTCCTTTAATTATGACTACCTGTCTATTTCCATCTTCCTTTTCCTTTCATTCAGAACAGCAGTGTGTATTCATTAAATCAACCTGTTCAGTACATAAGGATTCAGACCGAGGCTGAGTTCTACATTGAGCCAGTGTTAACACACACACACACACACACACACACACACATAAACTCACACCAGACATCTCTACAGAGATGATAAGAACTAATGTACAGAAAATAAGCTATGATTGTCAGTATATAATGGTACATAATAAACTGCAACTTTAATCTATTCATCTTCTACTGCTTATCCGTTTCTGAGTTGTTGTAGCTCGCATTGGGCAAGGGCGGGGTCACCCTGGACAGATCGTCAGTCCATTGCAGGGCAGACAGAGACAAACAACCACTCACACTCACACTTTCAGACAATTTAAAGTCACCAATTAGGCCAAAAATGATGCCTTTGGACGGTGGGAGGAAACCCATGCACGCACGAGGAGAACATGCAAACACCGCACAGAAAGGCACCAGGCCCGGTTATCGAACCCGCAAACCTTCTTGTTGTGGGACAACAGCGCTAACCACTATGCCGCTGTGCTGCCCTAAACTGCAACTTAAAGTAGCTAATTTATTTTCGAAAATGGGAACAACATGTGCCTAAAAAATTAAACATAAATCAACAAACAATGTGGCTTAAGTTGAAATGTAACTCATTTATTCTGTGGCAATACGTTTCCTTCCTCTTGAGAAAGATGAATTTGTATCTGTTCACCTAAGTCATAACTTTTATTCAATGAAATAGCGTTGTGTTGTGTAAAGTCTGCACTATGAATACACGGTTTGTAATACTGTCTGAACCTCTGCTCACCCCAAGTTTCAAGAGGAGCAGTGTTAAAGCTCGGAATGGGCTGTTTCACTGGTACCATCTTGGCAGTGTGTAGCTGCCAACTCTGGGCTAATTCTATAAAAGGAAAAGATATGTGGGGCAAAGACTTTGGTGTATACCTTTACTGTATGTGGAAATCATACACTCACTCTCAACTCAAAGATGATCAACTACGCAGAAATGTTAAATTGTAAACCGATGGGTTATATCATAATTCACCCCCGTCGTCATGAAGGAGGAAATTAGACCAAAACTGTTTCTGCAGCAGGATGTAAATATGTTTATTTCTGCTGTACAGTTGGATTTTTACATTTTTTAAAGTGGGAATTAATGGGGATTGACCATTTTTTGGAAAGACTAAAGTGGCTATTTGAGGAAGTGCAGTGAGAGGAAGGCCTAATGTTTCTCTCCCTGTAAATATGACACACTGTTTTGTTTTTGGGGTTTTTTGTGCAAACAGGACCTGCTGTGTTGAGTGGAAATAAAAACAGTTTCTGCTCCATTACCTTCAGAGGTACAAAACTGACCATTTATGAGATAAAGAGTGTTTTACAGTACCTCATGTTTTGTAGGATCTTGTGTATTATTTGTCTTTGTTATTAAGTGGTAGACATCAGAATAGTAAGAGGGGGCACTTCTCTCCCTGACCTTATTAATGCAAAGCATTTACAAACACAATGCTTCTATGAATTATGGTTCCTGAGTGAGTGTGGTGAGTTGAAAATTTTGACCTTCAAATTGTGTTAGCATGAACCCCACAGGCACATTACAGCCTTGAGTTTCAGCACCCACAATGGGAACCACCTGGCAAGAATCAAAGCACACAGGTTTCTAAAGGCGAACTTGAACCACAGAGGAGTGAACCATATTTGATGGTTCACTCCTCTCGTGTATTTTTAGACTCAGGTGCAGCAAGTGCAGCTGAGTTTCTTTGCAAGAACTTTTTTTTTTTTTTTTTAATCGACTTGTAAATGTCGTAATGACACATGACCTTGGTAGTACAACCTCTCTGACATGCATCAAAGATTGTTGCCAGCTTTGCACCTCCCCCTTTCTTGTGCTTGATTTATATATTGCATAGAAAGCAGCTTTCTCTAAGAAAGAAAAACTTGTGCTGAGTCCTCAGAGAGAAGTCACTAAAAAGTGACACCAACCGTATATCATCAGCGGCACTGACCTGTAACTGCGGCTGAAGATTGTGCACTGAGTAAAGATTGTCGCTGCTCAAAGTGCTACTTACATCATCAACAAATAGTCTGAAGGGAAAAATCTGTAGGTTTTCAGGGAGGAAATTACTCTCATCGTGAGCAATAATTCATCTGTATGAGAGGCTGTAGTTTGCACACAATACTGCACATGAAGCAAAGCAATGACTGCATTATCACTCACTACAGCCTCATGAATGATACTGAGCCTGCATCATGTGCAGTTTCCTCTCCGTCTCCAGAGACTCACACATTAAGCTCCTCAAGCGGAGTAGTTTCACTCATGCACAGACGGAAAAGGGCCAAGAAAAACTGTATTTAGTCAGGGGACTGAGAGGCTGGAAAAACCAGAACACAGTCTGATAGTCAGCATCCAGAAGGAGGAGTTCTCAGGAACTGATCGACATTTGACTCCTTTGGAACTGAAACATGCCGTGGTTTTATCAACGGTAATGTGCCGGACAATGCCTGCACCAGGACCTGTACCTTTGATGGCTCTGTTGGTCAGCTGGCAACCTCACAGTGAGACGTCAGCTCTATAATTTTGATTTTTGTACACTGAAACAAATGAGAAGGTGATAATCAGCTTTACAGGAGCTGGTGAGTGGTCACTTTTTTACAGTTGTGCTAAGCTAAGCTAACATGGCTACACCAGGTGGCTGCTGGGTATTGATTCAGATTTAATGTAAAGATATGGGACTGCTAATTTTTCTAATTAACCTTCAGATTTCCCCAAATGTCATCTACAACAGCATTTAATAATTTTGTGGTGACATCAGCTAATTCCTTTTTCTCAGGACACAATCTTTTCACCTGTGTCTGTTAGTATACATTTGTATGTTAGTTTTGTTTAGTCCCTGTGCCGCCCACAGCCAAAGCATCATGCCATTATTTTTGGGTTCTCAGTCTGCCCATCAATTTTTTTTTTTTTTTTTTTTTTTGGAACAATATATGCTAGGAGCTCCTCAAGATGATCCCTTCAGTTTTGCCACAAATGCTCCCGTGGACAAGGCTGAATTCTCTAGTTTGCCGTGTTCTACCAAAATAAAATGAGGTTGAATATAAGATGAAATGATTCATCGTTAATGGAACATTGCAAATCTACAAAAACACAAGCTATTGTTCAATGCTTTAACACAGCACGGGGAGACTGGGGCTGTAATTCCTGCCACCTGCCGGTTGGAGGGAACTCATTTAGGTTTGTTTGTTGTTGTTGTTTTTTTTATAATTTTTGGAAAATCATAAATCATTGTTAAATTTTATCATACTATTTTTGTTTTGGTGTTGTTTTCCCACTCTGCTACTCACAGCCCTTTATCTGTTTTGTACTGACACTATTGAACCTTCACTGTCAAAGACTGAACTGCTCCACAGAGGGAGAGGAGTTTACAGCAGTAATTATACAGTAACACAAGTCCATAGAGCGTTTACACCTCTTGAATAAATTTTAAATGGTCTTGTTAAATGACACACATTTGCTGTGATGGCTGTTGTGCCTGACTGGTGGCAGCATTTTCCTGCCTGGCTAATGTGTTAGCGGTTTACCAGCCAACAATAGTTTTTCATCATCTAGTCCTGCATGTCATTATGTGAGCGGAGTTTTAGCTCCAATCTGACAGCATGGCCTTTGGATTCCAAGTTACACACGCAAACATGTTATCATTATTACCATTAATAAGTAATATTTTATGTTTAAAGCATGTGTTTCAAACTGTTTAAGATGTTTAACATTATCCCTAAGCATTATGGCCTAAGCACTAAGGGAAAAATTGTCACTGAAGTGAAAGGGAGCATCTACGAACCTGGTCTCCAGCAGTTAAATGTTTGAACACATTTGGTCTTCAGTAGCTCTAAATGACATTGAACAACCTGATGGCATTGAAGCATTTAATACATTTCATCCACTCAAATCTTTGCAGCACACTATAATGTGGGTGCAAGTGTCATTCCTCTTTATTTGGCCTTCAGTACATCAAATCAATTCACATTAGTGAACTGTCAAAGTAAACACAAAGTAGGTTGTTGATCACTGCAGCTTTGCTAAGTACAAAAATGTGATTCAGTCCTATTTTTATGTTGCAGCACATCGTCGTGCCTTGATTAGCCATGAAAAGGTAGCTTTTTCAGGAATGAAAAATAAAAGGAACCATTGAGTATTTAGCCAAGCAGGTGTATAAAGGATACCATATTTATAGATGGCTCACATGGCTCATAGATCCTGGTTATATAAAATGTCCCACACAGAACAATGAAATTGCCCATCCGATATTAAATGTCCCAAACAAGATTAGTATTTGATTTGCTTTTCTGATAATGACAGAAACACTCAGCCTGAATCAAAGTGGAGATGCCGCTGCAGCTTCTTTATCTAAATTTCATGACAAACTTGTCTTATAAGACTTTGAGATACACAAAATTTAAAAAAACCCAACCCCTGCAGCAGGGTCCTCTCTGTCACACCATATTTACAGCTGGACTTAGGGTTCCTCGGTGAAATAGTCAGTATTTCCTGGTGGGGGAAGGCAAGCGGACACAAACTTTACAGACATTGGCCACTGGCACTTCTCTCACAAACATCTAAAACAGCTCAGCTGACCAGCTGTTTAGAGGTGAGGAAGCATCCTCTTAATTTGACTCTAAGCTATCTACGCAGGTGTCAAATTAAAAGGTCCCATATTAAAATGAACCTAAATATTATGATGTTCTTTCCTGAATAAGTTTGATAAGGTCATATGTGGACATTCAGACAAGCTTTGGTTTTCCATTGTCTTACGAAAGGTTTTAAAAAATCCTCCCTGAATTTTGGCATTGTTGTGTGCTAAACTGAGCAGAAACTATTTTGCAGATTTGACTGGCAAGGAGAAATGAAAGGACAAATTTTCCTTTCCTGTATTTTATGTGTTTATATCTATAAGAACTCATATATTTGTGATCTAAACAAGTAAAAATGATCTCAATGTAGTTTTACATAGTCACAGCAGGCTGGCTGATCTAGACTCAGAGAGTCACTTCTGATTGTTATCAGAACGATAAATAAAAATGGAACAGATTTCTGATAAACACCAAAAGCTAAGGGCCACAACTTAAGTTACAGAAGATCCAGAAGTTCTGACAGCTGGTTTTAAGGCTCAGTTTCTGAACACAAGCTGTGAGCTTTGTTCTGTGGACTGAGACCTTTGATTCGATCACTGTATGAACATAAAATCTAGACCTGTTTTATATTCAGGGAATATAAAGGTGGTCTACCTTTAGGCCTTTGAGTTGAGACCTTTAAATTTATAGTTATCATAACATGGTAGTACAGGAGGGCCTATTTATTTCAATCAGGTATCTTAAATAACAGAAACATCTCAAAGAATACTGTAGTCAAGTTCAACATCACCATGCAGTTGAATCAACCTTCTTTAAAATAATTGCAACCAAACCTGAAGATTCAAACCTTAATTTATGAGCATTTATTACAGCGCTGTTGTACTATACTGTATTAATTTCTTTTTTTCCAACTATGAAATGAGTATATACTCATCACAAACAACAGGCAACCTGCACACTGCAGGGTGCGAGAAAAACATGGTGTGAGAAAATGTTAGATTTTCGTTTAATTTTAGACATTGTGGTTTTTTTTGGGGGTTTTTTTTTGAGAGGAAGCACACAGGTAAATCCCAGAGGTGTTGTGGTGCTCAACAGTTGACAGATTTAACACCATTCTGTCTCAGCAGAGTAACTGACTGTATCTGTCAGTCACGGTAGCTGCTTGTGCCATCAACTGGAAACTGGAAACAGCTCATAGACCACACTGAAGCAAAAGTGTAATTAACTGGGCCTAGCTGAGCTGCTACATTGCAGACAGTTAGGACCAGTTTCAGATAGTTATTTCAGATTTACTGTTTACCTCAGTGGCAGCGAGTATCTCTGCAGAAGGACACCTCATGAAAATGTCACATGCAATTAAGAGAGAATGGAACAGCTCGTGCTCTAAATAATTCAGACAATGGAGCGTGATCTGGAAATTGGCTCCAAATACTGCAGCACTGCACTTTCGCCCCTCGCAGATATAGATCTGACTTTTTTTAAAGTGCTGCTGCTTGTAGTCGGAAAGTAGGAATGACATGGGCTCCAATTATTAAAATCCCATTCAACAGTAATTCTTCATTTAAAGGGGCTGACTTCATTTTCAAACACAGCGATTAGGTTAAAGTAATAATGTTCATCATGTCACATCCTGCTTGATGACCTCAACTACACTGCTGAACCCATTAAGATCTGAAACATCCTCTAAAAAATGTTCTGAAGCCTCAGCTCTGTGTGAAAACATAAAACGTGAGGGGTTTGGAGATAGACCCATGAAATAAAAACCCTGTGAGAGCGTAAACCATTTACTGTTATTGTAAATCACTGCCTTTGCCTTGAAAGTTTTATAGGTCTGGAAAAACAAGCATATTTGTCAACATTTTCAGCTTAGCTCAACTTTAAGGTTATATATGTATATTTTTTGTCTTCGTTTAAACTGTTAATGGACATTACAGTAAAGCCAATGATTCACAATGGAAGCTAGAAGTTGAATGGATGTCCGCTTCAGAGAGTGAGAAATAGTTTGTCCCACTCCTCCTCCCACCCTGATCCCTGCAGACTGTTTCAGTGTCACTCTCTTTGATCATGCTGCCATTTTCTAAAGTTGTAGCTAAAACCACTGACCAAAAAAAAAAAAAAAAAATTCTTCATTCTTCAGGCATTTTGCCTTCTTGGTTTAGTTATCTTGGTTTGTGCTTAAAGGTGCAACATGAGATGGTAATAAAAACTAGTGTGTTAGCATAATGCTTCATGTATCCTCACCATGTGTATTGGCTTTCTCATAAAACATCAGTAAGCTCAATTAGTCTTCTTATTCTGGTTTTGTAGAAGCTGCATTTCTTTGTGAAAAACTCCAAAACGCTGTCTCAAACCAAACATTGCTCCACAGTGGTAAAAAAAAAAAAACCCTTACAAACAACTTTAATCCTCCAAATCTCTACCTGCAGAGAGGAATCAGAGAATGGCATTGTGGGGATTGTAGGTTCCCGTATTTGTGAGCCTTGAGCCATATTGTTAAAGGTTTTAAATCCCAATTAAAGGAAGAATTCTGAGGTAAAGGCTCAATAATTAAAAACACAGGTAATCAACCATTCAGTTTAATCAGTAATGCTGTAAGTCATAGCCTTTCCTTTTTAACCCAAAGTAACTAAATTCAGCTGCTTTAACTTTAAAATGAAGAAATGACGCTGTTAATATTTTAAATAAAAACAACTACGGTATCAACAAACTTTCCAGCATTCCAGTGTTCAGTGTTGTTGGAGCGTTGCAGTTCCAGATACTATTGTTTTTTTAGTTTGAAGAACATGATGCAAACCTTCAGTGTTTCTTAGATATATGATAAATGAAGTCATGGTTTCTCTTAGCAGTTTACAGGTAATAATAAGATAATAACGACAACAAATTAAGTTTTTATGTCAAATGAAGGTCTGACACTTTTGACTGGACATTTGAAACGGTTGTATAAAAGGTGTGACTTGAATGAACCCTGATGATGTCAGAGTGATGACATCAGAGTAAGCTTGGTCCGGATGCTGGGGCATGTGACCATAGACATGGACTAATAAAACAAACTGATTGGTTGCATTGTGGGAAATGAAGGCTCCAGCATTTTTGGGTGTTCATTAGATTTCTTCGAATTTGTCTCTTGTGTGATAGACCCAACTGTATGGAAGTGGAAAATTTTAAAATTCAATTGCTGCAATAGCCCTTTAATTTCTAACCACGACAATGATTCAAAGACAATGAGTCCTCACTGTATTGAGTATTCAGCCACTCAAGCAAAATGCCACTAAGAAGAAACGCATACACAAACAGGAAAAGCAAACCCTCTGATAAAAGGACCTTTTAATGAAATTGCTTTCCCTGGTAATTTTTTCATTATGGAGGCAGATGAGAGGGAGGCAGAGCAGGCGATAGAGACCCAGGAGAGAGACTCTTATGGGACTCAGTCAAGGCTAGCAGAGTGGGTGGATATATGGGGTAATAGCTATTGCTACACTGCTGATTATTCCATTTCTCCTGTCATCTCTCCAGCGGCTCACCACGTCCGAACAGGCACCTGTGAGGTGGTGGCATTGCATCGCTGCTGCAACAAGAACAAAATTGAGGAGCGGTCACAAACTGTGAAGTGCTCCTGCTTTCCCGGGCAAGTGGCCGGCACCACCAGAGCTGCCCCGTCGTGCGTAGATGGTAAAATCCAACAACTGAATATTTCATGGCTTGTGTTTTATCTTTTTTTATCTTTGCATGATGTGTCTCTACCATTCTTGAGCATCAGATATGAGTTTGTCAATATTGTGGCACACACCGACTCCACAAAAGAGTAATTTCTGAGAGTCACTGTCAAAAGTAAAAAAAAATAAATAAAAAATAAATAAAATATATATATATATATATATATATATATATATATATATATATAAGTATTTACGCCTCGCAATTTTTTTCTTTTACTTGGACACAAATTTTCACACAGATCTTTTTACGCATTATGAAGAAAAGTGGTGGTAACTGCATGTGATGATACAAACATTATTGTAAGTTTGGTTTTAAATGGTGCATATTAGTGATCTGGGTTCACAGTCTACAGGACGTGTCAACATTCATCTCTGTTTCACAACAGAAAAAACGGCCACAGCGACACTCACATGGTTCAACAGGGGGCTGTGCTTGCCCTTCTAATTAACGATGGGAATCATGGGAGTGTTTAGGCACATAACATGCAATAAACCAATCAGAGTGGCAAGTCCCATTCCCTTAAAAGGCTCAGTGTGCTTGCACCTCTGTGGATGGATTTGGAAGATAGTAAGGAAGACTGAAAAGGAAACAGTTGTGGCCCCTCTTTTTCTGAAGAATGGATTTAGAAAATCTAAAAAAGAAATATTAAATATTATTAGCGTATTGTAATAGGTTATATAAAATCCTGGCTGCTGGAAGTTTTACTTTTTCATTTATGAATGAGCATGAAGCCGTCCACTGTCAAGTCAATGACTCAGAGGGTCTTTTAGCATGCTAATGGATCGGACCTCCGACTCGGCTGAAGTGGCTACCTCACTTTGGTCTGAAAAGCGACGGTTTCTGGCTAAACTCTGGACCCAATCATGTTTGACCTATTCCTTGACATTTCAGTATTGACATTTTCCGCAAATTAGAGTAATGAGCAACGGGCCTCAGTTTAAAGCTCCACGGGTGATCTCAGGGAAAAATGATCAGCACTTAACCTTTTAACTATTCTTTCTTCTACAACCAGGGATTTACCTTCAGCTCAACTCTTTGAGACAATCTTCATCTGAGCATGAATGAACCTCCAGACATTTCAGAAAACTTGAATCGATTTGAAATTTCTAAGATCCAGAAAATATCCTCCAATATCCTCTCAGCTCCACGTTGGTGCTGATGAGACAAAACACTGCAAACAAACCTCACAACTCACTTTTCATGCTCCTAGGTCTCGCGAAGGAAATTCATGGTTTTCTTATAAACAGAGCAAACTGATTAACCTGTAACAGAAATGCCCCCACAACACCTCAATGTTCACTGTAAAAAAAGCACTATGGATGGTGTCACAGTCAGCTCCTCACCCACCCCGTTATACCTGCCTGCCTACCTCTCCTCATGAAGATCGTCTGACTCACCTGTTCCTAATCACCCAGGCTCCTCTTAACCAGCTCCTCCACACTCACTCCCTGCCATATTGGCTTTTCGCAGTATGCAAAGCTTTCCAGCGTTTTTCCCCAGACTGATCTCTGGGCTTAGACCCCGCCCATCACGGACCTGTTCTTCTTGTCTCTGCCCCGGTAATCCAACCAGCCTTCTGCCCTTGGGCTTTGCATCTGCCTGCTGCCTGCCTGGATTCCCTCTCTGGAAACTCCTCTCATGTTTAGTACTTGGACTGTGCTCGCCAATCAGGCATCCTGATTATTGTTTGTCTGGACTCCTGAGCAGTGTTAATAAAAATTTGAATTGTCCCAGTCTTGATTTGTGCTGTACTTGGGTCTGACCTCACACCCGTTACAGTCGGATTCATTTCTCTCTGATTAATGAGATCAGCTACAGTGACACATTATGCAAATGCTCCATTATTCCATCAGTAAACAACCAGCATTAAAAAATTTATTTATAAGAATTGTTCAATATGTTCTCCCTAGAAATTACATTCTATAATTAGTGATATCATTTTGGATTATTATTTTTGAAATAACTAAAACGTAAGCAGAGGTCAAGCTAATTTGATGGTTGCTTGGTAAAATCTACTTCTATGGCAAGTGATAATTAAGTAAAAGCGTGAAAAGTAATTTAAATAGATAATATTAAAGGTAAAATAAATGCAAGGAAAGAAAAGTTAAATACATTTCCTATTTCGTGAAAGTAAAATGCCATTAAATAACACACTCAAGAAAACAGAAGTACTTAAAAGGTTATTTAAGTATAAATGTTGAGTTAATACTTTAGTTCCACTGCTCTATTTGAGCCATGAAGTTAACATAAACACACAGGAGAAAGATACACTCAGCATCAAAATAAACTTAAAATGTTGCAATGACCTTTTCCTGAATAATCTTGATAAGGTCACATGTGGACAGTCGGACAAGCTTTGGTTTCCTGTTGTGTTCTTAAAGGGTTTGCCCAGAAAATTATCAGGAGGGCAGGGTGGTTACAAGACAGATTTTAAAGGTCCAATATTTTACACTTCTCGGCTGACCCTCTCTTCTGTTTGGCTGACTTTTGTGATCCAGTAAAAATACAGCAGATTTCAGGTAAACACTCACCGAAACCAAATCCTGCAAAGATGGAAGGCGGGTCCAGATGGGCAGGGCTTGTCAGGGTGGCCGAATGCAGTGGCTACTTTGTTGTGACATCACAAAGTCCTGCCAGCACAACCATTACAAAAAAAAAATCCACCATCAGTATACAAAGTGATGCTCACATTGCCAAATACCCTGGAGCTAAAGTACAAGTGATAATCTGCTGAATTTTTTGAACTAGATGATGCCATACTATCCACTTTGGCCATGATCCAGAGACACTCAGGCTGTAGTCTTCAGTGCTGGCAAATGGGTGTAATTACGGCAATTTAACGTGCCATCACTTTTCCTTTTTCAAGATTTTGTTACTATAAAGCAGATGACAAATAAACTCACACCGCGTACCGAATGCACAGAGTTGCAAGCCCTTTAAACATGTCTGACCATTATTAGCTCAAGGTCAGAGTCAAGCTGTGTAGGAAATATTTAAAGCTACAAATACATTTTATTAAATAGAAACGCGAGTCTTTTTGCGCTCAGATGTTTTCAGCTTTGGTGTTTTTAAAGCATCATTAACCGTTCAGCGAACTGTATCCCCTGCAGTTCATGCATGTTTGGTTATCAATACTCTCATTTCATTTCAGCATAAACCTCTGTGGCTTTTCCGTAGTTGACCTGAGGCACTTGTTACATCACCACGGCTGTGAGATATAGAGTGATTCCCTCATGCCATAAAGGATCCATTCTGTGCAATTTACTCCAATGAGGCTCCGGTGCAATGTGTGGATTATAATGACCACCTCTTCATTAGGAAGAACACTAATGCTGGTGGAAGGGGGATGTGGAACAAAGGTAATGACCTCTTTAATGCGCCAGGTTTAAATGATGTGTGGTACAATGTGGTGAGCTTAATGCTAACTCATGGAGGCGACCAAAGAGCTGAAGGTTTTCCCCTCACACAGCGGGAGTTAGTTCCCATCTTCAACACACGCACGCACGCACGCACGCACGCGCGTGTGCGTGTGCGTGTGCGCGTGTGTGTGTGTGTGTGTGTGAGACAAGGCTCAAAATAGACTTAGTGAGTGTTGCCAGTCGAAAAGAAAATGTTACATCACTTACCTGTGACAGCTGTCAAAATGTGACACGGCCTGATGAGACACTTGTGATGATTTAATTGCCGTTGGAGAGGACGCCTCATCTTGCGATCATAACATCATGGAAATGGGGAGGATCATGCTCTGAAATACATAACCATCAAAAAATAAGGTGATGGGAAGAAAAAAAAAATCTGTAGAAATTCAGAGTCGAGAAGGAAATGGTGTAAAAAACCAACCACAACAACATCTGGTATCTAACATCTGCCTTTTGTCAGCAATGAAAAATGAAAAAAAAAAAAAAAAAGGCTGTGCAGTAGACACAGGTATTTAATTGGCACAATGATTTGAAACACTTAATTTTCGCCCCTTCCTCTGCTGAGACATCTCTCAGAGAGCAGAATCACACCTGTCACCTTCAGCACAGTGCGATTACACAGTACCAAAATAACTTTAAAAACCACACAATCTCTGATCCAGTGCCTCACAGAGGCTCCAAGACTTTTACAGGATCACCAGCCCTGAGATGAGCCGTGACTGATCACTTTTACCAGTTGGCCCGCGGGCCAGTGCTTCACCTTACATCTCCTGCATCTTTGTGTATTCTGTAAGTGCATGTAACGACACAACTCCTCACAGTTGTGGGTCCAAACAGAAAGGCAAACACTTTTTCTGGCAGTGGATAAGGGTGGTTTTCATCAGCAGATTTACCCACATAAAATCTGGTTCTAACCTGCAGTTTTGTTGAAGAAATTATAAAATAAATTAGTAATAGGTTTAAGGTTACTCTTTTGTTTTGGCACAATTGCCAAATTCAGCTTACCACCTGTGAAAGCAACATACAATAATTACAGAGACTGGTAGTCAAGCCAATCAAGTTATGCAAGCATACAAATAAACTGATTCTTCAGATAAGGGATATTATTACCAGCTTTTGCTTGGCAAGCACTGCTTGAAGCCACAGACACTAACATAAAGGTCAAAAAGCATTTAAATCTCATATCTCTGGGTGAAGATTTACATAGCAGAGCTGCACTCATTTCCATAACAAAAAAAAAACAAAAATGAAAACACAGCTAACATCACATTCACTTCCGCAGTGACGCCACATTAGCTTATTGTTTCAGGAATGTTAGACTGTACGTGTTAAAGGTTTTTCCTAAACTGTTTCTTTTCTATATTACAGTATATTAGAAGATGCTGCCAATATGTGCATCAAGTTTGGCTTAGACGCTGCATTACAACAACAATTAGTACCCATTCTTTCGCCCTTCGCATTCACGAAGAGGTGAAATGAACATGCCGCTGACACTGACGTGTTTTTGACCTCCTTGTTTTTTTTTCTAGCTTCGATAGTGGCGCAGAAGTGGTGGTGTCAGATGCATCCGTGCCTTGACGGGGAGGAATGCAAGGTCCTTCCTGATCTGAAGGGCTGGAGCTGTGCTACGGGGAACAAGATCAAAACCACTAAGGTGAGTCAAACATACCGGCTTGTCACCGTCATGGTGTTTTACACAGACCTGTTGAGGCTTATGTCACACGACGCGACTCTTCAAAGTCAAGAGGCCGTGGGTTCTGTTACAGTCATCTGGTTTGCCTTTACCCAAAAACACAGCTAATGTTTTCAGTTGTTGCTCGGACCCCTGGGGGCCAGTAATCAATGGTCTGCCATGTCTCCTTAGCACTTTCAGGCCACTTTGAGCAGCCGAACTGGCCAATTACTCACTCCAATTACTTGCTTTTAACATTGCAACACGATGCCGGTATCCTTCACTGTGTTATGACGACCCGTGGACTTCAGTTCTGCCTCTCTCCATGTATTTAATTATTTAAACTGCCAGCACCACACCTGCCTGGAGCCAGGAGCCTGGAGCCTGGGGCTATTGATTCCGGGACTTGTCGGGACCTCAGAATGGGATATATATATATATTTATATATAAAATTTCTCTTCTTTTAGGAGTCCAGCCTCTGAGACAAGCCTGGATGTCTGGTGATAATAAAGGATAGAAATAGATTTTGGCAATTGTCAGGTCTTGATGAGATCTTAAAGTATAAAAGCTAAACATATCTTTTCTTCTCTTGTCTCTTGTAACATGGATGGCTGGAAAGATTTCTGCGGACAGAGACCAGCTCTGGTAACGTCAGATGCTTCACAGCATCAGAGTCCAGGTAATCTGTCTGCTTTTTAACTACTGGACAGTCAGTTTTGCTCGTCTTTGCTCTTTGTGGACAAAACATCCAAATGAAAAGTACAGATATTCCCCACAGGTATCATTACTGCATCTCATTTTTGCTTCATCGTACAAATAGAAGATTTGCATATAATTTACCGTGTGATGTTTCCTCCCCCATAAAACAGACTTGTCAAATGGTATTATTAACCTCATTACCCTGCAGTGTCAGTCCTCCAGAGACAGCAGAGAGACTAGGTAGAAGTGTGCAATCAAAAAAGACAATAAAAACATGTTCAAAGCATCAACACCACCCAGCAGGATTAATACAGCACACCTTTGAACTCAGCAAGAGAAACACATTTCTTCAGTACTGAATCTTTCTGCGGGTTGAAACAACGGGCGGGGGCAGGCATGCGAGGGTGGGGGAGCGCTCGGCTCTGGCAAAACAGCACCACATGCACTAGGACCTCCAGCTACACCAACCTCCATTGCACTGCGTCAGAAATGCATTCACACAGTGGAAACACCTTTTCAAAACATGGACTATGCAGTGATTGGCTGCTGCAAAGCCCAGCACACAGCAGGAAAGAAGCTACTTCAAACAGACTTGCTGCGTTTGTACGTTTTTAGCCCCCAAATGGCAAAGTTGAAATTGTCTCTTTTAGACTTGTAAACACAGAAATCTGAGAAAGTGACGTGAACAGACCAAACACAGAATGTGATACTTTATTCGCTCTTATCCCTGCGGTGTAAAAATCACTGCTGTTTATAACCCTGTTTGTACTTGTCTTTTATTTTGAAAGTTTACCAGGCTCACATCTCAGTCTGAGCAAGCAAGGTTTGTGATTTTAGGAGGATTCAAAAGTCTAATGGTGCTGCCTTTACAGAATCCTCCAAGTGATTTGGATGAACAACTTGGAAAAAAAAAAAAAAAAAAAAAAATTGCTTTGCTGCTCAGATCACATGTTTCTGTCACTTTAGTTCTAGTCGAATGAAGTTTTTATCTTCTTTCATTGATGTCAGAGCTGGCTAAAATTAGACCACACTGTTCTTAACCAAGCAAAAGGACTATGACAGCGAAGTAAAGATTTGGTTCGAGACTGGAGATGTCCAACTGGCCTGATGAGTCCTCTTCAGTCCTATCACTGAACATCTGGATGATGGCTCCCTCGAACTGTCAGTGCTCAATGTCTTTAGTTTTGTTTGTCTTGTCGGTGTGTTAGCAGTAGATGCAGGTTACATCTGCTGAATGTTTGACTAATGAATCCTGAATATTCTCTGCTACCTTCTCCTCACCGCTGAAGCCCACTGACATAAAATTCCATTTAGGTAGAATATCCCTGCTTTGTTTTCGCTGATTTAACAGGCAGATTCTCACATTGAAGGAGAAAAAAAAAAAAAAAGCCTAGTGCAGCTTAAAAAGAGCCATTCTGTGAAAATCCCAAACCTGGTAGTTACAATGTAAAACATATTGCTGAGAAGGTCACAGCAGTGTGCCAATTACACGGCTGAATTACACAAACAAGCGCATACACCTGCTGTGTTAAATCTTTCAGCCAACCTTACTTGAGGCACTAAAAGGAAATGAAGCCTTTTCCGGTTAAATTAGCGCTTGTCAGCTGCCAATTAAATGAACGCAACACCCACTGAAGGTTTGGTTTCTCCTGTCTGTATTTTTAGCATTGTTTCAGTCATTCAAGCACTATTAATGACCCTCCTAACACCCCCCCCCCCCCCCCCCCCCCCCCCCCCTTCTCCTCCTCCTGAAGTGAGATAGAGAGCATATCCATCTCTGAAGACAGGAAGACGCTCCTCTCTGTGTCCGTTCAGTGTGGAATTATTCTCAAATTAGTCCCACATTAATCACAGTGACAGCTCAGAATGTAAATGACTCGGTAAAGGAAGGGATTTACTGCAGCCTGTTCAGCCACCAGCAAAGTGCTACAACTACCTGGATTTATGCAAACTCTTTACCTTTTATTTATATGATTATGCTGGTTTTCTTGTGAAGTGATGGCCTGATGGTTTCTGGATTGTTTTTCCTTTCTGTATAATTGAGGATGATTTATACAATGCCGTACTGCGGTGCCACACTGCTGCTCCTCTCTGTTCAGTGTCGAACGATCTATTTAAGAATTAATCTAAACAGGCTGTCAGAGCTGTCTGTTTCCTATCAAAAGTTCAGCATCGATAATGGAGCCTAACAAGTTTGGCAATGGCTCTCCCTCGGTCTGTCAAATTTACGCCACAGCTGACAGTCAGCTGGAATCCATAGCAGATGCTGTGATGAAGGTTATGTTATGTTCCCCAAGAGTCTTTTGCTGCTCTTCCAAAATCTACTTTTGGAAGAACAGAAGAGCTGCCAGTCAGACACTAGGCCACGACAGGCAATTTAATCTCAAGGAGAATGGAGGTCTTCCGAGTCTTTGACAGCATTGAACCAAAAGAGAGAAAAACTGAGTGTTGAGCACAAACCCAATCCGCAGAATCATATATCCTGAACACCATATAACAACATAAGTGATAGATCAATATGCTGATGTTCAAACCAGTGTACATTAGTCCTGTTTTTAGGTACTCGGATGATTCTGAACCAGGCAGATTCCCTCAGGTGTGACTGACCTTTACACTGGACAGACCCAGTCAGAGGAGGTGTGACCTGTAGAGATGATGTGAAGAAGCTAATTTATGGTGCCTTTTAAGGAGCTGATGAAGTGGCTGTTAAATAAAAACCCTCATGGTTTTTTTTTTCCCCCAATCATTATATAGTTATTTCTGTTTTATGTATTACTCCCCATTGCACTGTGCAACAACATATTCATCTGGCTTTGAAATACACTTTGTAAAGCTTAGTTATTTTTCAATTGGTTACGATGTAGGATTAATTGAATCCAGTGATCGTGAATTAAATTAGCTTTCGCTCTACTAGCAACAGGAACGAGGGAACACATTTTTATGAGTGCCTGTAAGGCACCTTACTATATCACCTGTAAGGTTCATCCTCTGAACCCAGAGGATGAACCTTACAGGTGATATAGTATTTTTATATCAATAATAGATAAAATGATTATCTGTATTGTAAAGTGGACACCTGAAGAGATTAAACTAAGTCTGCAGTTTCTCTTCAGCTCTGTAAAGGATTTTAGTACCTTTAAATTCATTGTTTTGGTTTATGACCTGCAATATCCCTTATTTTACTGCAGTGTCTCAGATGACTCACATTAGTTTCAGCAGAGACGTTCTGACACATTCACTCTTTGCTTGTTGGCTCACGAACATTCTCTAGTTGAGCTGGTAAAGAGTAGCTAAAGATATATGCCTCAGATGCTGTTGAGAACAAAGATAGGTAAAAATTGAGCGAATGCTGAGGTGCCAACTGGGTAGATGAGTAGAAACAACAGTGATACAAGCTAATGTTGGTCTGTGAAGAATGAGCCAGAAAAATATTTAGTTTTTAGTTTTTTTTTTCTTCCATTGTTTTGTCATGCTGAGTTTGATAGATGCAGACCTAGCTCTTTTTCTGTTCACCCATGCTCACTCAGACATTATACAGAATATATCATGAACAAGTAGCGATGTAATCTATATATATATATCTCAACTAAAACTGCTGCTAGAACTGTGATGATTTCCAAATAACCCAATTTTCACCTTCACAGATGAATCAACGGATCTGGTCTTTATCGATTCATCAAAGCAGAAGAGAGTAATGCAGGACCTTTCTGTAAATAGAGACTTCCTTTCTTCTGGCCTGAAGTTTGTCTTTTGGAAAACTCTAAATGCTTCTTCTTGAACTTCGTGGATATCTGAAGAGGAGTACATGTAGTAAACAAACTGATCAGTCAACACTTCTCTTTGAAGGACTCCATGTGATTAGCCTTACCCAACCACAGGATTTACTCTGACATTGTACTGCTCATAGTGGAACACAATGATGAACTGCCTATATGTTATTTGTAGAGTATCATGTTCTTTACAGGGGGATTATGCATCAAGTTGACCCGGAGCGTAACAGCAGGTCGGTATGTTGTATGCATTGCAAATATTCATACACATTGTGATTTTGTTTATCCAGATACAATCATTCGCGACACAGCGTCATTCCAAATCCAGATGAAAAGATGTGGCTGGCAGTAGATGTGCGGGGTGATTTTCAAAGACGCACACAACCACATTCATTATTCAGACTTAAAGGACTGCTCAAGTTCAGCAGAGCTGTAACAGGTGTAAAATGATCAAACCAGCTTTTAGTAGAAGGATCAAGTCCTGCTCTCTTTGACCAAGAAAATCCTTCTGATTCTGTTTGTGCATCACAGCTCTGAGTTCACACTCAAAACGACAAAAGTATAAATGAAAACACAACATCTGGCCAGTGACTGGACAACAACATCCCCAAAAACTGTTTTCAACGAGTATGATTTCAGCTGATTTAAACTGATAACCTTTCAATAAGTATCGCTAACACTTCCTCTGTCTGTGTAAGTGATGACATCAGTAATAAACTATGATTGTGTAACGACAGCCTTGTGTCTTTATAGCATGTGCGTGCAAACGGCGACTTCTTGTAATCCAAGCCCGCAGTGTGGATATCACTGAACGTCACCAATACTCTGCATGAATGCACTCAGAGAGTGTGTGCTGATGTGTTTGTTGAATGGTGAACTGAACACAACAGTGTGTGTTGCAGTAATGCACCAAGCATGAGAAGAACTGTGCTTTGTGGTACCTGAGGATTTACAGCAAATTGAAATCACAGCACGTATAGTTAGTGACTGTACTGCAGCCTGTGGTGCAGCTTTGAATTGCTGCATTGTTTGGTTCACCCAGATGAAATGAAAGTTTTCTAAAGTTTTCCATTAGTCCACTTCTTTTTTTCCATTTCCTGCATGATAAAACATTAGTAAGAAGCTGGATTACATGTAAGTTGAGCTCTGTGACATTTCAACTGTCCCACTGGCTTGTGAAGACTGATTGCGTCAAAGCAGTACAACTTGGTGGTCCCATTTAAAAAGGCACCTTCAAATGTCGCCGAGAAATACGACTTTCATATTCTGAATGGATCCTTCATGGCCCGACATCCTAAGATTCACTGTGCACACAGGTAATGACAATAATATGGCACCCAGAGAGCCAGAAAAGACCTTAAAACCTGAAGTCTTTGTGGGAAAAAAAGGGACATTTTGTCGAAGTTGCTAGGCGACAGGAGCTGTCCATCTGCGAGACTGATAATGCAAATTGAAAACCTCCTGGAGGCCAGACCATCATCCTCTCAGGTCAGTCTCACAAAGGGCCCCACCTTACTAAATCTCTTCTTTGTAAAAGGATAAGATATTTACACAATGTTTTCTTGAATTTTAACAATAATCTCTCTACAGTAAACAGTAATGTCGGAGCTGGGGATGGCTGGATAGAAGAATAATTCGCAACAGGGAGCTGTTTGTTGGAGCTGCAAACAATCACATTACAGGTTAATTAATCTGATTCTCTCTTCCAACAAAAGAAACAAAAGAAACAAACAAAAAAAGAGGAACTTGTATTTTAATGACTAAATAAATAAATAAGTAAATAAAATTTAACTTCTCCTTTGCACTCTCCTGCCTATTGGCCTACACCTGTGTCTTTAAGTATACACAAAGTGTAATTGTAGAAGTGTCTTAATTTGATTTATATATTAAAAAAAAAAAAAAAAATGTGCCTGCCACATTTTCAAACTGACAGGAGGTTTGGAAATTTGATAAAGTTTAGAAAAACTTGACCATGAACTAGTCTCAATAATACTGTTTTCCTCAACAACCTTTAATTACGAGTCAGGTCTTATATAAACTCATTAACTTTTTATATTAGACATTTTTTCTGTCCTGACACATGTGTTAGCGCTTGTCCGACTGCATTAGATGATTTTATAATGTGAGTTTTTAAAAATATTTTTATTCCCATTATTTACTCTTAGGTCCGGACTGCTCCACAGATTTAAATGTTTAATGATCTTCTTCTGCCCACGTGCAGTTTCAATAACAGAGAGGAAACAGGATGAAACAAGCTGCTGCTGTGCGATGCAGCTACATGTGTTCATAAAGGCACAGGACCTACTACAAGTGGTCGCGGGCAGCTCACTCGTCACATGGAGCGGCAGAGTAGGATTAGACCTCTGTGGATGGTTTGATTTTGATGGCTCCTGTGGAGTAGTGTGTATAGAAGTGTGTGTGTCCGCATCCACAGAAAACTCTATAGATTCCTGACGAATAATGTTTCAAAGGTTTCAATTCCGCAGTGCTAACTACTGTAGGACTGTGCCACTCCACTCACATCAGCACATCAAATGATATTTTTTATTTTATTTTTTTTTTAAACTGACACTCTTCCTGGCACCTCAATATAACAGTCAGAAGAAATTGGGTTTTATTTGAAACAATGAAAGTCTAAATTGGTATGTTTCCACAAAAACCTGGACAGTTCGTGTCCTGTGAAAGAATATTATCTTTCTGGGACAGTCGCTCAAAAAAGAAACAGGATGGCTGACTACCATATGTATCGCATTTGGTTTGCTCTTAAAATGTATGCATGGTGAACTGCATGAGGCCACACCAACCAATACAAATGCTATATTTATGGTTTTCGTGTTTATGCATCTGGATCAACCTTTTAGAGCGGATGCTACAATACATTTTTTGACTGATCAGAGACATCTACTGCATCTTAATCTAATTCAACACAACAGCTCTGCTACTTAATCAACTCATCAGCCTCTTGCAGTTTACTCAGGTTTTGTTGGCTGTGTGTCAGAGGTGTCGACTCTGCTGGCGACTGTTTACAGGACTGATTTACACTGAAAGGCTCTGATGGAGATTAAAAAGCAGTTGGATTGGATCAGATGGATGAGACTGACAGGTCACATCTGACAATATCTTCTCATCTGTAATCTGATCCCATTGTATATGGAAAAAACATGAATTTACCGATCATTGTTCCAGCTTTTAGAGCCTAACAAAATATGAACTTTTCAACTCAAACGTCCCGACCCGCATTACTGCAGCAGCTGAAGTCACAGTGAAACGCTCTGATGTAAATCAGCAGGCAAAATGGTCACTCCATTTTGAAACACACCTACAGATTTGTTTCTGCTCATGGAGTTTCTTGTTAAATTGTTTCAGATGATGGTCTTTTTTTTTTTTTTTTTTTTTTTATACCCCCTCAACAGACACTCCTCTTGTTATGATCATGTTCCCCCACTCTGTGTTCAATCTGTTGTCTATGAAAAATCAAACAATCCTGTGGATGATGACTTTATTCTTGCTTTGTTCTCTGAGGGGGGAAATGGTACAATACAGTCACTGCCGTTTGGCAGCAATTTCCTAGGCAGACAGGAAATGACAGCAGGTAGTTTCTGCTCAAATGAAAATGTTCTATCAAACCATTTGGACTACAGAAATTCATGTCCAATTATCTACCTGGCATTGATGATGCTGTAACCATGGTTACTGCACAGCGATTATTTCATAAGTGCTTATCAAATTGCTCACACTTTGATGTGCTCTGATGCTCTCAGGGTACTTCTAGTTGTTCGGGGAGAGTTGTGAGTGTGAAAAGTCAAACAGCAGAGTTAAAAGTGATGATTAGAGAAGATTATTTCACAATATCGTTTCTAGCAGCTCTAAGTGACAGAGAAACACTGGGTGTCCTGGCGGCCTGCTGCTGATTGTGTGATAGTTCACATTACACGACATGAGATAGTGTGAGGTACTTATCTAGAGTCTACGTGTTAGCTGCAGTAGATTCAGATCAGCAGGCTGTCAGTTTAGTGAAGCATCAGGAGAGAAGTTGAAGCTGAGTGATGTGCTGCTGTGGACAAGGACATCAACAAAAATGTGTTTTCGCCACTTAAAGCCAATATCAGTTTGTGAACTACCATATTCCTGCCCAACCACCATATTTACTCTTGTGTAGAGACTTACGGCAGCTAAGGCTTATTTTTGTGGATGTCCCAGTTCACAGCAAAAAGGGCTTTTTAAACTGCCAGATAAAGTGGTGGAAATATTCAAAACAAAACATACACATCAACTGATTTTAGCTTTTTTATGTGCGTGTTTTAAAATGGCCTCATCTAAAGTAGCCTGCCGTCAGTCACTGAGCCTCTGTGCCAGCGCACAACAGCAGCCTGATGCTAAACTCTGACAGGTAATACACTGGGGCAATAGAAGAGACAGGCCCAGTTTACATAACCTGAACTGCTACTCCAACGGACAAAAACTGCAGCTCATCCAATGATCACTACATTCTGGCTCCAAAAGTGAGTCAGTCCACATAGATTCATTCATTCATCTTCTCCCGCAGGGGCGGGGTACACCTTGGACAGGTCACCAGTGCATCACAGGGCCAACACACAGAGACAGAGACCAACAACCACTCAAACTCAGACCAGCAGACAATTTAGAGCCACCTGTTAACTCAAATATGCATGCCTTTGGACGGAGTGAGGAAACCCACACAGGCAAGGGGAGAACATGAAAACTCTGCACAGAAAGGCCCCAGGCCGGGAACCGAACCCGCAACAGCACTAACCACTATGCCACCGTGCTGCCCAGTCCACCTAGATTCTCATGTTAAAAAGTACAACTTTCCAGCTTATTCTTGTCGGACTTATTTGCTCCTTCATGGGGACTGTACAGGGGCTGAAAACTTTTATAACTCTCCTGTTTAAATGTTAATAAAGGTTTCAAGCTATCCATAATGGAGAGTGTGGCCTCTGAATGACAGGTGGGTGAGCCTATTCCTGCCCCACACACAGCTTAATGGCAAACTAGGAGGAGTCAGGCGCTGCCATGATGGCAATGGCAAATGACGATGGCAAACACCCTCCTAGCTTCAAAACCTATAACTCTGTCCATCTTCATTTAAAGTCTGTGATCCTGTCCTGTCTTTGACCCTTTCATCAATAAATATCTGCTCCGACTATTTCATTTCCTAATTTCTGAGTATTACACATAATTCCATGGTCTAGATGAGAGGCTCTTAAATGATCTTAGCTGAGGACCCCAGTGAGAAATTAGCTTTCATTGCTCTGGGACATAGACTTATTAAAATATTTCATACCCTTGCCATAAAGGGATCCAACAGCAACAAGCCTGTAAGTAAATTTGGATCTCAACCCACAGTTTAAAAAGCAGTGAAGGCAGATCACTGTGGAGAATTTTCCATGCTTTTTGTTGCACTGCTGACACCTCTCATTTTTTAAATGCTTCTCTTTGGGAAACAACATGAAAAAATGTTTCCAGAATGATGTAATCAAGAGGTTTTTGAACTGCAGATGCTTGAGAGACACAGAAATGGAATACTGCTCTTGTTTCTGTAGTTGTTTTTTTTTTTTTTTTTTTTTTTTAAACATACCTTGGTTTTCACTTTGGAGACAGAGCCTTTACACTTGCTATAGACACTGCTGCCTGTCAAACATGGTTACAGTGAGTGACTGTGTTTCCCAGCCTGCTGTTCTTTTCCAAACATTGAGTCTGTGACGTGTGTTTCACCAAGAACAGAAGACAAGTGCAGCCTGAAGCGTCTCTCATGTTCGATGAGCGCTGAGCGCTTCGAACATTGAGCTTCACTTTTCTCCACATCCTTTGGCGAAATGACAAACATTCACAGAGAATCAAAGTTAGCTACACTGCTGGCCTTGGTACGTCAAAGCACATTTCCAGGGTCAATGGTAGACTCCAGGTTTGCCTTTGAGTCCCTTTAGGAGTCAAGGGAGTGTTCGGGGGCGGGGAGCTGAAAACAAAACCTTGCTTTCAAAGCTTTGATTTCTTTCAACGGATTTAAATGAAGTAAAGGCAGGCAAGTGTCTCTCCCTCTTCTTCTTCCTTTTTTCTTTTTTGCTGCAGTCATTACAAGAGCACATCAAAGGAATCTCACCCTCACACCATATGCTATATAGTTTCATAATCTAATGAGGGTTTTGTAATTACACAGTCCACCAGGGGAATAGAGCTCATTGATTCTCTGGGAAAAGAAATTTCATTACACAGACTCCCAGTAAACCATCGATTCTATCAACAGCTTTGTACTTTAATTTCATTTGATCGTGTTACATAACAAAAAGACTCGTCAGGACCACATGTTACAGAGAATTACAGATGTGAATAATATCACACTGATTTGGCGTCTTCCAAAGCATTCCAGACCGGAAGACAGATGTTGAGAGCATCACGGCATTCAAGATATGTTTCATCGATTTATGTGAGCAGAAAATTACTGTTGGGAATAAGACATGTCTATCTAGGTGTGATATAGACCTAATGACTGCTGCTTTTTTATGGACATCCCGCACATCCTGCATTGGGAAAGCACCTCATTCATCCATCAAGCCATCAAAAGACAAATGAGACACTCGCTGTAATGGAATTATTTATATACTTATGTTGGTTTGGGAAAGGCTGCCATTGATAGCGAAGTGTAGATTCACAGTTGCCTTGTGTTCATATCCTTTTAAGTAAAGCATGGGAAACCTAGTCTTATCTACACATCTATCTGCCTCAAAGGAAGATATGACAAACATTTGGTGCAGTACAGTATGCATTTGTTAACCAATACATCCAGCACAGCAAAACTGGCACCATGCTCTTCGCTTTGTTTCTGCTCCAGACTACATTCTCCAGCTTCATGCCATTTGTTGCCAGGCAGATAGTAACAGTGCGTTCCTCTACAACAAGCTGCTTGTGAAAATGAAGCTGATGAGGTTTGTGACTGTGACTGTGAGGGCGACGATTCTTAGTAGTTTCACAAAGATTAAAGAAATATTGATTAGTGCACCTTTACTCACAATATTTTATGACTTGTATGTATGGAGTCAAAACAGTCTCATAATGAATGAACTCTCACGGGGCTTTTCCGTTGGCGACCGTCGTCATTATGGCAACAATAAACAACACGTTTCTCAAAGGCGGCATGTAACATACGGTCACATAGTTTATGTTCATTCAAACATTTAACTTTGCTAAGCAGGACGCTTCAACTGATTTACACCGAGGGGATAGTCAGATAAATGTCAGGTTGAGTTGATTAAGTCTCTCCATGCGGTTGGCTGAAAGCAAACACACGTGATTGGCTGATGAATCTGTCAATCAGAAACATACATTTGATTGACAGCTTTAACAGCCAATGGTGACGTTGGTTGACCTGCGACGTCAGGTCAGTCTCAAAATTCAACGTACAGATTTCGTAGACGCACATTCAGAAATTCGTATGCTCCGTGAATTTATATTACAAGTGTGCCTCAAAATTACATTTGTGAAGTCCGAAATACAACTATGAAACAAAGCATGTGCATTCATGAGTCTGAAATATGACTACAAAAAAAAAAAAAAAAAAAAAAAAAAAGCATGTGCATTCGTGAAAAGCCCCGCGAGAGTTTATTCATTATGAGACTGTTCTGACTCCATATGTATAAAATAGGTTCAATTTGGTCTTAAGGTAGACCTCCTGGTCTTTGACAGTATTAATACAGAACCTAGACCTGATTCATAATCAAGGTATCAAAGGTCTCAGGTTTAGAGAAATGATAACAGTCTCTATTCAGAAATTGAGCCTTAAAACCAGGTCAGGATTAGTGGAACTTTGTGATGTCACAACATCATCACCGCCCTCGGTCACACCCTCAAGTCCAACCCACCTGGACCCACTATCCAACCTTCCTGGATTTGGTATCTCTGAGCATTTCCCTGACATCTGTTATATATAACTCAAGCCAAAGGGGGAGGTGATGTAAAACTATATTTAGATGGTTTTTGGTTCTTAAAGTCAAGAAAAATTTTACCCTTTAAGATTGCAATCAAATCTGTCGGATGCTTTTTATGAAAACTGAAATTCACCCTCTGTTGACATTTGCATTCAGTCCTTGTGTTATAAAGCTCCTGTAATCCAATCTGCCTCAAGCACAGGTGAGGACAGGGGACAAACCAGTCATTGAGGTAAAATTAGCCACAACCCCCACAGGTTCAAAGACTTCATCATAACATCATAAATGGCCTTGTTCCTATTAAACTTGTGAAAATGGAGGTGATGGAGACATCTGCTCCCATTCTGTACTTTAAATATAAAACAAATATGAATATTAAATTACCACTCTGGCAATTCATTCTTAAAATTACACATCATCCATATTGTAAATGAGCACACACCCACTCTTTGCCCCCAGTTTGTGCATTTTAATTACTTCTGATGGGTGAGGTGGATTTTAATCTGGCATGAGCAAGATTTTTGCACGGTGTGTTTTTCTTGGCTCAGATTAATAGTTGATTGAATTGTTATTTATTTATTTTAGTCCATTTCCATTTTTGGTGTTGACACAGTACCTGTTCCTGCACTGCATTTCCCAGAATTCTCCTGTCAAACAACTGTGAAGGTGTAGGTAGGGCGAATGTTTTAGTGATTAAATTAGAATTCCTGTAAATGTGTGACTTAAAAGTCGAAAAAGAAAAACTTCACAGGGTTTAAATCAGAAACTTAAGTCAATACTTGAAATTAATTTTTAATCCACGGTGTCTTGGTTTTCCTGCAGCTGCGAAAAGCTGGAATAGAAAATAAAAATGGTTGGAATAACTATGAGGCATTACTCTATTTAATCAACAAAAGCTATAGTTTCACCCAAGTACTGTAATTGGCTGAAGACGTGTCGGCCATACTGATGCTTGCTACGCACACTGCTGTAAAGAAAACTCTTCAATCAGATCACACTCTGTTGTAACTGCTGCATAAACGCTGCAACACCCCGAGGACAGTCCTTCCTTTTATTATCATTATAGGTGCTACAGTGATGCATTGCTGTTGTATCCATTAATGTCATTAAGACTGCCCTCAGGAGAGTAATCGCTATATTTAGTTATCGGAAATTTGATGAGGAATACATCCCTGAGCACGTACACTGGACCTGAGCTGACGTTATCAACAGTATCCGGTGCTTTTCTCACACCAATAAAACTGAGACGTCTCTAATTAGCACTGAGATGGATCAGCGTTCCCCTGAGCTCTGTGAAGTATCCCTCACAGCGCTGTGTTAGATTACATGTGGATAAGATAAAGGAATCATAAGAGATTCACCTCTGATATAATACTTTACTTGCTGTGCCTCTTCAAAGACAGCAGCCCCCCCCCCCCGATCAAAATCCCATCGCTACCTCCTCTGATCTCAAAAAAGGCCAGGCAGGTCAGACACTGGGTCATCTGAGACTTCCAGGCCATGATAACATTGACAGATTAATGCAAGAATTGTGGTGTTCGACATCATCATGATCGCAACAAACAACAAGGTGACGCAATCACACAACAAAACCCTCCACATAGAAGATGCATTTAGTGACACCTGAAAACTAACAAAGCCCTGTTGAGGGCTGCCGCTGCTCTGTGAGCACATAGTTATTTTCCACTTTTCCAGTCCATGTCCATGGCAACAACGAGGGTCACGTTGAAAGAAACAGTTGTCTCGCAAATTAAAATTGCAATTTTTTTCCCCCATTTTAAAAAAAAGGTGTAAAGTAAAACTGGGTATTCAAATACACATGCATGGATCAGCACCAGTTTCCAGCTTGGCCACATAAACAATGTTTATTGTTTTCTAAACTAATTATATCACATCACAACCTGTCACTTTTTTTTAGGCTACGGTTCAAAATGATACAAGGGTCAGTGGCCAAAGTAGGCCAGTTACATTCATAGATATGGCTGCTTGGAGTTAGAACACATCAAGCCTTTGCATATATTTACATGCATTAGTTACCATCATATAGTATTTTTCAAGACTTAAATAGCCCTCAAATGATTAACTGGTGTGTTCAGATGTTGGATGTTCACATGGCCTTTTATTTGCTGCTTTTTGCTACATGTATATTCCAAGTCTGTCAACACACCAGGCCTGAGTTTACCCCTAAGCATCAGGGAATTTGAGACGGCTCAATGACATGACACACAATGTTGATGTTTAGAAATAATGGTCTGGGCCCACAAATGCAGACTTGCAGGTCTGTTTAGCTGTCTGGCTGAATTCAAGCACTTGAGTTGGGTCACTCACACACAGTACAGTGTGCATGCAGAGCACACTTTGCTGTAATGCAAAGTAATATTGTCCCAAATCAACACACCTCCAGAGGTCACTGTGACCTGTCCCACAAAACACAGACTGCATGAGACATGTGACCTAAACGTGGGTCACATGCTTGTGAAGTGTATTAAACACACATTCGATCTAATGACCATCAGAGGTTGACCTCACTGGTTGTAAAATTTTCACTCGATTAATCATCTTTTGAATGATGGTCCCATTTAGAGGAAAATAGAATGTAAAGCATGGGATGGATTAGGGGGCATGGCTAAAGAGTGATTGACAGACTGTGCGACACAATCGGGATAGAGTACAGAGCAGGCTAAATCCACTTATCGCTCCTCTTCAGCTCCACCTTCTCTTCCAAATATGGTTCATTCTGGTTTAAGAAAAAAAAAAAAAGAAAAGAAAGGATGAAGTCACTTGGTCGTTTTCAATGTCAAATACTCATCTGAACCATTTCTGGCACACGCACACAGAAAATCTTCTAGCTGTCAATCAAATTCAGAGCACAACAGCCCATGGTGGCATATGGGCCAATTTCAAGTCACGGAGCCGGGGTGTGTACTCTGGATACTTCATTTGTTCTATGGGCATACAGATAGATTTGAATGTAGCATCCAGATTTAGCTTTGCTGTGACACGCACGGAGGTTTAACTCAGTCCTGTTTCTTGCCATCACATTGATGATCACCAAATGTTGACAAATTACCTTCAACCTTCATGTACCTGTGACATTGCCTTTCAATGCATACGTACATTCAGTTCTTACAGCTAATCTCAACTGCGGTTTTGGTCAGTGAGCCATTTTGAGGGCAATCAGCAAGCAGGAAAGCAATCTGGAGATACATGGCACGAACATTAACGTGAATGTTAATTTTCTATGACAATGATTCACATCAGCACCAGTTTTGTGGGAAACTATTTGTCAAAGCCTTTTCTTTCAGAGAAGTGAGCAGCTATGCATTATCCTCCAGCCATATTAGAGACGCTCCGATACAATGAACACCTCTGAGTCTGGAGCTGCATAGTGTCTGTAGAAATTATTTTCCCTCAGCGCTGTCTCTCCATTGTTTGCCCACTGACACACATTTCTGATTCTATTGTGAAGCTAAAAATTTGTTGAAAAAAAAAAAAAGGTAAAAACAGGAGCCGTTTAGACGCCGCTGAGCATCACATCAGTAACAATGCTGGTGAAAGGATGATTTGAGTGAGCCATCAGTGTCATGTTACCTGTGTGCAGTGTGGACAGGCAGACATCTGCTACATAAAGAACAGCCTCCAACAGCTATGTGCTTTGCTGCTGCGTTTCCAATCATGGCCACAGTTTTAGCATCTGAGCCAGGGATGAATTTGCCACGATAAAACCCAACAACAACACATGGAGATTGACAATAACCAAATAACGCAAGTGAGAAAAACCCAGGCTTTTCATGAAAGCCAGCCATTTCAATGACTGTCAGATTTCTGGAGGCTCATCAGAAATGAACGAATGTGTCTTTTGTCCATTTCGTCAACATCTTTGTTTCCTGACAGTGTCTTTCTCCCACTGATCCAAACATGTCGTCTTGCTTTGCCTCTGGATTCATCAAAGCCCGGCTGACATCTGTTCTCCCAGTGTGACTTGCTGCCGTATCTGCCAGGATAAAGAATCATAACTACCAGAATTTCTGACTGTTTCCTTGTGGCGACTTCACTAATGAGGAACGAAGTATTGAAGCCTCTGTGTACATTGTATTCTTTACAGTTTTCACACTTATAGGGTTCCAGTCACAAGGCAATTCATCTGTGACTGTATTGCAAGATGAAATGACCTGTAACTTCAGCACAAAGAACCTTCACTCTGAGGTACGGGAAGAAGAAAAAAAAAAAAAAAAAAACAATAGCACAATCCTGGACCCTCAGTGTTCAGCAGCAATGGTCCCCGTTTCATCTCAGGGCTGCTTTTAACCAGATAAACCCACTACTGACAGTGACCTGAGATGAAAGTAGGAGACACAAAGCCAGCAAGAGTTCAGGGAAAGTTCCTCAACACCCCGCCTACCCACCCAATCACCCCGCCTAAAGCTCTCTCAAGCCCAGCCTCGCTGCTGCTTTGAGATAGGAGGGTAGTGGGTAAGGTAGTGGGTAAGGCAGCAGAATGCGGCAGTGGACTAGAAAAGTTCCTTCGTCTCTATTCCAACTTTGTAGTTGATCCCGCAAGGAGGCCTTGCCAGAGATGCCGGGATTGACAGCTCTAATCTTGTCAAGTCTCTTCGTCTCGCTCGAACTTGGCCTCTTCTTTTGTTCTTTAAGCCCTGGATTCTCCGTTTTCTACATCTCTATTTAGACGCAGCACTGGCTTCTGCTGAGGTTGGGGGTTTGGGGGGGTGCTGCGGCAGCCACAGGAGTGCAACAGGTCAAGCAGCAGGAGTTCATTGTAATCTAAAGTGATAACCTGCTGACCCATGTGAATGATTGGAATTTTAAACAGAAATTATGTCATAAAAATGAAATATGAAACAAACAAAAAAAAAAAACATATGCAAAATTTGCCATATAATTTTGCTTATTTAGTCTTGGTAACCTATGGTTTAATGGCTCTCGTTCGAGCCGTCTAATCAGGGATGCAAGTTGATTGTACTGAGATACCTGCACTAGTGGTACCCTAGGAACTAGTGCATTCATAACATCTGTCTGGCTGGAAGCTAATTTCTTTGGTCTAACACAGGACCATTTGTTCACAATAAATAGCCTTTTTTGAAAGGGTTGAGCAGAGGTGATTCCAAACAGAAAAGGTCTTTGTGTTTTTCCTTATTCACTTCATCCGCTAATGGAGAAGGTTCCAGCTAACAGTTGTATGACTACAGTGAGTACTACAGTCAGCACGATGAACAAAAGCATTTTGTTAGAGTTTTCTTGTCATGAATGCTTGCATTATTACTATTTACCTAAAGCTGCTTACTACGGTGACATTTCATTAAGAAAGACATGAACCTAGACTCTTTCAATAGCTTCTTTCTTTCCTCATTTTGGCATTCGCATAACCTCGCTGAAAAGAGCTTAGAGCTTTTGCTACAGAGAGAAGGCAAAGAGAACAATAAAGACTCATTTTGGGCAAGTGTCAATCCAGGCAATCACAATCCCATAGGCTGTTGAGACCCTATTGAAACATCTAGGATTTAAAGCAGGCAGGCAGAAGCCAGCTCTGAAACAGAGTGATCTGATGCAGTGTTTCCAGCAGAGCTGCAGACTTAATCTGCTTCCATTAAAAAGGAGCATCTATCGTTCTATCATAACAGAGTTATTAGATTATTCCACTCTCCTAAAGTTGACTTTCCCACATCAGAAAAGTCATCGTTGTGAAATAGCAGCCATTTTTAAATTGGTAATTCTCTCTCTTAGAAAAAAACAACAAAGCATAACCTTAAAATATTAAGACCCAGTCCGCCACATGTTCGTGTCTCATCCAGAGAAACTAGATGCATCATTCTCATGAAATAGACAGCATAAATGTGAAGCGCGGCAGTGATGTCAGCATGAATAACCACTCCAGTGAGCCAATGTTTGCTATTAGACATACTGTATAACACAGCCGCACCTCATTAACAGAGTTAGTTAGATAACATGGTTGCTAATGAACATTTCCCCTGCTGCTCCAATCAACATATGGGGGAGTGACAGTAAATCTTGACCCCCGCTTACTAAGCCTTTGTTCACCGTCTATTCATGGGCTGATGAAGCAGTGGGATTTATTACAGACGTGGCTCTGCAGCTCTGATCCTCTCTCCAGCAGGGAGCCTGTTTGTTTTGAAGAAAGAAACCTTGGCTGTGATACATTAATGCGCTCACGGCTGTGGCCCGCTGGCTTGCTCAACGAGTGTGCCACAAGGTAAGCACCTGTAAGCATCAGCCAAATGACAGGGTATCCACCTCATCTTCACAAATACCAACATATGCACAGCAGCCTGGCTGCAGGCAGGAAACCAAACCCAGCCGGTAGAAACAGTTCCATGGCTCACCATCTCCATATGACCAGAACCAAACTGCCTGGACGTCATCTCCAGTCACCTATACTCAACACATGAATACTGTGAAGTCGTGTTTAGATCCCTGACTTAAGTAAATACTACTCTGGATCATAAACCATTACTGTTTATTTCTAAAGAAAACCTGAGTCCCAATGGTTCAAATTATATCTTAAATCTTGTAGTAACCGCCTCGTGTTTGGTAGGTGAGATATTACGTTTTCAACATCGCTGAAAAAGATAACATTGTTCCCATATTTGTGGAGATAAGACGCTGCTGTAATTCAGTCAGCTTTTCTGCTGCACTGGATGTTTGGCATGTGTTCCGGCAACAAGTGCCTTACATGCAAAATTGAATTTTAATCATGCTGTAGTCACAGCTCTGCATAGTCATTATTTTGTCAGTCCACTATTTTGAACCATGAAATCTTGTTCACACACTTCACCCTTCGTTTGGTGCCATCAGAAGGTTTTAACATCTCTAATAGTAATGCTTATGAGCAGATGCACAAAAAGCAAGTGTTATTCTCATCCATGTCTTTATTTAGCATTAATTGTTAGCTTGCATTTCACTCTAATCACCTCTGTGAAGCCTCAAAAAGCTGCTTGCATGGCTGTAGACTTCACAAGCTACACCCACAGTGAAAGATTTTAGTTCTGAAACTCGCTTTTCTTGGCTTCAGAAATTTCCAGCACTTTTTTTGCAAATTCCTGTTTTAATAGCAATCTGAGCGGGTAAAAAGCACGATCTATGGAAATTCTGATGTAGATGTCCAAGCTCACACCCACATCCCTTGGTCAACTCTAATGTGTAATCATTGAGGCAGTAATCACCGGTTCAGACTGAACACAGAACTCTAATGACTGCTGTCTGTTATTAAAACTTCATGGACATGTCCATGAGAATTAAGGCAGTGGATAGCTCCAACTGGCTTGCAGGCTGAATCTGGATGATACTGTCAGAATGAACAGATGCCTCAGTAAATTGAGAGCCTCTCTCATCTCAGCGCTGCTCCTAGTTAAATCCAGCATGTGTAGGCCATCCCCCCTTTCTTCCTCAGCACTTTACAGGAAGGAAGGAACCAGGCCTGCTGCTGGCTAAAGATGACAATCAGATCTTGACCACGAGTGCTGATGCAGTGTTGCTGCGTGTGTGAGCCACGCAATTGTGTCAGGCAACAGGAACTGTCTGGCCAAAGCTGCAGATGGCGTTCGAAGCCGTTGGCACTCTGCAGTCACTTAGGCTCAAGAAGCGCTCAGCTCCAACACCGTCTTCATTGTGATTAAAAGTTGAAGCAAACATCTGCAATCTAACATACAATATTGTACAAATATTATTCCGGCCAGCATTTCATGTGTGTTGTTGGAAACTTTGTCAACTGCTGTTTCCAACCTCACTGAATGGTTCAATAACGCATAATCACACTGATTGATGGCTTTACTTTGCATCTTTTTTGCTTTATGCAGTTTTTGTAGACAGAAAATGACATTTATTTTCCACCTGGATACTTAAAGCTGCCCTGATCAATAGTTTTATTTTACAACTGGATCAATGACCATGTAATGAGAAGGGTGCCTCTCCTGGTAACAGCAGCCACAAATGATCACTACCACTCGCTACATCTGAGGAACTGCAGAGTCTTTTCAATTCTTTTAGCTTCATAGTTTTGGTTTGACGGCTACTCTTTGTAATATCAGGCACAGGTGTCATCAGAAAATCTATTGTAGGCTGCTTACTCATAGGTGAGCAGCATACAGTAAGTGGCTGGGGAGTATAAGGCAGCTGCCTGATACTTTTCTCAGGGACTGTTGGAGACCAAAACAAAGCTAATAGGGCAGGCTCACTGGACTCCTTGAGTGCACAGACAACATGGCTCCATGAAAATACTGATGTAGCTATGCGTCAGCTGGATGCAGCCGTTTGGTACAAAATGAAACATGGTTTGCTTCAGTCTTCAGTTTTGAGATGTAAAGCTAATTTCTGTACAAATGGACAAGAATTAAAGACAGAATAGGGGAGGGTTGATGAACTTGCTGTTCCTATTTGTGTTTCACTGTAATACGTAAAATAATGGCCTCATGACGGTGATAAGAGAAGAAAAGGAAACGAGTCATTAAAAGATGCACAGGGATTTTTTTTTTTTTTTTTTTTAAATCGTATTATTCGATTGAGCATTCATTCATCTTCTACTGCTTATCTGTTTCCAGGTCGCGGGGGTGCTGGAGCCAATCCCAGCTGGGCGAAGGCAGGGTACAACCTGGAAAGGTTGTCAGTTCATCACAGGGCCAACACACAAAGACAGACAGAGACAAACAACCACTCGCGCTCACAATCAGACGTACGGACAATTTAGAGTCACCGACCCTAGACATTCATGTCTTTGGACGGTGGGAGGAAACCGGAGTACCCAGAGGAAACCCACGCAGACACGTTGAGAACATGCAAACTCCGCACAGAAAGGCCCCAGGCCGGGAACCGAACCCACAACCTTCTTACTGTGGGGACCCAACGCTAACTGTCCCACTGCGCTGTTAATTGAGCATGTGATTATTTATTTAAACAGCTTATGCTCGGAAATTAATTTTCTCCTCTGCAATTTCTAATTAATTTATGATTCATAAATTAGGGCAAAATGGCCCTATTGAATTTTCTACCTTTTCATCTTCTGTGCTGCCTTGTGAATACTCTTAAAACAGTGGAGACAGATCAAAGTATAACCTAAACCTTGTGATTTCTTCAACACTCTAGCTACTGCTCCGTCCTCTCGCAGTCGTCACACTCATGTTCCCTGGGGTTTTTTTTATTGTCTCCTTATCATACACTCTGCCTCTGCTAGGGACAGGGAGTCAAGAAAGTTCAATGGGGATGGCGGCACCTCATGGAAACCAATTACTCACAGGTTCCGAAGGCTTCATTTCAGTGCTGGAGCTTTTGATATTCCGTGATGAATTACCCCAAGCAAATGAGAAGGGAGGGGGGAGGGGTGACAGAGAGAGAGATGGAAAGAGAAATCCAGGAGGAATTCACTGCCTTAACTCCCTCAGGGCATTCAGTGTGTTGGTGGAGTACTGTAGGTTTCTCTGGCAAGAAGCGCCATCTCCTCTCTTCCACCCACACGAGTCTAAAACCGAACAAAGTCCCAGCGGAGGAGTTCCTTCATCTCGCCACAGTGTGCGCCTTTTTCTGTAGCACACCTCCTCTTAATTAAACAATGGCAAGCGCTGAAATTGTTATTTGACAGAGTCTATGGAAACTTTGTTGGCAGAGAGGGGAAAAAAAGAGAGGCTGATGCTTATCTCTCAGGATACTAGTTCATTAAGCAAGGAAACAGACTGAGCTCATTCTTGTAACGAGCTGACTAGGAAACAGAGGGCTCAAAGTGCGGGGTTGGAGACAGGCTGGAGTTGAAAGCAAGTCCAGAGTTAAAACCAGAAATCCACAAAACACATGCAGAGGTACAGAATCGTTAGGCTCGATCAGGGAATCCAAAAAACACAGCAAAGGGTCAGAGCATGGGGGAAACTCACAGAAAAGAATATGCACTGAAAACAGATGATTTGGCGCAGAAGGGAAAGAGGGCACGACTTACATACACAAAGGGGCGGGGAGACAACAAAAAACTGGTGAAACACATGAGGGTAAGCACAACGGAGGGAAACTTGACAGGAAGTGGGGAATGATGAGGACAAACTGCCAAAATAAATCAGGAAGTGCACGGATAACTAAACAAAATGGAGCGAAACAGACAATAAGCAACTCAACAGGGAAGTCAAGTCATTGTGGCTTACGTGTCTCAGTTTTCATGGTGGCCAAGATCCTTTTTCTGTCTCATCTTTTATCGAGCAGAGAATACATCATGATTCAAACAAAGGAGGAGCAGATCTCCAGAGACAGGAAGCATCCAAACCAGACTTAAAATCATTCTCTTCATCAGAACCACTGGAATTAAAATGGAGGTTAAGCTGCAGCACTGACTGAGCTCATTACACATGTACACACAGTGTACATCACATCCCGTTCACGCAGCTCACTAATCTACTTAAGGCAGAATTTTGTTTACAGTACACAAACATTGCACAATGAGCGATGTTTGTGTACTGTAAACAAAATACTATGACCCATTGTGATTGGAATGATGTAAAACACAGACGTCACCACCGCGCAGCCTTCTTAATCAATTCACCTGCATCTGACACCTCCTCGCTGACCTGCTGCAGCTCATACTGTACATATGTCCACTGTTGCTACTTATGTCAGGCCGGTCTCATGACGCTTCATCAACTTTTGTAAAACACCATCAGTAATAATAATTACACCCAGTCACTGAGCAGTGAAGAGTTCACAAAGAGAGAGATAGAGCAAGAGAGAAACCATACTTGAGACCTAATTTACTATTGACATAATAAATATAAATATTTCTGCTCCATTTTGTAAATTGAAAAATATATACATATACAATGGAACTGAAATGAGAATTTTATCGTTTTTACTTGTTATCTCCATATTTTTATTTTGCTTGGTGGAGCATTTTCTTTTCAGATAAATATGGTGTCCAAATTCATAAGTAGTCCAATTCCTGTTACATCATCAATCAGTGTTAGCAGGTAACAAATGACCACTCTGATGGTTTGTGAGGATGATCTGGGATGGAGCCAAATTCTTGGGATGAATTATTTTCTCATTCTGTCTTTGCACACATGGGTAGATTAGTGGTATTCATATGCATCAGTAGACATTTCTGTGAGACTTCAGTACCCTTATGAAGACATGCTTCGTTTGGGGTCAGTTTAAGATGCTCCCATTTATTATTACTTATATGACTGGGAGCACTGTAGTCGTGGGATCATTAAGTGACATGCAGGATAAAGAGCAATAGTAGTAATTAATATTAAGAAGTAGCAAGAACTACAGGTAACAGTTGAGCCTAAAAAATGAGTACCAGTACTACCAGACCAACATTACATGACAGCAGAGGCTAAATGATGCTTGGTAAATATTCAGCAGGCCTTCCTTCCAAACAGAGGAGTCCAGCCGCTTTTCATATGCCACATTAATTCGCTGTTTTTTGTAGACGATACAAGTATCAAACTCCGCCTTTAGTTCTGTTTATCTAAGCTGCCATTTGCAGTGAACTGTCTGCATGGATGAAGGAGCAGCAGCTGCTGAGCTCAGAAAATCTGAGATAATGTGGTTAGACGACACATTGTCCCATTAGACATGCTAATGTTTCACATGTGCATATTGTGCCAGGAAGCCTCAACCGCCTGGGATGAAAATACAGCTAAGATAGAAATTACGGGCTTCATATATGAAAAACAAAAGTTCATTTGCTTTAAATCAAACTCCCTGATAGTAATTGAACGGACAAGGTTCAGGAAGCATCAACTTACTCTAACCAATCAGGAACCACCAATTTCACACCGGGCTCCTTTGTGACATGTCAATAATGACTTTTAATTCAGTGTGAAACTGCATTCAGTGAGGTTTCTATTGTTTCCCATTAATTGTGCTTTAAGCAGAAAAGTCTGTGTGATAAAAGCTTGATTCCTAACTGTTTAAACTTAGGGTTACGCTGGACATGGAGGAGTGCTCTGCAGATTCTGGTCGACATCTTCACAAAATGTGATTTATGCTCATGGTGCAGTGAGGAGCTCAAATCTTTAATTACCGTACAAATTACTGGCCACTGTAATTCATCAGTACACAAGCTCCAGGACCTCGTTTCCACACTAATTTAATGAATAATTGCCTTGTTGGAAAACCTGCCTCTCTTAGTATAATGGCAAAGGCCTTTCAGAAGAGGGCCACTGGAACGTGGAGCAGAGTTCACACGGTCGGCCAGAGCTTCAGCCGCTACCTGCTTTTAATGAAACTCATGACACATGGAGATGAGCCAGCTTTAATTGCATCAATGCTCACATCTTTATGCTGCAGGGAATTCAGCCATTGTGAAAGAGGTTCCCTGGGATCTCTGTTGCTGTTCTGTTCTGATTCACGCAGCACGGGATGAAGGAGGCTCATTGACTTTCAGCATTCATTTGTTCCCAATTTGAACGAGTCCACTCACCGCAAACTACTGTCAGTATTGGTGAGATAAGGCGGAGCACAAAGTTTACAAAAAGGACTGTATTCTGTGCATCAAAAATATCATGATTCGTTGTTGTTTTTCTCATCTGATTAACTTTAATCACGACACCTCAGTCTTGTGTGCAAATATCTCAGTCAGAGACAAGATCTTGAGCTTGATACTCTGTGAGAGTGCAATCACTGATTACAACGTCACAATCCATATCTTTACCCATCGAGACCCACAAACATAAATCCAATCCTTTCTGTATTGATCCAGCCCTTCATGTTAAGTCCACTTCCTTCAATACAAATATAGGAACCCAGAGGAGAGCTGGTCCAACTTGCTGACCTTCACTCGCTCCAAAAACACAAGATCCAGGAACCGTGGACTTGAATCCAATCAATTACTCAGTGGCTTAATTGATTTGCAGAAGTAATCACTGGGCACACGTCCACCAGGGCCAACTATTTGATGTTTTAATAAATGGTTTTACAGCAGAACTGGACGAGCGGATCGATCCAGCCTCCGTAACCTTGATTATAGCACAACTTGGGAGAAAAACAGCGGTATAGCAGCAGGATGAGACTTGATTGGTCAGGCTTACCTTTATTGTTTACACTGGGGTGTTGTATGGCGGTGAGGTAAAGATCAAAGCTGACCACATGACTCGATTTCCTCTTACTGGAAGAAAACTGAGAGCAGACACTGACTGTACATCTTATAACACCGCATAAGATGCAGTAAAATGTAAAAATAAATGTGAACCAGAATCGGCCTTTTACGGTCACCTACAACTGACATTTACCGCGATGGATACAGAAACTCTTCAAATAGCTGAGTCACTGCTAATGATCCATGCTTTCTTTAAAAATAAATAAATACATAAGATGTACAAAAGCTAGACCCACCATTCGGATTTGGTGGGAAATGCATTTTTAATTGATTTACAGTCATTTAAAGTCCCCATGATTCACACTTTCACATTGTTTTGTCTGAAGTGTTGATATCAATAAGAATCCATATTTGTGGTTTTCAGAGCTCTGGCCAAAACAGTTCAATTTTCAAATTTAAACACTTAGAGAAACCAAATCCTCCAAGTTTGGATAGCGAGCCTAGGTTAGCTGGGGTGGGATGTGGCAGCGGGTGGTGACTGATTTTTCCTGACATCACAAAACTGCAGAGGTTTTTTGGTCTCGGCTGGTTTTAAGGATCAGTTTCTGAGCATTTCTCTGCGGACTGAGACATTTTATACATTCACTGTATTAATATAAAACTAGACTTGATTTAAAATCAAAGAAGACATTTATCTTCGTAAAATATGCGACCTTTAAAATTAGATGTTTCAGTATTGGAGAAAAGTCACCAGACGCTTTACTCTCAGCCTGCATCTGTTAAACTAAGTTCAGACTGATGCATTTACAGTTTAGACGAAAGTGCAACAGTTATAATCAGATGGCACAATAATCAAACCTAACAGATCACAGGAACATGTCCTCCTGACTGAGGGACAGGCACGCTCATGTTTCTTTTTGAGATTCATCTCTGGTTTGTTCTTTGGTGAAATGCTTCATAAGACTGGCCAGAGCCTATAAAAGAGTCTTGTGCAGAAGAGGAAAGGTGTTTTATTTCATTTCAATGTGTGTAACCGTTTGATTCCCAGCTCAGGAGCATCACACTTGTGGATGCTGTGATATACTCTATGCTGCTCTCTTTCTCCCAGCAGGGACAGACAGAAAGAGTTCAACTTCAAGCAAACATGAAAGCTTCCAGTTTCACGTCCATATCAGCATGTTCTGTCAAACTACAGCAGGATGATGATGAGAACACAGTGGCCATCTCCCATCTTGTCTGACCATGATAGTTGATTGACATCGCATCAGGCCAGCGCAGGCACATCTTTTATTTGCGGTTCTACGGTGACTCACCGACACCCCGACTACAGATCAGTGAAATAAACATGACGACTTAAACACTTGCTTTAATGCACTAAACTTCCTCTGAGCTTTGTGTGCACAGGCACCCTCACAGTTTAGCATCTCTTAACACAGAACAAATTAAATGTGATCAAAATCTTCACCTGTCAAATTAGAAACAGATCTCTCACTCTTTGTGTATTCATACAGGGCCACTGAACATTAATCAAAGCTGATATTTTCAACAACAACAGAAATATGCCAGGGTTAGCTACACTACTTAGCTGCAGCAACAGCAAGACATATCATTACTCCTGACACTGTCTGTCGTTATAATAGTGTCAGCTCAATCCTGCACACGTCTCTTTGCTTCATCTAAGTAACTCTGGCCCTCACTAAGGATGAAACAAGCATCAATGAAATTTTACCTAATTCTCAGAGAAAAATGGTAGTTTTTAAACCAATGTTTCACCTCTTTGAAAAACTTAATTTGTTGGTGCACAAAGACAACGGTAGCAGTCTTGTGTTTTAAATGTTAATGGATGTCAACTATTGATGTTTTCTAAACAATTCAAAGTTTTAATAGGAAAGAACAGATAATTTTCACCTCTGCCTGATGCTAATGCGTTTGTGTTTGATCCATGTTGTTGTTGTTGTTGTTGTTGGGCTGTGAAACACTGCTGATAACATGAAACAAGTGTTTTGTAGACGTGTAGAAGACCAGTGAGAGTTGTTTGTTTGTGTGTCTCCATGCGCTTAGATTAACCCTGGGTTAACAATATGTGCACGAGAAGCACTTAAGCCTCATTTACCCCAGTGTAATGGGCAGGTCTAACAAGATAGTTTGTTCCTCCAAGTTTGTTATGAAAGTTTGCTCCCATGAGTTTTACAGATTAAATTTATCTGGAACTTTTTTCCCACTTAATTTGGGTAAAAAAAAAAAACAAAAAAAAAACAAAACAAACAGAAACAAACAAAAAGCCTAAACTAATTTCTCTGAGCACACATCAGAAGCAGGCTCCTTCAGCCTCCATATACAGCTCGTACCTTCGGTCCACACAGTGTGGAAGGAACAGCAGGTCACTGCAGAACACACTGTGCAATCCGAGCCACAGACCTGGTCAGACCACCTCCGTCTTCCATCATGACACGAGCAGGAAATGACAAACTCTGACCTTCTGTTTGTGAGAAGGAGCTATCTTCAGCTCAGGTGCTCATACTGCCACATTTTGAGCGGATGAATGTAAATAACATTAACGATTCAACACAATCCGTTGAATGAAGAGATTCATTCACCAGGTAATGCCATAAAAATGCCAGGGAAAATTATCACCTCTCAGACTGCTCCCTCTCAGATTCATACAGGCCATAATTATTATCCCCATATCGAGGCAACAAAGCCATTAACGTCATTAAAGCTGCTGTAACCCATATCCTATTCATTTACAATAGGTCTATGTGTAAAATAAAATGTGTCTCCCTCCACTGGGAGCAGATCAGTGTAATCTGTCCTAACGCTCTGATGGACTCACTGTCCACTTCCTGTTATGCATCTGTTGAACACTGTGGAGCACTGAGCAACTGAAGAGACAGATATTATGTCTGGCGATTAAACACTGTAACATTGTTTAATTTTGTCTTGTTAACTTATTTGAAAATAATTCTACATGGATTTTGTAAACATGATGTGTTTAAATATTAATGTACCGCATTTTGGAAACGAATTGCGTTGATGAAACTGTGTTTATAAGTGGTAGCAGTAATAAAAGCAGAGTCAATATAATATATTTAGAAGACAGTTGACTGTAATAAGGAGAATTAAGGCGAGTGTTTCGTCAATTAAATCAATTAATGCAAATCTGAAATGATATTTACTTCCTCTATTAGAGTAAAGTTCACCTCATTAGTGCACAGCAGGAACAAATGGATGTTTCACACATCACCTCCAGGTGTGAGCATTAATTATAACCTCAGCATTGTCACATTTGCATCCTTTTGTTTCATTAGATGACAAACAAACCAGCCAGACATTTTTGAGCTGTATACTGAGAAGGAAATGATCACTGGTCTTTTATGATATGAATTAAAGAAGTATCCTTTCTCAAGAGAGTGAGGTGCTACATTGAATATTTTCATTGTCAGCTAATTTATGGTTATTTTTCATCTTTTATGCCAATTTATCATTAATTATTTATTTGATATAGACAAATCATTTTTGGAAAAATGTATTTTCATTCACTGACAGAAGAATTTCTTCCTCAAACTGTCATATCAGTAAAGCAGTTTTATACATAACTGATACAAGTAAGGACCAAACAATGTTTTCAATCCATCAGGCTTCTTTAACTGGGGATATTAATTTTAAGCGTTTACAGAAAATTTTCCTTGCTAATCACTAATCAGTTATATTAATGAAGCACATGAAAAAAACTCTCTCTGCTAAACACCGATGTTATCTATTCAAGCCAAAGTAAATTATGGAAAAATAGCAGTGAATGAAACACCACAATATCAAGACCTTATTTGAAACGGCTGAGTACCAAACATAACAATATTACTACTGGTAAATGAGCATTAAATATATTCGACACATCAATTAAAATGCTTGACCGAGCTGTGATCAACCTTGAATGTTAATAAATAAACGCTGAACAGGTTAATCTAGTTTTAAACAGTGGCCTCATTTGCATGATGAATTCATGATGGTTCACCGTCGCTGACTTTAATACAGCTGCTGGAAACGTCTACTCAACCTGGACACCCATCTTCAGCAGGCCAGGAGATCATTCAACATTAAGAGTAACCAGTAAAAACAGACGACAGACAAAGCAGAGCAGGTGGCTACACAGTTAATCGTGTTTGTGCTGATTATATCTGAAGCACGTTTAATTACAGCACTGCCTGTCCTGAAAGTCCCATAGCTACAACAACGGCCACTGTGTGCTCTCTGCTGTCTGAGCCTCAGACAGCTCACCAAGAACTCCAACTTCAGGCGGCTTCAGGTGTTCATCAACACGGCTGCCACAGAGAGCACACAAAGCCACGCTGGGACTTCTTCCATCCATGGATTACAGGAAGGTGCGTTTGATTTATCACCTATGTGGCAACTATGGGTGGTTAGGAAACAACAAACCCTTTGACTCCACCTGTTTGCACTGAACACCACAGCATATTTTCTGTTGTCACATCCCCAATGCTCCTCATTATTCTTTAATACATTTTAAATTCACCAACTGTTAACGTCAATCAGTGATATCCCTGCATTAAAAGAGGGCATTTTCTGAGGTAGCATATAGTAACAACAGCATGAAGACATTGAACTCTGAAATTTACACTTGCACTTGTAAAGGTCACAGAGATGTAAGAAATGATTTATCGAAATAATCAAATAAGGCCAGAGCAAACAAGGAATAAAGCGAGTGAATGCTAAATCAAGACCAGCATAAAAGCAAATAAAGAAAAGAGCTGAGCTGTTAGGGAGCTAACAAGAGCTGACTGAAGGTAGAAAAGTCATTTCTAAGGAGAAGCTGTTGCAGGGTTGCGTGGATTTGCTGGCTGCGGGGCCCTCAGAAAGCTGCAGCCCCCCCCCCCCCCAATCACCTGATTGTTTTTCACCTTGTTTACGGCTGCACTCCTTCACGGCCCTGCCTCCATCTCCCTCCCTGCATGGAGCTGTCTCACATTATGTCCATCTCAATGAGTCAGTCAGCCGAGAGAGCGACGCAGAGAGGGAGGGAGGGAGGGAAGGAGGGATGAGCAGACACAGGTAATACAAGGACAGGTGAGGTGACGATTAGAGAGAAATGAACGGAGTAGAGGAGCGTTGTCTAAATGTGTCCTGACAAGGGACGGGTAAGTGTTTAGTGTGGAAATCACTCTGAGCGTGTAACTCATGTGAAGCAGGACCGGCAGCAAAGGACACAGTGGCGCCTCACGTACACATGGATCTGCTGGGGACCGGGACTCAGGAGAGTCCTGCAGCACCTCATCAGTCTGCACTCATATACCGATAGTCACACACCTCCCCGGGAGATGTTCCTGACTGAGCTTTCTCTACTGGTTCTCTCTCCAATCTAGCATGAAGCACTTTAGGTCCAACAGGCACACACCTGCTCCTGCCTACCCAGCTTCTACTTCAACAAACTAACTGCCAGACATTGAAATGTTTTACTGGTTGCCTGGCAATCATAGACAAACGTGAACGTAGACTCTGGGCTTGAAATGCGAAGTCAGTGCTGATGGGTTCTTAAACTTGCATTCTGTCCCAACCTCTCACTTGATTATTAGCTCAGTCAATGTTTTCCTAATAAGTTTACAGTCTCAGTTTCCAGTTCCAAGTCTTCTTCAATACAACACAATGGTCAGTTTTAAACGATGGACCCATTTAGAGTAAAATAGGCCTCGAATTAAGACTACTGTTTGACTGACAGACTTTACCACGGAGTGAGGAGCCCAGAGCAGGTCAGATCCAAACCTCTTTCCTCCCAATACCAAATTATGCAAAATGTGTGAATGTCACTTCTTATTTCTGCTGCTATCGTAATAAAGCAAACAAATATGTTGGCATTTCTGATCATTTGCGGGGAAAAATAATACAGATGTGAAATCAACACAACACAGTCAGCACAGTGCACTCCCACTCAGTCAGCAATGCTGTTAGCTGCCCAGCTTCTTGACCCCGAATGACTGAAAGTCCATGACCTGATCCTACCTGGTCCACACCAAGACAACACAAAAGGACCAACACCAGATCAGCAGACTCTAAACTCACTGTTGAATGAAACCTTCTCTCTCTCTCTCAGAGACACCGGACTTGTGTTTGGTCCATTTACAATCGTGATCCAAAACCACAGCTGTGAAATAAGCAGCTGTTCTGGTCCCTCTGACAGGACAAACTGGGACAAAGTGATTTCTTTGGGTGGATCAGTTAACTGTTATTGGCACTTCAGTGGTTCAAATATCAGCTCAGACATGCCTTACAAGAAGTAAGTAAATTGGAGGAATAAACTAAATCCTGAGATTGTACATTATCTAACGGGAATTCATGATATATACAGCACGGCAAAAGGTAATGCAGGGGACAGGTGTTCACATCAGAGGCATCAGTGCATGTTTGAAATACATATCTCCAGTTGTCTTATGAAAGAAACTGACTCAAGCTGCAGCCCAATCAGGACTGTGCACATCCACACGGCTCCCTTCACACTAATGAGACAGGCTCATTCCCAAATTAAAAAACGGAGACATTACACATCATTAATTTAGCTGAGCAAACAACACCAGCTCAAGTTTACAGCCACGCCAAGTGCAGCGAGTAATATAACGACTAGAGGAGTGATTAAACACACAAAGTGGCACAAAGGAACAGAACCAGCAAACACGTTTACGAAGGTGCACGTGACTCACCTCGTCTCGTCTCAAGATGAAGCTCTTTTGTCTTGTTTGTGGTCCATGAAGTGTAATGCTGCCTCCACGTGGTATGGGAAAGATGATCCTTTCCATTTGTGAAGTGGAGATTACGAGTGCATTGTGTTCAAGTGCTTTTGTTGTCGTAGTGAAGTGAAACATGGCGGACCCACAGTTTATCCAGACCTGTTACTTGGGTAAAACTAATTCATCTGCTATGGCAAGAAGAGGATGCATCAAAACGCAAATCCTGGTCCATGAACAACCTTCCATCTCCTTCCCGTTGATAGAGAGTTCGGGCTATGGGCTGGGTCATCTCCTGGTCCCAGTATATCATGGTGTCACTGGCGTACACTGCAGAACAAATACATTCACGTGAGAAAATCGCCTCCGACCGCACCGATGTTATTAAAGTTCTGTATGCCACAGCATGATGCAGGCTACAAACTAAGCAACTAAAATCAGCGGAGAACTTTTAACTGAATGCAATGCTTACCATTCACGATACTTTCGTTGCTCTCCGCCATGTTGAAAGGTCAAAGTTTATCTCATCTCGGCAGCTCGGGTATCATAAGAGTCTTCCAGCTTTCCAGTGGAAATTACAAAGTGAGAGGGTGTTCATGTGCAATTTTGACGTCAATTTTTGGTATTTACCACAATTACTATAGGACATGAAGGCAGCATAAGGGCCCACCGCACACCTTGTTTGTTTGTCAGTAGTAACTGCTGCTGAGCTAACTAGTTGCATGTCTGTTGTCCTTTGGGATCATTTCAGTGTTTCTCACGTCACCTCAGACTCCACTTCTCTCAGGTTCACGGGCATGACATGGTTTTAAGTTAGCTTCACCTGGTCCCTCCACTGGGTCACATGACCTGAGCACCAGCCCATTAACCCTTACCTGTCGCTGCAGAGCTGCCACTCATTCATTCAGCTTCAGCTGCTTTTAGTTCAGGTCCACTCCATCTCCACAAAGAACTTTGAAGTAGCTACTGGTCAGCGAATTTAATTTTCTTTGACTTGCTCAGACATGACGGACCATAATGTGCTACCAATTACAGTCAACTCATTCACTGTCAGTCATGTGGTGCTACTGTATTTTTGAACAGCTCAGTTTGAACTTGGCAGTGGCGTAATGATGGCTATGCCAGAAAAAAAAGATGAGGCAGGAGTTTTTTGGGTTTTTTTTTTAACCCAAAGCACGAGAGGCTTTATGTTCAATTTGTCCACATTTTAAAAATAAAAAGAGATTCCTTTCATTTTTATAGGCTGTGTCGAGAAAGATTTGCTGTCCAACTTGATAAAGCACATGTGAGGTAACGTTTGTTTCATCCCAGATAAACTTTTAAACAGGCTGCTTGTTGCGGTTGTCTTTTTTATACTATGTATGTTCAAAGTGAATAAAATGCATGACTGCTTCTATCAACATATCCAGTTTATATTTGACCATAAGAGTCTATACTGTATTTAAAGAAATGGAGCAGTGTCGTCCACATTTCTTCTCAAATATTTAGAGTTTGTCCACGAATGATTGTTACTTTATGTTATTCATTGTATTTTCTCTCTACACCTGCCTTTTCCTTTGAGCGCTTACAGTGTCTCACATCCTCCCCATGTGCTCATTTCTCCAACTGTAGAAAACAAATTGAACTCTGAGCCTTTTTAAGTTGTAATTAAAACAAAACTAAAGTTGTTGCTGGGTCATCTGATCTCAGCAGTGAAGCTATTTAACAAACTAGATTTGTCGGGAATGAAGGCCAAACCAATAAAAACAAGACCAAAGCTGTCTTTGAATTCCATCTTTACGTTTACCAATTTTATATGTAACATATAATGATAACAATGATAATAATAAAAGCAGAAATTTTATTTTTCTCTGCAAAAAATCCCCCTCCATAAGTGAGCATCAGAACGAGGTCAGTTTGTCGTGGATAAAAGTTTATTGTGGCTATCTTTTCTTCTTTTACATCATCCCATATAAATGCTGAATAAAACATGACAGTTTTGACCTGCAGCCCATATTAATCAACTTAAAAATAAAGACAATGGCCGAAAAGGGCGTGTGACAAAATTAGTCTCACAGCTCAGTTAAGAGTCAAGTGCGGCCAGGTTGAGTCTGAGTCTCGAAACCAGTAGGTAAAACCATGAGGGTGTAGAATTCACCATCCTACTGGCAGGACCCCTGGGCACAAATGACTTTATACATTTGGTCTGTGGTACCAATGCACTGCAACATATGAAAACACACGATGCTGGGAAAACATGAGGCTACACACTATGGTAGCGAACAGGCAGCACGGCGGTGCAGTGTTTAGCGCTGTCGCCCCACAATAAGAAGGTCGCGGGTTTGGTTCCCAGCCTTCCTTTCTGTGCGGGGTTTGCATGTTCTCCCCGTGTCTGCTTGTTTCCTCTGGGTACTCCGGTTTCCTCGCAGCGTCCAAAGACATCATGTTTGGGTTGATTGATGACTCTAAATTGTCTGAAGGTCTGAGTTTGAGTAGTTGTTCGTCTCTGTTTGTCTTTGTGTGTTGGCCCTGTGATGGACTGGCGACCTGTCCAGGGTGTACCCCACCCTCGCCTGGAACGTTGGCTGGGATTGGCTCCAGCACCTCCCTGGGACCCGGAAACAGAAAAGCGGTAGAAGATGGATGGTAGCGAACAACTATACTTGTGAATGCTACCAGCACAGTTCAGTTCAAGAGCAAACAGTACATTGGTTAAAATAAAACAAACAGTGCGACAAAAGCCACAATTTGGTCACATCAGATGGTCTCATTTTGGTTTGGTCTTCACAGTCATCACAACAATGTTTCTGTTGCTGTCTGTGCTACCTGCTGCTGCACTATTTGAAGTGCACTTGTTGTCAAACATCTGAAGATGTCTGAATTTTTCTGAATGTGCTTTCTCTATTTGTGTGTTTCCTTAAGTTGCGGTGTGTTAGGCTCTCTTTCCAGCTGCAGGTCTCACCTTTTAATGGCAAGTTCCATGTTACCTGCATTATAGATGGAAATTAAATGACAATGAAAAGGAGGGTTGTGCTCATAAAAGTAATGCAGAAGCAGTTGACAGAACCTGTCATCTGCATCTGCCTCGTATGCGTCACACCTAAATCATCTTGGAGGAAGCTTTACATATCCTGCTGCCGCCGGGCCCATGGATCATCGATCTGTCCCTACAGTTCCTCAGAGGCCGTCCCTCTCTGCCTGCCATGTCTTACAATTAGCTTGTCACTCTCCACATTTCTGGAGCAGAACTAATCAGGCCGGAGAAGAGACTTGGCCCCAGTGCAATCCGAGCGTGACTCGTCTTACCAATGTACGCAAGAGGTGATGAGAGGCACGGCAGAATGGATTTTATTTCCAGAATCTCTCCTACGTGCTGATGGGAAGTCGTTAGAGACACGTGCAGTTCATCTGTCTACTGTGTAATTGATCAGCGAGAGTGATTGAGTGTGTCAAGAAGTAATGATATTGTAATTAACCAGTTTAGAATGGGATATTAGTCTCTCAGATCCTAACTGTCACACAGTCTGGAGTTCCTCTTTTGATTTTCTGCTTGTTTTGTCCAGATTTTAGCTTTGACAAGGCACTAAACAATGTGAGTCCATCAAAAAAAAAGAGAAAGAAAAAAAAAAAAAAGAAAGAAGAAAGCTCAAATCACAATGATTTATTCAGCACTGATTTCTTGCTATCTGACCTTCATCAGGGAGGTGTATTATGTTTTTCAGTGATCACCATAGATATGAAGGGCAACCAACAACTTCAGCAGTCTCTCTCTCTCTGGAGCACTAGACGGCATCAGTTGTTTTAACACCAATTCCTAAAGAGGCTGCACAAGGACGTCTGCTGGTGTTATTCGACAGTGGTGACATCCATGTAGAGGGCAAGGCTCAGTCAATGTGAGACTTCTCCCGGTGTATAAGATACATTTAAGATACTCACGCATTCGCCCGCTTATCCGTTTCCAGGTCGCAGGGCGTGCTGGAGCCAGTTGCAGCCAACTTTCTGGGTGAGGGCGGGATACACCCTGGACAGGTCGCCAGTCCATCACAGGACTGACACATAGAGACAGACAGAGACAAACAACCACTCACACCACCAATCAACCTAGACATGCATGTCTTTGGACTCTGGGAGGAAACACACACAGGTAGATATAAGATAAATATAAGATATATAAGAATGACCCTTAAACTGCCTTAACAGCTGTGTTATTGTGATGATAACAATGAAGCTTTTTTAATGTAGAGAAACAGCAATTTTAACTCAAATATGCACTGTTTGTACAAAGTATTTATTTTTTCAAACTGAAGTTGTGTGTGTGTCGAACCAAACCTAAGCCGTAATGACAGATTCACAGATTCATTTCCCCCTCTGTGACAGACACCATGTGTTGTTCTCTGAGGTTAATATTCTATTGTTCTCACAGGGTACCAGTATGATCCGGTATATTCACTTAACTGTAGGACAAATGAAAGTTCCTTTATCTTAAGGAGGAGTTAATTGCCACCAAATGAGTATTCTTTCCTTTTGTCTGTTCGTTTTATCCATATTTGTGTGTATGTATTCATCAGCCCAAAAACACAAGCACGTTTGTCAGCTTGATGAATTCTACTTTTCTAAAAATTGTCTGATTAAAATTTCTTGAGCCCTTTGCTCATTATCTGTTTGATTTATCCATACAAGGCCACAGAGGTGCTGGAACCAATCCAGGCTGACATTGGGCGAGACAAAGCCATTCATACTCACATTCACACCTAGAGGCAATTTAGAGTCACCAGCTAACCTGACCTGCATGTTTTTGGCGTGGGAGGAAGCCCGATTACCCAGAGGGAACCCACACAGGCACAGGGAGAACATGCAAACTCAAGGACCCAGACCTTCTCACTGTGAGGTGACGCTGCACCGCTGTGGTGCCCCATAAAATCTTTTACTGATGACATATTTCACATCAGTCTAATTCTATTGTACTCAGGCTATTATCACTGCCTGTTTTGTTACGGCTGCTGTAAAAAAGACAAAAATGAAATGGATATTTTACATTTGATGCTGATAACTTTGTTTTTGAAGTTTGAGCAATGTGTCTTTTTAAATAACATTTTTAGCTAATTGACCGCTACTGTAATGTCATTGTTGGCAAGTGAAGGAGACTGCTGACCTGTCCGAAAACACGAACCCATAGGTCATCTGTGCAGCAGCTTATAGAAAGTTACGTTGTGTTGCTAGGTGACATCTTGTGGTTGTAGATATTATGACAAGACTAAAGGAGTGTGACGTGCATACGGAGCAATGAAGTTCATGTCAGATGGAATTATGGTAGATGGATGGGTCAACATCTTTGATTATATTGTATTATGACATGACAACAGAGGTCGTCTAATGTGGACGAACTCTTTACTGGAACCCAAATCACCATCTTTTCCCAAACTTAACCAGGCCGTGACTGTTGTCATAGTATCTATGACAAATTGTGGGCAAGTATGCTTGATGTTCTTCAATCCTACAAGAGGGCTGAAAAAAACAAACAAAAAAAACTTGAGTTGTTGCAGGAAATATTATAGAATTTAGGCTGAATCCTCCCGATGTTATTCCTACATACGATCTTCCAAATGGACATGCCAGTAAATAAATGAGACCCTCTGTGTTGTGTGAAATCACCTCTCTGTTCTTTCACCTGCATGTGCAGGGTCAGAGGTCAATTTGTTTCATTTGAATGGTGCACTGGAGGAGAAATTTGCTTTTATCTTGCCAGATTTGAAATCAGGAATAATTTTCAGTATCCTTCACTGACTAGGCTGAATAACTGTTGTCTTGTAAAGAGATTAGGAAATGTGGAGTGAACTGATAAACACTGATTTCTACTTGCAGCAATTATGTTTTAAGTGGTTTACACATACATAAACTCCTCAGTGCCTGGTCTGAACTCAGTGAACGGAGTTAGATAGGTAATTAGTCTATGTTGGGGGCTTTCAGGTGAGCATAAAGCAGTAACACACTGACAACAAGTGATGAGGGAACACCCCTGAACCTAACACGGTTCTGCACAGATAAATCATTAATTCAGCTGGGGAATAAAATTTTCTCACTTACATGCTCGGCCCCAGAAGCACTTTTTTTGAAAGTGCAAACATTTTTCTTTTGAAATTAATTCAGTGCCACAAATTTGGCTGCATAAAATATTAACAGTATTTTAATATTTTAGCGCAAATAATGAGGGCTCTTGACCTCTGTATTTAAATTTAATCATGACATGCAGAATTTATTAGCTGCATTTCCCCCTTGTCTATCCAGGAAACTTTCCCAGGAAGCTCAGAGTGATGAAGAGCCTTTCTCTCCATAATAGATGAACACAATTGAGAAATCATCAGGCAGAGCGGGTCATGATGTTGTCACTCTGAAGTGGAAAAATATCCACTGAGTGAAGAAGCTTCTGAATCTGACTACTTCTCTTCGAATCAAACCAAATATTTGGCCGTCAGAGGAAACTGTGACTGTGATAAGGTAAATGGGGCCAAGCATGAAGTGTGTGACAGCTCCATCACTGAGCTGGAGCTGAAGGTCAGCCGGAGCATAATTGCCGTGTCCCACTCCCATTTGTCTAAAGCAGACAGTTTGCGTTCAGAAATCAGCTGCAGGTGAAAAAGGCATTTGGCTGCCCGTCATCTCCAGTCACCTTCATCCATGCAAACATGGGTGCAGAGCTGTGACAGGAGGCCACAGCCTGAGCCACAGTCTTATCATCAGCCTGAGACACGGCCCGCTTCCAATACAAATGCTCATTCTATATATTTATATCATGGACACACTGAGTTGAAGATAAAGATGATAAAGCTGCAGTGAGTCAGGGGTTTGGGGCTGTGATGGAAAAATCTCTCTGATTATGTCAAAGGCTGAAAGTGCTATGTTACAAACCAATTAATATTCCGAACAAATTAGGTGATTGCCTGAAGTGATATTTCCCAGTTGAGAGATGACAAGCATTTCATTCCATGTAAGGGATGAGAATATTTTCAAAAAAACAGATTTTCTCTCTCAGTTATGGTCATTCAATGTAGATACTCGTTTTAATCACCCAGGTTCATACTTTTGCTGAGAGGTTTGATCCCTGAATGTGTGTGTGTGTGTGTGTGTGTGTGAATAGTCCACAGTCTTTTCTAGAAATGATCCACAGACCACAAACATTGCTGGGATTACTGTGTGGACCAACAAAGAGAACCATTCGCACCAAGGCTTTCATAATCTCCAATTTCTTTTTGTCCACCAACATACACACACACACACACACACACACACACAAAACACTCTCCTTTACTCTCACTTGGATTTTGAAGGTTTTCTTATTTCTTCAAAACAGAATTTCCAGTTTCACTTCAGCTCTCTCGTTGTGCCATCCCCCTAAATTGAGGAGTTTTTTTTTTTTTTTGTAACTTTGGAGATAACTTGCCTCCAATGTTTAGCTCCTTGCTAAACTAAGATAAGATAAACTAGACTAAGCAGCTATGTATTGCTTACCAGTCTACTTATCAAACTAAGATAATAGTAAATTAAATAGGCAATAGGAGCTTGTTCTGACATGTTGGACGGGTCCTTTAAGATCTGGAGCACTGATCATTTGAACTACAGATTAATAATGATTGGTACTTTGTCCTGTGGTGCCATTTTACCGTGACGCGTGAGGAAGTGATAAGCAGCAGCTGCAGAGACATTATCTGACAGTAAATTAACCAAACAATATTCACTTTTTAAAATGTGCTAAAGTCAGAATGCAACATGTTGAACAAGTAAATGATCCAGAGTGTTAGCATGCTTTCCTTGAGGATATTTTCCCTGTAGTGATTGGCTGCAACGCTTGACAACAATCTTTGGATTATGGGATCAGATCAGATAAATACATTAAAACCGCCAAAGAGAGAATGTATCCATGTGTTTGCACTCACAAGCACTATTGGAGATAATGTGTAACTTCTCCTGTTCTCCTCCTTCACAGGAAGCCATTTGCTGCTATTGTTCGGCATGAGAAAGAGCTTCTGCGGGGAGTGATAATCCATCACAGTAAACAAGAGGAGGCTTTGTTTTATCCTGATTTTACTGAACACCGTTCTGTGTTTTCATAACAGAGCTGCATAATGTTACTCTCTGCGTGGTATCGAGCACCTGACACCCACAGAAAAGCAGGTAATTTCCAGCAGGGTTTCAAATCTAATTGCATATCCCGTAGAATGCTGGAGGGGACGTAAACTGTAGTAGTTTTATTCCTTACAATAGGTTTATTTAAAATGTTCTGCCTTTGTGAAGCTCTCTGTAACTAGGATATGACTCCATGGAAGAAATCTTATACGACTAAATATGTGAAATTGAAAAAATTCTTTCTGTAGGTTGTGCATTAAAGATCCTTTCATCTTGCTAACCTAGTTTTGTACACGACTTATTGGTGTTGTTTCATATAGCCACAAAACAAATGAAAGGGTGGGATCCCCAATTTATAACTTTTAAGTCTTTTTGGCATCACTACATAAAAACTGTTGGCTAGTCAACACTGTCACACAACCCCTAATGATTCATCCCCAGAATGTTGACTCTACCAGGCCTCCATACTCACTACTGCGTACACAAAATATATAAACTGGTGTCACACTTTGTTGTAAAGCTAAAAAAATCCTTGTCACACTGCTAATGGTAGCAACCCAACACAAAAAAGACTATATAATAATACCCCCTCATCCCTCCATTTACCTAACAAATAAGGCCTAGTTGGTTTACATTATGCTAATGTATATATATATATATATATATATATTTATATTCATTCATTCATCCATTCATTCACCAAAAAGGTGAATTCATCTTCTACCACTTATCCATTTCCAGGCCACGGGGGGTGCTGGAGCCAATCCCAGCTCACATTGGGTGAGGGCAGGGTACACCCTGGACAGGTCACCAGTCCATCACAGGGCTGACACACAGAGAGACAGACAGAGACCAACAACCACTCACATTCACACTCAGACCTACGGACAATTTACAGTCACTAATTAACCCAAACATGATGTATTTGGATGGTGGGAGGAAACCGGAGTACCCGGCGGAAACCCACGCAGACACAGGGAGAACATGGACTCCACAGTGAAAGGCCCCAGGCCCGGCATTTGAAACTGGGACCTTCTAGTTGTGGGGCAAAAGCACTAACCAATATGCCACTATGCCGCCCTGCTGTGTATATATATATATAACATTGGCCAGCAAGTCTATTCATTTTCTCAAATTACTGGCGATTACGAGGCAAACATCAATATTCTGTTCCTCCATGACGCGCTTGAGAAGTTTATGTTATTTCTTTTTAAAAAAACAACAACAAAAACATCCCATCTCTAGCTCTCAGTTAGAATCAGATGAACAAGCAGAATAAATTGAAACAGGGCGATATATAATCAAATGGAAAATGGAGAGGAAGAGATAGGAACACATGGATGTGTGTCAGGCAGGACAAAACGCACCAGAGACCTTAATTCCATAAAAAAAGATAGATAGATATTGATTCCTTTCACCTGCAATTAGATAGTGTACAAATTGCCTTTTGTCGATTGGTAATTATATAGGTGAATGATTTCCTGGCAAAGCCCGGCTACTGATGAAATGTGCTTTTCTGCTTATGCCAGGGTCAGCCATGTGAGGTGGAGAGAGACAGAGAGAGAGAGCATAAGTGAGGTGTAAATCTAAATAACTGACGGAGGACAGGGGGCATTCTCTACCTTCCATAAGTGTGAATATAGTCTTCATAACAAATTTCAGTGATTGCAATGGGACTTGTCATGATTGTTGTAAACAAATTTCCATCTCAGTCGATATGACTTTGGGCCACAGACTTTATCCACAGCTCAGAACCAAGGAGATTTGTTGTGGTATGAGAGCGTGGCTCCCAATTTCTGTCAGTGACAAGGGCATGGATTATTTTTAATCTGTCTTCATTAAAGATGCGGAGAGTGGGTGATGAAAACTTATTGTGCACTCTGAATAGTTGTACAGTGCATTGCAGACAATCTGCAGACACGCAGCAGTACATCACAAACATTGTTTTGTTTTCTACGTTCATGCAGGACGCCAGGCTGATGCATTCTGGTGCCTGAAAAGTGAGAAATGTTCCTCACTTCCCACCGAGGCTGGGCTGATATCCTCACTCTGCCCTGCTGTGGGCCTCTGCTCCCTGAATATATTTTCTATAATGACTGCATCAGCAGATGACAGGGCAGGAGAGAAAGGGAAATGGCAAAGGCGACAGTTCTCGCCTCATCAGCCTTGCTCGCTCCCACCCGTATCTCAGGTGAGTTGCGTAAGACTTATTTATTGCCATGGCAACGCTGAAATATTCCACTTGCCTGCTCAGATATTCGGATGCTGGTGGCACACCTCAAAGTCCCCAAGGTCTTTAGATAAAGTAACAGCACATCCATTATTAGCTCTGCACAACAGACAGCTCACACACTGACTCTAGCTGTGATACCTGACATAGCTATTACCTTTTTATTGGGAGCAAATTATTGTGTTTAATAACGACAACGCAGCTAATGGTTACAAACCCTGACTGTGCAGTTTCCCTCAGTTTACAGTTCATTTTGACACTTGTTAGCTCACAGTTGTGCAACTTCCCATTATGATTCAGGCTGTGTTCAGATTATGCACTCATCACTCCCACATGATATAGTGGTTGCTACATACTAGAGTCAGTTGGGTGCAGACACGCGGCCTACATATTGGACACTGGACTGCTAGATATGTGTACGTGAGTCAAACACTTCAGAAAAAAAGCTATCTTACAAGATGTGCAATTGGTTCACATTTTTACATCTTTCATTGTTTTAATTTGTCTCTTAAAATAAAAAATCATCAACAATCAGCTCATCATTGCTGCATCCAACCTCTTCTTATTAGTGGGGTCGGTGCAAATGCTTGCATCTTTCTGCTGGAAGCAATAGATTCATGGTACACTTCACAGAAAACTGCTCGTGTTTGCTCTGTCCTGCACGCAAACACATTCTCCCTGATGGCCCCATTAATCCATCTCCTTCTTCCAATTTACAAACCGTTCTCTTGCTTATCTGACTAAATGTAAGCAATGTTTCTGCCGTTATTTTTGCCATTGCAGAAATGTCTCCCAAAAATGAAAGGAAAAGCAAAAAAGTAGACATTTTTAAAAGTTGGAAGCATCATATGACAATCAGGAAACAGCCCACCTGACTGACACCTGATGGGTATTTTACACTTAAAAAGGATTTGATGCATTTTGCTATGAATCTCTCCCACATTGTTGAGTTCACACTGGCATACTGGTTTCCTCCCAGAATAGACACTGCCTGAGCAGGCTGAATGAAGCTCGGAGAAAGCAGCTCCTGCTCAGATTTGCCTGGCTCTATCCTCATCGTCCCACTCTAGAGGTTTGACAGAAACATATGCTAATTTTAAGAGACAGTCTGGATTTCTGGATGGGCAACTTCATTCATCTCAGTGTGAGAGGCAGAGAGAGATATTGTCTGCTTACCCTGCAGCCAAAATAAAAACCCAGTGGGGGTTTGGAAGTCAAGACACTTTACATGCAAATTACTTCATACTTTCAGCACCACTTTGTAGTATAATGAAAGAAAACAGCAGAATTAAGAAATACGTTTTTTTGGTGTTTTTTTTTTTATTATTATTTCTCGCTGAACTGCTGGATGATTTTTTGCACCATTTAAAGTACAGCTGTGTGTGTATTGCCTTCCTTGCTTGTGTTTCAGTTTCATTTTCCGTGGTTGAAATGAGGCTGGTGATAAGACTGTGAGGAGGAATAGCATCTCCAATGTCTCACATATTCCCATTGCAGGGGAACTGACCCCCAGCTTCACCACGACAGACACATCTTCAGATATTAAAAGATTATGCCGGTCAGAGGTTACAAAGACTGTGACAAGTAACTGAGACGTGAACAATAATCCAAGCGGGGATATATCTCATATTAGTTTCCCGCCGCGTCCCTTTATCTCATTCCTGTAGGAGAACACATTTGTAAGCGTCATTCAGGGTTGAGCGAGTCTATTTTGGATGTGTGTGTTTGGTTTTAGCAGCTCTCTTCAGCTGTGTTCACAGCCAGGATCATGACTGAACTCTGCTGAGTTTCCTGCTTTACTTTGTCCAACTGGGAAAGCTGCAGGAAAGTGACAAGAAGGAGCCATGAAAATGAAAGTTTCTCTAAGTAGAGAACTGTGGCGGATTTCATTAGCGCGGTGGTGTAATCCAGATCAATGTACGCCAAAATGCAAATAATTACATGTGGGTCCAGGTCCACCAGGTGCAGACTTGAATTTGGATGCAAAAAAAATTGTAATTTCTTTTTTTTTTTGCACAGAAAATGACATTTTGTTGTGCGACAGCCTGGGCCAGAGGCATTGTGCTTTCTTGTTGTCCACCCAGCTCATTTATGTGAATGTAATATCTGTAATGTCTCAAGGGAACTGCTTCAAATTCGCCACAAGTATTCACTTAGACTCATGGATGACCTGACTTCAACTTTGTGGTCAAAGGTCAAAGGTCAAGGTTACTGTGACCTCACAAAACGCAGCTTTTAGCCTCCTGCATGTAATATATCAGAACCACCTTGTGGGAATTCTAACATCCATCAGGATAAAATGGTAAGATTGTATATCAAAAAGGTCAAAGGTCAGCTTCATTGTTTGCTCCTCATGTCTGTCCAAACATGTCTGCTCACTATTCAATGCTGTAATTCTAAAGAGGAGCTTGTGACCATGTTTACTGCATCTTGGCTGGTTGGCAAACAACTACAAGGGGGGTAAAAGTAGTTTTATTTGCCTCATAAGAGGGTATTGTATTGGGTCATCTAGCACAATGGAGAGGTTTCATTGACAGACAGGGTGTTTCAGCTAAGCTCACACAGGACACAAATAAATTAAAAGAGCACCAATCTCATCTCATCTCATCATCACAGTGGATCAAATGACTTGTAGTAACGTATTCATGTAGAACCACCATTTGACTTTGCTCCGTCACAGCTCCATCCTGTTTCTACCAGATTGCAAAACAGCCAGTAATGTCAGCAAATAGCTGGCGAACATGGCGGAACGTTTAGCAGATGAAACTTATGATTATTTCAGCTAGCGGGCAACAAAACCAGAGTTAAAAGGAAAGATGACATGATTCAAAGTAAAGGCTACTGTTGCTTCATGTGTGTCAGTTGATTAGAAAGTGAGGCATGCATCCAGGTGCACTGAATATTAGTCCCAATAAAGATGAATTTATGTCTTTAAGCTTCTGTCTGATGGCTCAGTAGAGATGACAAAGGAAGTGAATGGCACAGATCAGTGAAAGCTGTCTAAGCTACCAGGCAACAACTGAGAAACATTATAACCAAACAAGACACAACAAATAGAATAAAACAACCTATTAGGAAAGGAAAGGATCCATTCAAGCGTAATTGGACACATGGATTCTTGCAGAGGAATGTATTGCTCTGATTATATGCTGCTGTGTAAATGAGGTTTTGGCACAGAAAGCATCATTTGCATTTTTAATTTGGTACAGATTTATCAGTCCACACAGCCCGGAGACACATGGTGGGTAGGAGTCTTCACTCTAGAGAAACGTAGAAGTCTGGAGGCCTGTGATCAGATCCTGCAGCTCAACACGAGTGGGTTAAAAAAAGGCAAACAGGGTCGCAAATGGTGATTCGTGATATTTTGGTTTGAGAAATATATAGAAAAAATAAAAAATAAAAAATATAATGAGACATTTACTTTAATTTCAGGAGCTAATTAGCTCTCCCACCATCAGGATCTGTGGCATGGCAAGCCATCGTCACTCCGCAGGGGCCAAAAGAAAGCAATGAAATATCTGAATCAGAAATCTGATAAGTAGTGACGAGTCCTCGTGCTAAAATTACACACTATGAGTGAAATTCTAGATCATTTGATTCAAAGAGAGCCCATCTGCAACTAAAACTGTCCAACAAATGAGTCAGTTGTCGACAAGTCTTTCTTGGCTTGTATCTGACCGGAGTCAAACTAAGTGAAAGAAAAAGCCCAAAAATGCCAAAGTGAACTTTTTCTGAATTTTATTTTCTTTTATTTGTTGTGGCTCGTTGTGGAGTAAAGGAAATGAACAGCAGGTATGCTTTCACTGTCTATGCTGAGATGAGAAATGGCTCCTGGTGCGGTGCTTCTTCCTCTGTGCGGTTCACGTGGCAACAAGACCCTCCAGCCTGGAGAGGTCCGCCACACGGGAGTTGTGGGGTAGCTGGCCTGTCAGATCTGGCAACCACTCAAGTGTAGTATATGAAGTAGCAGGGGAAAAAGGCAACACACACACGTTCACTCAAATTCCCCAAATCCATCGGCATTGCTCCCCAACCTGCATTACTGTTACATCAGCCTGTGCTTGGATCTGGATCTCCCCGTCTCCTCCCTGGCAGCCATCTCTGAGCTTTACCCGGGTCAAACTGATACTCTCTGGGGCTGGAGCGGTGGCAAGTGCCCAAGCTGGCAGGTGGGAGCCAGGGTTTCAAGGGGATGCAATTAATCTCGATCAAAGTTCCCCTTTTAGGTGTGATTAGAAACAAGCTGGGCTAAGAAGAGCCTGAGCGCTCTGACAGCGGGACGAGGAGTGGGCCGAACACGAAGACTGGGATAATTTGTCTCGCTAACGAGGATGTAATATTGATCAGGGTGCAGGATGAGACCATCCAGCACCTCTGTAGCATTTTCTCCTTCATATTGATTTCAAACAAGCGACCAGGCTGCAGCTTCAAATATTATCTGATGTGGTTTTGAGCAGTTTTTGCTTTAGTGGTATGGAGCCCTGAAGACATCATTAGAAAATTTATATATATTTAATATAGTTAGTTCATAAATAAGGTGAGGGAAGTAACTGATTAGATTAAATGAAAACACCAAACATTTATTTTGTTGGTGTTCATTTTTATTTTATAAAAAAAGAAAAATGTAAAATGAATGCAATAGCATTTTATTTATAGTTATTCATCTCTAATTTATTCAGTTATGCAACACTGAGCACACTTCGCTTCCACATAACAGCGTTCATGTTTTATTACACAATTATATAAATATATATATATATTTTGTGTCTCTGAAAAGTAAAATTTGGCTAAATACCAAATGTTTATCTTCCTACTTTTAGAAATTATTACCAACATGACACACGTAGAATAGTTTATTGTACATTTTATTGCACAATATGAGAATATATGAATTATGATGGCAAGGCTGGAGCCTGAGGGCTGACTGGAGAACAGGGCTATGATAGCTGGTTGGGGGGACTGTGCTTGCAGTTTGAGGTGAGGGCAGAGTCTGTAGATGTAGGTGGAGAGGTGAGTGTCTTGTCTGATATTCAAAGAGCAGGAAGAAAGAAATCTGGGTTCTAGGTTGGAGCTTGGATTTCACACATTATGGAGTGGGATTTGAGGGCAGAGGGCTTTCAGGGTTTTCCTGGAGGTGCTGAGCACCAAGGTGGCCAACAAGTGACAATGAAGAGTTGTCTGAAGTGGAGCAGATGAGTAATGGAAGATATGTATCCCACAAAAATCCAGATTATATAAAATCCAAAACTGGGAATTTATGAAGTCAAACAAAGACTGGTGTTGGCGTTAGTTGAAAGCCAACTGGTGAAGGTATAATCGAGGGAGTGGCCAGCATGGCCGGTGTGCAGAAGGATGACAGGAAGTAGGTCAGCCAAGCCGTGCCGGGGACGCACACACCAACAGGCTGGGGTCACAAACGGGGAACAAACGTTCAAAAATAAGAAAAGGGGGGCACAGCAGCAAAAAAAAAATCTGAACAAATAAAATATCTTCTAAACCCTGACAGGCCAGGGCCTTGGATGAAGAGGTCAAACCAAAACTACAAGGACATTAAGTAGTGGTGACACTGAATTAATGGGACTGTGGTGTAGTTCATTTATAGTCTAATATTACCTTTCTACTTCCAGTGATTGTACTTATGTTTATCTCTTACTGAAGATTATCCTGCTGAACAAAATGTGAGTATCATAAATTTTTATTTGTCACATAGTTTCTTTTCTGCAGTACTCCAAAAGTAATTGCAAAAATCTGATTGTGTTTCTTTTTTCTTTCCTTTTTTTTTTTTTAAACCAGAGCGATGTTGACTTTGCAACAAGACATCATCGCTGCAGCACTCCCCAACAACAAAAGTGCTTGTGTGCATGTTCTGTATCTGTAAGTGTTATTTTTGTGCTTGTGTCCTTCTCTTCATGCTGAATACTGCCACTCTTGCCACTGCATCAGCCCAATTCCCCCACAGGGATCGATACATTTTGGTATCTCATGTTGTGTTTGGAAATTTGATTCAATACCAAACACTGAGCGCAACCAGAGGCTAGAAAACTGGCTTTGCAGCGCCTTTATCCCTTTGAATTCAGCAGCTTCCTCTGTGATAAAGACCCTTGATCCCTCTCAACTGAACCTTTCGCATTGACACACGCTGAAGTCGTGCCATCGGTGCTCAGCTTTGATCACCATGTCAACAGCTATATCTCTGGCTCGCAAAAGTCAAAGATAGGAAGGAAGAACGACGCGGGGATCCGAAGCCAACATTTTTTTCCAATTAATAGGCCGTGCCACATCATTAGTCTGGGTGAGCGTTAATAACGCAGAGTGTTTGAGTGGGCCACAAGAGGTTATTTAAATGCAAAATAGCGCAGGAGCCCCCAGCAGTTCATCTCATAAACCTGACTGTGGACTAAGTGTTTGATTCATAATCTCCTAGTAATGACTGTGCTGTCAGAGTCAGATTTCATCCTAACCCTGTTTGCATAATGCTCCTAATGGTAAAATTCACTGTAAAACCACACCGCTGATTCATGATGCATTCACACCCACACCCACGCTTCTATGCTCCTCACTTTAATTCACTTTGTGTTTCTTTCTTCAGCTGCGTTTGTTTGGTTTTCAGCATTACATCTCGAGTGGCAGCAACAAGGATTCTCCTTTCTCCTCTTCTTCTTCACCGGCCAATTCATGACATCTTGAACCAAAGTGTCCAACTAAAGTCCAACTGCGAGGTGGACACTGTCCTCACAGACTCACACTCTCACAGCCAATGATGAGATATATTTTGGTGGGTGTTGATTTCAACCAAATCCCATTTAAATAGCTCATAGTTTGGCACAATTGAACAGTTCCACTTAAGCACAAACTCCTATTTCTAACCCTCTCAGATGGTTTGATTCAAAAACTGTTAGAGAGCCTAAGGTAACGATTGATTCACAAGAGCACAATTTTATTTATCTCACCACCGTTTGGATGCATCTTGTGACCCTTTGGTGGGGGTCGTCCCTTCAGCTGGGGAGAACTAGTCTGAAGTTTTAACTAGGACAATCAACAATCTAATAATGTGCCATACGATAATTAACAGTCAGAGGAGCCATGCACTATCTTCTCGTGTCATTTTAACTGCTCCGCTCTGTTGAGTGTTGTAAAATCATTCTGCCCTCTCTGTCCAGACTCAGCCTTGTGAAGCGGCAACAGAGTAGAGCTCACAATAATCTATTGATATCATTACAATCAAGTATCATTACCACACTGGTGTAAACAGCAGGTTTCACCAATGTTCTGATCATATTAGACCTATATCAGTAACTTATATATGTGTACTTGTAATGCTGATGGCTAAGATTAAGGATTATTTCATACAGTGGCCCTTCCTAACCCACGCTCGTGGTCTTGGAGTCCCAACGCATCCTCCGGGCATGACAAAACCCTCAAAAACCTGAACCACTTGTACGTGACCAGAAACACACACGCAAAATCCGACACACATGTTCAATTGTTTCCGTGTTCCTTTTGCCTCCGGAGCTGAATCAAACATCTGGCAGCCCAGGGACAAGACGTATGAATGCCACTGACACCGTTTTGCCTTTAACACACTGCAGTGTGCTGTGCCATGTCTGAGTTGCCCAGCTGTGACCAACTGCTAATTGAGGAGATGAAAGGAGAGAATATTTAACGAAGCTTCACTCTCACAGTCCGTAAAGGCTTTTGTTGTATGTGCAGTAATTGGTAGCATGGCACTGAAGTGTTGCCACGTTCCTCGCTACACATGACATGTTGTCAGAGTGCCAGCAGGGTTAAAAATATCACTGAACACTTTTGACCTGTTAAAAGAGATAATGAAAGCGAGAAGAAGTGAAGCTCAACAAAGCTTATAATCGCCACAATGTAGATTTGATTGCATGAGTATTCATTTGCAGTAAAAATATGGATTGATAGTTTTACTGTCGCAACCAGGGTCCTTACATTTTATGAGGTTTTATAGCGGTAAACCGTGATGGAGTTTTTTGGTGCAGAAATACAGAGGAGTGAAATGTCCCACTGCTGACTGATCTGAATTGATGCAGAAAGGTACAATGACATCGCAGGTAGATTGTCAGTGCTTTAAAACCCAGGAGTGCTGGAGGAATGAAGCCGCCGACGTCATTAGCTTCTACAGTACATTTGTATTCCAAATGCCTCGCAGTTGGCCAATTACTGTAAAGCCTGACAAGGAGAAAGGGAAGAGAAACAGTCACTGCTGCTCACAGACTTATTTGCCAAAACAGCTTTGTGCTCAATGATAAAAAAAAAAAATAATAATTAAAAAAAAAAGATTTAGAAAAGAGAAAAAAAAAAAAAAAAAAATCTGCATCTGATTTCTATCTACTCGACAATGTGAGACTCTGTCTGAAGTGCCAGTGCGGTATGAGCCAGTGCAGGTGATATGGAGATCAAATGGCCTACCAGCCAGCCACAGCGACCTGTGGCAGCCAGCGCCACCCCCAGCCGCCTCTTGAAAGGAGACACAATCCCAATAAATGTATTCCTGTCAACATTGCTGCGATGCCTTTTTAATACAGCCCCCGGAGGATTTCACGGCAAGAACAGCCTGAGTCAAACTCTATTTCTCTGGGCTGAAAGAGAGATGTGACAAGAGCCGCATGCAGGTCAGGGACAGTCAGGGACTGTGTGGCAGAAAGCAACCACAGAGGATGGATAGAAGCAGTTAGAGCTTTTTGTTTTAGCTCTGCGGCTTTTTTTTTTTTTTTTTATGGTTCATGCCTGAGTAGACCCAAACCAGCCTGAACAGAATGGAGCTGCAAATTTCAAGCTCAAACTCTATCACTCTATTACTGTTTGATTGTGGAGGAGATAAATTGGGCTGGTGGCTGGGTGGAAAGAGCTATTTAGACTCCAGCTCAGGAGCTCGCTTTGCAGTATGTCTGGATGTGTGAATCAACTGTAAAACTGTCAGTCCGGTCTGAGGACTTGTCATTGGGCATTTGTTGGATGCTGTTTCTTCTTAATTTCTTTATTTTCATTTTGTTCATTTTGTGAGTCATCTGAATTCTTTTTTTTTTTTTTTGACATTTGCAAATGCACTTTTAACATCAAGTCTCAGTGTCATTCCTTCATGCACTCCCATTAACCCTTTCAGAGCCACATTAAGGCTGTTCTGTCTTTGTGTTTTTCCTTAGAAAGTTTTCTTTTTAAAAACGTCTCCTAGTCTCTACGTATTCGTATTTGTGTGGACCCTCAAAACTAATTAGTGAAACATAAATTAGATGAAAACCTGTTTTATTTCATTTAACTAACATGTATCATTTTACTACTACAAATAAGTAGCTTGTGTATATATATATATATATAAATATATATATATATATATATAGTTAAGTCCATCTTACATAAACTAAAGCAAACTTAAATATTTCTTGTGGACCAGAAGTTATTTATTTTTAAGGTGTCTCAATTGGTAACCATTGTGTTACTGTAATGTTAGATAATCTAACAGTTATGCTTTGAGCTAATCTAAATTTGTGAAAACTGTTTTGACGAAATAACTTTAATTAAAGTGACTGTTTTAATTTTTTTAGCATGCCTAATCATGCTTTCAGATTATAGGAAGCTCTTATTCCCGAGGGCCTCCTTCAAGAAGCCCCCTGAAGGTCCTTCACGTGGTTGCAGATAATCGAATATTCTCGATGTCCCTGACGTTGCTTTCATGATGGGCCATCCATCGATTTTACGTCAGGCAGGGAACAATAAGGGATTGATTTTGAAAGCCCCTTCAACCTTTTTAAGTTCAGATAATCATATACGTTGCTCTGCGGACTTAGGAGCTGGGCTGCGGTGGTGTGTGCGAAGTTGTGCTGTTTAATGGTGCAGCAGCTGACAACACACAACTTTGATCTGTCTTCCTGCCATCTGCCCTGGTCCGGCAGCATATCGACACCTGAAAGATCAAGTCTGAGTGCTGAACACATAGCCTAGAGAAAGAAAGCTAAAGAAAGGTAGGAAGGACAGTGGGAAGGAACGAAACCTGCTCGAGGGCAACACATCCCTTCATATTTACTTGTCCGGGTGAGAAGGTCATGTCTTTCTTTGACCAGTTGCTCCCAGGCACAATCACAGAAAATCTAACTTGTCTGGACTAGATTCTATTGATTCACTGTTTCTGTAAATTAAAAATGTATTTAACAGTCAGTTTGATGGGCTAAAACTTGGACTTGATGGAAAGTTACATGCCATATGACTATTACTGTTTATGCTGTTTAAAGGCTCAGATTATTCCTTTAATGCATAAAGCTTTCACTGAAATTGTCCAAATTAATTTTTTTTCCTTTTTTCATCTTTTCATCATTGCCTTGATTTTTTTTTATTTTTATTTTTTTATTTAATGAAGTGAAGTTATTTCCAGCAGCAGTCGGTTGTTTGCTTATGGTCTCGATTTGGTTTTCGTCCTTTATTTAATGGAATTAAAGTTTTTCTCCATCTGTCTATGTGTGTTTCATCAGGATGAGGCCATTGTGAATGATTGTTAAATTTAAAATATGTTCGAAATAGCACACATACACACACACACACACACACACACAAACATGCACACACGGACACACACACACACTCAAGGACGCAGTGGAGAGAGAGTAAGCTGCACAGGTAAAACAGTGGGATTTCATTGCCTTGTAGCTTCAGGGGTTTAAAATGCACTGTGACCTGTCACCTGTCCTGGACGCCCAGACAGGTGACAGGTCTCTGTCTGTACTCTGACAGTGTCACAGCATGAAAAGAGGCCAAAACGGGATTGTGTGTACCTCACCGAAAATTGGATTGGGAGGTGATACATTTTCCTGTCTTTTACAGTGTCATTGAACTGCATCTGAATGCCAGTGCCAGCCTTTTCTTGTCTTACTGGGTTTTTGAAAGAGCGGAAACGGGACCTCAGACGTTATTAAAAGAGCTCTAAACCTTGAGGTATTTTGCTGGCCATCGACAGCTAGGATTCAGGAAAGATGCAGTTCACACCCCCTCCAATTCTGAACAACACCAAGGAAATCTTTAATATTGATCTTACTACGGCTTGCTATAAAGACACATCACAGAGATCAGCCTCCTGACACTTTCCAGCTCATAGTTGTGCCAAGTGAACATGTCCCTTTGGTAGTCTTTACTGAAGGACCAAACTGTATTTATTCCATGTTAGCAATTAGTGGTTGTGCTAGTAATGAGAAGAATGTTCCCAGAGCCAAATTAGACCGATAAACGAAGAAATGGTGTGAGAGGGGCCTGTGTTTCAGTTTTTGTGTGCACCTGCCCGCTCTGCTGTTATTCCAGCTCACGCTGTCTCTCACACTATCCGAGTAAGAAGTCACATCCATCCTCCTCAGTATAAACACCCAGCCCTGAGTCACAGGCAAACATTGGCTGGCACCGCTCGCACCACCAAACAAGTCCTTGTACTGCTTCCGTTTAAACATGTCAGGCCATGTCAATTTCTATGGGATGTTTGAAACAGTTCTATCTCCTTACTACTTCACAAATTTGATTAAATGTCACATTATAAAGAAAATTATTTAAAAAAAAGAAAGAAAAAAACCACTTCAATCAATATCAATCAGAAATTCCATTTTAGGACACGATTTTTGTTTCGATGGAGGCGGTTTTAAGATGAAGACACAGCTGTGTGTGACCTTCATCTGTTTTTCGCTTTTATCGAGCAGCTTTGACAGCTTTGTTTTCTGGGGGTTTTTTTTTTGTTTTTGTTTTGTTTTCTTTTTTTTTTTCAAATCCCACACCTCTGCACCAACTTCTAAAGACTGAAGAATGTTTAATTTATCACAGCCACAGGGCTGTCAAAGTTAGATTTCAGATGACTAATGATTCACTTAAGGTAATCACAACCTTGTTGCAGGAATAATGCAAAACCAAATCGCCTAATTAGGTACATGACTGAGTATTGAAACGCCACATAAATATTATATAATAGTACAACTGTCTTAACTGTACAACTGTTTGTGAGCTCTTTCATTATTTCTTCCAGTGGTGGCATTTTTAATATTTTCAGGACGTCTCCGGGTTAACTCTGCGAGGGCAAATATAAACCCATTTGTCTCCTCTCACTTAAGAAATCTTCCTGTTTTGCTTAAACTTAAAAAAATCATGCTCACGCTCTGGAGTTCAACAATCTTTGTTGTAATCAACATCCCTCCAAACCAAACAGCGCACATGTCATTTCAGCAAATGATGTGCTGACACATAATACACAGGGTACAAATGCATTTACATATAAATTAAACTCTAAACCCAGCTCTGGCTCCACACAAATGCAGAGTTATGAATCAATAATTTAGACTAATGACTGCAATAATGGCAGCGTTACAGTAAAATAATGTCAGAGGAATATCATTGCCTATAGCTTGTGTTTCCAACATTGCTGACAGACAGCAGCATCTGTCTTATGTATTTATTTTCCGAGGAATACGCGACAGACAAAGTGAGAGCTGACTGCAGGAAGCTTGCTGCGTTTTTGAGCGCATTATTTATCCGACTTTGGAAATCTTTTCTTTTTTTGAATGGCTTTGTGTGGCTTCTTTATTTTTTTTGATCTTGTCAGAAAGTGAATCCTGTGTTCACACATCTGCAAATTGCTTCAGTTACCCTGTGTTAAGGCTTTACAAGTGTTTATCACTGTAACACTGGTGCACTTGTTCATTATCAGGGTTTTCACATTTAGAAATCACCCCATGGTGAATTTCCAGCTATTTCATATACAGTCACACATTGAAAACTGTGCCTGAGCTAAATGTTAATAAAGAAACATCATCCCACACTCACTGACTGTAATATATATTTCATTTTGTGGCTCATTGTTCGACTTAGCCAGAGTATAAATGCTGGTTTCTGTTTTGTTCATTTTATCATTTGCTTGAATCAACAAGTCAGATCCTCTAACTGCTGCAACAAAACTAATCTGCTTTGTTGTTGTCTGTTGAAGTCTTACAGATGCCATAATTAATTTATTCTGTTTTCCTGATTTTAATGCCAATATTCTCAAAAGTCTTTAAATTGTGCAAATATATTGGACTATTGGGCCATCCATCCACCACAACCTCCTTCTAATGTTGCAACGTCATTTCACTTTTCCCTTTGCTCCTAGCACAGGGACTTCAGAGCACTTCAGACAGTACTTGTAACCTAACAATGAAATGTAACTTGGGGTCATACCAAGTTGCTGGACAGGCAACCTCTGGACTTGACCTCGTCTTCTCAGGTTGGATGGGACAGTCCTTTTTGGGGATTTTATGATTGATTCCACTGACCCCCTCTTAAGTTTTTTGAAGGGGTTTTTCATAAGCTTTGCTATTGCTACATAAATGGAAAAAGATTGCAATTTTTTTTTCACAAAAAATTCATCACATCACTTTGATTTTAGTATATTGTGCATTTATGCAATACTCTTTTTGGATGTTCCTCATCAAATTGAAATTAGCTTCTTGTCACAGAGTTGGGGTCATTTTCAAGTTCAGTTATTGGATCACATGATAATTACTAAGCTCTCTGAATTTTCTGATGAAGGCTATTTGATAAACTAGGAAGCTCAGCAAGATTAAGTGAACATTGCATAATTTTGTCATTTTGTCTTTTAATACTCATATGTGATGCTCACTGAAGCGGTTGACTGTAAAAGATAGATGAGTTAAATATGAGTTTCTCTGGCAGGGTGTTTGAGGACACGGAGTATTGACTGCACAAGTGTTTCCACTGAATAGGTGAAGATCAGTGGCATAAACAGCAGATAATCTAGTGGTGAGTCCATCTGGGTGCTGTGAGGCTTTTTTGCCACTCCTCTAATGAGACTATGAATCGACCAGTGGGGATGCTGGAATGCTGTAATTTTACCTCCACTGAAATTGTAGGTGACTGCAGTATGGATTTGAGATGTGAAAAAAACAAACAAACAAAAAAAACAAAACAAAACTAAGGCCTGTTGCAGTCACATCAGGGGTGCGCTGGAGGGGATGTAACACTGCAAATCTGAATGCACCTCTACTGGTTCCCTTTCCCCTCACAGCTGTTCCATCACGTTCTTCTCCCTCTGCGAAAAGGTTAATGTGTTTTCCACAAGCCCGCCGTGTGCTGGGAAATTTTTTAGAACTTTTTACTGTCTGACAGTAAATCAGATTCCCATCTCCTCTCTGGGCCATATGCTGCAACATATGTTTCACAGGCTTCTTGATAATACCAATACATTGTATTTTGTTTTGTTCTTGTCATCTGATCCAACAGCCCTTTATTCTCAATACAAGAGAGACTGCCTCATGACAAGTGTGTTGCATCACATGCAGCTGAATCATTCCTCTTACTGGACTGATTATATAAAGGACCTTGAGTATTTTTTTTTTTCCCAGGAAAACTTTGTATTGTCTTTTTTGAGCACTTGAGCGTTTTGGACTGTCCGTTTCAAATCTGTCGTTACAATTGTTTTGTGAAGAGCCGTGGGATCTGAAATGAAAAACAAACCAAGCACATCTGTCACTACTGAGGCTCTTCAACTGCAACTTCACTTTTTAGCTGCTTGTCTGCTCTCACTGATAAAGCCACACCAGTTAACAACAACATTCGTTTTGCAATTGACACATCACCAGAAATAGTAATCTAAATTAGGATTCTTGTGCTAGGAGACGGGCAGCACAGAGGCATAGTGGTTAGTGCTGTTTCCCCACAGAAAGAAGGTCACGGTTTGATTTCCAGGCCTGGGGCCTTTCAAAAGTATCCAAACTAATACAAACATGCACAGAATGAAGTTAAATTAAGTTTTTGTTTTTCTTATTTGAATTAAAAACAATCACAATCATCCTGTGTTGTTGCTAGTTATGAAATATATTGAATCTGACCCCTGGTATACTATCTTCCTGTAATTTAGATTCAAATAAAGCTTTGGAAAAGAACTTCAGTTTCCTATTTCAAATCCAATGTTATTTTGAACCACCCCGACTTGTGCTGTATACTCTACGGTCATTGGAGGTTGCCCGACATAAAAATGTGAGAACTGATCATTATAAAGTGGCAGCTGAAGAAGTAAGTCAACATGGAAGTGGAAAAAGAAATCTGCAGTCTCTCAAATGGCCATTTGAGAAATGCGGGTGCCAAAAGCGGGTCAATCCCCATTGACTCCCCTGTTAAAATGGCTGTTACAAGGGAAATAAGCATGTGTACAGCCTGGTACAAGACATGGTTTTAGTTTCTATAGCCAATTTCCTCCTTTGTGACAAATAAGTGGGAGGTGAATTTTCATATAACTAACTTGTTCAAATTTTATTAAGGTTTAAAGTTATGCATGATTAAGGGTGCTGCTTTTAAGTCACAGGTGGGTGAGCGTATGCTTGCAGCACTAAAATTTTGGCTCCGCAGAAGTTTCAGCTCTTTGCTGATTTTTGGATTAACTAGTAGCTAGGCAAAGTCAGACACTGCCAAGATGGCAACAACAGATCAGCCCACTCTGAGTTTCAAAGCTGCTCAACAAATACCAATTGGTCAAATCCTTATATACACTCTATGGTTGTAATGAGCTGTTGCACAAGTAATTAATGGGCTTGTGTTGCTGTTGTTGTTGGGGTTTTTTTTTTTTACGGAAGGACAGTCTCCTATTGCAATTACTTATTTTTAGCTTGATCAGCTTTGCTCTGAATGAAACGCTGCATCAATAAAGTGAGGCCATAAAGCATCTCTCACCTCTTCCTGTCATCAGACGATACGCTTTAATCCACTGAAGGCCAACTCTTTTTCAGCCCACTCCTCTCCCCGTGCTGTACCAGCATCTGTATCAGATGGATTTTTTTTGGAAGGAAGATGCGGCTTCAGGAAATCATTTGTTTCCTTTTTGCAATCCACCCCTCTATGGGACCTTCACATGCCCAGCAAAGGCAATCGTTAAGAGCTTCTTTTTTCTGCTGCCATTAAGGTCTAATATATCAGCTGTGCAGTCAATTGTACTTGACAGGCAGCTTCTTGAACTTGAACTGGGTCATCTGGTGACAGATAACATGGCCTGTTTGTTCAATTTCCTCCTCTGCAGTGGCATCGCTCTGAAGTGAGTTATTATAAATCACTGTGGATGCGTTCATCATGTATCTTGTCAGGGCCAGGGAGAGTGGTGCACTGCTAATGCGTGAATGTGTGTACTTGTGAAAGACTGAAAGAGAGAGAGAGAGAGAGAGTGTACTGTATATGAAAAGGAAAAATGAGGAGGGCAGAGAGGACATGTAACAACTGTGTGCAATCTATGCACATTTTCAGTGAGTGTCTTAGAGCAAAGGAAGTTCATTTTTAAATCAGGGCTGAAGAATATTTTTTTATAAAGTTTCGTGTTTAATGTTCACTGAAGAAAAATGGTCAAATGATAATTTGATGTTTGTTGGGGAAAACCCACCATGTTTGTTTACAGCTGGAGAATAATCTTAGTTATTACTTTATGGTCCGTAGTGACACATTTTAACTTTGTCAAAAGCTGCAGCTGCTTTTGTTCAGGCCATACTGGGATTTCAATAGTATTTAGATGAATCGTTCAGCTTTCAACAGAAACCAAATCTTGTTGCTGCCAAATAAATGATTTCATTTTTTTTCTCCCTCCCCTACAGTGTCTCTACGCGCCCTCCCATGGGGAGCTTTCAGCTACTGGGACACACTACAGACGCCAACTGTGCACGTGCTGGATCATGTAACTGAAATGGTCGCAGTGCATAGTTTTTTTTTCTTTTTTTTTTTTCAAGGTTAACTGAGGATGAAGGACGTGCCAGAGCTTTTTGGAAAAACTGGATTTTATTTCCCCCAAAGAAATCTGATTGAAGCACCAACTCACTGAGAAAAAGAATAAATGGAAAACTCTGATCAAGATGCACAACACCCCTTCACCATTATTTAAATGAGGTTGCAGAGGAAAGGTTGGAGAATTTAAAATATCAAATAATTTTCATGCACTTCATTTACTTATCATGTATTTAGTGGAGAATAAAGACAAAAGATGACAGGAAGTCAGAAAACTGAAGCCTGCGAAATCTGCAGCAAATCATAGCATTTAGAGTGAGAGCTGTGTGTTCCTATAATATCACACACTATAGTGTCAGCCGACTGTTTGCCTGACCACTGGTTACAGTTGCAGTGTCTTGCGGGACAGTTTGACTTGTGCACAGGCCTGAGGCGATCCAGCTGGTTCTCACAAACAAGGCTGAATGCAGCATGTTTCACGTGTGGTGGATGCTAAATTGCATTTCCAAAATCAGCCATAAGTCAGCACTGGAGTCGAGGTGTGTTTTGGGTTTGATTGTGTTTGCTGTTGTCCTGTGGCAGATCATGTCAGATGAATAGAAAGAGATAAAAGCCAGACCTAGTCAGACACTCAATGTTAGAGAGGATTTTTCTATTTCATCCCGACCTCAGCTGGTGAAAAAATGGCCAGTAGCACAGAAAAAGATTCATGATTCATGGAAAAGATTGTGCGATTGGTTTGAACATCAAGCTATCAAGTTGTACCCCATACCGTCAGACTATCATTCAGTACAAAGAGTAAAATAATAATTCACATCTGAGTTAGTTTCTTTTAACCCTCAAATTTTAGCCAGTTGAATCTTAAAGAAGTCTTGGAGCTGTATGTATTTAATTATTTATTTCGCTTTGTAATCGGAGTGAAATGGAGAACTTGCTCCATCTGAGCAGAAGCCTTTTTTTTTTCCCTCGAAAATAACCAGCAGATCTTTTGAGAAAAATTCTAAGAGGCTAAAACCTCTCAGATCAAAAGGGTTACAAAGCCAAGCGTGCACACAGCTACCCAAACCAAAGTGAGTTAGGGATAAAAAAAACAAAACAAAACATGAAGCTGGAACTGGACTGCTCGTGAAATCAAAGCGGCCCTCGTTTCTTCTCGTTAGCTTCTCACATTCCTGTGAGGGAGCTACTTGTACATCACAGAGAGTGAAATGCCAATTTGTCTTGACATGTTAAGTTGTGACTCGATCCGATTACGCAGCACCATTAATGGACGAGCCTGGCGTCTGTCTTTCTGCACTGGGGCCTCGACCCAGATTCAGTTACCTACCAAAGTCTATGACCTTGCCAGTGTCCATCACTCAGAAAAGTATTGACAGAGTAATTGAAAGATTTCAGTCTTGCAACAGTTGATCTGTTTTTTTGCTCTGTGTCTTTTTTGCTTGGCATAATAAAGAAAACTGCCGAAAACGTCCGCCACTCCACGGAATTTTACTTGTAATTAAATATATTTGAATATAAGATACATAAAAAAATAAAAAAATCGGAAAACAAGCCCATCCGCTAACATCCTCGCCTCAGTTCATCTTTTAAGGATCAAGGTTTATTGATTTTTTTCCAACTGCTGTGAACATTAGTGAAGGCAGTGAATTAAGTCATTTTAAGAGTTTTCATTCGGACAACTGCTGTAATGTGCTTCAGTGTTGTTCCCCTTACTGTGACAAAAAACACCACATTTTTCATGATGACTTGCCTTTCCAACGTGAACCTTCATTGGTTACATGTTTGAAAAAGCCTGCAATCATATGCTACATGTGTATTTGTGATCTGGTCTTAAAGGGAGAGCGATGCATAATATCCTTTTTTAATCGGTTAAAGTCCATTAAAGAAAGCAAAGGTAGGTTATCCGAGGTAATAGTTAATAAGATGATTAGCTCTTTGGTTTGTTCATTAATGAAACAACTTACCACATGACTCTTTTAAAACTCTCTACAAAAACCCATGCTTTGCTGTGGGGCAGATTTTAATGTAAAACAGCAGGCTAAATAACAGTGAACGGTGCAGCCCTGTCAATGAGATTTTCCAGTTTTGGACTCGTGCATCAACATGTGATCTTCCTGATTTGGGTCTTGGTGCTGATGGTACCACTGTGCCATGCAGGATCAGGGTCAAGAGTTTTCCTGCTAATTGGGCTAATGATATTCAAAGAGGAAAACTGTGTCAGCGGAGAGACTTTCTAATAGTAAAACTAGCTCATGACAGAACCACAGAGGGAGGACTGGACTCAAATATTGACATCCAAGGCAGGGCTTTTATCACAGGGAGGGTTGGTCCACAGGCTGTCAGTTAGAGCACGCAAATAAACCCAAAGGGCTGAAGATGAGTCAGAAACATCCCTCGGAAACACAGGGGAGAAATATAAAGCCAAAATATAAGCTTCTTTGCTATGAAAACAGTTTTCTGGTCACACAGAAAAGAGTGCATTCAGATCAGTTCTTTTATTCTGACCCTTTACACATCAGTTATGAACCAATCTTTGGAAATGTAATGGTGTCCCCTCTGGGCAGCCAGTTTTTGTGCCTCCATAGTGAGAGAGAGAGTTAGAGCTAATGAGTCAGCATATTCCTCCTTCAGCTAAAGACAAAACTAGATGGTTTTGTGCTCCTCACAACTGCTGCCTGTGCTGACAGTCCCCACATGGCTAATATATTCATTAAGTGTTATTGCCAGCTGTCCTTTTACATCAGGCGTTCAACACCGCCCCCCTGATAGTGTTGCCCCCAGCACCCTGTGCCAGTTGTGCGGAAATCTGTTGCCCAAAGCTTGTGAAGGGCATTACTGCGGCGTGCCGCGCAACTATAACACACAGCACACCATCTTTATTCTTCACTTCTCACACAAGTACTTAGAGCAGCAACACAACTGTAAGAAGCTAACTTTGGAAGCGCATAAAATCCAGCACTCAGGTGGAAACTTCTTTTCTGTGAAATAATACAAGAACAGCATGATGGCTGGGTTAAAGTATTCTCCACGATGATGTTAAAATGTTATTAAAAATGCTTGGAACAAAACTAATCACAGTGATTACATGAATGTGTCACCTTGTTTATCTGATAGCTGTGCAGGCCTTTCAGGAAAATTAATTTTCATGGTTTAAATTGAATCCCTTAATTAAGAGATGCTCTGTCTGTGCTTCAGCAACCATTACATTGCACTGATTGATGTCTGGTTTAGCGATCAGCTAATGCTGCATGAAAAATGTAGACTGCTGCCAGACAAAGCCAACAAAAAAATTAAGTTCTACCACAGGTAATGCTATCAAAAGATTTGTGTGTCTATGTGTATGTGTGTTTGCATCTCTGCATCCCCACATTGTTTGCCATGTGCAGGTAAACTGATCTCAGAATTGCATCTGCTGTTCAGTGTTACCTCATGGGCTGAAATTCCGCAGTAACTGTGTCAGACTAAATCTTACGGGGAAGACATGCTGCCACGTGGAAGAGCACCTCGTCTCAACTCAGCAGAAGCTCTAAAGTTGTCCTGGTTTGAGAGATTAATCATGGAAACTGAGAGAAAATCTCCGCACAGGAAGTGATGGAAAATGTTTGAACCTGTCAGTGTCTTTACAACCTGTGTGTTGTCCCACTGCCCCCATGCTTTTATTATTTAATAGCACAAGTGTAGAGAGACAAGAAATGGGACGGAGAGAAAGGGAATGATGTGCAGGAAAAGTAGGAGGAAATTGCCCTGAATAAACCACCGTTAAAGGCTTTTATACTTTCGTATGAGTTGGATCTCAGTGTTGACATCCATAATCAAAAAAGGGAGATTCAGATCCTCTCTGCTGATTGGCTGAGAGAGATCCTATAAAAATACACTAGATTTCAGGTAAACACTCCAACCTAGTCTTGAAATGGGCGGGGATGTGGGCGTTGCTAAAGGTGGTTCATTGTGACATCGCAAAGTTCCAGTAGTCCTGACAGCTGGTGTTAAGGCTTGGTTTCTAAATATAGACTGGGAGCATTTCTCTGTGGACTGAGACCTTTGATACTTTAACTGTATTGATAAAGAAGCTTCCTCGTGATCAAAGAAGGCATGGACATTGACGTTTAGATGGGGCCTATAAAGCTAATAAGACTGGTGTGAATGTTGCCCGGCCCTTAGGGGTGGGCACGTTGTTTAGTCAGTCAGTTGATGCCAACTCAAATATCTCTCCATCAGAACAAAATGACGTTTAGCTCTTTCTGATCTACTCAGCTGATCTGCAGATGCAACATGATTAGCGCGCAGGAATACAGTAGCTCAGCTGCTGAAAAATATGTAGTAACGAAAGAAGTTGCCGCTTTGATGGGAGGATAGAACGCTGAAAATATTCCATATGAAGCATCTATTTGAAGTGTCAAAAACCCACTTTTTTCTGCTGGCCCTGCACACAGCAGCACTTTGCTCTGCTTGAGTGCAGCGTTCAGTGTTGTTGTCTCTCCTGCCTGGCAGCTGATTCAATTCTAGTGCAAGTAATGCACTGACTGCATGACTACGGCGCACAACCCAACACCAAATAACCCCACGCTGTCATTGTAAAGCTTATTCAGATCTGCAGCAGCCCGGGTTTGACTCGCTCTCCGTGACCTTCCTGTCTCTCTGTCACTGCAACGACCGCACTAAAATAGCAAAAGTGTCTTCAGACATTTGTTATGGTGTCCAAAGGTCTGTGAAAAGAGGAAATTGTTCTTAATATCTTGCCTGGTAAAATAAAGGTAAAATCAGATATGCATTTAATCTGTTTCGGATCCATTCATCACATCACACTTAAAAAGTTTGTCCAGACACAAATCTTACCTGAACAACACCAGCATAACATTAGCATGAATCAGCTGTGAAAGATGAGATATCACACAGCTGCACACCAACTGTTGTGTGTTGGAAACAAAGCAGTTGCCGCTGAATTATTCATCAGATATAATAAGAGGATAGCTGCTACAGAGTGTTTGTCAATGAGAACAGGACGGAGAGGAGCAAACACCTTTCAGTGAGATGTGAATATGCGAGGTGAAGGAATTTGGGAAATGCATATCCGTGTTTTCACGCAGAGCTGAAGCCTTTCAGAGCGGAGAAAGACTTTCTGAAGACTAGCAAGGCCTCAGCTTTGGCTTTGCTACAGGGAACCTGTGCAGCTTAATGTTATTCAGGCCCGTGGACACGTCAAGTTCTGCCACAACAAAATAGGAATCATTTGAAGGGAGTAGAGAGACGGCGTTCTCATCTTAAACCTCTTCTGTAACCTTCACCGTTTGTGTAACCTGTCCTTTGAGTTTGTCCAACTACCACAAGCTACAGCACTAACAAGGCTCCCCGCTACAGTCTCTGGCCACTTATATGAGAGGAATTGGTCTGAGGAGATATTGGTGGTAATTTTAAGATGTTTAAAATGATAGCATATGAATTTTAGTTACATAGTCACCTTAATGACAGCACGGTGACATAGTGGTTATTGTTGTTGCCTCACAACAAGCAGGTCACGGGTTCGGTTCCCGGCCTGGGGTCCAGTGTGAGCTTGGATTGGCTCCAGCACCCCCAGCTACCCGGAAATGGATAAGCTGTAGATTTTCATTCAAGATGAACGAATGAAACTTTGAAACTTTTACCTGAACTATTTGATTTTTTTTTGTGAGGGCATGAATTGATGCATTCAAAGTCAAAGCTGTTTAACACCACCAAACAGCATCTCTGTTGCCTTTTACCTGAATTTTAATATAGTGGTGTTTGTAACTACCCTGGCTTCATGACTTTTGGCTCTGTTAAAGATAATTGCTCTCCAAGTTCCACATTGTCAATCCAGGCTGGAAAAATATATATTTTTTTAAACATATATGATTGAGCAACAGTCGTATAAAACCATTTTTAAATGTGTTAAGGGCCTCCTGCTGTGACAGACTGCAGGTGAATACACAGTTTTGCCTTTTTTCCCACCTTCCCTAATCTCCACAGTTGGTGTCTTAGCTGAGTAGGAACGGGTCTGCAGGGAAAGTCTTCAGGGAGCTCAGTCCAACCAATGGGTGAGGATGAGAACAGCAGATCCATAAAGGGCAAAGAGGGTTCAAGAAAAGAGTCAGTCCTCCTCTTCAAAGGAAGTGAGCAGAAGGAGAGAGAGTCATCCATGCTTCCTGACCTGAAGCCGCTCATGTGCCATGCCGTTAAGAATTATGTTGCTGTGGGAGCTTGTGGATTCGCTGCAGCGGCAGAGAAAATGTTCTACCTGTGAGGTAATTTGGGCAACACGCTGAAAGTGATTCATTTTTCTGCTCTATTGTTCTTTACGCAATGAGCAGAGAGGTGTTCATTAGAGTGAAATGGCTTCCACTGCTGCCGATTAGAGAAAGACGATAGCAAAAAGATATGCTGAAATTGCAAATTCAGTTCTCCGAGAAAGGAAGTGATGGCACTGGCCCTCGCTACAAGTCCCGTGGTAACATTTGTCCTTGATGTCACTTTTCCCAGAGGCTAGGCTGAACTGCTTTACCCGAAGTTTCGTTACAACAGCAAAACTACATGTCCTGGATTTGGAAAGGGAGAGGAAGTTCCTGCAGCAGTTCAGAATATGTCTGAACACAAATCTTGACAAAATTATTTCACATTGAAAGGTTCATATTATGCAGACGCTCCTGACAAGGTTCTATACATTTCCCCATAGTAGTGAAACATTACTGAAACCTTCATTCTACATAATGGCTATTCACTGATTGTAAAAGTCAGATCATATTGAAATCTATGTTAAAAAAAAAAAAAAAAGAGTAATTTCTTCTCACTTGATTTATTAGCTCAGTTAACATTTTCCTAATGGGTTTATGGTATTGGTCTTTAGTTTAAGGTTGTCTTCAATACAACATGGCCCCATTTAGGGGAAAGTAGATAATAAAGCAGGGGATGGATTAGCACGCAAAATGAAATTTCAGAGGAAGAACAGGCAGGTCAGACAATCCCTTCATTCCTCCTCAGCCCTTTCTCTTCCAAATGTACTGAACTCTTGTTTAACTGAAACAGCTGAGAGAGCACAGTTAACTGGATGCTCTCTCTCTTTTTTTTTTTTTTTGGTAATGATAAAATGAATGTATATTTGTAATCAATGAAACCGAGCATCAAGTTGAAACCCCTGACTATTTTTTTTGGGGGGATATCTACGAGTGAATGATGATCATAAGACCTCACTGATTGAGGGCCAGACCTCAGTTCCTCCACCAGAGTCAAATTGTCAGCCATAAAACCCATAAAACATACACTCATACTAGTGTTTCTTATCTTATAAAAGTAGCTTTATAGTAGTTGAAGATGAGAAACTGTTTTTTAAAACTCAGAGAAATGTATTTGGTTTTTCTTTTTGTTTGGGGGGGGGGGGGAACTAAATCATGAACTGTCAACATGAACTAGTTGACTTTAATCCTTGTGAATAGAAGTGTGAAGCGTGAACATACACAACGCTGCTTCTGAACACAGTAGGGGATCGATCAAAGCTGATCAGACCACACCCACGCTGTCCTGCTACTCAGCTTAGCTCATGATAAAGGAGTATATATATATTTTTAATAAAGACAGTACATTCGTCTATTTTTAAACAGACAACAAAATGTTTTCAGGGGCTACTTAAGGCTACTTGAAAAAATATAATGTGAAAATCCAGGTGTACAGTTGTTTTGCAAAACAAAAAAAAGAGAGAAAAGAAAAAGAATACAGAATATTGTGCGTGTGATGAATTACAACCTCTGAGCTCCATTAGTATCTGCTCCAGTTTGGTTACCTAGAGAAACCTGGTGCTTGTTTCGTCCACAGTCTGACTGGGTGCCCAGACAGGTGACCTTTTTACCTCACATCATGGCATGAAAGATGCAACCTGCTGCGAAATGAATTCTGGGTAACCTTGCCCCATGGACAGGACATGCCTAAGTATAGCTGCATGCAGTGCAAGAGGTCAGTATGCAATCCGCTCATCAAAAGAAAGAAAGAAAGAAAAAAAAAAAAAAAAAAAGACTCCTCATGTTCTGCTTAAACCCGTGTTTGCATTTTAGGAGAACACGTGTGAAACGTCAGCTCAAATCTTCCCAAATTCATGCAAAGACTGCACGGTCAGTAAATCACTATGTGATGATGTAAAGTGACATTAAGTGAAGCTGGATGGGTTGGGTTTTTTTTTTTTTTAGCAAACCGAGAGATGGAAAGATGCGAAATGAAAAGGGCTGGAGACGTGCTGGCACCTGAGCCTGAAGTGAACTCTTCCTGCAGATCCAAACTTCCTGCAGTGACGCTCCTGCAGGGAGGACGGCTCTAATTATATGAGAGGCAGATCAGAATTCAGCCAAGATGTGTGCACGATTCAGCCTTCAATATTTGTACATCTGCTACCAATTAATTACCGGAATAATGACATTAATTCATATGCATAAGACACACTGGGAGCGAAGGTTTTGCTGGATTACAGTACTGTGTAAAACAGTGGTAAATTATAGCAGAAGCAGCACGAGGCGTCTTTGCAGAGCTGCTGGTTAGAAAAGAATCATAGAAACTGCTGTGACATGCAGCATATTCTTTTGGGCGTCAGCAGTTTGATTGTAATTACATACAAAAACCGGCGCCCTACTTTTTACAAGACGTTGGCAGCAACGTAAATTATCTGCGTACAGTCGGGTTGAATGACATAGTATGACATCAGCATCTGAAACGCAGACAAAAGTCTTTGTCCCCTCTTGTTTTTTGGTTTTCTGTTGATGTTCTCCCCTTTCCTTTTGCTCAGATGTGATTTATCTTACAATTGTGTGTTATGATCTAAAAGAAATTTTGGGGATGGTGCTTCAGTGAAAGCAGAGTGATGCTCCAGCTGCCGACTGCCTTCTTTGTTGGTCCTAGTGGATTTGATGGGGAATCACACAAGCTGAAAAAAAAAAAAGAAAAAAGAAAATCCAATAGTAGTTATAATGACTTCACTTTCTCTACTTGAATTTTAATCTAATTTAGCTTTTTTCCTTTTTCTTCCTGTGCAGCTGTCATGGTCTCCAACCAAGTTAGATGAAATAAAGACTACCGTGTGATGGACTGTCACAATTTCAAATAAATTTCTATTTCCTCACACATCAAGTCAGCGGATACTGTGGTGCGGTGCTTTATGTGTAATATTGTGTTTGGCTTTTTAGTTTGTGTTGCGGTCGCTACCTTGGGCTTTATCTCTTGTTAATGCAAAGCTTCAATTTACTTACTGTTTTATATCTTATACAAGGTCACTAGTGTTCACTGGTGGTCTGTCTACCATGGTATCCATGCTAAATGCATCCCCTGCTTTACATTGTATTTTCCTCTAAATGTGACCATCTTTAAAAAAAAAAAAAAAAGATCATGTTGTATTGAAGAAGACTTGAAACTTGAGACTGAGACCATAAATTCATTAGGAAATCATTTACTAAGCTAATAGATGAAGAGAGAATCAGGAAAGTTTTTTACATAGACTTCAATACAATCTGACTTCGTATACATGACCTGATGGTCATTAGATAGAGTCAAGGTTTGAGGCTCTTCAGCATTGGTTTTACTTTTTAGATCATCACAAAGTGGCTCAGGGAAAGGGAGTAAGACAAATAACCAGAAAACCAGACAACCAAACAACAACAGCAAAAAAAAAAAAAAGCACATTAATTTTGTTCTCTGCTCAGGATGCAACTAGCCCACTCCTTCTGTATATCTTCACAAAGAAAAATAGCTGTTTGCTCCTGTATTATAATTTAAGCTTTGCTGTATATGACCTTTAAAGATGTTCATATCATTAAGAAATCATGACTACGCAGCATTAAAGACGTTCACTGATATACCCACAGAGAAGTTTATAGTTTCTGGTCTACAGCTTTAATGTTTATAGGTCACTCTCACTCCTCTTGTCAATATCATTTCAAACTGCAGCATTAAAGAAAACAAGTGCAATCCTCTCTACACACCTTTCTCAACAACAAACTAGAGGAGGTTGGAGGAGACCAAAGACTGATCAATTGGACTAGTTATTGAATGCAAAGGGGTTTCAAAAAAAGAAAGAAAACTACTTAAAACACCTAAAATTGCACGTCTGGATTCAAGGTCTGGGAAAGACTACCTCGATGGATTGTCTTTTTGTTCCATATGTTAAGGTGGAATCTTGATCATAAGAGGGTGTGTGACTCCCCTGTTGCTACCTTGGAGGCTTTCCTGGTCAACCTCAGTTGGAAACTGGCACCGACATGGGAGAGGAGCTAATACAGTTCACCTATTAAAGCTGGCCCACATGCTCAGTTACTCTACTTTCCACCTGCTGGCATCCATTCGCTTTGGCACAGACTTTTAAGGATCAGGGTGGAAAATGACAGAACTCCATGCTTCAATTCTGTTCAACTTTATTTATTTATTTTTTTCATTCAGATCAGTGTGTGTCAGGGTTATATTATTGCATTATTGGATCATAACTGTGCACAAACTGTTGCAGCCCTTTGAGGTAGAGCCAGTGACTTTAAGAGGTCTCTGGTGTGAAATCTGCACTATAGTTATAAAGCAGGAAAACAACTCATACTGAGAACAAAACAAGGACATGCTGCCAGGGAGAGATATTTCTGAAAACTATAAACAAAGTTTGGCATTTCTCAGGTTGAAGCTGCTAGTCTTCTTTTCAAAGGCCTCATTTGTTCGTGGTTTTGCAGTGATTTCTACAGTTGGACATTTTATCAGGAACTTTGGACAGCTGATTCTTCTCAGAATCAATAACCAACTTGAAAGCATTAAAATCAATGATTGTTGGGCTCCTTGAAAATCTTGACATGAACACTGACAATGATTGATTTGAAAGTGCTGACTTACTGTTTTTTAGGCTTTTATACCCAAAGCTTATTTCATAGTCAGCCTGACAGTTTTTCCCATAACACCAAAACAAATTCACCCTCAGTGCTGTCAAGAGTCCACACATTTAGCCTCCCACTCACTGTCAATAAAGTCAGAGAAAGCGTGTGATGATGAGCCTCTTCTGTCTAACTGAACTGTCCAAAATCAAACAAGAAGCCTCCTTCAGGGTGAATGTTTGCTACTGGTGCTGCAGCAGAACATTTCACACCTTATAGAGCTTTTGAAATTCAATATTTAGCATTCGATACATTTCTTCCCCTAAATGATAGAGTTTAGGAACTCTGATGGCAGTCTGTAAAGGTGAAGACAAAAGACACCAGGTTGTCTTCAGGTTCTATTTCACATGGAAGCAAAATCACCTCAATAAAACTTGCTCTTTCTTCCTTTGAAGCCAGCCTCTATAAATAACTTCCCAGTGGCATGACATGGATGGGCTGCAGAGAAAACCGAGCTAAGAGTGCCCTCTACGTGCAGGCTGTCGCTCTGTCTGTAATGTGGCACAGAGTCAAAGATGCTCAGGCTGTGCTCTGAATCTATGTAACCAGGCATCTCTCACACATAGGAGTGGCAGCTGCTTTCACACAGGATGAGTTGGCTCAACAGCTGAGATGTTGCATATTTCCAGATATGCTCGAAGTTAACAGTGCCTCAGGTAAAAGTTAGAGGAAAAGCTTCATGTTCCCGGTGCCCCCTCAAAGTGCAGTGTCATCAGAAGTTAAGTGGGGAGGCAGGCCAGATCAAAGCAGAGAAGCAGATCTGCACTGTCTGACTTTATCTCTGTCAGAGCCAGAGAAATCCCGTCAGAACTCTGGATGCTCAAAAGCCATTTTCCTTTCCAGACTCATTATTCCCTCAAGCACCGGACAATGCTACACACACCAGTCATGGCCAAAATGAAAATATGTCTGTTACAGAGCCATAAAAGTGCAATTAGAAAATCTGGAGTCAATGCCACAAGCCCGCCTGATTTTCTCCAATCAGATTAGAAAGGCAGTGTGCGTCTCTTGCAGTGATTCATGCCGACATAATCAATGAATCCAAGTCAAAATATATAAGATTCATGATAAGGGAAAAGAGCTGCATCAAAACAAAAAACCACTCATGACCACAAAACGTGTAGAATCATATGGCTGCTTTCATCTTATATACAACCAGTTCTAATTCATATTTTTGTAGCATCTTCATACATGATAATCATTGTAGAATTTTATATAAATACAGACACGAGAAAATGCAGTAATAATGGAAATTTGGAGGGGAAAAAAACCCCATACGTAAAAAATAAGCAATAGGGTTAGGTTATTTTTTAAAACCACGACAGTCTAAGCTCCGGGAGCGTCACTTTGAATAGGAATTAAAAGAGTGCAAATGACTTTTCCCAATCTGAAACTTGCCTGCCTAGCAATGCAGGGTGTTCCCAAAAACCTACTGACTAGGATTGCAAACAGGGCCAGTGAAATTATATTATATTATATGCATTTGTTAGTCGACCACAGACATGACCCAACACACTGATAAAAAGTCAACTGCCAAAAGTCAACCACTACTAAGAGGATAATTGTTCAGCCCTTAGGTGAGAAAAAGCAATAAATGTCAACTCAAATCTGCTTATTATGTTGTTGAATCCTTTCTAGCGAAAATAAGGCTCACTGTGCCTGTAAGGTCAGGATTGCGTTTCTTTAAGGTGTCCTTCTGACACACAGCTTCAGTGAGATCCAGTCAGTGAGCGGCACAATGAACAGCCACCTCTTCACTCCACAACCTGGTGCTGTAGCAGACAGATGTGCCGATATGCCATCTATAGCCGCAGGCCTTTTCTGACTTCTAAAGGCTTCTGCTGTCAAAATGGGGCGCCTGGGAGCGCATGACACAAAAGTTAAATGAAGGTTAAATGGAAACACTTCAAAGTGGGTGATCTCCACAGAAAAATAACGCAGGAAAGGTTAATGTGTGTCTTGTTGAGACACTAGAGCAGCTTGTAGCTTTTGGGCATGACGGTTTGAGGTCCAGTTTGGGTCAGAATGCCTCAGGGCCGCCGTTTATTGGCTTCGTTCAGTCATTCGCCATGTGCAAGGCAATAACAGGTTTTTAAAATGATCCTTGGAGAGAAGCTTTCTTCCAGGTCAGATTATCCTCGGATATCATTCCTCTGCATAGTCTGTAAAAGTAGGCAGAAAGTTACTTTGCACAAGTTGGACACTCAGCTCAAAGAAACAGGATGGAAATGCAGGTTCGGGTTTTGAGGTATGTTAAGTATAGCATAAAAAGATTTCTGAGAGCTAATTTGGTGATTTGCGTAGTGATTAAGTCTTCCGAGCGAAAGAGAATATACTTCAAAGTTTTCCGGCTGTCTTGACAAAAGTTAGTCAAGTTTAAGGTTTCCCTGTGTCCAGTGCTAATGCTAAGCTAGGCTAACCAGTGCCAAGTGCAGTCACAAACAGGCAGGTGTGAGCCGTATAAATCTGCCCATCCCCATCTCAGTTTTTCATTTATGATAGCCGTTAGCAATATGCCAGCAATTTGGAAATACTCTAGATATTCCCACTAGCAGGCTGTCATTTGGAGGGGGAGACACAAATGTTGCCAATTTCAATACCAGAAAAACTCACAGAACATTTGAAGACACATCGCAGAGAAGAGCACAGTGACCTCTTTATGACAGGATATTCCACAAATACTCTATCCCACAAGTTTGTTTGTTTTTTTTAAATCAGCTGTTATTACTTTTTTTTTTTTTTTTTAATGACCCACAGTCAAATTAGATGATAAAAGCCAACCCAGTGCAACAATAGCAATCACTTTGTTTCCATTCAGGTTTATTAGTATGCAGCCGTTCATTCATTATTATCATTATTCCTATTTTTAACTTAATGGTGTGTGATTATCACTTAACTTGATAACCAAGTTGAGGAATCAGGAGGGGAAAAAATGATTTAGCGTTTCTCGCTCCAACAATGATTAGATGTAGTAGACAGTACATGTAACTCAACCACTTTTGGACAGTCACAATGTTAAGGCATTCATGGAAGGCAGCCCGTGGCACCTTCATTGTAGAAGGTGCATGTGATGTTTTTACCAGCTCGCCGCCACATCAAAAAAATTTCCACTGAGCTGCCCGAGTCCCTTCAGTTTGTTACCTATCATCACAACATTGTTAGTGAAGTGTGGTCTGCATGTATGCAAGCACAACAGACAACTGCCAACCGCCAGGAATCAAAGGCAGCCGACCTGAAACTCTGCAGCTTAACGGGAAATAGAGTTTGACACTGTTTTGAAGGTCAACTTATTCTGCATTCAAACCCCAACAGGTCCCCCCGTGGGGTTCAATGCTGCTGGTACGCCGATCATAGGAAACTGTAGAGGCTCATTGTTCTCTACTCTCTGCTGACCCTCACCGTCCCATTAAAATCAAGCCTCAAACTCCGCCTGAGGGTCTCCAGTCATCTTTAGCACGCACAGCTCCGCTAAAGCAACGCCTACTAATGAGTCAGAGTGGAGGGGTGGTGGGGGTGGTCTGGTTTGCATCCTTAAAATATGGGTTGGGATTAAACAATAGGAAGAATTAATGACAGACGGGTGCTTAATTATCAGTGGGTTTGATGCAGGAAGAAGAACAGCAGTTGTACTTTGAGTGTAATGAGAGCCACTGGTCCCATCCAGGTGATCTTGTGTGCTGACTGTTAATGGAAACGCAGGCAAAGATAATGATCCTTCTTTGTGCTGACTTGCTAAAAGATTATTATCTCCACCACAGAGGTTATGTTTTTATTTGGTGGTTTGTTTGTTTGCCTCTTTGTCGGCAGGCTATTTCAAAAACCTGTGAGGCTTGAAATTCTGTGGGCAGATTGGCCAGATTTATTCTGTGGTGTGCCACAATGGTCTATAAGTGTATCGCTGTAATTATTTGCTTGAGTGGAGATGCATGCAGTGTTTTTTCGGATCTCGCCTCCTGGTTTGTTGTTTGTGTGACCGCTGTGGGGTTTTAAAATCTTAACTGTAACCAAACGTAATTAAAGCTACTACGAGAATTTGAAAACGTCCACCTTTGGCTTCCGCCTATCAACCAGAAATACACAATAATGCAATACAAATTTTACATTTCTATTACAATTAGAGCTGCACCATCAGTATTTCTCCCTTCACAGCAGCTCTAATGATTAAATGTAATGCTTAAATTTTTATTTTGTAGTGGACAGCATTATCATCCTCGTCCCATCTCTGCATCCCTGCTCTGCTCTATGGAGCGTTATAGTGTACTTAGGCTCAATGTTTTTACTTTTATTCGTTTTCCACAATAACTACTACGTTTTGATTCACTCAACTCTTGTCATACATTTCCAGATGTAGCAGGCAGCTGTTATCAGCAATGAAAATACTCTGCACTGTAAGCACCGCAACAGACAACACACATACAGCTAGAAACTAACTAGCTCTACTTAAGTGGCGAGTGGCAGCAGCTAATGGCTAACGTCCAAGTTATCAGGGTTTGTGGCAGACAAAAGTAGAGCTAAAAGCAGAAGAAATCCTCAAATGTTTTCTAATGATTTTAACCCTTAGGAAAAGATCATGTGATGGGTTGTGTGACTTTGGGTGTAACAAATATTTGGAAAATGGGGAGTTTATGCTCCTAGACTTATCATCTGCTTTTAACGCGAAGCTTCTGTGAAGAATCAAGCAGGATAACTTAGTCATAGTTTTCAGTCACGTGACTCGCGCTGACCGCTGGACGTCAAAAAAAAAAAAAAAAAAAAAAACGGGTCCAAGATGGCGGCTAACGCCCGAAACGTCGGAGAACAACAACGCAAACCTTTCAAATTTCAAACGGGTTCAAGACACGACTATTTAGATAATCTCTCTAAAGAAGAAAACACAAAATTAAACTGCAAGTTTTGGGCACCCGCCGCCGTATTTCAGCCGTTAAAAACAGCGAAGTCCCTGCCAGACTTTCTATTGGGCGATGTTTACATTTATCTTGTGGAGAATCCCTCCTACAACACTGCTGCCAGGATGAGAGCATACAAAAATACGGACAGTTATAAGTATTTCCAAACTGGATGGGTCAATAATGCTGCCGTTTGGGAGGTGAAGGACAAGAAATTCTTCATTGTCAAAGCAAAGTTGAGTGCTAGCGTTAGCTAATGTTGATATGGGTCGTAACTGTCAGTTGTAGGGCAGTAGTGACAAAGCATGAATATTTTGGTTAGGTTGATATGGTCCCTTATAACATATATCTAATCAAAACTTTCTCCCTCCCAAATGTCAGGTAAACCATCCCCACAGTTTAACTTACTCACAGTTGACAGCTGCAACGACGTGTGTACTTCGATGGTTGGTCCCCAGGGACGGAGGCACGTCTTAAAGCTCATATCCGCAATCTCTTCCTCTCTGGGTTTTCTTTCTCAGACGGGATTCAGTAAAAGCACAATCCAGGCTTGTCTCCTCGTCGATTCGTGCAGCCAAATGCACAGCAACTATCCGGCATTTTGGTCAAAGTTAAGCCAAACCTAGTTTAAAAAAAAAAAGCTGGCGGGCAGCAGACAGGCAGAGGAAGTAGCGTCTTTTGCCCTCCAGGGGGGCGTTCCCACAATGGTGTGACGTCACGCGAAAACTATTAATTGAATGCATAACAAATTGACATTTGGTATCACTAAAAGGTAATTAAAGAAGACCTATTGTGCTTTCCAAAGTTTTCCTACTAATCGTGTGTTATTTAGCATATAAGTTATCTTAACAGTTACAAGGCTCAAAGTACATGTCATGGGGAGGAGTACTGCTATCAGGGCAAAGTGCCACTAACATGAAACACCTCATCGGGGCGTCAAGGCCACACGTCTCACACCAAGAGTGCCGCCTACTTGTAAGCCATAAACTGGAAATAAAGTTGGGTGTACCCTCTGTGCTACATCTGAGAAAGCAGGGCAAGTAGTTGAGAAGCTGGTGCTTCTCCAGAGAGCCGAGAGGGGCCTTAAGGAACAGAAGTAGAGTATAAGATGGTATGGTGTTGGTTGTTTTGGATCATTGAGGTATATAAATCTATAATTATTATGAGGAGATGCTAACCATAAAATTATCAAGCCCACAATTGCTTTAACAAACTAAATTAAATGTATCTGTAGCTCGTCTTTCTGTGTTTATTTGTTAAACAGGGTTAGTTAAGTAGATGTGTCAATTTAACTACATTAAATTCAACTACAACACCACATTTAATATTTTTTCTTTGGGCAATTTACTTGCTTAAATTTCCACCTAAAAATGATGACTAGCAGCTTTACCTTTAGTCAGCACAGTTCAGATACATGATAAAGCCATTTTTTTATATACTGAGGACATTGATAGACTTAAAACACCAGTCAAACGATCAAATTACAGTCATGTGGTCCCGGGCTTATTTGGATACACACTTTATTTATTTGCTACTGTGATAGGTGATATCATCATATTGCAATTACAAAAACAAGTATCAATTTTATATACCCGTGTGGGGCTTTTCCTCGTTCTGACATGATGGCTGCAGAGGTAGTGGAAAGACTGACACAATCTGATTTGGTTTAATGCCATACAGCAGGGTTGCCATGATGAGAAAGCACACAGCGCCTCTGCTACTGGAAGGGCATAGTAGACTGAGTCCTATTCTGAAACAAACTCCAGTACAGATGTCCAAACATGTGAACACAACCATCCTCAAATGTGTTGACAGATGACTATGTGTACACAGTCCATTTAACACAATATGCAGACCTAACAATTTAGTTATAATTAGGCTATATCTGGCGCTATATATCTTTAATTTGTGTTAATGTGGTGTGAAGATGCAGACAGGAGTTGATTCTGAAGTAATATGTACATGTTGATTAGCATAAAATGAATGCAGTGACTTGTAAACATACAGATGAGTAGGACCAGGGACAAATTAATGAGCTGAAGTGTTTGTGCAACACAATATCTTGTTTACCTTGTTCACAAAAAGCTCTTGATAATGGCCAGTGTAGCACAGTAAGGCACAGTTAGCTCTACAGCCAGACATGATAATGACAGCCCCTGCAGCCTCCCAGTAGCAGATCACCATGCACACAGTCAACACTGATCCTGTCACCACAGCCATGAGAGGCAATCAAAGTCTCATATTGGTTGGAAGATTTTGTCCTGCAGACTGGAATTATGAACCCTTAGAACCCTAAGTTAGAACCCTTCAGAGGGGCATAAGTGACCCCATTGGCAATATAGGTAGAGATTTTGCAATAAATGCTTTTCAAAAGGATGTTTTGAACATGAGCACAAAATAAAATGGTGCAAATTCCATTTTGAAAATTATGACATACATAAAAAAATGTCATTCTGTTAAAGCATATCAAGGTTAAAAACTCTAATTTTATACAATCTGGAAATCATAATTTAAATTCATGTCTCACTTTTTTCATTGAGCTAACAAAAATGTTTTTTCACCTCTCAGCTTTAATGATTCACCAATCAGATTTCGATGGCCGAAGGGCAAAATCTCCTACCTGAAAAATGCACTTTTTATAGGCAGATAGGTGGAATATGAGCAACCTTCCTTGTTCTCATCATCCATTATGAAATCCACCAATCTGAAAATTCTGCAGATAGGAGGTTTTCCATTTCGGCCAACGTCATTCTCTCTGTTCATGACTAAGACTGTATAAATATTTGAGACTTCAGTCTGCCAACTTTATCAGCTAAATTCAGTCACAGGCTGAGAGTCTTAGCTGAAAATCACACAAAAAAACCCCAGAAATGGTAGCCATGATGCTACATTTTCACTTGACGTTTGCATGTATCCAACACAAACTGACATCTTCCAGTCTGTTTGAGGCCCTAACAACTGTAAAATCCTTTAATTTACAGATTTCACAAATCATGGAAAAAAAAACCAACTACTCAAGCTACATATCAGCTAATACAACAAATTTCAATCAACCAGTGAACATACATTTCCTTTTTAAATAACAGTTGCTTACAGTTATAATAATAGTAAATGAATTCATTCATTTTAATCTCTGCTAAATTTGTTCTTAAGCAATCGTCAAAAGAAAAAAGCTTTCTAAATACAGTTAAATATGTAAAAGGATAGGAAGCTCAAAATTTACTGAGTCCTAAGCAGTATAATTAATAAGGCTATTGGTGCATCTCAAATCCACTCTTAATTATCTCTATTTGAATTCAATTACTGTAAGATGTTTCCTTTTCTTCTTAAAATAAACACTCTGTACCAAAATGCATACAAATGTATTGCTTGGATTTGGACAAAAGCTTTGTGGTATTGCAGCAAGGAGAACACCAGTAAAAATAATGAATGTCATATGATGGCCTATATGGAAAGGACTCTATAGTATCTGCAGTCACGAGAGGACCTCAGAAGCTGCACACTTTTACTTCTGGCCCACAGATTTGACGCAGTTTACGGATTCTTTTTGGCTTCAGGAGAAAAATGATCCAGTATTTCACAAACAAACAGCAATTACCGAAAAATACACCCCCTCCCAAAATATACACTCTCTTGGGGTATTAATTATCTCATGACCTCTTAGATTTAACCTACAACCCCTTTGCGGGGTCAAGACACCCAATTTGAGAGCTGCTGCTTTGAACCATTGTAGATGTAGTATATTCTCTTAGAGCACTGCTCCATTTATTAACGCGATAACCTATTCCTTTTTTTTTTATTTAGTTCTTTCCTTTTTTATCAAGTTCTTATTACTAATTTAAGATTAAAAAACAGTGCATGGCTTGGAGAATTAATGTGGAAGTTTGGTGGTATTCCCCTTAGTTCCATCAAAGCATTACAGGGTTGCGTTTTGTTCTACTTGTATATATGTAAGACAAAGATACAAAGAAAGTTAAATCTGACAATACCCCCACCACAAAAAAAACTATTATATAAATATGCATTTACTTTATCCATGAAATTGACATACTGTATGGGCGTGACACATCATCTATGATGTGATGTGTTCTGTTGTAAGGAAAGCACCGTATTCATCTTTTGGTCTAGGTAGTCTTACACCAGCAGGGGGCAGCATTATTTAGTAGACAGTGATTGTACAGCCGTCTGTTTCCCTCATTGAGAGTCATCATGCACAGTGAATGAAAGTTGTCCCTCTTTCCATTAATTAAGTCTAAGCAGGATAAGTCAACATTCAGAAGGTATTAGTCTTATTCATTAGTAAATTAGAGACTGGTGACGTGAAAATACTACGGCAGGCATGAAATGCTGCTGAACAAAGTGCATATAGGGAGTTTAAATATCTACATGAACAGATAACATCAAAATCTACTTCGAGGTAACACAGAAGGCTTAGTGAAGTGTGACAACCTGGGTTTGTGTGAATGTTGTTTTTGTGACTGCATCAAAACAGACGGACTCATCTCCATATGGAAATGTATGAGACCTAGTCCAAGTCCAGAATCAGGCTCAGATTAAGTGCTTCATAAGACTTAGGCCAGTGTGCAAATCTTTCAGAAAGATGTCATTTACAGTAAACGGCAGAGCAGTTTCTCTCAGTGTTCCACCGTTACAGAGGCCAGTTTGAGGGTTTCCTCTGCGACTTGGTGTCGTCGGTAAAGACGGTACGTTGTTGAGAGCCACTGCTCCACAGCTGGACATCTATTTTCGTGGGTCTCAATTCACATTCAACTATTCAAAGCAAGGGAGAAAAAAAAGAGACAATCGCATTGTTTTTCTGCTCATGATTACTTTGAAATACTACATTTGTCATTAAAATGTGTCTGCCTTTGTTCATCTGACACAGGACACCATTTGGTCTGCGCATAGCATCAGGTTACAATAAGGTGACAATTACAAAAATGAACATGTGGAATGGATAGAATATTGAAAAATGTTGACATTTCTGCCAACAGGCAGTTACTCCGTTACACGATATGTTCACCGGGCACACGTGAATGCGAACAATACAGACTTTAAATACAGGTGGATTAGCACTCATTAGTATCAGCAGTATTCCTTCAGGTGTTAGTTAATGGAGAGACTACACAGAAAAACACCATGTCACTGTTTTAACATTTCAATAAAGACATGTTAGAAGACAAATGTAGCAGAATATATTGATTTCTTGTTCACAGCAAAAAAAAAAAAAAAAAAAAAAAGAGGCTCACATTTAACACAAAGGTGTATAAGCTTCATGTAATCCTATCAAGCATTCACTGTACGAGGGTTGTCACATTACATCACATTTAAGGCAATGTATATAAGAACTGACTGTTATACTGACCGCAAGAAATTAATTTCCCTGCATTTAAATGAGAGAAAATACTTCTCATGGGGCTGAGCACATAGAAAAATCACTATTATGCAGATGGTTTTTGGTCATTAATACCTTATTAAGGCCCACAGAGGAAATTACATTCAACCATAATTAAATGTCTTGAATTGCAGCAATTTTATAAAGATGTTTGGGGAGTAAGTATGGCCATTTTTCTTTTAGTGTAGCATACTGTATATGAGTGCAATATGGAGCATATGAAAACTTCCATTTTATGATTTGATTGAAAGTATTAAAGTGGGACATTGGTGCAGGTTTTACTACACAACATTACAGTGCTCAGGCAGGCAGCATAATATGTGGGCACCAGCTGTGAACACAGTTCTTTATTTATGGAAGTAGGAATTTTAGGGCACCCAATAGCCAAATGAAAGAGTGCAATTAGGATTTTGCATTCTTGGTTCACATGGCCCACCACATGGATCAACTAGTTCCAATGCACTGAGATTGCTAACGCTGTATTCACAGCACAAGCAGCCCAATGGAGAGGTCACAAGATGTTTTTGTTTCCTACAGAGTTGAGCTACAGGGACAACAGCCGTTTTCAACAGCTGCTAGCATCGAGCCAGATTGCAGCTCCACTGCTGTTTCTTATTAATATGATTTTAGGAAGATTAGCCAAAATTATAGGAGCGCATGACTCCAACCATTGAAAGCTTCAAAGTTGCACAGAACTTTAAAGGGTCTCTGATTACTAGACATCTCAAAGTCTGGTACTTACTCTTTGAAATTTTTATTTGTTCACCTCATGAACAAATCTATGCGAACAAATTCAACCTTTTCGGTTTGTACATTTAAACCATGGACAGTTTGTCAAAAATGCACCACATAAACCATGTTGCTTGTGGTGTGAACGAACAGTTAGGGGTCACTGCTTACAAAACCTCCCCAAGAACAGATGCTGGCTGCTCTAAACTAAAAACCCAGCAACAGAAAGGTCTTTCTAAACCTCCATGAAATCGCCTGCTTCTTCATTGAACTTTTCTTCATTTACCAAGATAATGTGTTTTGAAGAGATGTTATTTAGAAACATTGAACCCAGTTTGCTGGGGCTGTCATGGCAACACAATGAAACTGCATTCGCATCATATCGGAAGATACTGGAAGAAAAGCAGAATGATGTTTGTTTCTTCAGTTTGGAATATTTTTCCATTTTGGGGCAGATAGACATTACTTAACATTGAGCTTTGATAAAATGTAGCAGATAATACTTTTTTTAAACACACTGATTGATTGAGTGTGAATGATTTTCTAATTATTGAAATTTTCGAACTGCAACTATGCCACTGCCATGAAAGCTTCAGTTGCAGTCTTTTACTTTTTATTAAATCCGATATGAGATGAATGTGGCTAAAAACTGAAAACCGAGTTGATAGGACACTGTTTCCAGTGCTGCTTTCAGCAGTTGTTGTTTTGGCAGTTAGTATTAGGGAAGTGCAGAGGACACCGAGTTGAGCCTGGTTGAACACCCATAGGCACCTCTTGGCTTGGAGCTCATTTCGATTGTAGTTGTAAGTGTTGCGCGGTTGCTATGCAAGTGAAGGTGAACTAGCTGGTTGTGGATCAGAAAAATCTAGATGTTGGTTTCCCGCTGCATAGCTTCATTAGTTTTCTTACTGACCAACTCCTCAGAGGCCCGGGCTTCCCCATCAGCCTCATTCTGATCGTGAACTGGGTCTGGATCTTCCACTTTGCACTTTTTAGCAAGTTTGCGCTCACGTGCCAAGAGTCTGTAGTTAATGAAGTTTCCAATGAAGAGCCAAATACTTGCAAAAATTACAATAGCCCCACAGCAAAAATACATGTACTTGTAGTTCTTTGTGACATCGACCAGTTTCCCTGTAAAACAGCAAAAAGTTTCATGATGTTAGTATCTGTGCAAACTTGGCCATGTAGCATTGAAACATATTATACTGAAAACATTTCTGCAAGTCAACTACTGCCAACTATTGATTATATGATTATTGATATTGGATGGACTGGCGACCTGTCCAGGGTGAGCCTGCCTCCAGCACCCCCCGCAACCCGTAAATCGATAGAAGATGAATGAATGAATGAATAAACTATCTTAGCAATGTTCACCTCTGAGGGAATGGACTACAGAACCCTAAAAGGAAATTACAGTACAATTTAAAAGCGATGTTGAACTTCCCCTGTCTGGTTTGCAGACAGATGTGAGAATGAAATTCTTTAAAAAAAACAGCATCTCATTAGAAAATAAACATTTGTGAAAGATGAGTACTAGAAGGTCTGTACCTTTCTGCTCTGACAAGGTTTTAGTAATGCTGTCACTTTAATTAAATTTTATGTTCATATAACCTTAATTTAAAGGTTAAGGAAGAATTCTCATGATACATTATCTGCCCCACACCAACACTTGGCACAGAAGATATATACCACACACTTTAATAAGACCAAATATATATCATGTCCGACAGGGCAAACAATGCATAACATGACCTGAACATACCTGCCAGTGGTGGACCAATTAGGACTGGGCAGCACTCCACAATAGTGGTGAGTCCCACAGCACTGGAGAACCTCTCAGGTCCAACGAGGTCCATCAGTGTTTCAAACAGCACCGAGCTGACCATGCCAAAGGCAAAGCCAAAGAATATTGAATACACCACCAGACCAGTGTAGCTTTCAACCAAGGGGCAGAGGATGTGGCACACGCCATTATACAGCACAGCAAAACTAAAGAAGTACTGGATGTTGGGCCGAATCCAGCGTGTGTTGGCCAGCAGTCCCATGGACGGCCTGGCAAACATATCGACAAAAGCTAGGATCGAGAGCAGGAAAGCAGCAGAGTACTCGTCTATATCCATGTCCTTGGCGTAGGCTGCAAGGAAGACGATAGGTGCAAAGAAGCCCAGGAACATGATGACATTGCCTGACAGGTAGATGAGGAAGCCACGATGTTTGAAGAGCGTCAAGTCTAGGTACTTGTTGACTGTTTGCCAGGTAGTGGGTTTCTCTTTTGTTGTAGTGCTGATGGCAGGCAGTTCTTCTTCCTTCCTGGCCATACCAGGTCCAGGCAGCAGAGGCCTCATGAGGGAACCAGCCACGCAGCAGTTCAGCAGCAGACCCCCCAGGATGAGGAAGCTGCCTCTCCAACCAAACTGGTTGAAGAGGTACTGATTGAGAGGGGCCAGGGAACTGAGGAACACAGGGCTACCTGCCATTGCCAGCCCGTTAGCAATGGGCCGTTTCTTATTGAAGTACCTGCCAATCATAGTCAGCGCTGGCTGCAGGTTGAAGGCTAGTCCAAGACCTTCGAGGACAGACAGCAAGGAAAATGATAACTTCTAGCAGTCTGTTCAAAACAACATTTTTTTACTTGCCGAGATAAGACAACATATAATAACAACACAGCACAAGAAATGGATGACCATCTCAGCTACTTTATTTAAGAAACTAAGTGAGAGCCCCAGATGGCTTAAACTTTCAGAATAATGTTTGGCTTCGTGGCACATAGCAGCACTGAGTGTAGAGCTTAGATTTTGATCAGGTGATTTTGTTGAGGTAGGCTGATGTTTACCGATCCCTGACTGTGAGCAAGTTTTAAGTTGTATACAACATAATAAAATTAATATAAGTAAACTAGATGAGATAAACAATGTCAACCTGCTTCCTGCTGAGACTGTTTTATTTATATCCTGCTCTTTAGAAGTTGGGGCTAATCAAATTAACTGGAACTAGACTTAAGTGGATTTGGAAGGACTTACCACCGATAACTCCAATGCAGATATAGAGCTGCACCACACTGACGCAGAAGGAAGCTAAGATCATGCCAGTGGAACAGAGGCAGCCCCCCATCATGACGATGGGCCTGCAGCCGTACTTGTTAACAAGTACGCTGCTGATGGGACCTGGAACAAATGGAAAACAAAAATCAACATACGCATGTTGTTTACAGTACAGGATCACTGAAAGTGAGCTCATAATGATTTAATCTGGTTAGTGCTGCACACCAGCGAGAGCCTCGCTTCTATTTTTAGCAGCAGTGCCATTCACATTTTTAGACACAGCACTATGATCAAGTCAGTGTCAAGTCAGTTTAAGGGAAGTAAGTGACAATGTAAGTGAATATAAAACTGCATACAAAAATATAATTTCCGATTCTATATAATATGCTTTAAAATGTATTCATGCATATATATTATGGTGCATTGAGACATTTTTAATCCGCTATTCCTTGTTTTCAATTTCTCAAAATGCAGGCTGCATCAAAATACTTTTCACCCACAACCCCCGGAGAAATGACAGAGCGCTGTCCTCCTTCTGTAATTTACATAAGAACCACCTGGTGTGAACATATGAGCTTTATATTCAGACACTTGCGACCAGCGGTAGAAGTCCTGTTATTTACATCGTAACCAAATCCCAGTTTAGCCATATTATTTAAATGCCTTAATTAGAAGTGAAAACAAGGGTAAGCGTTAATATTATTATCCAGACCTTTCATAGTAAATGTCCATTGAGCTGGACAGAGCTACTTCCTGTTGTGGACAAACTTTTACAATGCAAAGAGCAATTAATTAAATGTAAGCGATGATTTGTAATGGACATTAAATCGCATCGTTATCAATAACTTGGAGTCTATAGGGTTAGCCCAGAAGATGCTCTCTCTTCGGTCTTCGGAAAATATCTGGCTCTCTGCTGGCTGCTAACTTTGTCTGCTGTTTGCTGCACACTCAAAATCTCTATAGTGTGTTTTAATTAACACCGACTATAAATTTTTTACATTACATTGCTATGGTGATACTTTATATTATGTTGTTAACATTTTATTCCACTCAAGGTGTGCAACTATGAGGAATGTGGCTACTTTAAACCTTTTAGGAATCCATGCATCTTGTAATTGACAGTGTCTCCTATCTTTCAGCTGAATTTTAAGCACAGGAGGTGTAAATTAAATAGGGTGAGGGAAAAGTAATGAAAGATGCATTTTTTTTAAATAATGCTCTCATTACCAGCCAGGAGATATATCATATTTCTGCCAGGCCCAGTGCATTTTAAAAAGCCACTATGGGCAAGAAGTCATCTGACTTAATTTGCTTTGCATGAATATTTTTCGACCTTGAGGAAACTTCCTCTCATTTGCATCCACAGCAGTGATCAGTATTCTCATGAGCTCTGTGGGACCCGAATCGGTCAAGATGAGGAAGCCCCAGAGCCTTCACATTACCTCCCCTGTAAAAAGGCTTATCATCTCCTGGCCAGACGCAGCGTGGACATCATTACACAGTGGACAAAACCCCAAACTAAATATAACCACCTAGATCCTAAAAGGGAATGGTGCATATAGAAATGTGTACAACAGTTTTTTTTCCCCAACCCTTTAATGGGAACGGCAGCAGAGAGGCTGTTACAGCTCATGATGTGAGGATGCCAAGCAACCATCACACTTCAAATAGGGAAGAGAAACTTTAAAAGTTGTATGAGGAGATCAGTAAAAACCAAGCTAAACCAACTTCATTCATTTCATATAAGTTTATGTTTATTTGGTGGGATTGAGGACACTTTGAGGTAGAGTTTAGAGCTGTGTAACAATGGGCAGCAAACTGGATAGTGTTCATATGGTGACCTCAGGACGACAGAAGCCAGAAACACAAAGGTTGCCAGTTTGGCACGATAAATCTGGGTGTGGCCAGTCACCACAGACGCTGCACGTGGTGATACTGCTCAGACCCCGGCAGATAAGGCCGGGGTTGAACATGTGAAACTGAGCAAGTTGTTCCTGAAAAACAGGGAGAGCTGCTCAGCTCTGAATATCCCTGAATGAACTGTTTTTTATGATCAAAGGGTATTCATTGATTATTTGTAATTGATTTTGGTATTATTTATTGATTTTAGTGTTTGATTCAATCTAATGCCTAGTACCTATCCATATATGTGTGTATGTGCACATAAGGCTTTTTTAATTGCATATGTGTGTAAAGAGGTGCGTAGGGCCATGCATGTACATATATGCATATATTTATGTATTTATGTCCATGTTGTTCTTTGGCTATGTTGGTAAGTGTTTTTTCTAAATGTTCTTAACAAGAATATAAGGTCATTTTCTGTCATTGCCTGATTCAGGATCGAGCTGATTTAATATGTACGCATGACATTTGAAACATCATATGGTTTGTCCCCACCAGTAATATAAGAGAAATTTGTGTAGTAAATTCCTTATTTATGCAATGAATAATTGAAAACAAAAATACAAACAGACCAAACAGGAAAAACATAAATATTATGGCGATCTATCCTCAATTTTCGTTTCTTCTACAAATGTCAAGAATGTTTGCTAAATAGCAGAGGTTCAGATTAGAGCCTCGAAGAAAGAGAATATCTTCTCCTCTCATGCCTGAGATACTGGATAACATGAGCTGATGTGATAACAGCTGGTAGAAAGTCAGGTCAGACATATATATACATATATATATATATAACTGACCTGACTTTCCGTGTAAAGAGGTGCGTATGTACAAACTCAGCTCTAATAGATTTTGAATGTGCAGAAAATCTACTGATGTAGATACATGTATGAAATTGATATACAACAAGTTTGCACCCTGTTTTTATAATAGATACTGAGCTAAAACTCTTGTTTCCTTGTAGTAGAATTCTCTTCCTAATTTATTATCCCAAATCAACACCTATATCATATGCTTGCCAGTGATAGTTAAATGAATGGCCATGTGTTACTGTAGCTTGGCACGGCACAGGGGAACCTTTGACAGCATGCTGTCATCCTGTGACGCTGTGGTTTCATATTCAGGTCATGGTCTGAGGACACAACCTACTTCTATCTGTGTGCTGTTATTGACCTCTGTGTATCAGGAGCAAAACCTACACAGGAAATGGGACACCGCCAACACCGACAACAACAACAACAACAACTTACAACAAATGTAATCCTGAACAACCATGTTGTGTAACAAATGAAATGTTACATACAAACTGCCACATACAGCCCTCTCTGGCTAGTCTGGGTTGGTTCCACTCTAATCCAGGTGTGGGTGAACTATATGCATGAAGGTGCACATTGGTGAACATTATTGAATAAAACAGTAACTGATTTTCTTACAGCAACATTAGTTTGAAGCAAACATTGCTTTTTGTAGTCCGACAACATCATTGAGCAGCTGTGTTGGCTCAGTGCAGAATCGTGGAGCTGAAACTAATGATGAAATTCATTATTATTACAAATTCATTTATATTTCTATTAGCAGATAATATATATAATATACATATTAGCATAGGAATTTGTCTAAATAAAACAAGAAAAGTCCATGATATTTAATCTGGACCAAATTCAGTGCATCAACCCTCCATCTGTATAGTTATGCTACCACTATACTGCTAATAGTACACATTTATGAGGCTCCTACCTGCACAGGTCAGGCACCTTTTTCCTTTTAGCTGAGAAACACAAATAATTATGGGTTGTTAAGTTTGCAGTCTGACTGACCAACTCTTTTCCAAATGATAAACTTCTGTGTTTGTGAGGATTTTTTTGTCATTACCAAAGTGGAAGGATTTCATGGTTCTTCCCCCGAGGCTCATTTAACTCTTAACTTTTATTTGTAGTTGGTAAAGTTGAACAACTAAAAGGTAATTTGTGTAATTTGGATGGAATGGGTTATTTTTCTGTGTGTCTGAAGGTGTTGCTCATTACCATGCAATAATGCTGGAGCTGTGTAAAAACACACACACAGAGAAACAGCAGTGGGGAATTATGAAATGTTAAACATTCAGAGAGCGGTTTCTTAATCAGCATAAAAAGAGGAGAAGAGGTGTTTAATTAATGGCTGATGATTGCAATCAATATGGATGAACGGGGGCAGCACGGCAGCATAGTGGTTAGAGCTGTCGCCCCATAATAAGAAGGTCGCAGGTTCGGTTCCCAGGCCTGGGTCCTTTCTGTGCGGCGTTTGCATGTTCTCCCCGTGCGTGTATGGGTTTCTTCCCTCCGTCCAAAGACATCATGTTTGGGTTCATTGTTGACTCTAAGGTCTGAGTGTGAGGTTGTCTGTCTCTGTGTGTTCATTAGCTGTTAGCTGGTGCAAATAGCCTCATCTGTCATTTTGGCTAGCCGGTGAATCCATTCATCATTCATAGTAAAGTCATAGTACATTGATGGGGTAAAATCATGGCTAACTAGTCACCTTTCTTGGCCACAATGTGAAGGACTGTGACACAGTGCCTTTTTTTAAATTAAAATTAAACAAACATAAAATAATGCCCAGTGCTAGATCCATCCATTCATCTTCTACCGCTTTTTCTGTTTCCAGGTCGCGGGGGGTGCTGGAGCCAATCCCAGCTCACTCTGGGTGAGGGCGGGGTACACCCTGGACAGGTGACCAGTCCATCACAGGGTCAACACACAGAGGCAGACAAAGACCAACAACCACTCACACTCACACTCAGACCTACGGACAACTTAAATTCACCAATTAACCCAAACTTGCATGTCTTTGGACGGTGGGAGGAAACCGGAGCACACGGAGGAAACCCATGCAGGCACAGGGAGAACATGCAAACTCCGTACAGAAAGGCCCCAGGCTGGGAACCAAACCTGCTGCCCCCAGTGCTGATATCTTTGGCTAATTCCTACTTTGTTGAAGAAGAACCAGTTATCTTATTTCAGTCACCTGCTGCTAAAGTCCTGTGGGAGAAAATGCTTCCAAAAATTGTGTTATCCTTTATGAAATGGGAAAAATATTGAACAAATGTTTATCAGTTATTAATGTTTATATCCTTGTGGAAACATTTCAGCTGAAAATGAACCCATAGCTCACCTGCAGCATACATGACTGCGAGCATTATGGAGGAGATCCATGCGATCTGACTGTAGGATGTGTCAAAGATGGTCTGGATTTCTTTGAAGAAAACCGTGATGGCCTTTGGAAAGGCGTATGAAAAGCCAATGGAGATGAAAGATCCAACCACCACTGCCCACCCCCAACCGCCATCCGGTGGGGGCACAGCAGGGGCACCTGTGCCTGGGGGCGGCATCACTGGCCCTGCTCAACACTGACTGTTCACTGCAACGACAAACAAGTAAAAGACAGAGAGAACGTTAAAACTCATGGCATGGAAAGCTTACTGTTTTCCTCCTTTTGTTTTATTCCTTACATTGTTCATGACTTGAATTTGTCCCTGTGATTGATTATCAATGATCGAGGCAGTTGGTTTCTTAAATCTTTTGAGTCTTTCAGGGTTTAAGGGTTAAAAATGAATTAACCTAAACAATACCAGTTGCTTACAGGAAGACGTTAGACCATTACTTACAATATACAGATAAATCTGACTGGCAGCTCATATTGACAGTATACAGACAGCTGTGGGATTACAAAGGAGCTCAGAAGATTTATCCTTCATGTGTCATTCACATGAACGACTGCCAGTAATGTGAGGGAGAAGGACATACCAGAGGCCTGTATCCTGGAGAGGGCGTGTGGTAGTAATCATACATTCCAGGGGGCGGTCCCTCATTCAAAACTAGACCTGATACGCCCAGTATTCACCTTGAGCCTTCCCCTTCCCCTCAGCTACCACTCCCACCAACCCCCCAGCGCTCAGGAAGAAATTAAAACAAGCTGTCAGCTAACAGAAACACAGAGGCTGTTTAGAATCAGGTGATGCTGTGTACAAAGCAAACATACCCTAATTATGTGTGACGGCAGCAATTGTCCACACCCGCACTTCCCTATATATCTTTTACAAAGTACCTGACGTGAAGAAACATACACACACACACATTTCGAGTCATAGTGTACTATGAAAAGGTCAGCTGCTATGTTTTAGCTCTGTCTAACCCCATTAGATTCACCTCTCTAAAATCAGCCAGGAACAATTTATAGCTATATAATTATATCACGGTTCACACTGAGATTATGGTTTCAGGTACATGAGCAGCCTGTGGAAGAGAACCACAATTTTTCCTTGTGTTTGTACCGCAGTCTCACAAGAGAGGTCATACTTTGAGATTAACAAAGACAAAAGTGGTTCATTGAATGTGACAGTGAAATAAGTGACAACGGTGATTTCATGATTTAAAGGGTCACTCCACTAATTATCACACCAGAGTTGGTCTTCACCTCATTATTATATTCAGGCTGTAAAAAGTGTGGGAGCTTTCATTTCCTTATTGGTGCATATAAATTTCTGCTACTGGTAGGTGCCACTCCCACTGATAACATCATCCCCATTGTGTTTGCATGCTCACCGCCATTTTCTTGGCAGTATCGTCTCCAGTCACCATTGTCTGCAAACAGTGTCCCACCAATAAAAACAAACAGTACCCACTCCCAAAGCTCTCCTTTCCAAATTGAAATCTAACAAAAACCAGGCAGACATTCCTATTCGGAGTTAAAAGGTCATTTCCAGTGGACTGAAAGTTGGTGCAAAAACAACGTTTCAGCAAGAGCATTGTGGATTGCTGCAAGAATAAACACTGTTTTTAATCAGATTAATTCATTTGTGATTATACTGTTGGGGGGGTGAAGAAACATTGAAAATAAACTGTAGCTCCTGTAGGGAGGCCACTATGGGCCAAAAAAGTCTTATATGTGGGATTTTTGTGGTCAAACAGCCACCACTTGAACTTTCCAAAGTCCATTTGAGTCATCTTGAAACTTATGAAGCCATCAGTTCTAATGTTTTTACAGTACACCGTTTTACATACATTTTAAATAAATTAAATGACGTGGATATTTTACAGAGGACAGTTTTCTGCTGGAATCCATTTAACTCTATGAACAGACCTTTTGAAAACTGCAATTTTTGACCATTCATGTTTTATGAATGAGAACATGAATCATATCGCCTCAAGTTGATTGCCATATGTCACCAAATGACACATGGCAATCATTAAATGGGGACCTCACCCAACAGTGATCGCTGCCTTCGTATCATTCGCTCATTAAAATACAACAAAAACCGGTCTTCCTGTGCCTAAAAGTACAAGCTAAGTGCTCAACTTTGTTCACCAACTCTTGCTGTATGTCAGTTGTTGAGTGCTTGCCAGGTGGTATGACGTGGTTTTGTCATCTGGCCAAAAAACCTCCCTGCTGCAGCGGTAATGCAAGAACGTGAACGTAAAGCAAAACAACACAAGCTGTGGGTTAAAGAAAGAGGTAATTACAGCTGACAGACACAAGTCTCTCTACACATAACTGAGGGGAACAGCACAGATGAGTGATAATTGTCTGGGATGGCAACTGTAAATGGCCCATTTCACATTAAGCAGTCCATTAATCCACTATAAAAATTGATTAGTGTAGCTTTAAACATGCTGATGATAAGCGTGAATGGCCTCAAATGATCATGTTCAATATAGAGAGAAGAAAAAAATATCACATATATAAAATGACTGATGAACAATGTATAATTATATTGGTTAAAATGATTATTTTCTACAATATAATATATTTTCTATAATAACACCTTGATATAATGACTCACTTAAAATAGATGGGACATGTATAACTTTGGTCTTTTACTTTGTGATGGTGACTACGTAACCATTTTAGGAGTGAAGCAACAGGACACTGGTATTAGTTATTAACTTGAAATGAATTGGATGAATGACTGAACATTAACAAAACATGCTGAAACCCGCTGGTGGAGTGGAAACATAATCCTGTGTATTCCCCTCACGTTCCCCTCCCCTCCTTTAATTTAAATTGGAGATTATGCCTATTTTTCAGAGTTCCATCCAGTGGGTGTAATCTATGCTAATCAGATTACAGGCTGTCCACAGCAGCACTCGTTTTAGATACTGCTTTTGATTGATTGAACGTGACGACAATACGCAAAGGATCCTCAGAACTCGTAAGCTGCTTAAATTGATGGGTTGGAATTGGAAGGTCTAAACAGACTGACATTAAAAGAGCAACTAAAGGGTGGAGGGAGACGCCCAGACAAGTTTGACAAATTTATGATCAACCACATAAGTACATAATACGTCAAGCGAAGCAAAGTCACCATTCAGTCACTACAATGTCAACATTAAGATTCAAAGCCGGCATCCTCATGGTGAGCCACCTCTGCTGTGTCCTTCACCTGACATGACGCTAAGAACAGCTAACGGGCTGCATTCGCAGCCGGCAACTTTATTAAAACCTTGTTGTCAACTGAATTTTTGAGACATCAAGGGGCCTGGAAACACAATCAGATGTTGTGGGTTTTAATTTCTACTGTATTCATAATTCCTTAATAATGTGATACTGAAAACTTTGCTAATCCTTTACACCCTTTTTCAATCTCATCTCAATACACAATGTGTATTTTGAAAGCAGCAATTTCGTCAATTCACTTTCGAGTGCCAAAAACAATAATCGGTTTCACAAGTAACCACAACACAAAGTCAAGTAAGTGAGAAATCACATTTCAGAAGCTGATAAAAATGTGCCAGTTAAAAATATATGAACCGTGGACACACACACACGCACACTTATCCTTATGTATTGCTGGACTGGGTCCACGCTTTGTTTTGGTCCAGTGTCCCCTGTGTGTACCTGGAGAGACCAGCTGCCCTCACCTTGGTAGGGCTATCCAAACAGAGTAGAGTTAGAGAAAAACAAGGATGGGGCAGAACGACAGCAACCGTTTCTATAATGAAATCATCCAAATGGCAAGAAGCTCATTAGGCTGTGCCCTATTCAGCACTGGACTAAAAGACAATGTGTGTGTGTGTGTGTGTGTGTGTGTGCCCTCCAAGGACGCCACTTTGTAACTTGGCAGGCAGCCTAAAAGACAGCATTGTTTGTAGACATCGGATCTCAGGTTTAATTCACAACAGGGGCCAAGCTGAGACACCAGCGTTGGGTTTTAGGCAAGTTTCAGTGCAGCATCCATGGTGGGTTGTGCCTCTCAAGGTCGGGGGGGGGGGCGGTTGAGGCAAACGTACTCTGGAGGCTTTGATTTGAGTATGCTGCTTGGCTGGTACTTGGGCCTTGAGGAAGGACAAGCGCACACCAAGGACCCCGACACAGTCGGCAGTGTCTGGTTTCATTGTCGGCCCACACATTGATGACATTCACTGCCAAAAGCGTGCGTCATCTCACTACCACAAGCTTGTGTGTTATACCGCAGCATCAGTCCTTTCTACAAAGCAGCAGATTGACAACAATTTCTGTTTGAGTTCACACAAACTCTGTGCTTGATTACCTGTGTAGTACACGTCTTCAAAGCTTCATTTGTTGACTTTCTGTGGCCAACGAAGGTAGCACAATCTGCTCTAAACATAAAACAAGCATACCATCATCTTGTATTATTGACCTAAGTGTTAGCAAATGCCTGTCTGTTTAGACGGAGCAGCATTTGCATTGATTGAGAGCTGTGAGTCCTTTTAGCTCCATTTGTTCTCCACTTCCTGAGAGGATTATATGACTCTTTATCAGATGAATGCTCCTGCAGGATAACCAGCCTGCTTTCCAGCTCTATCTTGTTTGGTAACATTTTGTGTAGAGGGGGTTTAACAACAGCCATCTACTCCAAAGGGGTAGGTTCAAAATCAAATCTATAGGGTGAAAAATGTGAAGACACACCATGAGCTGAGGATAACTACATATTCTCTGCACTACACATAGCACATCTAATCCACTTTTATCGTGAGGGTGTTACCTGGTGCAGCTCTAAGCCTTAACATCTCTCTAATTAAAGTGTTATTTTGAATTGATGGTTGATGGAACTTTTCTGTTATGGTGGTAATAACAACTTGTATTAAGGAGTCGGTCTTTGAAAACAGGAAGAAAAAAAGGTCCCACTCAGAGGTAGAATTATTCCCCTCTAATTAAAGCAGGCGATAGGAACCATTTCCCCATCAAGGGCCATTTTTTAATAACATTCTTCAGGGGCCATAATTAATTATTGAACATGTTTCACTCTTACCTCTCCATTAAGGTGAGCGGATCTGCTGCTCTTTTTCTGGAGGTCTGTATTAGCCAGTCAGACTTTGTGCAACTCGTGGAACTTGAGCAGTGAGCGTTTTTTTTTTTTTTTTGTACAGTTCCTTTACAGCTCAGTGATTTTATAGTTTTCATAATTGCTTGGGCACACCAGCTGCTTCCACAATAAACGGCAAACCTGTTCAGTTCCTTGTGTTTATAATTTATTTCAATAATTTTTTCTGAAAGGTCTTTGATTGTGTCCACCACGATGGCCAAATCACATCAGCAAAGGTTTGTAATCAATCCCTTTTGTGGCACAACTGTGGCCACTTAACTTGTCAATGTTTAAATGAGTTCACAGCAACAACAACCTGCTCAAACAAAAAGTCTCCCTTTGTAAAGCCATGGCCTCTAAAGACAGATACTCCTCATATCTAATTTGACAGTGATCACATGACAAAATAACCAGTTGGCTTGTATTTGTTGACATGGGTGCCCATTCACGCTGACTGTGATAGACCAACACTAAAAAGGGTTCACCCTGAAGCACGTTTGTTTTACTACATCACTGGAAAAGAATTATTATTGTCATGAGAGTTTTTGTGTGTATTTATGACTTTATTCGTGAGCCGGATCAGACAGGGGACAGATCTCCCTCATCCTTAAATTAAAGCCTTCTTTGACTTCTAAATGGGGCTACTCTTTTCTGTTTTCACTGGTAATGAGAGGTTGGACAGCAATAACCTTCATTATGTGTTTTTAAAGTGGACTGAAACCAGCAGGGATTCTCCTGCAGTGAAAAATAAAAGGTTAGCTACTTAAAAGCTAGGGGACAGTCTGGTTTTCATGTGTAACTGGTAGAAGATACAATATGTGCCTTTTGAAAATATGAGCTCGACTTCTGTATAGTTCTCTATGTTGTGACTTTAAACAGCTGAGAAAGTCAACAGTTCTGATCAGATGCCATGCATATGGACTGTTGCCACTACAGCCCTGTCAGACTACAAAAGGAAACTTGACCGCTCGGTCATCGGCTGCCAGCAAAACCCCTCCACCTCCCTCCCCACTTCTACCCCCACCCCCACTACTCTGGCCTCACAGGACTTCAGGTTATGGAAACGCAAGATTAGCACTAGGCAAACTGCAAATAGCAGCACTCACTTCAGTTTTTGAAATAGTTCATCATTAACTCAATCAGCTACCCTTTAAATAATAAATAAACCACAAATTTCACTCTCTCTTATCAACCAGACATCTAATCTCACTGAGGTGAACACGCTTGCCCTTGGATTTGAGAGAAGACCGAAAAAGGCCAGCAGCCAAGAGGTCTTCCTATAAACTGAAGCTGGACTATAATACCCTTTCTACTTAATTGTCAGCCAGTTTACTTAGAAACCTTTGAGCTTAGAATGAGAGGGAGCCTTGATTAAAAAAAAAAAAAAAAAAAAAGACCGTATAAATTGTCCCATAAATCACCTAACCTGCACAATAATTCCTCCCAACATGCAACAATGTCTCCTCTGGATGGCTTGTCTTTGTTAGCAGCAAATGAAAGGATTGATCAGCCTGTCACTTACGTGCAGCTACTCCTGTGTGGATACAACAGCGTGCTGGGAAGTTCATCAACTTCACTTTTCCACGTGTTTCCGCAAACGACTCACTTTCGTCACCCAACCCAAAGCTCCAGCTCTGCTACACATCTCAAAGGTCAAAGACAAGGATTCTTGTTGTGTTTGAACTTGTAGCTTTCACAACTTCTGCCAAAATCTATGTGCTTATATATTAAATACACCTCTGGCACTTTGGAGAGGATCTTCAGATTTGGCCAAAATATTTGCACAAATTCACCTGTAGGTTATAAAACCAGTTTCTGAAATGCAAAGTGAGATATATTTGACTTTTTAACATCCCAGATTTAGGAGTGCTCTGTATGTCAGTTTATATCTGTTCTTCATTTCATTATTTTATCTATTCACCTTTTTGGACATGAGGTCAAAAACTACATGCCCCCGCGACCCGGTAACAGATAAGCGGTTGAAGAGGAATGAATGAATGAATCAACTACATGCATTTTTATACAACAGGAAGAGGGCACTGTTCTTCCAGAGCAAAGAAATCCAGTCACCACAGGTTTAGAAACATTCTTTATGGAAATTCAACCAAGAAATAAAAATCTTGAACAACGGATTTGACTGTTTAGTTTCACAGTGACGTATTCACGGTGACTTACTCTCTGTTTGGAGCCTTGTGCTGAATCAGGTGGTGTTGTTTGCACACAGCAGACTTGTGTCCACAACAAACTTCCCTGATGGAACATGGAAAAAGGTCCTGATCCTGAAATCTGATCCAAATGTGAAAAACTCTCCTTAAGATGGATTCATGTCCACAAGTTAAACTTTAGCACACGCTCGTATGTCATTTACGTCTGATAGCAGATGTTGGTAAGTCACAAACAGTTTGAAAGACAAGTGCTCAGATGTCCTGCAGAGGCATGAACCAAAAGACGGGTCATCACGAATAGTGTCAACCGAGTTTGAGGAGAAGGCAACACAGTTAAGCATTTAAACAGCCTCGGGAAACTGAAGCCTCAAAGGGTCCTCCAAATTGTCCTCAACAAATGCTCTCGGCCATGTTGTAGCAGGTCTTCTCTCACATTATGTCACAAAGGGTAGATAATAATGCAAAAAGCGTGTTTTTATCCAAAAAACTATCTTGTGCATTTGTGGGTCCTTTTCCAAACATGTAGGCAAGCTCAACTTGCTTTTTAGCGCGTTTAGCCACCAAAACACTTACTTCTACCTGTTCCTTTCGGTTTCAGACTTCAGTTTGCACATTAAAGGAAGGCGGTATAACATGTTGGCGATATGCTGGTGGGTCAAAGTCTTGCCTTGGGACTGATTGCCTCCTATTAAAAGTCTCGTGCTAGGCTAAATCAACCCAAGCGGCTGCCAAAGTTATTAACCACAAAGTCACAACAAGACCACATCCTGACCGCACCTGACAGGCAGAGGAAGAAAAAAATAAGGGCTAATATTAACCACAATCTCAGTGAAAATTACTGGCACGTGCTCTGAGTGACTCTCTGCTGTATCAAACCAGCCCAGGCAGGCCACTACAGAGAAATAGCTCATTATTGTGGGACACTGCAGTGTTACAATATGCTATACACCTCAGAAGCGGACCAGGAGTCAGAAATCTCCATGATTGTGCCAGGTCGGCTTCGAAAAAGATAAATAACTCCTCACCACATTACTGGGTGATAACAGACTCAATGTGACAACTCATTTTGAGAAAACCTTTCAAACCTGAACCTCCATCCGGAGAAGTGGAGGTGAAAGGGTGATGTAAGAGCAGAGCTGCTCCTCAGCACTGCAGCCTAATCATATGATGCTGCTGATGTAAGGAAAGGGACCAGATCAAGCCGGTCTTTAATACCCAGGGCCTGCATGTGCTCATCCCGGCCGCTCATCCGCACATTTCGCTCATTTATATAAAGAATTTTTTTTGTATCAGACTGACTTCCCTCACCGGAGCGGACCGCGTGGCTGGGAAGGCAGAATTTCCAGCTCCGTCGACGGGCTCCTGAACGCGTCAGAACATCCTTCCTCAGCCAGACACGATTCTCATTCATCCGCTCGGCCGCCGATCGCTCAGTCCACAAACAGCCAGTAAACAGTACTTTACCTTAACCGGGTCGGGGATGGGGGGGGGTGGGGATGGGGGGGTCCGGACGGTAGCTCCGTGTGCGTCCCGTGCAAGCTGCCCGGGCTGGGTGACCTTGGAGCGGGGAGATGCCGGTGTATGTATGTGTGTGTGTGAATGTCTGGCCGTGCTGAAGTTTCCTGAATGAGCCGCCGCCTGACGTGGAGCTGCCGCTGCTGCAGAGGGCGGTGCTGCCTCCCTCTCTGCCTCAAGCCCTGGCAGCTCCGGAGCTCCGGCCCCGTTACTCGATACTCGTTACAGTGCCGTCTGATCACCCTGCACCACCACACAGAAATCTCTGACAAAGATAAGATATTACCAAAAAAAAAACAAAAAAAACCACTCAATCTGATTATTATTTTAGCAAAAGATTACATCCACAAAATGAAATGGCTTTAAACGTGACCCTCCAGTCATATTTTTAAAGATACAGATTTATATATGGACACTATTGGAGAGTGGCTGGAAAATCATTTCTTCCACTGATCACTAGAAAATGGCAAAAATGCCACAATGTCACAATTGTATAAAAATGAAAAACATTGAAGCAGGAAATATTTTCAGTTGAACTACTATTAGACTGAGTCTAGTGAGGATCAGTAAAACACTGAAAGGATGTGAGATGTTATTTATGAAGAAAAGAGAAATGGAATATAAATGAAACAGTAATGATAACTATTAATCAGGTTATTAATGTTAAGCTATTATCAACACAACTAAGGTGATTAAAATTCAGAGTAACGTGTTGACAGTTACAGTTACTGAAGAGAAATCACCTGTCTACCAGAAAATGACAGTTCCAACAATAAAAACTAACCTAACCCAACTTGAGATTCAACTCTGAGAAGTAAAAATATAACCCAAGTTATTAAATGTCATTATTTTTGTATGTTAAAATGGCAGAGCTGAAAGAAACTGTTTCCTTGTTAGGCGCACCACTGAAAAGTGGTGTCGATAGAAATCTCTGTTGATTGAATGAATTTCATCTCTAATAGACATCATTGGTATTTTGTATTGTTGTATCATCAACTAATAATAGCAACAAACCATAACGTTGACAAAAAGTGGTCACACGGAGTGAAGTGGAAGTGTTAAGTGTGAGCATGCAGGAAGTTGTCGGGCTAGCTGAAGTGAATGTGAAATGTTTATTGCTGTTTAAACCCCAATTTGTTACATCTGGCGTTAGAGGACTCAAATGCAGAACACCATACACAGACACAAATGGGCAGGAGTTTATTGTGGGCAAAGGGGGAGGGAGGGTCGCTAGATCGGCCGAGATGACAGGACAGCAGGCAGGTAACAGGTAGCGTGAGTCTTGTCAGTGACCTGAAGCAGAAGGAAACAACTTGTTACAAAAGCAAAAAATGCAGGTCAGAACTACACAAGATGAAAACGCCAAACCAAGACCCGAGCCTACAATCCGGTGTCAGAGTTGGGTTTAAGTCGAAGGCTGGTCATTAGTGACAGCTGAGGGGACTGGCACCTAGCTCCTGCACACATGGCCTCATTCCTGCAATCACGCACACCCACAAGCTAGGAGGCAGTGGTAATGACAAAAATTGTGATACAACTGGTGAAAAACGGGCGCTTCGTGATTTGTGACGGACTGATTACAATTTGAGAGCAGGTGAAAATGGAGCTGAACTGAGAGGTGTTAAAGTGTCACTGACAGGAGGTGAGGATTGACTTTCTGCATCAGAGAAAATCCTACTCCTAAATGTTTGCGTGCTCAGAGCTGTTGGCATCACACCCACTTAAACTGGGTCATTGGAACTCAATCCATGGGATTAATTTAAAAGGGTCACATATGGCCTGTACATATGGCCACAGTGACTAAGCAAACCGAAAGAGGACATTTGAGAACAACTGACTACAACTATGGGACTTATATGATGTGGCCATGTGAGAAATAATTAGTTGACTCTAAATAACTAAGGAAGCCAAAACAGAATGAATGTAACTGTTAAACATCTCATTTTGAGGATCACAGATACACAGTTGCCATACAGCCTTATACTGAAGCCCAATTAAACCTTAATCCGTCAATATCACCTGTCACTTTTCAACATGGAGATATGGACATAGTTTTTGTTGTTGGCCCCAACTAATATTAGAGTGACTTTAAAAGAATTTAAAGAAAATGACAATTCAGTGGGCTAATTAAACGCACAAACTATAACCACTGTCCCAAACAAGGGCTTTATACTTTGAAGGCCGCATTTGAACATCTGTTCTGTCGCAGTTGGTGCAACTAAGCTGTCCAGTTTCAAGGCTCCTTCAAATGCTGCCAAAGGGAAACTCCTTCATAGGTCAGGCGGTCTCATTTCAACTTGGCCTTCTGCTACTGAGGGCCTTTTTAGAAGGATGCAGCACTTGAGTTGGGACACAACCATATCTTCTGATGAACTGTCTGAGCTGATGGTTTCTGTACTGTGTAAACATCCTAGCTGTTTGGTGCTGAGCAGGCTGTTTTCTTTTTTTTTTTTTTAGAAAACCAATGCTGCTCGAAATAAATGACAATGAATCAAAATTGCCATCCACTGTATTCTGAGGTATTTAAACTCTAAAACAGAGAACTGGGAAGATGCTGATAGACCTTTTTTTGTTTGTAATATGAGTTTTGTTTTAGGGTAGATGGGCACCTTTTGGAGGGAAATGGTGGAAACAATTACTAGCAGTGAAGGCAGTACACGTTTGCTCTGTTGTGTCATTAATTTAACTTTTTAACACTCCAACTCTTTCCTGTACCTTCTTAGTATTTCCTGCAGTTAACCAGCTACAGAGGAGACAACCTGCTTCCTGTTTACACCATACCCACTGACTGTGACTGGTCATGTGACGCGCTATTTCAAGTTGGAAAGTTTGGAGATGTGTTTTCTCACAAAGCTAGAAAGCTCCTCTAAAACAAGTTTCAGGCTGCAAAACTAAAACAACAAGCTCCAAAGATGATAGCGTGGAGGAAGAACGGCAGAATTGGATGATATCTTCTACCAGTGAACCAGTCATGTGACCTGCAGTAATCTGATCCATTGCTGCAGCAGAAGCTGCAAAAAAAATGAGATTTGTGTAGAAATATATTGAATTTGTTAAGATTTGCCTGACGTATTGTTTCCATGTAACCAAGATGATTTAAGTCATTCGGTGTCTGTGAGCAGGAGGTTTGGAAAGCTCCCACTAACAGCATCATCAGTCAGTCTTTGGTGCAAAATGATTCTGCTAATGAAAATGACGATAATTCACTCAATCAAGAAAGAAAGAAAAAAAACTTTCAAGATGATCGAACAAAGTTGCTGAGCTTTGGGGTTATCATATAGTGCTTTAGCTGACTGTGAGTGCCAAAAACCAAAACTGGACTTTTTTTTTTTTAGAGTTGGTTTGTTTTGGTTCTGTAACTTCATGTCAGAATGAATCTTATTCCACTTTCTGCATCTTGAGCTGGGAAGTGTCTGCAAAAATAAAAAACTGCTGAGTTCAAACTGTTTTGGCCTGTTTGGTGTCTTCCTGTATATACGGCATGTCTTCCCCCCTCTCTCTCAGTCCCTCTCTCACCAATAATGCTTTGTGTTCTGAGTCTTTTGGGAGTTTCTGTGCTGTTACTTCATGAATTGCATCATTTTCAGACAGACCGAGCACTTGTCTGAGCTCAGGAGATGCTGGCTGTTTGCTTCCCCAAGAGGTTGATCATTAAAGTTTTATTCTTAAATGGCATCCACAGTGAAGTATCTGAATATGCTGAATATAACTCAGGGTAGATCCTGCCTCTTCTTATTGTTAGATATGCCACTTAAATTTTGATGTGGTGCACCTGAAATGCGGATTTGCATCAGATCAATCTGGAGCAGGTACACACAAAAGAAAGATTTACCTGCTTCAGGACATTTATTCTTACTATTCATTTTTGAGTAATCGTTTCATCTGTGGGTAACATGACAACTGCCCCATTTTTCAACGTCACAGTCAAGACACATCAGCAAAGACTGAGCTGAAATCTCGACGAGCCTTCACCATATCAGTAATAATATATCCATATTTCCAAACACGCCAATGTTCGGGATTTCTTCTGTTGCTAAAATGAAAAATACTGAAAAAGAGATTTGATTTGATACATTAACTAGAGTTCATTTATTTAGTTAATGGAGTTTCTAAATAGGTTGGAAATCCTGCACAGACATTTGATTTCAGTCCATACTTGGGAGTGAGACGCTTAGATCCATTTATTGCTTTGAGGTTTTTCCACACCTGGACAAATTAAATATACATGAGAAACACTTTTAATCTTGACATAAATGATTGAATATTTTTTTAAGGACTGCACAGTCCTGCCCCCTTGGCCTTTTTAGAGTGCTGAAAACTCTGATATCAGTTGAAGACCACTCATAACTTTAATCCAATTTAAGATACACTTTTGTCACAATATTTAGTCTGAATTTAAATTGAAATCTTCAGATTTTACTTGTGCTCAGGTTTCAAGGGGACATGCCATCCAGCTACTCAGCTACTTGACTAGTTAGCATCTAACATTGATGGCAATAGCTCGCAGGCTGAAATGTTTTAGCTGCTGTTAACAGGTTTATATAGTGATGGGACAGCAGTGATTTAGTTACATTATTTTAGCTTTAGCCAGGCAGCCAGCTAAAAAAGCTAATGGTGCATGTACTTTTAATTTAACTAATATATTGATGTCTTCATTTTTACTGTAAGTTCCGGGGTGCACATATGAATGTAATATATATTTTTTAAAAATCTTAATAGGACACGTTATGAAATTATCTGAGTTTACAGAGAGGACATGATTGTAAATATCTGTTCTGTATGATATATTTAAGATTAAACTTAAATCTCTAAGAAGTGACTTTACTGAACAATAATGTTTAGCTCTTCAGTACCTAACACAACCATTATGGGACTACACAGTGCTGCAATCCAGTTGATACTTATATTTCATCAACATCATGTGCTGCAGTCTGTGAGAATTCACATGATCCTCACTATCTGACACTGTAAACAATAGGCTTTTAGGCTGGAGATAAAAAACACAAACACGGGAGCTCAGATTATGGAGTATGGCGCTCCCAAAATCCAAACAGAAACCTCAGAGCTCACACTGTGGAGGTGGAGGTGAGGCCCACAGGGAAAGCCAAGCAAAGATGTTTTTGTATAACCTAGAGCAAAGACAGAAAGAGCAAAGCTGGGAACCTTTAAGGCGAACATGATCCTTGGATAAACTATCACAGATTGTAATCTAATCTGTAATCTAAATATTGTGAACTGTTTAGTTTTACTTGGGTCTTTTATTCTTTGTCTCTGAGGGGATATTATTAAATATGCTAAATGAAGATGAGTTATAACTGAATAGTTTGGTTTCACACGGTCAACTTTGATGCAGCATTGATTTGACAGAATAATTAGAAGTAATATTTCTAATTAAAATATGATCTCTCTTTAAATAACTAAATGTTAGGAGCTGTGTGGTTGGTGATGGTTCCCTCCTAGCTCCAAACCTGATGGTCACACATTTGAAAACACTGTGGTAGTGAAGAAGAAGAACAAGAGGAGCTTTCATGCCTCTGTGAGTGAGGCGTTCAGGTGCTTTACATGGGGCGAGCCATTACAGAGTCAGTTGGTTCAGGAGATCAGACAGTGGCACGCTGGTTTCATTAGTTGTACATGAATGAACTTAAAGCAGCTGAAAGTACAAATGAATTCAGCCCATGGGGGGTGTTTATTTACACCTACAGACAAAAAAACAGCTAGTTACCAGATTTACCAAAAACAAAAATTAACGAGTAACCAAATATGTGTAACTGCATCTTGTGGAATTGGTGCATAAGGAAAACCAATATATGACAAAACAAGTACAGTCAAGGGCAGCATGGTGGCATAGTGGTTAGCACTGTTGCCCCACAATAAGAAGGTCACGGGTCTGGTTCCCGGCCTGGGGCCTTTCTGTGTGGAGTTTGCATGTTCTTCCTGTGCCTACAAGTGTCTCCTCCGAGTAATCCGGTTTCTACCTATGTCCAAAGACCTGAATGTTTAGGTTAATTGTTGACTCTAAATTGTCCATATGTCTGAGTGTGAGTGGTTGTTCATTTCTGTCTGTCTCTGTATGTTTGCCATGCAATGGCATGCGACCTCTGGCGACCCCCGCGACCCATAAACGGATAAGTGGTAGAAGATTAATGAATGAAACTGATAAACCCCTAAATTAGGTCCACTGATGTTTTCTGAAGTTATCTCCATAGTCAGACTTCTCATCAGGCCAAAATGCTGTTTTGTAGTTTTTTGACACTGGATATGTTGGACCTTAGGCTTAAACATCCCAGCCTACACAGTAGGGATGATGACATTAAATCAGTGCCCTCATTAGTGGAATCTACCTGAAATTCCCCCGGCCATTAACCCACATACTCGTTTTCATGCAGTTTATATATCAGTCATTTGTAAATCTGCCCCTACCTGTTCACAGGTGACGTTCATTTTTCTTTTCTTGGAAAAAGGTGATGGACATCCTGGACATTGGCTGGCACCAAACCTCCATCCTATGTTCATATGAGCTTCAAAGGCAATAAAGCTGAAATCAGCCATTTATATCAATGCCACCAAAGGACCTGGCAGAAAATATTTTTGACATCAAAATGTCAAAAAAGAAAAATTAAAACTCATACATGGAATGATGCACTGTGTAGAAAAAACGGACAGATCAAATCGCAAGAGCTAAATTAAAGATACATTATAAAATATAAATGCAGGCAAATAATTAACTAAACTAAATATTTTATGTTTGACAGCCTGATAAAAAATCTTGGTATGAGAAGCTGATATCACCAAAACATGACATAAATGTTGGTTACACTGCGAGTTTAACTGACGGGAGAGCTCACTCAGTACAAGAAGCTCTAGCGATGGATGGACAGTCTCACCAACATATGTTGTCGAAGGCTGGTACTATCAGGTGATATGTTTAGGTCTTATTAGTGCCAGATGTGTACAGTAGCTGTCCAGGGGACATACAGGAGACAGGTTCATACAGTAGCCTTACTGTGCATTGTCCATGGTTGATCGCACAAACACAACATAAAGCAGCTTCCTTCAGACTTCCTATGTGTCAGCAAAGGTGAGGATGTCACGCTCCTCCAACACCTCCTGGATTTGAGTCACTGCAGTCAAGCTCTGCTGCTTCATCAGTTTCGTGACACCTGTCCGATCGGTCTCCGTGAGGCGGCCGAGGGTCACGGTCCTGCGTGAAACACTGGAAACATCAGCATCTTCTCTGGCTGAATGTCAGCCCCGAGACGAGACAAAAGACAGCGCGATGTCACAAATGAAGAAACAACAAAGTGAAGAAAGCCACCTGAGTATACTCTGGGAACTAGCTTCAGTCATAATAAATGGAACAACTTTTCAGTCAATAAAAATAAGTCAGCAAACACGTGGGGAAAAGAATGTGTGGTTAAAAGACAAATTGCAATAAATGAAAGGAAATTATTACTATTAATCTATTTATGGTTCGTAAAGCTACCAGAACCAGTGACATGACCTTGTCCGTCTTTAGCAGGCCCATGTCTGTATGGAACTAACTGCTTTAACTGACCCTTCATATCAGTGATTTCATTGTTTTGTTTTGTTTTTTAATCGCTAACGACAAAGACCATGACGTGCTCACCTTTTTTCTTTCTGTCAGCTGCATACATGGGAGGTGATTTAATCAGGCCTGGTGATCACATGCACAGATGCATTCAATTTAGTCGGTGGACAGACACAGAAAGAACTGCAAGGGTTAAGTTACTTCAAAGATTAAACTGTTTGCATGGACTCACTTCCCTTTTGATTGGTTGATGAAACAAACAACTATTCTTTTGGGCCTCTTTATTTTCATTGGGATGTTTATGTCGGGCATTTATGACAATATAACGCTCCATGTGAATGTATTAGTAATATTCTAAAAAGCTGGTTTAATCGCTTTCTTTGCTGAGCTTTTAGCAGAATGTAGATATAGATGAAGTGACATGGCAACACAAACAATGATTACAAGTGTGATGCACCGAAATCATGAATATTAACACTGAGTTTATTAAGTCATCCATGCTGACAGGATATAATTATCGCTAATGAAACATACATTTAATTATTCAGAATAATATGTGATGGTCGCCTTGAGGACTCCGTCTACAGTGAAGCCTGGACAGTATCAAACATTTTGCAATAAACGTGACTGCATGGTTTCCCTTTAAGGTAATTTGCTTGTGATGTGAATGTAAAAAAGCATCTCATCACATTTTAAGTGGAATCACTGAGTGAAACAGATGTACCGATCATGCAGACATTCAATGATTAAAAACCACAGCTCACGGTCTCTGGCACGTTAAATGACTTTTTAAAAATATAAATTCAATTGAAATGATATTGGACACAGTAAAGGGACAAATGTGTTCATTAAATATGAAAAGAAACTCCTCAGATATCATAACAAAGGCATGTGGAGGGAGAGAGACGAAGCTTCTTCCTGTTTAAATGAAGAGACAGCGGTTGGGTGACTGTTGGAGCGTCTGTGGTAGCCGTGTTCTGCTTTAGAGAAATCACACCTCAAGGTTCAGTGCTGCGTGTGAAAAGTGAGAGTGAGCTTTTAGATGCTGAGGAGCAACAAGTGGACTTAATGTATCCCACCAGCAGAGGGCGGTGTGGTCAATTACTCCACAGAGTCTCACATAAATGTGTTATCAATGTGAAGAATGGTGGATATACTCAGGTCCATCCTCTTCTCTGAGCCTCATCAATTTTCATCTTGGCCATCTACTCAGCCTAAATATTACATATAAAGGCATATCTATTCATTTCTCACATCTCACTATCTCAAGCAGTATGTTTTCAGCCAGACCATTGTGTGTCTTTAGGTCTATTCAGTGGGTTTTGGAGAGAGATGAGCAGTGTGGAGTCCTCCCTGGTGATGAAACTTGGCCATCAGACTCAATCTAGGCTGAAAGGGGGGTTTCAGTTATATAACTCAAAAAGAGACTGTGGAGAATTGATGTGCGATGTTGAAGGTCAAGTGAAATCAGATAAACGGAGGTTAGAAGATATTACAAGCTCTAATGAGCACTGATGAGGTAAATAAAAGAAAAGTCTCGAAGATCCGAAAGCTGAAAATCGGGAAGATATCTAAATGGCAAGATATATTTCATTTGTATGATTTTATAGTACAGTTGAGACTCATTGCACTGGGACAGCAAGCATCACATCGAATGCCGGGGCAGGATTGGAGGAGCTGCTTTGAAAGCATAGCTTTTCAAACCACCAGTTATTTTACAGTGGAAGATGTTAATATACAGGGAAGCTGCCTCAGGGAGAAAACCAGTTAGATTAACTAAAGCTACTGAGAAAAAGTGGTTCAAACCACTCTGTAAAAAAGTTCTAATTCACATGTCAGTGGCTCCTGACCTATTATAACGCATGGCCCAGTTTCATGGATCTCCCCTTTTCTGCAAATAGCCATCTTAAAGGCTCTTTCTGTCGCTTCAGTGCTTTTCCTCCTCACTCCTTCTGTACCCAGACTACTGAGGGCTCTGGACAGAGATTGGGCTGCGAAACCCCTGCATCCGAGCTCAAGTGGGAGGCACCGTGCTCTCCAACCAGATTGCTGGCAGCTGCAGACAAGTCCGTCGTACTTGGAGAGCTTCGTCTCGAAGGCATCTTCCAAGTGATCTTCCCAAGGAACTGTTAGTTCCAACAGAACCACTTGCTTGGTGGTCTCGGACAGGAGAACCATATCTGGTCTCAGGGTGGTGGTCGCCGTGTGGCTAGGGAATTTCAGTTGTTGCTCCAGGTCCACCAACAGTTGCCAGTCCCTTGCCGTGGCCAGATGAGGAGAGGAGCTTTAGGTAAGGTGAATACAGTCAGGGGCCGATAATTGATTTCTCTAATTATCTCGACCTCTAGAGGTCACTATATACCAGAAATAGCCTTCACACACGAGGAGCAGCACAAAGCTCTCACATCATCACATCATCTCCCACACCACTTCTCTGCAGGAGGGTGTTTATAACCCATGCTCCTGATTTGAGGCGGTGTGACTGATGAGACCACCTCAGGAAGACGCTCTGTCCACACCTTGATGTTTACCTTTCCTGTCAGCTTGTTTCCACAAAGGCAGTGAGGACCCCAACTGTTTGGGTCACAGAGGGACTGCAGCTGCAGGGAAGGCTGCATTCTCACCTCCGCACCTCCCTCTGTGGAGGGGTGGAGGGGTGGAGGGGCAGGGGGCATCCAACAGCTGTATCTGAGGACACCTTCCACCTGCTGCTCCATTTCATACAAATTTAACAAGTCGCTCAGTCTGGCCCCAAAATCATGATATTCCTCGTGCAAGAAAAACATCCTGCAGCTGTTTTTCATGTATTTGGAATACAAATGTAAAAGTCAAGCAAACCAAAACAAAACAAAACAAAAGTTTTAACTTCAAACAGAACCGAATAAAGTTTTCGTGTGTATTTTGAAGTCTCTTTATATTCAATGAGCTGGTACTTTTAGGTCAACAGTGATATAATGTGGTATTGCCTTCACCAGAGAATCATTCCGTGACTGTTCTCCGCAGCTTTATGGAGCTTTTTAGCATCTATCATTTTATTGTTTTGACGACCAGCAGCTTCCATGTTTGTCTCAATGGGCTTGTTAGCATTGTTTCCAGACATGTCAGCCAGCTGTTTTTTTAAGGGAAAATGTTAAAACACCAACAATATGCTCCCTCCCTTACACCAAATAATGGGCTAACTCTGTTAGCAGCTACTTTGTGAAGAAAAAAATATCTAGCTGTTTGAGCCCAGATAATTCTTATGGGGAACTGGTGAAGACCAAAGTCAGAGGCATAAGCAGATTAGAAGGAATATGGCCTTGAATGAAAGCTAACATTTGCTGAAACGTTCAACCATGTTAGATTACAGAGAAGTATCAAAGTTACGTCACTGACATATCATCTTGCCCTCAGGTCCATTTAGTAGCTGTTCTACAGCTTTCAAATGTATTATTACAGAGATGATAGAAATAAATTGCTCTGCAAGGTTTTCATTGTCTGCATCTATACAAGAACTCACATTATGGGAAATATTCACACAGGAAGTTTAATCCCTCTCTCACTTGTCTATGATAAATATGGTGTTACCACTAGAAACTGGCTAGCGTTGTTTAGCACAGATTATACCCAGCTAGCAAGGGTCAATCCAAAGGAAATTAAAAATGTCTGCCCACACCTCTGCAGCTCATTTATTTTTTTACATGAAATGTGTTTTGCACAAAAACCAACGGGTTAAAATGACTTGTGGTTTTATGGAGTTATTATGTGCACATCTAGTTCCTGGCTGCGTGCAAGTTGCTCCGGGTGCAGTCTGTCAACCTTCATGGTGACTCCGCAGGGTCACTGTGAAATACTGTGTCACTGTGAAATGTTCAACATATTCGTTTTTGCAGATGTTTGAGTTTGAAGCCAGATCCATTACTTCACCCTGGATTTAAACTCCATTTTGCCTCTGTACACATGATGTGTCTGATTTCGTTTGGTGTATTCTGCCAGGTTTAGAGTGTTCATACTGATGGCAGCACACATGGACGATGTAAAGTGCTGCGTGGTTTTCATGCAGCAGTACACACCGTATGAAGTTTAGCAATCAGTCTAAAATGACATAAATTGGATTTTAGAAAAAGTTCTTTCCTCTCCTTGCTTCAATTGCCATTTGCACCATTTAACATCAAAGGCAAATAGACACCACGATAGTTTTCTTCTTCTTTTTTCAGGTGGTCGATCAGGTAGCTCCTCCCTTTTCCAGAGACAAAAAGCTTGAGCCTGGATGCCATGCATTTTCAGGCACCAAACAATAGGCCAGGATGGGGTAACAGAGAAGGTGAGAGGAGTTGGAGGGCATCCACTCAGGAGAAGAGCAGCAGGAGGTCCGTGGAGGATAAGACTTAGGTAGGGGGTTGGGTAGTGTCCCCCAGGGGTTTGAAAGGTGCTCTGTCCCCCTTTTGCTTTCGACAATACTGAGCATACACAACAAATAATCAGGCTGACCTGATAACTGTGTGGGCGATAGCCAATCACAACTGATTATCTCAACCAGTTGTTTGTAGTTTTTAAGGTTTCGCCCTTCGCACAAAGCTTGATGTTCCAGCAGCAGATACAAAATTAAAGCCTTTTAAAGTGAAGACATATATAACACGACCCTACTACAGACAAAGTTATGGCTCATAAGATGTGTTCACTTCCTCTGCTGGTAATGGTGGACCGTTTTCAGCAAAGACCCTTTAACCCATCACTGAGCTGACTGCTACATCGAAGCGAGCCATCTTTGAAATGCTAATCTAACGACCCCCACACAAAGCTTTCTGTTACTCTTCCACCAACACTGATGAGGATTGAGCATTTTTGATTTATAGACTTTTTTTTTATTATCAGGAATGAACTGTGTATTTCGCCCTGAGGCTAATGATGAGGATCAGTTGTGTGTGTGATTGATCGCCTTAAATGCCAATATATCTGAACACAACAGAGCTGCCATCGTTAAACTGGATTTATATTCACTGAATTTCTTCTTCACTGCAGTTATGCTCCAGTTAACTTCATGTGTTTGAAGCTCACATCCATATTTATAAAATTCAACATGCACACTTTTTAAAAAAGATGTAATTAAAGTCGTATCTTGTCTTTCAACCACAGGGGTGATTTTGGCTCCTGTTGACCATGGAGCTTGATATGAGCTAAATATGCTGTTATACCCCCCTTTCCAACCCCCCACTGTCTAACTCCCAACTGTTTGAACAGCTGGGCTTTCTTTATCACTGCTGTGGACCCACCGCTGCTTCTTCCTGATGGGAGGGGTAAGTGAGGTGAGTGTGTGAAGGTGGGGGGTCCTGGGGTTGGAGGCTCCCAGCAGGAAGGAGGTCTGGCATGGTGAGAGTAGTGCCTTGTTTGGCAGAATTATGACACACACGCCAGCACCACCAGATTTCTAGCATAATTACAACACAGCTGTGTCCCTATCTCATGAGATCTTGTCAGATTGTGACGCTAACAGAGGCAGGAATTAGATTTTAAAAAGTAACTTCACAGAAACTGATCCAAAAAAATGTGCTGTAATTTCTTTATGTGACATAAAATCTTCATATTTCTGTATATGTCTCTAATTCACTTTTCATGCTATTTCCTGCAATGCCTGTCAAGTCAAGATGACAGTGGTGTCAAATTATATTTTAAATGACACTACCAGACAGACAAAGAAAAGTAGGACTCAACTCTCCATAATTGTAGTTATTGATTTATTCATCCATCTTCTACCACTTATCCGTTTCTGGGTCATGGGGGGTGCTGGAGCCAATCCCAGCTCATACTGGGTGAGGGCAGGGTACACCCTGGACAGGTCACCAGTCCATCACAGGGCCAACACACAGAGACGAACAACCACTCACACTCAGACCTATGGACAATTTAGGGACCAATCAACTTAAACATGATGTCTTTAGACGGTGGAAGGACACCTGCACAAGCACAGGGAGAACATGCAAACTCTGCACTGCAAGGCCCCAGGCCTGGGAAGCGAACCTGCAACCTTCTTATTTTGGGGCAATAGCACTAGCCACTATGCCACTGTGCTGCCTCTAGTTATTGATTTGTCTGCATGTTATTTTCTTGATTGATTACGTGGTCTTATTTGTAAAGACATTGTCTGAGAGCATGTTTGTTGTGTCCCATCCCTGCCTCTGTGTATCTACATGTGAAACACGCAAGCGTACTAATTAAGTTGAAAACTGGAGTGTGTTGCGAAGTAAAGGTCAGTAAGGGTGTTACCAAGGGTTGATTGGGATGGTAAATTGGGTATTGAACCAGTTTGTGTGCATGTCATTCTGTGTGTCCGCTTGCAGCAGAGTTATTATTGGAGAAAAAAGCACACTGGTCTAATAAGAGCTAACATATACAGGATGAATGAGTTGCAAATGAGAAGCAATTCCACTTCAGGGTGAAAGATAATTACAATCAATACTTAAACCTCAGGCTAAAGTCCTATATACCGTGACCTTGAACCCAAGTTGAATACATCTGTGCTGTGCTTGCTGGTGTTTTTTTATATTTAGATAACTGATATTGATATTAGTAATGATTTCTATATTAGGAGTGAAATTTTCCTTCACACTGGTGTCAAGAGCAGAATGGTCCTGGATTAGGGAGCTGTTCAAAGGCAAAACTAAGGCAAAGAGAAGTAGGCCATATGGCCATCAGCCTGGGCCACCGCACTCCATGCCTAAGTCACTCGTCCCATTAATTATAAGAGGCAGGCCTCCTCACTGAGGTCCACACACTGCCCCATTTATCCCCACTGACCAGTTCACACAGCGCACATTTTGTTTCGGGCTCTGAGACTTGTAATATGCAACAGCCACACAACGCAGACCCTAACACTGGCCACTTTGGAGCCTCTCAGCCACCCGTCAACATCAACCTCACACAGGCACGGCCCTGACAACACGCACACTGTTCTGATGTCTAAATGCTCCTGTGTTGGCCTGTGAGAATCTGAATGTTGCTCGACACCTGGACACGCTCCAAAGATCCTCTCCTGCTCAGACATGATGTATGAGGAAGTTCAGGTAAAAATCTCAGATGTTTTCATGCAAATAAACAGCTGACTGCTGTAATATAAGACTGATATCAGGTCATGAAAGCAACACGGTGTCCAGCAGCTCTGCTCTGTTTCTCGTTTGTATGGATAGATGGTCAAATCTTCTTTTCATCAAGGCTGCAGTTCCACAAAACAAAGGCTCAATTAGAACATTTAATCAACACAAAGCAAAATTAGCATTGATCTGCATGACCTGCAGTCATGTTTCCAGCAGGTCATCCACGTTCTCGCTTACCTTTTATCTCTGTTTTGGTCTCAATTGACTTCTGTGGAAAATAATCAGCCTTTTTTTTTTTTTTGCCTTGAAAAGCTCCATTATTTTCTCCATTTAGTTTCTAACCTCGGCTGTCAGCAGTGGCATAAAGTGGGTTAATCAGAGCTTTATCACCAAAAACAGCTGCTTGCTATGGCTGTAAAATGAGGTTGTTGAGAGCAGTGAGTCTGACCCTGACCTGTAAGGTCGTGAGTCATAAAACCAAAAGAATGAACTAAAATGTTGCAGACAGCAAAGAAGAACCATTTAGTTTTCCAACACAACAACTTTTTCACTAGATTTACTAAGTTTTAAGACCCCTTTCCCATTTTTTTTCAAAGAGCCTCGCAGCAAATCTCATAACTTAAGACTCAGACCTTAAGGACAACCAACAATATTCCTCTGGGAATGTGCTTACAGGGCGGTGGGGGAAGGGCAACATTCACATTACGTCCACACTGCTTTCATCTTTCATATTTGATATTCCCTATATTGTCTCATATGCAGTTAATTTCAGCATAAAACACTACAAACCAATACCAAATGCAGATTTGTGTCCATGTCATCGTTTCCAAAGGTCTCTGTTTTTGTCCATGCAGACTGCACCAAAGCCCCAGAGCTCACAAACTGAAATGGCTGCAACAGCATTTCCTAAGGTCTTTATTTTTGGTGCCCAAGAACTCCAGATCATTGTGGACACCAGGGGTAAACGTGCCAAAGAGATTCGTTTTTAAACTAAATGTAGCAGCGCAGATTAGGTCTTAGTCATCCAATCCTAAGCAGACAGAAAACTTGAACGAACAGTCAATGATCTCTAGTTTTCATGTGGTGAATATCTCTTTGAACTGCTGTATATTACTCAGTTTTACTATTTAAGTTTTATAGTTTTCCCAAAATCTGCTTAAAAACTGATTATTCTTTTTGAGTTTGTTCACCAAGCAGAAACCCTCATCTTGATTTTTATTTTTTTTTTATACCAGAGTAACCATATCTGGAGGAGAAAGAGGAGCTGAGGAGGAATGAGGGCAGATCTGACCAACTCTGTGTTCTATCCTGATTGTGTAGTACAGTCCGTCAATCAAACTGCAGCCAAGCCCCAAATGCATCCCCCTGCTTTATGGTCTATTGTCCTCTGACATGGATTACCATTTAAAAAATTAGCATGTTGTAATAAAGAGAAGACGAGAAACTGAGACCATAAACTCATTATGAAAACATTTACTGAACTAATAAATCAAGTGAGACGAAGGCCATTTTCCCGTAGACTTGAATACAACCTGACTTCTTTTTGCTACTAGAGGAGTTTCTCCCTGACGGTCATTAGAAAGATTGTAGGTTTAAAACTCCTCAGCACTGACTTCACTCCATGCCATGCTACACATACGTTTTTCGTAAAACAACGTAACCCTTTTGATGAGTGCTGCTTTAGCACTCACAGCAGTGGCTCCACTGAAAAAGAGCAACCAAGAGAAACAAATACTTTTTTTTACACCTGTCAACATTAATTGACTGACAGCAGAGGTCGTAAAGATCACAACAGAAACTGAGAAACAAATCTTATGGTACCCCTTAAAAACACGCCTCCATGTACCTTCATCGCCACTTCGCCTATCCACTGTATGTTGATACTGGCAGAGAGGTGTACCTGGAGCTAAGCATGCTGGGTAGACATTTTTCAGCAGTGTTACTACTCTAAGTATAATCTTTGGCAGCAGGCCACGCACAGTATTAGCAGCTCAGCGAGCTCACTGCCAACATCTGTACATACTTCATGGAGACAGAGCAGAGGCTCTGGCACTGTTAGTCGACTCACGGACAGCCCCCCATACCTCCACATCGTCCTCCTCTGAGCGAGGGAGGGAGGGAGTGCGTCGAGGGTTATTCAAGATGTTTCACAGCCAGAAAAACAACTATCACGCAGGCGCCACCGTGACCAAACAAATCAGCAGTGGTCAGAAAATGTGATTTCACAAGGAGAGGAACGTGAGCGCTGAGGCACGCTGGAAGGCAGGTGTGCTGTGTGAGATGGATGGGATGGGACAGCGCTATCAGCAGTGAGGACGATTCTGTGGGCCTTCACCCTTTAGGTGCTAGATGTGGGGTTACTGAAAGTCTTTTCCAGCGTGAAACTAAAAGTAAAAAACAGATCATCAAGTCATCAAGATTTATCGACAGCTTTTTTTTTTCTTCTTCAAAAAGTCAGATTCTTTTTCCCATGCTCTTCTTAGAGGGAGGTGTTGCTGCTGTCTGGTGTTGGTTTTCAGAGGGAGGCCTCAACAGAAGAGGCCATGAGGAAGCAATCAGTCCATCAGTGAGTGGCCCTGTTGGGACGGTGCAAATCCCCCCTCTGCACTCCTAAAATCCTGCGGGGGCTGAGGGGATCTAATCAATCACTACAAGCAGCAAAAATAGCCAGACACGCCATTTCTGCCCCAGAGTGTGTGTTATCGTTAGTTTTTTTCCCTACTGAGAAGTCAGCAAAGCAAGACACTGAAAAAACAGCAGCTTCCTTAAAGAAAAGTAAGTTATTATCTGCTGTGTTAAACAGCTGGGTCTAACGGGACCTCCGTGTTCCTCCGTGGTGAGTTATTGAGCCCCAGAGATCATATGTAAAGGCTCTTCTGTCAGATGGAAGCTTTTCTTCAAATAGAGTTAAACTGCCCGAATACAAATTCATTTATAGTGATGATGAAAAAACCGGAACAGCAAGAAATGGAAGTTTGCATTAATATCCAGGAAAACAACATTAAATCGTTTTCCTTTTCATCGGCATAGAACCAATATACTGCTCAGAGGCCTAATTTCTTTCTGGTGCAATCCAATATATTGACATCTGTTAAGTACAAATGAGTGAAGTTGACAGCAACAGCAAAATGTAGCATTTTCTTATTTTCTGTTGGAACAAGTAATAATGGTGTTAAATAAAAATAATGAGAAACCATTTGCTTACATATTAAATGTGAGAACATTTAGCACTAAGTAGGAATCTGCATGTGGGGGGTTTTCCCTTTATGTAGCTGCCCCATTTGCCCCTTTTTAAATATAAATGGGTCACTACCTGACAAGAGGATGAGTCTCACACCTGCGAGCAGCTGTTACAGAGGTAATAAGACTTTCACAAGACACCTTTACGAGAACAATAGCGTTGCTTTATCACCAATCATTGGCATTGTCAGATGAAAAAACTACATCTCACAGAGGCAATTCAGTTTACTGATGCGTATTTGCCTCAACATGATGTCTGGTAGGAAAGGATGGGGGCATTTCAGTCTATATATGTGGATTGTAGGTACAGCAACATCCAACAGTCAAGTGCAATAAATATGATGGAGCCAAAACTGTGATAACATTGAGACTGTTTAACCACTTAATTGTTAACTTATCAACCAGCTAAATACATGAAAATAAAATGGTTAATGATGATTTAATTAGGAAATTCAAATTCTAAATGGTAATTTTAATACATTAAACCAAATGAGCAAAAAACATCAGTTTGACTAGCAAAGGCAGATATTTCCAGCTAACTCTAAACTGTATGAACACTCCTAGAGTCTCTTCTTATTTCTCTGAAACTAAAAACTCAAACACACATTTGAACATGTGAAAGAACGGGAGGGTGCAGGTATGTTGGTGCAGTGTTTTTGTTGGTTTTGTCAGGCATGATGTTACATTGTGCTTTTGTTGATTTGAGTGTTCACTCAGAGATTGCTGAACCAGATTTAGGCCACGTCCACACAAGGCCAACATGTAAAACCGGGACTTTTGGAAATGCTACAGGCCCTGGATTAGTTTGAAAATGTAGGGGTCAATCAAAAACAGAAACTTTTGGAAGCTTCCTGATTGGGTCTTAGCAACCTCAACTGCGAGTGGTGAATACAACATTTTACAAGTGTTGCTGACCTTTTTGCTATTTTCTAGTACTGTTCTGCATTTTAATGCTCTGATTTTGCTGTTCTTCTTTCCTAATATTTTGTGTATCTTCTTGCTGTATACACCACCATGCACATGCCCAGAGAACAGTCATATTTGTTTATAGGTGTTTAGTAGGCTCACAAATTGTTCCTGAAACAGAGCTAAAATGCTTCTCTGGATGAAGATTGTTTTGAAAATGTAGCGTTGATATAACTTTGATAAGTGACTTCTTTGAAATTTGCTGTATGCAACTACTAAAGTAGCAGATTTAAGAACTGGAAATTGTTATATCATAGGTTTAACTTTATTTGAATTTATAGATGAGAGAATATCAATAAGTTGATCACTATTTGTTTTTGACATTGACTCTATAAATGATCAAATAACTTTTTGCAATTTTCTGGCATTGCATACAAAGTGAGTCATTTACATGCATTTTTATTCACTTACCACCAAGATCAGTTTGACTTTCATCTGCACGTCAACATGTTAATGAGCTTGTGTCCTCGCTGAGTGGAGGAAGTGTCGTTGGACAGTGAAAGTATGACCTTGGTTAACAGGAAACTGTTGAACACTTTGCCTGAGGGGGACCTGACACATCTGTCAGGACATGAATATCCCATCAAGGGGGCCCTTTAATGTGGAAATGAAAAAAAAAAGAGAACAAACGTTTTAGATTGCAAATGAGAAAATATCTTTTGGCTTTCAAGTGCAGGATATCAATTAAAGCCTCTGTTAGTGATAATATATTTACAGTGAATGAGTTTGATTTTTGGCCTACAACATCTTAATTACACTATATTTGCTATTTGTTTTGTAAAAAACAACAACAAAACAACAAAAACTATCCTTTAATTTCAACAAATTTGTTGGATTTCCTAATTACATTACGGATGAAGCAGATGATCCCTTGGTGTATAACAACAACCTAATGAAAAAAAGATAGTAATGGGGGGAGACCACTCGCTTTGAAAATACTTGACTAGTTAAAGTTAGCAACACACTGAAAGTCCTTGTTAGTGGGGCACTTTAAGTATTCGGACAATTTTCCAGAATTGTCAGACATCTGACCAATAATTAATGAAATGTAAATAATGGAAATGATTGAGACATTATTTTATTGCGAATCTTTAGCTCAGCTCTGATTGCAAGTAAATGCCCTACAGTCCAAATTGTACTTGAAGTTTTAACCTTTACGGTTTGAATCCTGGTTGATTCATCTGACAGCTGATTTGTCTCCATCAGTAATGATGATATGTGAGAAGGGCATTACAGATTACAGGCAATGGGGACCACATATAGCATTTAAGATGCCACATAAGATGCTATATGTGGGTTTAATATCATGCAAATCTTCATGATTTTTATATTTTTATATTATAGTTTAATACGAGACAACAATGTCTCGTATTAAACTATAATATAATATAATATAATATCTGAAGTTGCTGGCTGAAACAACAAGGTAGGCATGCGGACTACATTTCCCAGCAGCCCCGTGGCCCTGCCCTCCACATACCTCTGGTGTGCGCTCACGCTGCACTGTGGGGATCCTGCACGGCACCAGTTGCCCCAACAGCAAAGGCACCACGGCAGAAAAAGTTTCTCCACAGGAATGGACAAGTCCGAGAAGGAGCTCTTTCTTTCCTGTCTCACATCGACCCGGGACTGGATGTAAGGACCGGCTGCTGTGATCCAGCTCGTCACGTTTCGGGATATTTTGCGTGCGATTTTCTCACTTTGGATAGATAAAAAGCGATCAGGGGTTTTCTCATCGTGGTGGCCAGAAAAAATGTGCTCCTCCGCGCAGCCTCGCAGCTTTGCAGGGTTTGTCGTGGTTTTTGTGCTGGTCTTGACTCTGCAACCCGGATCTGGTGCCAACACGGAGACGTGCCCCCCTCCCTGTGCTTGTTTTGGGGAGCTGGTGGACTGCAGTCGGCTGAAAAGGGGCCAAATTCCAGACACGATCCCGGAATGGACAGTTCAACTGTGAGTCCAGTTTAAAGAGCCTTACTGACATTGGTCCTCTTTATTTTCTCATCACTCTATCTAACATCCCTTCACACCTCTGCACTTTGACTGATAACCAGGTTTAGTCCAGCGTTTTCCCTGCAGAGGGGATGATCCACATTCCCGTTGTAGTGAAAACGGGACTGGCTGTAAACCACATGAAGAACCTGGTGTTGGAGGAGGAAAACACTTGAGTGAAATTGCTTTGATTTGGTTAAGTCAGTTCTGCTTCATCTTAAGTTACAGGGTTATATATACATAAACTTCAGCTCAAGAGCATCAGAAAATTACTGGAGGTCTTATCTTTTCCAAGTTAACACCAACTCATTTCTCTAGTTGTGTGTCTGCAGTGTGTTGCTCCTTAACACACACAACAATGTGCCTTTATCGGCTCTTTGTTGAAGTCTGGACCCTCTGCAGGTAATCCACTGGAATGAAGGGTTTCATGCGTATCCTTATAGGATGCAGGAAGTTGTAACAGACACACATACAGCAGCAGGACTAATAGCAACATTATTAGTGGTTGTTAGTGGTTTGTAAACTCTGTGTCCTATCAGGTTTCTGATAGTACGCACTGTAGCTAGAAGTGGCCCATAATGTTTCAATCCATTTGACAGTGTGGTTACAGCCCGCAGTTGCAGCGATTCAACTCAGTGTGTTTTTAGTCTTCAGATTTCAGCTTCATGGATCTGGAGGCCTTCAAAGCCATAAAAATAAATCAGCATAAATCAGCTGCACCCTGTGTATGTGTGTGTGTGTGTGTGTGTGTGTTTGCAGCTCTGGACACTTTCCTGGAGTAATATCTCCAAAGCTGAACTGAGGCAGAGCTCGGGCCTGAAGTCTACTGGAGCTGAAATACCAAACACAATTTTAATGACATGTTCCACTTTACAGATAATTATTCCTACTGGATTTTTTTTTTTTTTTTGCCTGCCCAACATCAAGATGGAAATAGCAGATTTTATTTATTTATTTAAAACTGTCCTCTGTTTGGTGATAAAGGTTGATTTGATGCCTGCTCCAAAGCTGCTGGCTTTAGTTTTCTCTTTCTAAAATGTGCTGCTCTGGAAACTTGACGTTGCCAGAGAAAACAGACCCAGCCTGAGCCTCATAACCGAGGCTGGCCTTCCAAAGAAAATGGGGGGGAAAAAAAAAAAAAAAAAGGTTCCACATGGGGGGAAAAAATTCTTTTCACTCTGGCATGCTAATTTACGAGTGGCTCTCCAGCACATCTTAAACCCCTTAAACCACCCGAGCCTTTGTTTTCCAGCACCCCATTATTTCTGCTGAATTAGCAACTCCGGAGCCAGCCATGGTAGTGATTAAGGAGGAGCGTGTAGGATTAGTTTGAGACAAACTCACAGCAAGAAGAAGGGTGAAGGAGAAAGTAGGAGGGAGGAAGAGAGAGGAGCACGAAGGAGAAGGATTAAGCCTTGAATATCAGGGGGGAGGGGGGCAAGCTGAAGATCTAATGCTTCCAACTTTTTTAGGGTTTAAGAACAAGCCATGGAAGTTGTTTCATCTTTAAATAATATGTTCACCAAGAACTAAACACCGCACCACTTAGTTTTCACAGAAGAGGAAAGTTTTAGTTGCAGAAATCAAGAAAGGAGACAGATGTTTCCTTTATTGCAGAATGATGAAGGTTTTTGTAGCCCATAGAATACATTTTTTTCAGGTAACATTAATGCTGAGTGAAAAAGATAGGCGGCCTTTTCAACCATCTTTGGCTTTTTCTGTCATAGCCAATGCGAGCTGCTGAGTTCATATTATGGGTTGGCTAAAATGTTTCTTATTTTAAAATTGGAGCATATTCCATCGCTTGAAAAATTAAGTTTAAAAAAAGCAAATGTGTCCTCCCCCCCCGAATAAAGAACTAGGTGACATTTTAGCTGGTAACAGCAATCCTAAACTAAGACGAGAAGAGGTAGCTAATGCTAACAGTATGCCTAAATTAGCTACTTTTTGGAGATTGCGACCAGCTGCTGTAGCCAGTAGCCGTGGGCCAGTGTGATTCAGTAAGTCATTCCTCTATCTAACTAAGCACAAACACCACAAATTGAAAATCACCACTTTTACTTGTCTCTCTACCAAAGTTTGCTCTTTGGCTAATTTGCAGTGTCTAAAAAGTCTTGGATTTCACCCACAGAGGTGCAACTTAACCAACGGGTCTCTCTTGTTGCCTCTGAAAGACGTTTGTGGACTCTAATTTGAAATCTGCAGCTCTGTCCCATTGTTATCAGAATCTACAGCATTAATGAAAGCTCTCAGCCTCAAGAGTGGCCTCCGATAAGAAAGTGAACAGGGCCGCAGATGCGGGCTGCAGCCTGTACGCAGCCCCTGTGCCTTATCTGGGCCTGTTCAGAGCCTGCTTTGTGAGGGAAGTGGAAGTGTCAGGGCTACTCAGGGTTTATCTAGAGAGTTTGATAGGACACCTTTCCCATACGGCTCTAAGCGCTGGAACCACAACAACAACAACAACAACATACTTCTGTCTGCTTGGAAAGAAAAGGAGCAGGAACGTGGTGGTGGGATTTGCTTTAGTAAAACTCTAAAACTCTAGTTGAGTGGTTCATGAAAGTTTCCACCAAAGAACAAAAACAGGCCCCAGAAAATCCAACAGGGGTGTTTCAGATGTATGAAAGGCGTCCCTCTCGCTTTTCCCGGTATTGTGAATGCATTACCAGTTGTTAGGTTTCTTCCCCTCCTCCCAGAGCTCCTTGATGGATTCCAGATGAGGGAGGTAAGGAGGGGGAGGGGCAGAGGGGTGAGAGCGAGTGGGGTATATATATAAAAAAAAAAGTGTCTGGCACGACGATGTTGATCGTGCGCAGAAGCGTAGATAACTCCAGCACTTTCTGGTGCATGGGTGCTCCGCTCGCCAGACTCCCCGAGTTTGGTTTTCAGCCTGCTTTTCCAAACAGGCATCAAAAACAAGAGTGTCACCCCCAGTGAGCAGCAGCCAAGACTACTTCAGTCCAAAACCAGATGCAGTCCCATTTGAGTCAGGCATCGATTCAAAGAGGGATCAGGCAAAATCAAGACACAAACCAGAACTAATCAAGTACCCTGAGGGACTGAAAAAGACCATAAACAACCCCTGTACACCTCCCTTTAAATGTACAAATGATGACTTCTAAAATCTTGCAAAATCTTTTAGAAGGCCTAATATAAACACCAATGCCCGGATAATCACTAATCTATATCTCTCTATGTCTCTCTCTATATATATTACTAGAGGTCAATGGGTCTGTATTGGTGACATACTACAAAATAGTTGAAGTGCGAGGTAGAAAGTAACTGGACTATACCCCGCCAGAAAAAAAAAAATTGAAATACTGTTAGATTTGGATTGATGATTTATATTAAAGTTCAAGAAGGAAGTGCAGACGCCAGAAAGGGCTTCTGGACCGAGCCATGGCTGACACTGAAACATGAACTCCACCACTTTTATTGGCTTCCCCCTTTTCAGCACAAAAGAATCCCAATAACTTATCAGCTCGTCTGTTTTGGCTTTCCTTCTCAGCAGTGGCCTTGAGATGAAGTGAGCTTTCCTGGCATGGTCTTTCTCCTCTGTGTTATAAAGAAGGGATGTAAAAGCCAACACCAGATCTTTAACTTAAAACCCCAAAATAACCTTTTTTTGGGGCTTGAATGTGAGAGCAGTTTGTTTTGGAACATCTTCTGTTGCGTTCAGATGTTACTCAGCTCGTGCTGAAACGGGCCCTGATGTCTCTCATCAAGACTTTAAAGAAGAGTACATTCCCAAGGTTCAAGGTTGACAAGTTAAACCTAGTCTGAAATGAAAGTCAGACCCAGGCTTAGAAGCTTTGAAACAAAATTATACCCAGTTTCATAACTTTTTTAAATATTTTCTCAAAAAAAAAAAAAAAAAAAAAAAAGACAATGACATTGGGCTTCAATGTGGCTTAAAGTGACGGCCTTCAGGTTTCTCTGAAGTTGCGGCTTCATATCAGTAAAAAATCGTAGCTCATTTTTACCATTTCATTTCATCAACGTCGATCTTGCAACATGTCTCTAAACCCTGGAGTTTAATTACAGTGACTTTTCTTTGATCCACTTCCTCTGTTCACAGTGTTGCGGCACCATAACACAGAGAATTTGTGTGTAATTATGTTTGCTGTGCAGATGCAGATGGAAGACTGCAGTTTTTGGAAAAATGTGTGTACTTTTCCCTTACTTGTTATATTTTATTTCACAGGGACTTGAGCCACAACAAATTGCAGGTGCTTGACAGCGCTTTGTTTTCCAACCTTAAACATCTAAGTGAAATGTAAGTATGTCCTGTGTTCCTCATTTGGGAAATCAGAGAACAGCTTCCATACCTGCCCCTTAATCTTACAAACCTTTCTTTGCATACAGAAAACTGAACCACAATGAACTGGAAGCAGTACCTGATTTGGGCCCTTATGCTTCAAACATCACAACACTAATTCTGTAAGTAAATCTGTTTTAATTCTGAATAACACCTCTCTGGACTCTCCAGAGTGTCTCTGGCAGTGTGGATGGTAATCCTCTGCCAGGCTTGTCATTGTTGGTTAAAGTAGTGAGCTGGGAAGCAGTTCCCCCTCCCTTCATTCCCTCTAGAGAGCAACACTCTTGGCCAAGCCGGTTCCCAGACAGGGCAGTCAGAGAAATGGCAGCCAGCCCCAGACGGGTCACATGTTTGAAGACAAATGCCATCAACAGAAATGGAAACTTTTTTTTTTGGGGTGGCTTTTACTTCTCTTGGTGTATTTTTAACCTGGAGGCAGTGACGTGACGCTGGAAAGAAAGACAATCTGTTGTGTAAAATGACAAAAACCCAACAGCAGCGATTTGTATGTTTGAGATGGGGTTGAAGGATTACATGGCTCTGTTCTGGGAATGGTAGTGGACTGAAAATTCGTTCCTTTGGTCCATCACCTTAAAGAAATTGTGTAATTGTACTTACAATGCCAAGTTATTCTAATGCTGTGAGGTTGAGTTCATTCCTACAAGAGCCATTTTACTTATCATGTTTCATTCCAATCAGCCTTTGACCATGAGATCCTGCTCTCAGAAAAGCACCAGATATTAGTGTGTGAAACCTCAACAATTTTATTTGTTTTTTGTGGTGTGCCTCTTCAAAACCGGGCAACATGAAGTTATTGTGGAAGAATGTATCCGTCTCCTGGCTGGATGTGGCGTATTCCTCATCAAGCCCTGACACGACGCTGTGCGCGAGCCGCAGGGCTCGCAGCCATTGACCATTTGTTTGCACTTTTAGCGCAGGCGTGTCACCTCCAGCTATAAGTTTCAGCAGAGGAAAATTGGCAAGAAGGTATTTTTCATGTGAGGCAAGCAGCTTTCACCATAGCTGTCGTGTTTGACTGTGACTATTTGAAGTGGATCTTTGCAAGTTTCCCCACCGCACACGCTATCTCGGATTTAACCGCGTAGAAAAATCTGGGCTTTTTATTACTCATTCCACATGAAAATTAAAAACACCTGGTGGGAATGGATGAGCTATTCTATTAAAAGGGTTAGAAAGCGAGCAATCACTCATCTTTCACTGCTGTCTGCTGTCTCCCCCCCCCCCCCGAAGTGCACAGTTCCTGCACAAATTTCAATTTCAAATTCCAGACTTAAGCCAAGCCATCAATTTTTGATTTGATTTCAGGATGTTTTTCAGTCTGGTTTACCAAAAGTTGTGTCATACATTCGAACTCTGCCTCAACAGACTCTAGACGGAAATTTTAGTATGAAGAAATTATGTTGTCAAAAAAGGAGCCACAGGTATGACGTGACAGTTCATCCGAATGGAAGCATGTAGTTGGTCTCATAGCTGGTACTATTTTACATTAGCAATGAGTACAAAACAGAAAGAACTATAGCTACACACTGATAGTTGTAGGATGATGTTAAAGTATAGTTTAACAAATAAGTAAAAACAGTAATTCATTTAACCAAATACACTGATATTCGTTACATAGAAAGATATAACTAAGTCTAGCATCAGCAAACGTTAGCCACAGCTAGCTCTCCAAGGGCAAGCTAGAACACCTGAGGAAGGATGAATTATTCTTTTTAAACTATCAGATATTTTTGTAAACCGTAACTAGAAATTGTTTTACAAACATTGTTAGCTAGCTATCATCAGTAATAGCTACAAGCTACCAAGCAGCGTGCCATGCTAATTGGCACGCTGCAAAATGGCTGATGATATTGTTATTTACGGAAAAACATCCACGTGAGGTTTTCATTTGGATTGCTTTTTTTAGGCTCCAGGTTGTGTACAAATGTCGCAAAGTTGTGTTTGTTTAGTATCTTAGAATCTTGGGGCTCTTGGAAACATGAAGTAACAGCAGTTTTAGCTTTAGTTTGATTCTACTGTATTTATAAAGCAGAAGAAGAAGAAACTGACTTTCACCAACGATGTCGCTCACTCTGCCGGTGTCGGCCGCTGACTTCCTCCTTCAGCTTAACTGGTGAAGTGTGATTTATTTATTTATTTATTTTCCTCCCCTCCACTGGAATATTTCTGCAGAATTTCTCTCCTTCCTCCAGTTTCTCCAAGATGGGAGGGTAGTAAAGAAAAAAAAAAAAAAAAAAAGACCTCAGGGTATCAAATACCACTTATTCAAACAGCCAGTCAGACATAGCGGCAGCTCTCGCTGACTCCTTTGACCTCGCAGCTCAGAGTAAAAACAAACGGTAATAACCCTGCAGCTGGTAGTAATTGAGTCGTGATCATCTTAATTAATTGAACAATTTCCCAGGAATTTATGGAGGGGGTAAATCCCACCGCTGCTAAATCCCTCTGCATATGCTCAGGGGGTTCAACAAATGACCTGGAGATTCCAGGTCTGATTAGGAATATGTGGAGGTGAACCTCTTGGTATGTCTGAGGAAAATGGGAAACCTTGTCGAAGATGAGAATTACAAACCAAAACGGTAGCGATTATAGTTGTAATCCATGACATTTTTCAAGGTCAATAGGAAATCCTGGAGGGATTTAATGCTAATGAGTATTGTTCTTATCGTCTGCTTATTTTTAAATCATCCACTTATTTTTCAGTCTGTGGAAAAAAAATCACTATTTTTGCAATTTCCAAAAATACAGCTTGATTTCTTTTTATATATTGTCCCACCAACAGTGTAAAACTTAAAGGTATTCAGTTTGAAGGGGAGGCCTGCATTTAGTCACATTCAAGAACCTTGAACCAGCAAATGTTGATTGAAACTAACCTTAATTTGAAGTTCAATTCTTTCAGCACTAGATTCAAGCTCATAGCAGGTTTCAACTTTTGTTCTGCTAAGAATAGGAACTAGGTAGCTAGCATGAATTTAATTAATCATAGCTGAACATAAAAAAACCGAAAAAGGACAGGAAAGTTTCTTTAACAGAAAATTTAAAAAAAGTCCCTCCCAAGTGATTTTGATGGACGGATGACCTGCAGTGCAGAAAAACACTGTCATGGAGGCTCAAATGTTCAACGCAGATGCCTTATTGAACTTAAATAAGAACCACATTCTGGTGTTTTTTGCGTTTTAGGCCAACGGAACAACAGCTTCTCTGTCATTGTTCATAAAAGTTGTTGAATTAACGCGATCCATGCTCATCTCTGCTCTGACAGAAAACCAACGCGTTGTTGTGATCAATCATTTGAGTGAGATATGGTTTAATATGGCGTCTGAACAGCGAACGCTGCCCTGGTTTTCATTACAGGCGCCACTGCAGAAAGGGGGAGTCATCAGATGGCTTCTCAAAACTCTGTTCTCTTTCCAGTAGGAAATACCACACGGACACACAGGAACAGACACAGACACATAAACACACACACACACACACAAATTTATAAAAAGCTACTCTCCATTTAAAGAACTTCCCCTATTAAAAAAAATTTGTTGCTGCTCCGTGGATAACGACGACAACACAAATCTCAGGATTTTACATAACAACAGAACTGTTCAGTGTGTAAATGTGGTCAGCTTCATGGTGGTTGAGTGCTGGCAAGTATGTGCTTGTGTGAAACCCTCATGGTGCTTCACCCACTCTTATTTCACAGGCAGAATTTTTCGGTAACATGCTCTCTCTGATTGGACTCAGCAGCATTTATTCTGTGTCTATCGGCTGCTTATCTCAGTTAAAGAAAGTGTGTATTTACTTTATCAGTGCCCCTGGCTGTTATTGACACATGCATGGCCTTCTATTGACTTCCACTAACAGCCGCAAAGCCCCGCAACCACAGCCATAATGACTCCATAATCATGTTTTCTGGTAGGAAACTGGATGGACAAATTTTAAGGTGTGTGGAATTAAAGTGCACAATGCTGGATTTGTTTGTGTTCGGACAAGACAGAGGAGTATGCACTGAATCCAGATGCAGTGCAGATGTTGAGACGACAAAGAATTTCATACAGTCTATTATAACAAAATTAATATAATTGATCTAAAAATAGAGAAAAACCACGCAGGCCAGATTTCTGATACCCCCCCTCAGGAGACAGGGTGCATCTTCACGCTCCTAGGCAGGAAGTGTGCACCAGCCCCTCTCCATGGCTCCACTTTTCCCCCTGAGAGAAACTGGAAAGACTGGTTCTTTCTCACCGGGCGGCCCTCCTTCTCTCAGCGACCAGTCAGGGGAACATGAAAACTGAGATACAGGTGGTGTGCAGCGCTTTTGTTTGGGACCTGGGGGCTGTGGTGCATGGAGAGACCTCTGCAAATCTCCAAACAAAAGAGCTGCCTGTGCAGTTTTTATTGCAGACAATGAGCCAATGTATGTTTTCTCAACAATCACTGAGTATTAATGACGTTTTTGTGGCGCTTCACTTTAGCTGATGCGAGGCAGCGTGTAATAATAATTCAAGAATTTAATCCAGCATTAAATTCAAATTCATCCAGCTGCTCTAATGCATCATAAAATCTCAGTTTCAAGTAAATTGTTGAAATTTAACACTTTTTAAATCTGCCCCTCCACCCCCACTCTATCAGCCCCCAAAACCTAATGGATGTCCCTGGCACAGCACCAAGTTTAACTCAAGCTGGGAGCACAAAAACACGCTCTGTCCAGTTTTATTCCAGTCCAGCCAAACTCTGCGTGCTGCCGTCCATTTTGGATCGGCGTTGATTTGTGAATTTCGTCTTCTGTATGTTTGAATCAGACGATTTCACCCAAAGATGGAACACATGGAGAACTCCCTTGTCAACACAAGGAAAATGGGTCAGAATGGTCTCAGTTTTGTCACTCAGTCTTTTGAATAGGTGAGACATCTCGATTTCACGGCGGTGTGGTGCCACGCTGTCTGTCAGCCTCAGGTGGACGGAGGGAAAATAAAATCTGAGATGGAGATCAGACTAAACAGCAGAGTCGGGGAGAGCTGAGGCCTCGCTAGCTGTGAACAGACAATTCTGCATATCTGATAGGCAAACTGTCAGGCAGCTTTTCCCAGTATGATTTGCACAAAAAAAAAATTACTATTATGCACCTATATTTTTCTTTTCAATAATAATAATTCAAAAAATTATGAAAGCTCCTGGAAAAGTTGGCTGTTTTAGTCCAGTCAAATCCAGATATGCTTGGTTTGTTACATAAGACTAAAGAAAACAACAGGTCAAAATCTGAGGTGGAAATGTGGGAGCGTTTGGTTCAGGCAGTCATAAAAACACCTGATGATGAATTTTTGTTGATTGACTAATGGCCTCTTGAATACCTCTCCCTGAGACAGCTGCCACTCTCATAAAACCATCTGCACTGACCGACAGATTCCAAAAATCAAACATTAACGACACCACAGCTCAAATGAAACCCACATTATAAAACCTTCCGCAGTGTTTTCTCCAAGCTCTTTTGGAAAAAAACCAACATCTCTCTGGTCAGTAAGGTGTAGCTGGAGCGGGACTGTAAGCATCGACATGAATGCTGAAAACGAGGTCTGTAGTCTGGTGCATTGGAGGGAATTCCTGCCCCCCCCCCAATCCCAACACTCTCTCCACTGCCGAGTCTCATACACAAAGAGGGCACTGTACAGACTCTGTTTATAACTAAGCAGTCCCTGCACTGCAATTTAGGAGGCGTGCAGCTCAGGAAATTGCTGGCCTCTGCCAAGGCATGCTTTCACTGAGGGAATGGTATTCATCAGCCAAGTAATTGGCAGGTTACTTTTTTTTAAATACCTTGTTAGTAATTACCTTATAAACAAAATAACACATCTCTAAACCGAAAGGTTGTTGGGACTCAGTGTGACGAGCAGCCGCATTGATCCCACTAAATGAATTGTGAAATGTGCATGCGGCATCAGCCACAAAAAAACAAAAAAAAAACAACAACAAACAAAACAAAACTATGCCGCGGTTTCACATTGGGTGGTAAGTTATAGCTTCACAAGCACGTGAGAGCTTGTCATTTTTCAATACCTGAGCTTAATTGAGGGACTTGGCTGTTTGTATATCTGGGAACGTGAAACTGGAGCGCACCGCTAGTCAAATACACAGTATTTTTGTCATTTATTGGAATGATGCTGTTTGTATTTTCAGAGCAAACAACAGGATCACCAGGATTTCTGTGGAGCAGCTCAGCCCCTTCCTTGCCCTGGAAACGCTCGACCTCAGCAACAACAACATTGTGGATATAAAGGCCAGCTCCTTCCCCACTCTGCCCCTCAAGAACCTGTGAGTGTCCACATTTCCGTTTGTGCTCTTTCATTGGTTCGTTCTGCATCTGCTGGAGAATATTTCTTCTAAAGCTGAATGTTGGTTTAATCTTATGAAGGACCCCACAACAAACTAGTGCTTTTATCACAAGATGAATAAAGGCCTTCCTTTCATTGCCGATAGACATTGCAGCATCAGCAAAAATGTTTCTGGAACTTTCTTCCTCTAATGAAGCTGCAATGACAATACCCATCCGTCTTCTCTTTTTGATATTGTTGTACATCTTTCCGTCTCAGTTTCCTCAACAACAACAGGATCTCCTCTCTGGAGACGGGCTGTTTCACCAACTTGTCCAGCAGTCTGCAGGTTCTCCGGCTCAACCGCAACCGCTTGTCCACCATCCCCGCCAAGATCTTCCAGCTGCCAAACCTCCAGCATCTGTAAGCTTGAGACCTTCACTTATTTGAATTTCAAATCATGTCCTTGCTATAATCCTCATTCTTTCGGTTTGTTAATATACTCGAAGAATAATGTACTCAAATTGAAGGTGATGACAAGACAGGTTCTGATATATTTTTATTATGTGCTAATAGATATGGTTTCTTTCAAATTTTTGGTTGTATCAGCATTTCAGTGCATCTACACAAAAAACCAAATAGTTTACTAGTTTTCTATCTTTTAAGTAAGATTTTGAAATGCACAAAAAAACCCCCAAACAATACATCTGTGTGAAATACCAGGTGTTTTTTAGCAGCAATTTAAAATCCATCAGTATCATTTTTCCATTTGACATTTCCTTGTTAATGCTCTGACGCTGTGTGTGCTGTGTGCTCTTTAGAGAACTGAGCAGGAACCGGGTTCGCAGGGTGGAGGGCCTAACATTCCACGGCTTACATGCCCTTCGCTCGCTCAAGATGCAGAGAAACGGTCTCAGTCGCCTGATGGATGGAGCTTTCTGGGGCCTCAGCAACATGGAAGTGCTGTAAGGGGGTTTACCAGTGATGTGCAACAAGTTTACTTGTTATATATGCAATGTGACGTCTCATTGTGTGTATTTGTGTACGCATGCGTCTGTAGGCAGCTGGACTACAACAACCTGACAGAGGTGAGTAAGGGCTGGCTGTACGGCCTTCTGACCCTGCAGCAGCTCCACCTCGGACACAACACCATCAGCAGGATCCGACCTGATGCCTGGGAGTTCTGCCAGAAACTCAGCGAGCTGTGAGTCCACTTTTTTTTTTTCTTCCCCCTCCCCCTCTCTCTCCACCCCCACCCCCTTTCTCATTGTTCCAACCTCACTTTCCATTCACACTCTGAACTCCCAGCACTTCCCTGCGTCGCCCTCTCCTCCTCTGTGGCACTATCGCCTGCCCTTCCTCACACTCCAGTTCTTCCCATTGCAGATCTCTGCACACACACACACACAAAGAGACACACACAAATAGACGAAGCAGTGTCTCTTATGCTGTCAGTCAGTGCTCGGAAGTCCCATTTATTTTTCCTTTTGGAAATCCCATTATTATGTGAAGCTTCTCTTCTTGTGAAATACGACATCACCCCCAGACTTCAGGCATGATTTCCCGCCCGCCAACACACATTCCTGGAAGCAGATTGCATTTCCTTTGTTGTGGCTGTTGTTTACAGCAGCGGTCAGCACAGTGTTTGCAGTGTCTGGAGCGTTTCTTCACAGATAGGCTGTTGTGATATTTTTCCCCATGTGTCTCTCGCTCTTATCACATGAACCTGAGAGTAAACAAGCCGCCTGTCGGCTGGGAGCGTGCCCGGCTATCTGATGTCCTCTCATCTGAGTTTACTTAAAAAGCTGCTCACAACACTTTGGTTCAAGATTTTTGTTTTGTTGCAAAGTGTTCTGCAACGCACTTAAAATAAATGTTATCGCAAAATGAAATCACGGTCACAGATTGTCGAGCCGTGAAATATGAGAATTTCCTTCCTGTTTCCAGACATTGAAGTTTGGTTATTTCAGAGATGTGTAAATTATCTTTGACATTAATAAAAGAAAAATCTCAAATTTTTAGAACAAGACAGCAATCTGTAAAACTTTTCAGATAAAATCAGTGAATTTTAAAAGGGACTTTCAAACCTTTTCATTGTTCTGGAAGCAAATAGGTGTGGACAGCATAAGCATGTGAAGAGGATGATGCTGGAGGATGTTTGATATGTTAAGCAAAAGTGATTCTTGTGTGATTTCCAGGCCTCTTTTTTCATGTTGTTTTTTTTTCTCTTTGTCCTTCAGTAACCTTTCCTCCAATCACCTGTCCCGACTGGAGGAATCCAGCTTTGTAGGCCTCAGCCTGCTGGACGAGCTCCATATCGGCAACAACCGCGTGAGCTTCATCGCAGATGGAGCTTTCCGTGGCCTCTCCAACCTGCAGATGCTGTAAGTTACAATCAGCATTTTAACACAAAAGGGCATTCATTTTATTGGAGCACTGTTCATACATTTCTCCTATTCATATGTGATCCAGAGCTGATTTTGTCTAATCTGTATCTACAATGTACAAGCAGCATAAACAAGTTACAAAGGGTTCCAAAGGTTAAAGTCCATTAAAAATTGCTTAAAACTTTATTTGTGAAGTAGCTTTTGAACTAGAAATTCAAAGCGCTTTCCAAATGAGACAGAGGAAATGTAAACAGTAAAACTGAGAGCAGTTCAAAAGATGAATAAAATTCTTTTCCTTTGATCATTTAGGATCATCCTCCACCCAAGTTGTGACTAAATAACTGTGCCTTGATTTTAGAGGTTGCGCATTTCACACTTTTCTAGTGTATCTTAAAGTGTTGATATCCATAAGAAGTATTTATGGTTTTAGTGATCAAAAACAATATTATTATATATTTTTACCTCTCCTCTCTCAGGCGTGTCTAGTTCTAGCTCTAGGTCTTGCTAGTCAATTTGGGTGAATGACTAAAAACAGCCGATTTCACTCAGAGAAACCAAATTCTGTACATTTGGATGTTGTACGGGTGAGCTGGACTTGACTTGACTTGGTGTTGGTGACTGTTTTTTTGTGACATCACAAAATCCCGGAAGTCCTGACAGCTGGTTTTAAGTTAATGAATCCAGACTGTGAGCATTTCTCTGTGGATTGAGAACTTTGATTATAAATCAGGTGTAGGTTCTGTATTAATACAGTAAAAGTATCAAAGAGACCTAGATGTTTCCCTTTTTACATTATAGGACTTTTAATGTAAACTACATCACCAACGGGAAAAAAAAAAAAAAGCTCAATAACAAAGAGCACTAAAATTAAGTGCATTCTTAATTTTGTAAAAATGGGTTGGATAAGCTAATTTGAAGCTTCAGGAAATGCTTCTTGTTAAAAGATCCATCCAAAAATCCATTGGTTCCTCATTTCCCCGTCAGCTGTTGTGTTCCCTCTAGTAGCCTCTTCAAATCCTGCTTCACATCAGGCCAGAGAGGAAATATCCTGTCTGGTTTGTTTTGGGGATGTTTGATTGATTAAATGTGTTGAGGTCTGTCCACATACTAAAAAAAAAAAAACCCCTCTGCAAAGCACAACCCCCAACCACCTCTCCTCTATACACCCCCACCCCACCACCACCACCACCTTTCCCACAAAGGTTCGTAACATTTCCCCTGGTTGTTTTAACTGGAACCAAATGTGACTTGGGCTGCTGAGGTCACCGTAGGGCAGGTGTGCAACTTGGTGGACGTGATTTGCCTCAGGGCTTCAGAGCCGCCCCCTCCCCCCACAGCCCCTCCCATGCACACACATATACACATACACACACCCTTCCTCAATCTCAATCAGCCATAACCAGGCATGCCAAGGAGCATTAGAGCAGCTGAAGGATCAAAGGAGGCAGTTTCTCTGGGAAATCTTGGCTCTTTTTTATTGTAAAATTGTCTATTTACACGTTTGGTGTATTTTCCTTCATTGAGATTACAGTAAAAATGTCCCCATATTTTTTTTAGCAGCCACATTTTGAGTTTAATAGCAAAAAATGTTCAGTGAACATCAACAACGATAATCAGGCTTTGGTGTCATTCCCTCAAAATCAAAGAGCAAGGGCTTTGTTTGTAGAGCCACTGTATTGTTACTAGTTAGTGTGGTGCAACCAGTTTTATTTTAATGGTGTGCAAATCCCTGTTGAGTAAACACATTATAACTAGACTGAGATCTACAGACCTTTGTATCAGAAAAACATCTGCGAACTTAAAGGCTTCTTCTTGGATCAACAGCTAAACAGGAAGCAAGTGAACGAGGTGGTTTGATTGGAGGACAGAGGTTTACCACATAGTCTTCATCACACAGTCCGGGAGTGTGTTAAAGGGCCCATATTTTACTCTTTACTCGTCTTATACTAGTGTTGATATCCATAAGAATAAGGTTTGAAGAGCCTAAAACCATCTCAGTATAGCTTCAAAACTCCTCTCTCAGGCTTCTCTCTGGAGCTCTAGCAACAACAAGCTTGTCAGCCAATCAGAACAATGTACCCGAGTCTCTCTTCTGATTGGCTGACTGTTTTCTGAATGAACCAATAAATCTAAAAGAAATTTCAGGTAAACTTCATCTGAACATCAACATTCCCTTCAGACTATATGGGACCTTTAAATATCTCAGATTCATCATTTATTTATGGTGGATCTGGTAAAACATTTCTTTTTCCCTTGAGGTTAACACACAGAGGCAACATGTTTGAATAGCATGCAGAGTATATTTATCCCCACAAATTAAGCTTCAAATGCAGTGCACATGTTACATCGCAGCGCGTCCTTGTAAAATGTTTTTTCCCTATGCAACACAGAAAAGCCATTGCAGGCTTTTTAAAGTGCCACAAAAGCTAGGAAGGAACTTCCTGTGAGGTGTGGAGCCGCCTTGAATATAATTTTAAAGTCTCAAACACCCCCCATCCCCAAACCCAACAAGAAAAGTAAAGCTGCATTAAGTTTTATTAACATCACAAGTGCAGTTGTTTTCTGGGTGTGGATGATTTAACGGTGTGGTGTGTCTTTGTTTCCTCTGAAAGGGACCTCCAAAACAATGAAATATCCTGGACCATCGAGGACATGAATGGACCTTTCTCTGCTTTGGACAAGCTGAAAAAGCTGTGAGTTAACATCCACTATGGATTTTGACTTAATGGAAAGCAGTGAAGTAAAGTCGGTGGGTAAACGGTGTGGTTGAAATTGATCAGATGTTTTTCTTTGTCCCAGATTTCTGCAGGGGAACCAAATCCGCTCTGTGACCAAGAAGTCTTTCTCTGGCCTAGATGCACTGCAGCACCTGTGAGTTGGCCTCATGTTTCACCGATTGTTTCCAAAAGTGCGAGTTGTAAACTAAACAGGGTGAATCACACTGAGACACAGGGGCTGTTTCTTAGAGCCATGCTCCCAAACTGTCTTCCCCCATTCCTCCACTTTGATGTGGAATCGAGAAAAAAAACTCCAACATTAGAATCTTTACATGTGTGCCAGACTATATCGATCACCAGAGCAAATCGAGAGCATTGTGTGTGTCTGTGTGTGCGCGAGTGCACAACAGCTGCATTTGATTCTAATTAGAGTTTTTTTCCCAGCCGCTGCCAGAGCTCAAAGCAGCCTAGACTTGGGCCTCTCTTGATTAACACAGAAAACTCCTGCCCAGAGTTTTATTGTTCTGGAGCCCAGACCTTCTTTTTCTTCTTTCTATTGAAGTTTTTCATAGCCTTCGCTCCACACGGCTGATGTTGGCAGGAAAATCTGCAAACTTTCTCAGAAGATCTTAGCCGTCCTAATTTCTTTTCTCGTCACTCCGCAGAGATTTGAGTAACAACGCCATCATGTCCGTTCAAGCGAACGCCTTCTCGCAGATGAGGAACCTGCAGGAGCTGTAAGTGCGCCCATGTTCAAGGACACTTTAAGTTAGTGTGTTAGCGTTGATGTGAGACAGAGCACCAGGTGAAACTCATTACAGTTTGATGGGAAAGTCAGATTCAAACAGGACTTACGTCAATGTTTATAACAGGTTCACAGTTTCCCCTTGTCTCCTTCCACTTAAGGGTAGTCTCTAGTTACAAGCAAGGGAATCTTTACAAACTTCACAAACTTGTTTGACATCATGCATTGTGTGTATGACAAATTATTGACACATTAATGATGTATGCCTTTAACCACCACCTAGGTGGGTAAATGTTGGCAGAGGTTCCATTTAGTTTAAAAATAGATTTCAGTGTCTGCTTTCATTATAAATCAGTTTTGTAGTAGTGCTGTATACTTCAGAAACTGAGCCTTAAAGCCAAGACTTTGTGATGTCACAATGAGGCAGTCTTCATGCCCCCAAATTCAGCCCAGCTTAACCCACCAAACAACTTTGCAGGATATATTTTATCTGAATTCTGCAACATTTTCTATTTGATCACTCAAACATAGGTTATAATGGATTTCAACACTTCAGGTAAAACACTATAAAGGTGTAAAATATTGGACCTTTAAAGGAATAGTTTGGGGTTTCAGGAAAAATCATATTTCTCAACAGTGAGAGGAGAATCGAGAACTAGTGTTCCCTGAATTGTTTTACAGTCAGGCTAGCTGTTTCCCCTTACTAACTCCAACTTAGTATGTACTACATGCAAATAAGAACATTCTCAGACTAACAGCAATAAAAGCAAGTAGTGTTTTGTTTTCATGGAATAAATCATATTAATGCTTGACATGAGAGCACACTGTGTCTTTAGGAGATTTTAGATTCTATATTTTGGGTTGATGAAGTCTGCCTGTGTTGATCCCACTGTGGTCCACATTAGAGTCACATTTCACCTTCACGGGCCGGCAAGGATTCAGACAACCGGACCATTTGAAATGATATTACTGCAAAGTGGACTCAATGTCTGGTATCTTCTACCCTGGCAGGCATCTGAACACTTCCAGCCTGCTGTGTGACTGCCAGCTCAAGTGGCTTCCCATCTGGGTGGCAGAACAAACCTTCTTTCCCTGCGTCAATGCCAGTTGCGCCCACCCACAGATGCTGAAGGGCAGGAGCGTGTTTGCCGTCAGCCAGGACGAGTTTGTGTGTGGTGAGTGATGCGTTCACTTGGTGTCACACCTTTACACACACACTCATATACTGTTATGCCTGCAGACTTTATCTTAGGCAGGTTTTCCATTTACAAAGTGACCCAGATTGTCCAGTATTTTCCTCCCAGACTCCTGGATGAACTAAAGAGTCTTAGAAAAGGAAAGTTACGGAAATTTACCAAGAAGTTTTCAGCTTTCCTGGTGAGGGTGAGAGAATTAAGTAGGAAAGAATTCAGTTCAGTTTTTCCCCTCTCAGTGTGTCAGCCGGAAAGCAAAATGGACACATTTGGTGACACTGAAAAATACAGACTTTAAGAGCTAATTTGAAATGTTTGTTCTTGTTTTTGCTCAGATGATTTCCCAAAGCCTCAGATCACCGTTCAGCCGGAGACTCAGTCAGCCCTAAAAGGCGCCAATGTGACGTTCGTCTGCTCGGCGGCCAGCTCCAGTGACTCACCCATGACGTTTGCCTGGAAGAAAGACAACGAAGTCCTGAACGACGCAGAGATCCACAACCAGGCCCACCTGCGAGTACAAGGAGGGGCAGGGGTTGAGACGGAAGTGACGGAGTATACGACCACCCTCCAGCTACGTAACGTGGAGTTCTCCAGTGAGGGGAAATACCAGTGTGTCATATCCAACCACTTTGGGTCTTCGTATTCCACCAAGGCCAGACTCACTGTCAACAGTAAGTATGGGATGGGGGAAATCAGCTGTTTGGCATGTGTCCATAATGTATCTGTCCCAAGTGGTAATGATTCATTCACTCTCCCATTTCCAGTGCTCCCTTCTTTCACTAAGATGCCCATGGACTTGAGTATCCGTGCTGGAGCAACAGCCAGGCTGGAGTGTGCTGCTCTGGGTCATCCTTCCCCTCAGATTGCCTGGCAGAAAGACGGAGGTACCGATTTCCCTGCTGCACGCGAACGCCGCATGCACGTCATGCCGGAAGATGATGTCTTTTTCATCGTGGATGTCAAGACAGAGGACATCGGTGTTTACAGCTGCACAGCTCAAAACACAGCTGGATCCATCTCTGCAAATGCTACGCTTACTGTCCTAGGTAAGAAATTCCACTGTCAAAGCAGAAAGTGAGAAGGAACTGTAAGGAGAGTAAATAACTCTCTGCACTTGTATTTCACTAATTTAATTTTTATGGCGTCCTTCCCTCTGATAGAAACCCCCTCCTTCTTGCGGCCCCTCATGGATCGCACTGTGGCCAAGGGTGAAACCGCTGTCCTCCAGTGTATTGCCGGTGGCAGCCCTCCCCCAAGGCTGAACTGGACCAAAGACGACAGTCCCCTGATCGTGACCGAGCGCCACTTTTTCGCAGCTGCCAACCAGCTCCTTATCATCGTCGACGCTGCCGAGGCCGACGCTGGGAAGTACACATGCGAGATGTCCAATGCACTGGGAACAGAAAGGGGCAACGTTAGACTTGCAGTCATATCGAACCCCAACTGCGACCCCGGCGCGCAGGGAGGCATTGGGGTCGGCATGGTGAGTGGGGCAGGGTCGGATGATGATGGGTGGACCACGGTGGGGATCGTCATCATCGCAGTGGTGTGCTGTGTGGTGGGCACTTCACTGGTTTGGGTGGTCATTATCTACCACACCCGACGACGGAACGAAGACTGCAGCGTCACCAACACAGGTGAGGACAGGATACCTTTTCTTTTATTTTTTTTCATTGGAATTTATCTTTTTTCGTTGGGTATCTATTTACTATAAAAATGAAAATGTATGATCTAACTTGATGTCCCTGTGCTCCAGATGAGACCAACCTGCCTGCCGACATTCCCAGCTACCTGTCCTCCCAGGGAACCCTCGCTGACCGTCAGGATGGGTACATCCCATCAGAGAGTGGCAGCAGCCATCAGTACATGCCGTCGTCGATCAGTGGCTTCTACCTGCAGCCCAAAGACATGAACGGTAAAACACTTGCTCTTTTTTTATGGTCCTATGATTGAATCCATGTCAACAACAGGTTTTTAATACATGATGCTGTTCATTCAACCATACAGGTCTTTGTCACCTGGATAGTGGAAGTGAAACAGACATGGAGGCATCCATCGATCCTCTGCTCTGCCACTATCAGGGCCCAATAGGCTCACTTCTCCGCCGAGACAACATGTACTCCACTGAACCATCAGAGGTCTTCACAGGTCTGTAGCTGCTTCAGTCAAATGGAAAATGCACATTCATCATTATTCTGTTCTTAAAGAAGAATCTTATGCCCACCATACACAGTGTATGAGTATGGTGAGGCCTGGAGTTTGTTTTCAGCACTAAATAACTAACAGTTTTCATTTTTTACATTCAGGCTGTTCTGTGGACCACAAGCCCGTCTGTATTGACTCCTACAGCGGCAGCCTGACCAGCCCCAAAAGAAGGGACTACTTCCTGTCGGAGCATTTTGACCTCTGCTCCTCCACAGTCCTGATGCAGCTCCCCAATGCGAACCTTCATCACGGCCCCTCCCACCAGCAGAGCGACCGCCGACCTTCAGTGGAGGAGGTGGATTTGAACAACTACGGCCAACCGCATGAGTGCCTTTCTCCCTGCAACACCTTTATGGGTAGGTGTTAAAGTTGACTGGTTTTCTGAACTATCTGAATTTTATCCATGATTTGGTCTGACCTCTTCTATTTTTCTCACTTAGGAACATTTGGGAAAGCCCCTTGGAGGCCTCAGCAGGACCTGTACATGGGCTTTGGCCCACCATCAGTTACACAAAATGGAATAACTCTGCATGAGAACCCTTACGTCACCACGGATGTGGATTCGGACCAGGAAGACAATAGCGTTGTGAAGGACTCAGGATTGGAGCAGAGCCACGGCATTTATGAACAGCCGTTTGACAGCAGCAGGACTGACCGTTTGCCACAGTGCAGAGCGAGCACTTAGTTTGCTCTCAGACAACCAAAAATGAAAACTTCTACCTCATTGAATGGACACTTTTGCAATAAAGGACTCCTCAAATGTGCAACGAGTGAATGTAATGGACAATTTGATGTTCCTCTAGAAACAATAAGGAGCAAATTAATAGCTGTTCTTTAAGGACACAGCTTCAGTTTAATAACAGATGAATATTTACATTTTTATATAAAGTTTATTATATTTTGTAAATTGTATATAAACAGATTCCATTATTTTTGCTGACCTTATGTGTACGAATATTTTGCATCCTGCCTATTCAGTTATTCCAGCTTTGAATGAAGCAATGTTTTGCACATACGTAAACAATAAAAAACACCTTAATGTGTGCTGCTACATTCACTTCACTGCGCCGGATCTTCAGTGATATTGTTTTTATTATGCAGGAGTTGCGTTAGAGATTTTGAACACATGGAGCTGGTGGTGGAGGATAAACACTGGCCTGTGGATGTCAAGGATAGCTGAGGTCTGTCATTAGTCAGCCCCCCACAGAGAGGATGTTTCTGGTTCAGAACTGGGCAAGAATTCAATATTATCATTTACTGACTGAGGATAGTATGGAATTGTAATGCATCTTTATAATTGAACCAACAAGCTTAAGACTTATTTCAGGTTATTTGGTATATTAGTATCCTTATCATGGTTTCTAGCCCCAGACTGGGTGTTATATGTTGTAATAGGCAGCGAAACGATACTGCTGTTACTAATACTGGTGCAGTTATTACCTCTACTGCTATTGCTTGTTGAGTTCCTTCTGTTAAGGTCTGAAAGACATTTTGCAGTACAAATAATGCGCAAGATTGCTGCACGCTACAAGTAAAGGTCACTAATGTTTGTCTGCAATGACTGCTGGCAGCACCCATCCCGCAGGAGTGCATTTACTAGCATCTGGAAAAGAGCGACCAGTAGTCCTGTAGCTGATCCAAGATGGAAAGCTCTTCCCTGTGTGGTCCCTGAGTGCAGGAGGGAGTTAGCAATCTAAAACATTTCTGAATGGCTGGCTTCAAAAATCACCTGGAAGACCTTCCACTTCTGACTGCACCTAATATAACCTCACTCTCTCTCTCTGCTTATACCAGATATGTAATAATCTGATCCCAACTCTCTTAAGGAAAATGTCAGTTGCTAGGTGCTAATGTAAAAAATAATATACAATATGAATAAAGTTCTTCCGTTGTTACGATAAATACTACTAATACAACTATAACTGGTTACTGTTGGTCAATTGCCTCAGTCACTACTAATAGTAGCTCATTGCTGTAGCAGTTACTGCAACATTACTGCTGGCAGCAGTAGCAGTAAAAATGGGCATCATGACAGAAGTTGAAGTTAGTATTGTTTAGATCTGTCTCATTACATGTATGTCAAAAGACTTCTTGGGTCTTTTTATTCAGGTGGTGAAGTAGCCAGCCCTAACTGCAGTGCAGAGCATGGACAGGATATTCATTTTTAAAGCTAACTAAAGCCGGCAGGAGGGTTTTTTTTTTCACAGCTAGATTCCATCTTTGTATGAACTGATGGATAAAGCCTCAAAGAACTTCTGCTCAGATTTATACTGTAGTTTAGTTCAGCAGGAGAAGGTTTTGGCCCCTTTGTGTTCCCTTGGAGCCTGATAAATGGGCCAGTACTGACACAAGGAGTAATTACAGAACTCAGTAAAACTGACACGAGTATTGCATTAAGACATTCAAGTCATCCAAACTTCCTTTAATTATTGCTATTACACTTACTTTTATTATCATTGGTGCAATTAAAGGTGTCATCACTAATCTTCAACTAGTATTCCTTTTCCCTGTACCATTGTGCCAGTAACAACGGCAAATGTGATGATTACAATTTAATCATCAATAATGATTGCATCAATAAATCATAATTATGAAATGATACTGGTATATATATTAAATATAAATAATGTACCTTGAAAACACACTTACTGTTGGAATTTTAGGGTACAATATACCTGAGCCCAAACTAAACTCTGTCTGTTTGCTGGATGACTCACCTCCCCCTCCCTGATCCCCCAGCCCTTCTCGCCCGGCGGTTTGTTGTTTCAGGCCTCTCCTCTTCAACATGAGGGAAAAAGGTGTGCTTGTGCACTGGGCTAGCTGTTGAAACTTGCACTTGGAAAGCGCCTTGCGGCTTGCTGTCTGCCACAGTGGAGCTGTGTTTATGAAACAGCAGATCCGCGATGGTGGTGCCAGCAGTGTCGAGATGATGTAGTCAGATCCCCTATTGAAAGCCATTTGTTTCTGCCTTGCGTTTAACTTGGCAATGTGAATTGAACTGGAGCGAATAGCAGTAAAATGTATTTTGTTTTGTTATAAGCCCATAAGAGCCTAAAGGTCTGTATTTGGATATGACTCTTCTTAACATTGTGTATGGAAATGCTGCTTATGAGATCTGTTTTCCTAGCATGTGTTATTTCTTTCCCATCCTTCTGGCTGACTAATGTTTAAGTACACCTGGCTGTTGGCTATGCTGTGCTGGTTTGTATGTCTTTACCCCACTGTAAAGGAATGAGGGGTTTGTTGGAAGTCTTGCCAGTTCTTTGAGGAGGCTGCGATTAAGACAAGATGGTGGAGCCACACACATCCAGACACCTGGGAAACAGCTGCTGCCGCTGCTGAGGCAACATTCAAGGACCAGTCCACTTCTGCTGGTGACCTTATCTCAGTGCAGTGTAGTGTCAAGTTAGAGCAGGAGCTGTGTCTAACAAACCCGACCCTCCGGGATGGATAAGTGGGTCCTGGGAGTGATGAATGATAAACTGTGTGAATTTTGATTGCTCTTTTCGCCGAACACAATGCACTGATATTTATAGGGCTGACACTTTGTATTGCTTAGACATAAATTTTCGAACCTTTGTGTGGGCAAAGTGATATATGATGAGCTGGTGATCCAATGAGATGTACATAAACAGATGTCAGACCAGAGTAGAAAAGTCTACTTCCAGGGGTTGCAACAGTCCAGGCTCCACTGGAGCTGTTGGAGGTTGGAGGAAAAAACACACTTAAAGGTCCCAGATTGTATATTCCTTCATCTTCTGTGATGAGAAATCAAGTAATACAAAAAGAGTATCATGGACACAGCCCATATTCTGAAAGCCGAAAGACTTATGTAACTTTGTCATGTCACAACAAAGCAAGCACCGCTCTCAGTCCTGCCTTGCAAGATCTGATTTCTCTCTATGTATATGAAGTCTTATCAACACCACAAATAAAACACAAGAGCACTCTAAAATATGGGACCTTTAAAATGCTTTGGCCACACAATGAAACACCTTAGATAACCTAAACTACTAAACATGAAGGTCACAACATTAAATTCAAATAACACTTGAGGCTAGACAGGTTTGACTGACAGATCCATGAGTTTGAAGGTATATTAGTATTCTCAGATGTGAGCTCACAACTGTAGGCAGTTATTTTATCTTCCATTTCAGTGTAGGTGAAACTGTAAAAATAATGTGAGAGTTGCTCAGAAGGTAGAATGCGTCATTACCTGCTGCTTGCTTCAGGTGCAGGTGTGTTGGTCAGCAGAGCTGCCCGATGCAATTAGAAATGGGGGGGGGGGCGGTTATTATAGGGTACAGTGAAGTGGAAGACACTAAAATGCTCCATAAAGCTGAGAGGAAATGCAGAGGCAGAGGAAAATTACCTTTGTTTCATCGTGAGCAGAGACTCACCTGTGCCCCCATGCCAGATGCTACACTGCTCCAAAACAGGTTGATTGAGGGATTTTTTGGAGTGCTTAAAACAGAAACTATTGGAAACGTGACTGTGTATTTGTTAGCTTGGTAGTTTCAGAGTTGTGTTGTAGTCTTGACAAGTGAAACCTGAGACCTCTGGAAACATGATGTAAATACCCAGACACCCCTGGTTGGGTCTTATCAACCTTTGTAGAGTAGTATTTTGTGCAAAGAATCACCTGCAGGGTAGGTGATCTGTTTCCTGTTAGCGCTGGCTCTCAGATGTCCAGGTTACATTAATGATCACGCTGGTGTGTGTTGTCAGGTGTGACAGTAGGATCTGAGATTATTTGATACAAGCACTAAAAGAGTAGTTTTAAAATGAAAACGCTCAAACGTGGATGTCGCCACATGGCTTGAATGAAGTCGCAAATGTGAGCGGTAACTCTATAGACGGTCTTAACAAGAAACTCAGTATTATTTACTGTTACTCTCAATCTACAGGCATGTACATACTGAATACAATAAGAGCAGCAGCTGCCAGAAGACATCATGGAGGATGTCTCTGGCTGAAGAACAATTAAATCAGACAGGTTGCATAAAAACAGATAAATTGCTACACTGTCACAAACTTACCAAATGATTATGTTGAAAAACTCAAAATTGAAGATTGAAAGCGGATCTGGGATTGTTTTTTTTTTTCTTTCTTGAACTGTTTAGCTCAAGGTCACTTCATGGCCACTGTGAGAAAATGTTTCCTTCCCTTTCAAAGTTTAGCAGCTGCTTTGGTGGATTCTAACCTTCTTGATTCCTTCGTGTAGGTTTCACACTTCACTAAACTATACATGTTACAATTAAGCGGGTGCATGTAATTCCTTTCCGACTGGTTTATTTGCTCCTTTAGGAAAGTCACTGAAATTGCTGCGACCAAAAAACAATTTGTGGCCAAACAAGCGACTGAGGCAGACAAGGTTTCCACTTTTAAAAGATGCTGTGGATCCAAAAGTCTCCTGCCCAGTCTGCAACAAGCGACAACCTTCACATTTCCAGCCGCGGGGAAAAAGAAAAACACCAGCCAGATTGCAGAATAATTTCCCATCTTTGATTCTGCGTCCAGTGAAATGAGACAGGAAGTTGACTATTCGTCCAGACCACCAATGACTGGCAGATGAATGATGGAGTCAGCTATCCCCTGCTCTCAGATCAGCGTCTGATCTCCATTTTCACTCTACTTTGCTCACAGTGAAAGCCAGACACGGATCTGGGATCAGTGCCTCAGGCTACCTCTGCTTCCCCCCAAGAGACTGACCCAAGAAAATGAATTTAGCATGCCACAGCCTTATCTCATTGCCAGAAACTCTGAATTTTGTAGCTAATTTGCCGTCATTATTACCAGATGTACTGACATGTAGACAGATGTTTGTTATATTGAATAGCTACAGGCAGCTTGCAGAAATTATTATTACTCCGTTATGTACCTCAGGAAATCTGTTGGAGGATTGCTGTCTGACTTTTACAATCATGGAGCTTGTTTCAACATTAGATACGCTTTGTCACTGGTAAAATGCACTTTAAATAAATGAACTGACCCCTGCTTTGGTATGCGGGGTCACACTCACTCCAACTTCCCAACAGTTGACAGAGAGGTCCTGCAAGATTTGTGTTGTGTTGCATTCACGCATGTCGAATGCGACGAAACATCTCACCCTTTGAGAGATTACCATGAAGCTCCGTGAGGGTCTGGGTTTGGGTTTTACCAATCACAGCACTTCACGCGTAGTGCAAACACCAGCTGAGGCCAAATTTAACAGCGAAACACTGAGTTGTAAAAAATCCCACGGTCTTATTTGTTCACAGAAGTTGCCATCAGTGTGAATCCCACTTGATAAAAACCCCATCAGACCATCTCTTTTCAATCTCCAATGCAGCCATGGGTCTTTCTATGATTAAAAGCATACACAAGGGCTTTGCATCTTGCAGATGTTGCCATAAATCACCGGTCGGCCTTGCCTCTGCAACTGGCGGCCTGACAAATGTTCCACAATAACTGCAGCCCCCACCCCACCCTTCCAGTAAAAAGAAAAAAAAAGAGAGAGAGAAAGAAAGAAAAAAAAAAAAGCCCTGGAATTTCTTCCCGGCTGCTTGTAACTCTTTCAGGACTATTGTAAACTCTCAGCCATGTCAGCACAGGTGGAAACCTGAGGGGTCGTAAAAGCAGAGGGAAAAAAGGCCGCCTACTTCAGGCTTTCTCTTTCCCAACAAAGCCTTAAACTCCCTGCTGTCCCAGCCAGCCCGACACTGTGACTAATTCCACACAAATCTAAAGAGCTAAATCAGTCAGGCTGCCTGGGTGTCTGTGGACGGTAGCAACCAACACCCCCATGCCTGTAAAAGATGCAACCATAATGGCCGAGATGGAGAGCAGGCCGTGAATCACAGCCTCTGTGGGGCTGGAGAGAGATGCTGTCTGTAAGCAAAGCCCAAAAACTTCATCCACATCCTGCTAGTTTGACATTGTTACAGAGGAGCAAAATCCACTCATTTTACCCGCTGCTTTCAGAGATGTATGACAAAATTGCCAGAGCAGTAGAAATGATAAAAATCCTGAGTCACAGTAGCCTAGAAACTAGAAATCATGATGACTAGAAATCAAATGGTCCAAAACTTCATTTGAAATTTGTTTGTTTGACGGATTGCAGATTTGAGGAAAAGATCCATTAGGTCTGTCAATGGAACTGGTTTTGTCAGGACTGTCCTCTTTAAAAAAAAAAAAAAAAAAAAAAGCATCAATTTTGAAATTCATAGCTTCAAATAAAACCCCATTTTTTGGTTTCCAGGTTATGTACCATCATGTGTCCATAAACATCGAGAGAAGAATAAGGACAATGGATGCATGATACCCCACCAAGAAACAAACATTTGTGAGCTTACATGATCTGCAGATTTGGGATATGTCATAGGATTTTGAAAGGTAAAGCTAGAATGCGAGGGGCTTAGTGATGAGTGGAGATTTATGAGCAAGATGCTAACAGCACACTGCCGGAGGCTGAACTGTTTTCCTGCGCCTGGGACACTTAATCACTCTTTGTTTCAATTTTATAACTTCACATATTATCTTGCAAAGAGATTTTTCTTTTTTTCAGAAAGATATAAATGCAAAATTGATCGAAATACCAAACCAACAAATACATTTCCAAAAGTGTTGTCCTTGAATGTGACCGTCTCTAAAATGATGTATTTTAAAAGAAATTTCGAGGCGATCCAGAATGATGACCCATTTAATCAGAAATGTCTGTTTTTCCCAGTAAAACTGGACAAACAACACAACATTCAGACATTTTAGCATTTTATCATATTATCTTATGGGTCTGGTGGCAAACACCTCAAGAAATAATCCCAAACAAATTGCCAATAAGGAGGTAATTGTCTTTTGTGTCAGCATAAGTGAAGCACTCAGCCTGGATGAGTCCAGGCAAGTGAGATGTTGACCCCAGGGTTGTTTTTTTTTTGTTTTTTGTTTTTTTTTTCACAAGCCACATGGGAAGAAAAATGAGGAAAGGTGAACTTGTGAGTTTGGTTAAAGCTCCAGGTGGTTTCTGTTTCTCCTGTCAACACTATCTGACGCTCCAGCCTCGTTGCATTCCTTCACCATGTGCAGAAAGTGCTGCGACATGGCGGCTGGTGGCTGTTGTTGCTGGGAGCCTGCAATTATCTTTTCGTTTTGTTTGAGCCCTTTTGATCCCTGTGACAGAGTGTCTGGAAAGCCCTGTTGAAGTAAAAAAAAAAAAAGATAAAGATGTCCAGAGGTGGGTGAATTGTGAATAGACTGATGAAAACGGACAGAGCAGATCACAGTAACATCCTGACAGTAAACCAGAAGTGAATACGTGTGAACAAGAAACTCATCTCACATGTGTTCATTCATTTTCACAAGTGCACGGTGTTGTGTCTCAACATGTTCATGGTCTATACTCTGACTCAAATCTACATCTTGCAATTTTCATGTGGGCTCCTGCTACAACTGCACTTCCATCCATCCGTGTATCCATTTTCTCTTGTTCACTGATCGGTCGCCATGTTTACTCTCTGAACAACAGGGTCAGCCACTGATAATTTACTCAACTGAAGGAAAGAAAGTTTTTTTCTTCCCTTTTCTAAACTGTTTTTTTTTTTTGTATTATCTCAACATCGACAGCTAAAATACTGTGGCAGTGTTCAAGAGCAGTTACTGGTGTGACCCATTTATTTTAATTCAGTTTATTTTATTATTGCACTTTTTTTTGGTTATCATTTTAATTTTAGCTACAAAGACTAGCTACAAAGACTCAGGGTAAACCAGTGGTTGGATTTACAGCATTGTTGAAAGCATTTTCCAGTTAGTAGCAGACTAACAGAGGCTTACTATGATGAAAGTGAACTGTCATTGAATGCTGGATGATCTTGGCTGTCTACTTATATAGTCAATTGGCACCTATTTAAGCTAAGACTCTTTACACATTCTTTATCTCAGACACAGATAATGAATATATACAATAGAGTGTTTGGACAACCACTGAAGCGAAGGGCAGTTTGGTAGTTTGAGTCTTTTCTTATGACACTTATGTTGACTGATGTCCTGGATGTCTTTAACAATGTGAGAATGACAGTTTTCTTTTTATTTCGCAGAGGTGAGCAGGTTTATATGTATATATGATATTAACAGTATGAACAATGTGTTGAATGTTGAGTGAGTGTTGTGTTCAGGTGGGACTGTCCTATTAGCCTTGAGTCACACTTTCTGTGTTTCTCGTTCTATTTATTCATACATTTCCTTTCATTTTTTTTATAGCAATTTCAAATTTACATTTAAATTACATTATAAGCATTAAAATAGTGCCAAAGAGGTAAGAGGAAGATAAGTGCACACTGGAAAATATCAAGTAGATACGAATCACATCAAATCAAATTTATTCATATAGTGCCAAATCATAACAAATTTGCTTCAAGGCACAGGTCTAGACCAAACTCTTTATGGAGCTATTAAAGAGAACCAACAAATCCCTCCCTCCTTGGTGACAGAGGCAAGAAAAACTTCCTGTAAGAGGCAGAAACCTCAGGCAGAACAGGGCTCGGGGGGGCAGCCATCTGCCTCGACCGAAGGGAGAGAGAGGGAGAGAAAGTGGGAGAAAAGGGAATACACAAGCAAAATGTACAAATGTAAAGAGTAGTAATGTACTCTCAAAGCTTCTATCCTTTAAAATCTGCCTCAATAAAGCTGCCCCCCCCCCAGCTGACCTTTCACTTCCGACACTCCTGGGTCAAATACACCGGCACTGAGTGTGTGCTTGACCCTGCACTCTGAACAAAGTTTGTCTTTTTAAACCTTGAATGAATGTTTCTTCATATCCATTAGTGACATTATTAAAATAAATACAATATACCAATGCCCTTCTTCTTCTTCTTCTTCTTCTTCCTCCCAAAATAGGTTGAAATAAACCTTTAAAGGTGTTTAAAGGTGCCATCATGGGCCACAAAAAGTGGATTCATTAGATTTTTTCTGTCAAACTTTTAGGCTGCCCTTTCATAGATCACAAAAAGAGTTGGAAATGTTGTTAGTTCACATTAAAATATTATTTTTGTATATGTTTTTCTATTTTATGGGGCTGCCCCTGCCCGGCGATTCCCCCACCAAACACAGTTTTCAGAGGGTGTGACAGATGCTGTCCCTGGGAATAATGGGAAAAGCCTTGCACTGACAACGAGCAAACAAACACTAAGGGTTTTTAATTTCAGGGCAAGGCCGCTGTCGACAGCTTGAACAAATGAAAGCAAAGGAAGGAATGAGGACGGGAGGGAAACGGAGAAGAGAAAGACCAACATGACACAGAGCTTTCTTTAAGAAGAAGAAATATTTCTTCCCCTTTGTTGGAGCTGAGAGCTCTTTGTAGAGAGCTAATCTGATAACAGGGTGTGAGTGTTTTCATAAGTTAACCTCTCCACTATTTGCTGAGACCTAGAGCCGCCAAACAGTGTTTGTGAAACCTGCTGTGGTGCATTGAAACTCGCTAAGGGGAGCAACACTTCCAAACAAAAGTGTCTACTTGTGCTGATTACTGGCCGACATCTCAATTGGATTTTCAATAGCCTCTCTGGAAAGGAACGTTTGGACTGCCACAGTTTACATGTTGGCTGGAATGTCAAAGCAATTAACTCATGCTTTCTTCTTGTGTGCCAGTCATTAATGAGTGCAATATGGCTGATCCATCCACATGCAATGAATTCTGTCTTAGTTTGATGTTTTCTGCTTTTTCCTCCAGGATTTTGTGGATTTGAACTCAGAGTGAAGAGAAAAAAATATATATATAAATGGTCACACACAAAAGCAAAGGGAGCATGTGTCTTTTTTATTTACCAGAAAAACAAATTTTTCAGGCCGATAGGTAAAAAAAAAGTGGGGCTGCATTTGCAACTGGGTGTCTGACAATTGAAAAAGTCCAATAACAATGTCACACACTGCACTCAGCAAGCGTGCCCTGGCAGGCAGTGTTGAGCAAACACCTCTGCTTTTTAGAGCAACTGAGCTGTCGAATATTTATTGTTTGGTTAAGGTTTCAGCGAGAAATTAAGACATCAGTCGACAGCATAGGAGCCACTCAATGAGGAGGAGGGGAGGGGGATTTCCCACTTTCCTCTCAGATCAGCTCTGTCTGAACCTGATCACTCGCAGATCCGTCTGACACACTGTGTTGATGGAGAACTTGTGTTTGGCTGATTCTCTTTGAATCTCAGCAGTGATGGAAAGTTGATTAAACTCTGATTAACATGGGCTTTTGAAAGCCACACTGATGTTTTTGGTTTGGAGCAGCTCATTGCTGCTATTTCGTGCACTGCAGGTTCCTTTCCTATTCTTGTCAGAGTGGTAAAGCCTCTGAAACAGCTTTTAGGCCACCAGTGCACAGTAAATCTCTTGACTCGGTCCGTCTGTTATGAGGTCATCTTCTCTCTCTCTCTCGCTTTGTTGTTGTTGGCAGAATATGAGAAGATGGTAAATACTACATCTGATCAGAACCAGTTGTCAGTTTAATTTTTCATAGTTTGCTTCAAAGCGTTTCAGATGATAACATTTTCTGGTGAAATGAATTTCAATGGAAACACCACCAAGCTTGAGGGAAGGGTTCGGGTTAGGGCGTTATAGTTGCTGTGCATACAGTATGCACAGTTTGCACAGCTCATTGCAGACAGGCAGAGAGTTAGCAGCGACGGTCAGGGCCGTACAGTTTCATTGTAATAAATATCGCCCAACAAGGATTTTTAAAAGTATGGGACAAAGTGCGTCCCTTATCAGTTCAATAAGGAACGCATCTTTTAGTTTGGACGGTTAGCAACCCTAGTTTCTAGCCGCAGTAGAAACTAGATAAGATAATAAATCTTTATTAGTCCCTCAGTGAGGAGCACATTTGCACATTACAGCAGCATCAGACACATGAGAGAATAGAAGCACACAAGAATAATTAGATAAGGTAAAAAAAAAAAGAAGTTGGCAGAACGAATACATCAGTAACTATATAAAGCAAACATGCTTGCATGGGTTTCCTCCCACCGTCCAAAGACATCATGTTTGGGTTAATTGGTGACTATAAATTGTCTGTAGGTCTGAGTGTGAGTGTGAGTGGTTGTTTGTCTCTGTGTGTTGGCCCCTGATGGACTGGTGACCTGTCCAGGGTGTACCCCACCCTCACCCAGTGTGAGCTGGGATTGGCTCCAGCAGCCCCCGCGACCTGGAAATGGATAAACGGTAGAAGATGAATGAATGAATGAAAAATGTCATTACACATCTTTATTATTAATTAAGTGAGGGGGTGTGGGCTGTGCGGACTAAGGTAGGCAACCGCTCCACAAAATGGGCAACAGGCAAGGTTAGACTGTGTGAGCTGATTGTTCCTTTAGCAATGGAGAATCCTGACTGACAAGCACAAGCACATTGCTATCTGGTTAGCAGTTAGCTTGTCAGCTAAAAGTACTTCACTTACCCCGCAAAACACATCACCATTTATTTGCACCCCTTCATTTGCAACTTCCTAGTTTGACCAGCAAGTCTGGGTAACTGAGGACTTAGGCTTTACTTGCATTTAGTCTGTATCTGCAGAACATCCTGTAGAATATTCTGCTGCATCTGAAATGAAGTGTTCAATACACACACACACACAAACACACACATTTTCAGTCACCGATTTCTGGGATTTATTACATTTTTGAAGTTCACTTAACTTAAAACAGTTTAAATAACTGCACAAAATAATAAAATGTTCAGATGGAGCAGAAGACCATGGCTGATATTTAATGGCCTCATATTTCAGTCTAACTCTGCTAAATAACTGCTGAGAAATACAAAAATAATCCCTCACAGGCCTAATATGTCATATGCTTGCAGGCCCACCCAGAAGAGTGGCTGGAGTCATTTTTCTTTTTTCATAAGCTATTTTATCATCTGCTGTGTTGTGCTGAAAACGTACACACGTCCTCCCACACTGACTCAGTGGGCTCCAGATGGAAAACGGAGCCATCTTTCCCCAGAGTGACGGGCATTTTTGCGCTCTTTTCATAACAAAGATTTTCAAATGTTTTCCAGACTGGATGGCAGCAGCCGCTGTGTGGCGACTCCATCAGCGTCTTGGATAATGTCTTGGCACTGTCAGTTGAGTTTCTGAAACATAAATAAGGCTGTTGGCAGGCAGGGGCTTGTCTATACCCCTCCCAATGGGGAAGATGGGGGACATTCACATGCTTTTGTTAACTACAAAAAGGTGGCTGTTATGATGGTATTGTACTTTTTTAGAGCTTCTTAACTTTCCAAGTCTCTTATCATCATAATATTCCAATGATATTCCTGCCATAGTCTCTCCAGGGTCATAGATATGATATAAGGAGCTATAAACTTAAAGCAAACAGGAAAAGGGTGATAGGAAAAGTGTATGGTTACAGTGTATAAGAGACACTCAAAGTGAAATGAATAATGATTTTAAAGGAGCTGTTGGGGGAGGGATGATGAACATTGTGTAAAAAGAGCAACTGAAAGTCAAAGTATCGACACAGAAAGGAAAGAGTGGCAGAGGGCGAAGAAGGCGAGGTTGGACAGAAAGCCTGGAGAGTCTACATCTCTCATGGCCTGAATTACTATCATTATTGTAATGACTTAGTAATGTTTTCTTTCCTGGACCAGTAATTGTTACCAAGCCCGCTGTTCAGAGGTGCAGGTGGACAAATTGCTGCTGAGCATTACTTTCCACGATAGCGAGGGAAACATAATCATTCCCACCATCCAGGCCTCAACAAGGACATAACTCTTCCTCAATCCAACCTGTGGCAATTTTATCCAACAAACTAGGATCAAAAGGTTTCATTTTCAAACAAAGATATATTTTGACCAGTCTCAAAATAGTTAGAGAATAACAATAATGTCATAGCCTGTGCAGAATGGGTTTGAAATCTGTCACAGAACGACTAAAGATCTTTTATATAAGAGAGGCTGGAAGGAATGCAGGGCTTTTCTCCAGTGCGCCACATGTAGTCAGAGTTGTGTTGTATCTGCATGTATTGACCCTCTTAAACTTCCACGGTCCATATAACCCATATGAACCCCACCCACCACCACCACCTGCGGCAAACTGTCCATGACGCTTAAAACCAGCCAGATGTTGCTGTAAGTCTGGGATTCCTGTGTGGTTTCATGACAAGGACGGGTAAGACTGACTGAAATTACTTTGCTAACGTCAACAGATTCTACTTTTATGGAAGATACGAGATTGCATTTCTTAATTTAACCTTTGAGTAAATGATATCTCTTTAAATTCCAATAGTCAGAGAATGAAGATAATTGATTGAAAAGTAGAGGATCCCTCTTGTTTTAAATGAAGTGTTATGATGTTTTTTCCTCAACATACGTTCTAAACCTTCTACTTTGCTTAAGATTTTCCTACATTTCCCAGAGTGCATTTCTAAGACCCCCCCAGAGAACATGTCTTGACTTGTTGCTCTCAGCAGTTTTCAAAGTAGGAGGAGAAAATGATTACAGCCTCACTTGACAGAAGATGAGTAAGAGTTGTGGGTCAAACAGCTTATAACCACACGTCCTGACTCAGGACTCTATCTGCTTTATGATTGTTTAACATTTTGGGTTTAGTTTTTTTTTTTTTAACCACATAAGGTACATATCGAATGGTCTCAGGGTGGGAGAATGGACTTGTCACTCTGTGACTGCTGAACATCAGAGCAAATTGGTGGTTTGAAAAACAAGTCCTGGGACTTCTATTGTAAATTACTGACAGCAAAACCCAACATCAACTCTTTTTGTGTTTGATTGTTGGAAATTTCAGGATGTGACTTTGATCCAAGAAGAAAAGGGAAAGTGCCTCAAAGAGCATTGATCTGCTATTTTACTCATATATTCCACTCATTACCTCTTTACACAGTGCTCTAAAACAAAATGAGGAGGAGTAGTTTTTTTAGATTGAACTGAGATTGTTGTTAAAATTTTGATTAATTGCTTGGTTGCTATGCAAGCGCCCTAAAGTTGAATACCCAGCTGGCATTTTGAAGAGATCTCATCTACATTACATGGAAAGCACCAAATACACTGTCATTTAAATGTTCACAACACAGACTAGGAAGAAGCCAACTTGTCAAAGCAAGAGCAGGGAGAAGATTAATAAAGACATTTCAATGACATAAGAAACTGCATGCTTTATTATCTGACATGACTGAATGATCAAATGTGCCAACATTTCACACACAAGCAGTCTTTTCAGAACATACATTTTTATATAACAAATTAACCTGGAAAAAAACGTCCCGAACTTGGGCAACATATTGAACAATGCAGGGCTTTGAATCTTCCCTTGTGCGACTTCTTTCGTCCAACGCCACCCATCCTCTCTGGTGCATATTTCATGTATTTGGACATGAATTCTTTTATTTTGGTTTTTGTTGTATTAAATGAGCTGAAGACAACGTCTGAAGGGGGGGAAGAAAGAGCAGATCAGTATTACAAAACTCTAACCTCTCAGTAATGACAAAATACTAACGCGCACAAAATGCCTTATGTTATTGCATTATCTATCAAAGCATATTGAAAAAAAAAACCCCAAACTAAATATTTTTAAGCCTAAATGTTTTATAAAGAAAACCATTGCATGCTCATCATTTTTTATATAATATACCTTCCACAACAAGATCGCTCCTTTCAAAATATGGCTGCGCTGACGGACCAACGGCTGATTGGTTAGGGCATGCTAACGAGTGTTAGCACGAGCTCAAAAGCACGCACTCTTCTAGCTGACTTTGGCTAACACTACTAGTAAGCTGTATGGCTAAAGCTAACCGTTAACCAAAGGGTACACAACGTCACGGGTTTACCATAGAATGTGACGTTGCTTACCGTTTTGGAGTTGTGGCCGGTACCGGCAAATCCCAGTCGGAACGGCTCAAAACCTGCTTAGCCGATGACGACACAGACCCACTTCGCGCATGCGCAAACGAGTGTCGTCCGAGATTTGGCACAGATCTCCTAGGCAACGGCAAACAAACGTTCCGAAACGCCCCCGTAATTTATTTAAATAATTTTAGTCGTGTTAAATATGACTGCTAATGGTGTAAATATTTAAAGTTATCGTAATAAAATATAAATATTTCACTTTTGTCTACCTACAACTTTTATAAATCCACACATGTTCCCGACACGAGCCGGGGGGACGGGTGACACTCACTGAAGAGAAGCTGCTTCTCATTGGTATATATAGAGCATCTTCTTTTAGAACGTTTAATTCAGAGTTGATCTTTCAACGTTGTATCATTATTCATGGATCAACACCTTTTCAACAGTTAACTGATCAGCATTGTTTGGATGTTGGAAAAACGTTATTTTTTTAATGGATATATTTCAACAAGATTTTTTAAAGTCATGTTGTGAAAAAAAATGTGATTTGACATACAACTCAAAAGTTGTTGATGTTTCAACGCTGAATCCGTAGTGAGTTAACAACACTACCTCAACTATTTGGTGTTCAACGTTGGTTTGACGTTGAATTAATGTTTCTTCATAAACTGACATTATTTCAACACATTTTAAACGTTTAATGTCAGTCGAATGGGTATATATAAAAAAAAAAATGTAAAGATTTGGACCAACAGGATTAATTACTTCTTCTTCTGGGGAATTTTGGAGAAGCATAACACACCGAAAACATAAAATATACTAACTTAAAAAGTTACAATTGAAGGAAAAGAGAATATGTAAGCAGACAAAGATGTGGAAGGACATTTGTTTCTCTGCACCAGCTCCTGAGGGAAATATCTTTGTCTGTAGCTGATAAATATTGCACTGTCTCACCTGCTAGTCAACATCTTTGTCTGTCTGCTGTTTGCTGCTGGGAAGGTAATATACAGTTCAATGTTTTGCAAACGAGCAAACGCACAATACTCATCTACGGAGGAAAATGTGCTGATGAGCAGTGAGAGTGGGATCATTAAAGACGTAGGTCTTAACCCCAGAACAACAATCTTAAAGCAGCTAAAATGTTCAGCAGAGTTGAAGGAAACTGCAGAGACAGTCCCACATTTCACACGATAAATAGTTATTTCAGCCATTAGTGATAAGTAATGAATTTTTTAAAAACAGTGTAGTTTTAATTTTTTTTTACTTACATCTGACCAAAACTGTAGCTAATTTGGTGCAATTTTTCTATACATTTACAGTAACCAAAAATTCAGAATAATCAGATGGCCACTCTTTACAGGATATGATGTGATTATGTCTGCTGCCGTCATCATGAATACCACTGTGAGTATCCATTGATGAGATGGAGTTTTCAACATGTTGAAGGTGTTCACATTGGAGTACAGAGGACACATGGCGCAGCCTCATCTAACGTCTGGCCTCTGAAACCCTCCAAAGTTATCAGATATTAGTGTGACGAATGTTTTTCTCCTCTTTCTTTTTTACCCACCGGCAACTTTCTTTTCAGTCCCATATGGCTTTTTGCTGAGTTCTTTAAAGTCCTCGCAGGCGATCATACATCAAAAGGCAAATTCCATATCTTTTGAGAGTGTTGTAATTACCAGCGTGAACACAGCACATATGTGCCGCACACTGCATCAATCACGCAGTAACACCTGATTTTAATCAGTTCACCACGCCTGCAGTGATTGTTTTGACACCCGCAAAATAACTGAGGGCAAAACTCCCGAAAAATGGAAAAGTGGGGCATTAAAAAATAATTTTCAAAGAAACACCGCAGTGTCAGCTGCCATTGTTTTTATAAAATGACAAAACACACTCACATGGATATTGTTTTTAGTTCTCTTCCCCACAGTGCATTTGAGAAATGGGCCCTGAAATGATAGAAAGCATGTCACCGCAGTCCACAAGTAGAAACACCAAAATATAATTTTCACAATTCTGATGACAAATGGTTAGAGTTAGAGAAGCTAGGGGGAAACAGTTCTGTAGCTGTAATGAGTACTGAACAGTTTTTAAGCTCAGGTCATCTGTAAATTGTGTTATTTTTGTGTAACACAGATGAATCTCATATGTCACGTGTTGGACTGATACAGCAGGTGATATTGTGATATATTTCTTGGACCTTTTGTTGATGATGCTATTTTCTGCTCTCGCTATTTATGACAATTGGATGCAACGGGCAATAAGCGTGTCATCGCTTTATTCAGTTGACATAGTAAACGTTTCAGAAAAACTGCAAATGTTAAGCAGACAGAGCAATTTTAATATAAACGCTTAGCTCAAATCACGCAATCTGATTCGCTCATAGCCATGGTCCAGGAAGGCCTACTTTTTTGGATTTAATAAAAAAATACCTATTGATGAACTTAAAAAAAAAAAAAATTGTAGTAAAACTTTTTTTTCCCAAACTTTGTAACCATTTCATATAAGCAATAGCTCGTTTCAGTTCATGATATAAACTTAATATGTCACATGAGGCCATCGGTAGCAACGCCGCTCATCTCTGACATATTAAGCATATACCACAGCCTGTCGTGAGCTGTTGCTTGATTATTTAAAGGTGTATTTTACATAGTTTTTGAGTATAGTACATATCATTTAACTTTAGTTTTGGTTTCCACCAACACTTAAAGGAAATATCTGGTATCTAAGCAGATATAACCTCCATAATCTTCATTAGCTATTTTTGCTAGGTTGCTTGGCAACAGTGGATTCATCAGAGCCTCCTAATATTAAATCTTAAAATGGAATAAATGAGGGAGGTGAAGATGAACCAAAACTTTTAAAACGCAGGACGTAAAATCTGAAAAAACAGTTGACACCCAAGTAGCCCCTGTTACAATATACACAGTCATTTCATCCATCGCTAAGAATACATCGTCTACAGCAGCATTATATTTAATTTAAACTAATGGAGCAGTGTCATTTTGGATTATCAAAGAAATTATTCCTCGATAATCCAATCTGAAAATGTAAAATGTATTATTTCCTGGGAGATAGGAGAGAGCTTCCAGACAATTTTAAACACCATATGGAAAAAAAAAACCAAAACGTCATTGCCACCTTCACTATGTGGACTAATCTTTCATGACATTTTTAAAAGGCTTTTGGTTTTCACGTGGATTTGACGTGCATATTTTTTTGCTGGGTATCATTCACGTATGTTATTATGCAGCCCCCCAGAATAATTGTCGTTGGCCTTCTCCCACCACAGTGTAAGTCATCGAGCCTCACCATGCTGTATAGCAGAGACGTGTTTTTGGTCAGTGACTCATGCAGCATGTTGAACCATGTGAAACCACAGCTCTGTGCCCTTGTGTTGCTCTGCCAGGAGGCCTACAGTACTGCCGGAGCATGCCTTACAAGCCGTTTCCATGCTCTCTCAGCGAGCAAACTTGCAAACAGCTGCGTTTTCCATTAGAAGTGGTTTCTGGAGATGTGTGGGGGGATTTTTATTTTCTCTCCTGTCGTCCCGAGGAGGGAGAGGGGAGCAACAGGATCAGGGGGGGATTGGGAGGCACGGCTGCAGATAAAAGTGGGATGTGCCTCATAATCGGTGGTATGGTCTGTGCACACCTTTATTAGCAACAGTTCTGATTCACACAGACTAAGATTTCCTTGTAGTGGAGACAACTTAAATAAGGTCACCATGGCCTGTGGGGCAAAAGTGGGTATTGAGTATTTTCTTATCTAATGAACTGTGAGATGAGTCACTTAAACTCACATTAACTGAACAACTTTTTATTAAGAAACATGGAATCTTGTTCTGACTTGTGGCTCAGACTTAAATGTGTGCAGTTTGTTAAGCTAATGCAGGGATTTTAAAAAGAAAACAAATCATTCTGGAAGACTGAGCACCAAGCAGGGCCTCCTCTAATAGACTGCCACACCTTCCCCATTACTGCGTGTGGACTCACTCCAAAGCACAGACAAAAGTGTGTAAACACAGGATTTCGTTTGTATTTACAGAACGACGCTGTTCCTGAGGTTAATTTACAGGTAGGTAAACTGGCCTGTGAAAAGTGAAGTGTTGCACTGAAGGCGGCTCGTGTGCTCGACGGGAAGCAGCATCAGACTGACCTCTGGTGGTTACACTTGCAAATCCAGTGTGGTTTTTGAAAAGGGACGTTCATTTTTCAAATCAGTCCATTTCATATTCACCTGCTTTGAGAAGCTCTTCTCCAACATTACAGTGTTTATGTCATAATGTTCTTTTTTTAGCATGCCACACAGCATGTGTAGCAACATCTGCTTAGGTCATTCTGTATTGATGCATGGCCATCATTAATGGAAGCAAGGAACTTTAAGGCTGGCTGATGATTGGATTGTCTCTAGGGAAATCAAAACATCCCCCCCACTTCTTTTCATTCATCTTTTACCACTTATCCCACATTGGGCGAGGGCAGGGTACACCCTGGACAGGTCACCAGTCCATCACAGGGCCAACACACAGAGACAAACAACCACTCACACTCACACTCAGACCTACAGACAATTTAGAGTCACCAGTTAAGCTAGACATGATGTCTTTGGACGGTGGGAGGAAACCGGAGTACTCCAAGGAAACCCACACAGGCAAGGGGAGAACATGAAAAACTCCTCACAGAAAGGCCTCGGAATCAAACCCACGATCTTCTTGTTGTACGGCGACAGTGCTATCCACTACGCCGCCGTGCTGCCCTGCTTCTTTTCACTTAGTGCTAAACATTACACATTAACACTGGGTTCATTTAAATACCAGTTTGAGGCCAAAAGAGGCTACAGAATCAAATAATTCACACCAAAGCAAAGGGAAGAGAAAATACTGACATTAACACACATTTGTGAGTTGTTGTTTTTTTTTTTTTTTCAAAAAATCCTTATTACCTTATTACACTTGACACTTTGGAGAGGCCTTTAGCCCTAGTTTAGAAAAAATTGGAGCAAATTGTCTTAAACTTTGCAGTCCTGTTACTTAAAACAAGCCCAATGTTGATTGCCGCATATGAAACAATACATCCTTCAGAAGTTCATTTTCTTGCCTAATGAGTCCATTTAACTTAATACTTTTGTACTTTTACTTCGGTACAAGTTTAAATGTAGAACTTTTAATTTGAGATCGTTTAATTGAAGGTAACTTGTGTTGCAACTCCCTCTTAAAGAGAGGGGGGGAATCTGTTTTCCACCACTGTTTAAAGTATTTGCTATCATACATCTTCCTGATGTGCTGGGTGTCTTTTGTCTTTTAAGTCTGAACAGAGAATATTGATGTGCAATGGCAATTTAGCGGCTTACCTAAATAATAAATAATGTGTTATGTCAATGGAAGGTGTCTTCTACATCTCTACATGCTGGATGTCTTTGTTGCTTCATCTTCATTCATCTCTTTATTCAAGCCACCTTAGTTTAATTGAGCATCAACGCATTTCTTCTTCCTCTGTGTGTAGGATAACTAATGTGTGTTAAGGTCATCTTCCAAATGTGTTTTCTTTTTGTTTACTCTTTAATTGGCTGCCGGCTCAGAAGAAGAACAGCGCCGGAGTCCGCTGCTGATCAATAGTGTCAGGTGAGGTATTAAAAGCTGGCTAGTGGCTAATCCTGCTTCACCCGGCCCTGACTAATGAGTGTGCCACCTATCCTCACCTTTCCTGAATAATGAACCGCATGCTGAGGTGGAGCCAGTGCAGGTTAATGCAGCAAATGATATTTAGACAGATATTGCGTGGGTTCGAGGTCTGCTCTCATTTAGATTGAAAGTTCTTTTTGGGCGATCAATGGCAACACCATGACATTTTTTTTATTATCCTTTAAGGAAAGGTTTATATATGCTTACTGGGTCTCAAATGTCGGTGTAATTGCAGCTGACTCTTTACAATCATGTTGCTCAAGGACACCCTGGCAATTGAAAAGATCAAAACATTGGCCTTCCAGGTACAAGTGAGCAGGCCTGTCTATAGACACTAGCCACCTTTTCTGTCCCAATTTGTATGAAGTTGGCAAAAAAAGGCATCAATCCTCCCCCTCACGTGGGTCTTCAGTGAACACACAGTAATCCCCCCGGTTGTGGATGTTCAGGTTCAGCTGCTTTGCCGCTGCCAGAGCTCAACCACACATCCGTGACAAAGCCGCCAGATTGGAGGACAGTTATCTGGACTCGCAACGCAGGAGAGGTCATACTAGATTGGCTCACCAGAGAGGGGTTTCCACCCTTCAGGCAATCTCCTGTTCCTCCCTTCAATGAATTGGAGGTCCCACTGGCTGCCTGTTCGGCTCCAAGAAGGCTGGCCACGTTTCACAATTGGGGCAGATAGGAGAAAGAGGTGATCCTCCGATGTCCTTGGAGTTTAATGATGGAGAAGAAGAATTCAAAGGCAGGAGAGATTTCAGTTTTAGCTGACTTCACGGGGCTGCTGGACTCAAGTCCTGTCTCCAGACCACTTCTTCTTTGACCACTTGGACTATTAATTGCGCAGCAGGTTAATTTTCCTCATGTGTGGTTCATTTTTTGCCAGCACTGGAATGAAAGAATTCACCGGCAGACGCTTGAACGTAATCATTGTTCTAATCTCAGTGAAATGATTTGCACACAAAACAACTCCATTGGTCCTCAACACTCATTGATCTTTAAAGCAACTTAATTATCTTCTGTTGATTAGACTTGCTCTACAGCTTGAGCATGTGTTTGTGCAGATATTTACAACAAAGGCTCTGATTTTGGATTCAGACTTAGAACTGCACCGATAAATAATTCCGTGTTGATTAATTGAAAGGTGTCACTCATTCTAATGTCTAAAGCCTGTTTATCTCATTGCTTTTGTTCAAATAGGCCCATTTGTGTGAAAGAGTTTTGCTTTATACCTTTAATATCCATCACCCTCCTGAACTGGAGTTGCCAGTGAGTGTGTAAAATGGCACATCCTGCTGAAATAGCTCAGTTGGGAGAGCAATAGATTAAAGACCTAAAGGTCCCTGTTTTGATTTTGATTGACTTTAAGGCCATTATTACATTGATAGTTATACCTGCAGATAGATGTATCCCTGCTCCTCTATCAGTCGCTTCTTCTCAAGAGAGATGGCTCCAGCAGGGACAGGTAGATAATGGATGGATGAACATTAAGCTTCATCCACCACAAACTCATATCTAAACATGCCTGTTGTTTAGTGCTGAATCAACAACTACCCATTTATTTTGTCTTCTCTTTTAAGTTGTGTCTTTTGTTTCGTATTTTTCTTTCTTTTCCATTGTGCCCTTATTTATATGTCATATTCCTGAGCTTTTAATTCAGTCTGGAGAGTTAATCATATTACTTTCAGCAAATACATGACTCACAATACTTGTCAAGGTTAGCTTATCTGACTGTGGGGATTTATTAATGAGCCTATGGCTTTGGGGAGAGTTAATAAAAAGAAAAACAGCACAGCTCTTACCTCGGGACATTGTCCAGCAGTTGTTATGTTAATCACCGAGGCCTAATTAATATCATGCATATCATTAGCAAAATGAAGATTCAAATGCCAGCATGTGTTAATTATTGTTGTAGAAGTCGTCTACATTTCTGCCGTGAATGTGAACAGTCTGCCAGAGCTAATTTACTTGAACCCTTGTCATCTGTGCAGGGGAAATTAGCAAATGGCATGTTGTCTAAACTTTCAGAAATAACGTTCCAGAGCATTAAAAAAAAAAGATATAATAGCTGTGTAGGCTAATCCATCAGCATTGTATTATTTAACAATATTTATATTTCGGTGTTTTTGTCTTTTGATTGTCCAGAAAAACTTTGATCCCTTTACAGGATGTTTAGCAGCATCAAGATATGTTTGTGTGTACGCATGTCTGTGTGAATGTGTGTGCATGCACTTTCATGCATCTGTGTCAGTTTGAAGGGGATTTCCTGATATAATCTCCAGTCCTTTCATTCCTAATAAGCCTCATTCAATGTGCCACAAATCCGTTGACTTATTGCTGTTATTGAGGCAACGTGGGAAAAGGAAAAAGGCACTTAAGGAACTCACTACCTTCCTTCCTACTCTGTTTGACTTTAAATGACTGAAAACATGGCGGACCACACATCACAAGTCTGTCAGTTTGCAGGGTTTGGATCCTAATAACAAAACCTTACGCCAGATGAAGTCAGTGATTAAGTCAGGCTGCTTCCTCCAGTTTTTCAGATCAGACCATGCAAAGGTTGTGTTTCACCCAAGTAACTCTGAATTCCTAAGGACGTGCAGTGTTTTAAAAAAACAAATCCTCACTTACAGTTGAGAAAAGTCCCATCACATCTGACCTCCCCTGCTTTTTCCTGCTTTCAAATAAAGAGGTTTCTCAACCAGCTATAATCCACCTCTTGACCTGTGTGGAAGTCGAATTAAGGTAAATGCTGGTCATATATCTCCATCTATATTGTTTCTATGGGTATTTTTAGATTGAATTTAATCCTGGTGAGATCATATTCATGGAGGGATTGAAAACTCTAAGTGGGACTTATTAGTATCTAGACTTTATCTCCGAGGTTTAACCGTAACACTCAGATATTACAGGTATAAATAAAAAGTAAAATCTAAATCTAAGAAACAAAAGATTCTTATTCATATTTCTTATGAATTCTTATTCAACTAACCTACCCCCAATATAATGGAGGAGAATTACATTTAGTCACAGTGCATTCAAAAACAATTCATATCATAACTTTCTAATGTCCTTGTAAGTGAAGACACTCAGCAGAACACATTGTTTACTCTTTGGTATAAAAAAAATGAAAAAAAAAATGTTCAGAGTGAGCTCAGCAGATAATCCAGAGAAAATGTGTTTGTGTGATCTGCATCAAGCGACTGTGATGATATGATTACAGGTGACCTGACTTTGAGAGAGTCAAGCCAAAGTTGTACTCAAATTACATAAAATTACAGTGTGATGCCACGGTACAAAGCTGATCTCTGCCAACTTTAAACACCTGCTTAATTAATCTTCAACTTGCACACATAATTAATTGATTTACATGCCCACCTCCCCACTGCAGTCTCAAACAGTGCTTCCCTGCTGGGGAAGTTAATTGTCAGGTTAGACGGTTCGCCTCCAGAGGATTTGTGCTGTGAATTATAATGATTTCAACTTTTTGTTCTTACACTGTCAGTGTCGCCTGTTAATGCCTGTGATGAATTAGCTCACCTCCAATTAAAGAACCTTAGTAGGTAAATTTGGACTTGACAGAATTTAAGTCGAAGAAGACAGAGGCCGTGTTGCTTCACATTTCTCATCAAACCTGTGTATTAAGTTCCTAATGGGATATTTTTGTGTAAATATGAAGGCTTTACTAGTAAGCATCAGTGCCACACTACTAATTAACTCAGACCTGAATATCATGTTTCCCAAACACAAAGGTCAGCGTTTCTCTACCAGGGTCACACCTGAGATACTGAACCGAGGTTACTGAGTCTCAAGTGTGGCTCACATATGTTGTTTGCCTTGTCTATTGTTTATTTGGTTGGGATTGAATAAAGGAAAAATTATGCCTGTAGTTTCGCTTTAGCCACTAGCCTAAACCAAGGTCCCTTTGGTCTTTGAGTTGTGTATATATAGTAGTCACCAAAGCATCCTGCAGGTTGAATTATGTGTTTTAAAAGATGAGCAAGGTCAATTTCATAGGCTGACAAGTTCATTGTATCTCAGTTTCTGTTCTTTGTGCAAAAGTTAATCACATTTAACTTTCTTCACAAATTTTAAAGTCTTTGTTTTATTGAAATAGTAATACTCCATCCAATGAATGTTACATCTAATAACAATGCTAATGCAGCTAGTTGAACTCACACTGCTGCTTTTCAACAAGGCTCAATCTGTTTCTGCCGATAGCCCGCAGCTACTAGTCCTGTTAAATCTGTTCTCTGTTGTTATATGTACTTTTATTGTGGAAGTTTATCCATGTATAGTGTATTTGTGCTAGATAAAATGTCAGTGGATAGAACAAGGTTTGTGCTGGCCATCTTTAGATATGCTCTCTTGTCCTCAATCTGCTGGGTATGATTGTTCTCCTCAGGCTAAAGAACAGGTGACTGGACTCAATATATTTTCTTTGTTCATGAGTTTGCCCTAAGTGCCGGAGATAGGACAGAGAAATGGTCGTCTTGGCCCGAGGAGGCCATGTTGCCCAGATTATGTCCCAGGTCTCTCCTCCGCTTCTTTTCTTTCAGTCATGTTCATTTCAAAGTCATCTGAGACCTGGAGAAGAAAATGTCTGTGAAACACTTTTTCTCCCCCCAAAATTCATCAAACAATTCACTGAAAAGATGTATGGAACAGAAAAATGCAGACATGTTCGTCTTCAAGGTTCCCAAAATTTCAGTTCCTTTCAAATCCAGTTAAATAATTCAGCAGACTCTAATTATCACCTCAGCCCCCATGAAGAGCAGAAACAAACTTCACAAAGGCAAGTGGGTGTCCTCACTCCTCATCGCCTCTCCATGCTTCTACTAAATCTGACATTATTCTAATTAATGAGATGAGTTCATTAGTGCTCTCAGGGTTAATGTGTTGTCCTACAGCAGATTAGTGAAGGGAACTCGGTGCTGCTGGAGCATCCTAATTAGATCACAGTGGGTACCACCTCCTTGAATAGATGGAATAATGAAAGTCGTCACTCTTCTCAGCAGCAACTTGATTGCTGAACTCTATCTCTGCTCATGAAAGACACAACATCCACCTGGAACAGGACTCAGTGAAAATTAAATCAATTATATGCCATGTATCAATAAGACAGTACAGCACTATGTACCCAAGTTGGGATTGGACTAGCTGGAAGATTCATGGGTCCAAACTCCCATCTAGTGGAGAGGGATAATACTGCAGTCAAGACTCAGGGTTGAGGACTTCACATCACAAAAAACATATATTATTCATATAAAATCGATTAATTAAGGATTAATATTGCAGAGAAACATTTCCTTGTTATTTGTTTTTACTAGAAATGATTTCACAGAAACTTTGCTATTCTATTTTTTAAGAAGAACATTTGACTACGGCCAACAAATGACAATGTATGTATTATGTCCCTTCAAAATGAGTGGTGCTTTATGAGTCACCTTGATGTGCTGTTACAATATCTATATCATAAGAAATAACTGTACAACTACAACAATATAATATCTAATTCAATGTGAAAAATCATACTCTGACTTTTATTGTGAACAGATTTCTGTTACTGGCATAACAGAGCATTTATCAGCTAAAGAATCATATGAGATATGATATTGTTGTTTATTTATTCATTTGTATTTGGCAGAAAAAATAAATACTAATGCTACTGAACAGCAATCGAAGTTCATAAGTTTAGAATGTGTGTTTACAGTTTGTTGTGTGTCTGTGTGTGAAAAATTTCTAGACCATTTCATTTAAAAAAAACTGAGAAATTTGCTGTCTCCTCTTCTGCATGTTTTTGTTTTTTTTTAACAGTATATTAATAAGGTGCTTATTTTATCTGCTGATTCTATCATCAGGTTCTAAATGTGGGATGGGTTTTTGGGGCAAAGTCAGGGATTCACAACTGTGAAACCCTTCAATCCAGTCTTGCAGTTGAACTCAGAACAAGAGCATTAATAACATAAACTCAGAAATGTTTGGCATGTCTAATTGTATCAAATGTATTATGCTGCTACCATTTGATAAGTAAACAATTCCAGCAGTAATTCTTTTGTTTTCTGTGATGTCTTTACATATCTTACTTTGTTCTATAATTATTGCACAAATCCAAATAACATTTCTCTCTTTTCTTTTCTTGTCTTTTGTCTCACATTAATCCCACTGCCTTCAGGCTGTTGTCACCATTTTCTCTGGTTAGTTTCTGAAACTAACCTAATCTTCCACGCTCTTCACATCCCACCTACTCCCCCTGTTGTGCGAGTCCACGCTCTTTTTGTGTTTTTATAGCGTTTGCTACCAAAGAATATAGAGATAAGTGGCATAATACTCAAAACAGCAGACACGCTAAGTAACTTTGTGATTATGATGCAGAGGGTGTTGTGTTTGAGATAGGCAGAAGTGGAGGAGGAGCACATGGGGGAGGAAGGGGGATTATGAGGCTAATTCCCTTATAATTTTTTTCTCATTAATCTCTGCGAGGGGATACGAGATTCTTTAAATGCTAATGTCCAATAAAGATGTCAGCAGTGACATTTTACTGTGGCAGCGCAGATGTGAAAAAAGTTGATGGTGTTTGTGGTTGAAGAACTTTTCTCATTCATATTCTTGCCTTGTGTGTTCATTTGTAGGATTTCTCTCACAGGATTAAATATATATTTTTTTATATCCAACATGATTGTCCTTGTTTGGCAAGTCAAATGCAAACATATCTTGCCAAGGTCAAATTAAACAGGCTCCTGTTGTCCTCAAAAATAACTTTGAGCTACTAGTTTAAAGTCAAAAAAAAAAAAAAAAAAAAAGTGAAACACAAACATTTGTTTTCAGACGATTCAAACTTTAATTCAAATACATATGATTAAGTTTAATTTAAGCACTATCTGCAATATTTACAAGAAATAAGTGAAGGTCAATGTGGCAACAAGATGAAGACCCCAGGAGTCACAGAAATACATGTTTGCTTGTCATCAAAGGACTTTTCACAGCAAACAGTGAGGACATAAAGGAAAACTTTTATTTCCTTAAAAGCACCTAATGATCACCTAAAATCGAATGACTAAATAAAATCATTTAGTCTCAACTAATACTTTCCTCGCAGAGCAAAGTCAGTCCTTACAATCCCTTTTGACAGAATTTACGTCCGACTGGGAAAATGTATGATAGCTGCTTTCTTTGGTTTAATATTCCAAAGACAAATTGTTCTCTGAAAATCCTTTCTGAAAGGACTTGATAATTTCCAACACACGGTCATTCTGCTGAGGCTTTTATTCTGACACTGCCAAGTTCTTGTTAGCAGCTTCAGTGACAGCACCGCTGGGAGTTTAATGAGAATGTGGCGACACTAAAGGTTTGCGTAATATCGATCTCTGTTTTTATACTCGTTATAGGCAAACTGAGCATCCGTCTTGCTGTGCGGTATACGTCCAAAGGGAGCGTGGTCATTGAAACACGTGTCGAAGACCTCGTTGACCATTTTCTCCGCCTCCTCTTTGCTAATTTTCCTCACAGCAAGGATGGAGCGTAAGGCACGGCCCCTCACACATTCCTGTCCGGAGAAACAGGGTGAATTAAATGAGACAGAGCTGAGACCTGCCAGTGAGAGTGATGTTTATCCCAGCGTGGGTACCTGATGATGCTGCTTTACGCCAAAGTTGAACCTAGCAACTTCATTGTTAAATGAGCAATCTCCACTCAGGTTAGCTGCTCGAATCTGAAGCAATGAGACCAGGAAAACAAAAGTGTAAGGTCTGCAAGATGATGACTTTTTACTTCCACAAATGTAATGCATTACTGGATTATTTTATTAGCTCCAACAAAAAAGTTAATCAATGCAACTGGAGTAGAAAAATCAATTGTGAATGATTGTGATTCATAATAACAACATCCCCCTCTTTCTCAGGTTGAATGCTAGGACCCTGTTTATGTAGGAAACATCCAACCATGGACAAACTCAACAATTTTAAATGCTTTCAAAGGTTTATTAATTCTGGTTATGCTGACAGACAGTACAACAGGAAACATATCCGTTTACACTAAGGGAAGCTTCATCGTGGGTTAAAAGTCCTCACTCTCAGTCATACTGGTTACTATAGCACGGAAAAAGGATGTGTAAATTTAACCAGTGTTCAATATTTTATACTTACCTCAGAACAAGCTAAGTGTCTGAAGTTGTTAAACCAGTCCACATGAGCCCGGCAGTGATCGAAGGCGTGGATGAGTTCATGTGCAACTACTCGGTTCATGTGGGACTGTTGGTGGATGTTGTTCTGACACAAAACAATCTGCAAACCAAAGTATCAAACATCAGCGCTGTTGGCAAGGCAAATTCTCTTAATCCAGCTCAGCCTTCCAAATCTTTAGATTTTAACACCATTTTATCTCTTACTTGAGAAGAAGCTGCATCAAAGCCGCCACTGACCGTCCCATCACAGTCCTCGCAGGAGAAGTGTCGGTCTTTCAGCGTTTTGCTGTGATGAGAGGAGAAAGTGGTTTCTCGTCCTATTTAATGTGCTAAAATAAACCAGCTCAGATCTAAACAACAGTTAAGTTGTTTGATAGGTGTCAAAAACTGAAGGCAGGGAAACAGACTGAAATTAGCTCAGAATAATAAAAGGGCAGATGAGATGGGACATACATATTGAGGTAATATTCCCTACATTACTGAGAAAGAACTGAGCTATGTTAGTTTGAGCATTGAGCATCATGTACTGTTTTATAACGTTTGGGTAGCAGGAAAATTATCATTGCTATTAAAAACACAAATATATTAGCAATAATAACATTTACTAATGGTTATTTTGGAAAAAAGTGAAAATCAAAGTGCAAGGTATAATAATGAAACACCTACTGACCATCCTGAGTTTTTCATGGCACTGAGGAGAAGTTTGGCATAGGGACCTAAAAGACAGACAGACACAGACACACAGTCACCATTCACTGCTAGCTGGTGCTAAGCTATCGTTAGCTGCGAGTCAGACAACCATTTACACGTTAGCTTTGCCCCGACGCTTTAATCACAACACGATTTTTATAAACACTTTCATCATAGAACACATGAGAGTTTCCGAGTCTTCCAGGTTTAAGGTGTATTCAGCTAGCTACTGTACTCACTAGTATCCATTGCGACCTGTAACATGAACTGACACTTGTGGTTGAAAGTGAACAGGCTCTCCGCCATGGAACTCTTCTTGTACTTGGGCGTTGTCCTCTCCGGGAATAAATCGTACCCAAGGTCCCGCTCTTCTTTAGTCTGGTCCATTGTGACAAACGTTGGCTACTATCTGGAAATGTTAGTATTAACTCCCCTCCCGGTTAGCAACCGCTAGCTAGCAAGAGAGGTCATCACTGTTTTGTAGGTCACGTGGTATGTGCAGGTCAAAGGTAAGGATTTTTTAAATACATTATATCACAGCATCATATAGACGTAGAAGCCAGGTAATCCAGTATATAGCGATGATAGTGAAACCTAAAAAATAAACAATTAAAATGTACACTTTTAGATAAAAGTTTGGTACGAAGTTGTGAGCGGTGTAGATCGTCTATTTAACAGAAGTAGGTTGACTCGAAAGCAGATGTGTGACTTAAAACCTGAGTATAAAACAAAAAATGACAAGTTCCCAGTTTAGTGGTCTAAATGACCGTTATCAACTAAACTATCATGTATGTGAACATGTTGGTTTACATTTAGGCGTTTGGGGACTGGAAGTAATTTTAATACAAGTTCGTAAGGAGTAAAGCATGATATTACAGCATACCCACAAAACTATTATGTACATCGATATATATTTAATGTGCTTTTTGTTTGCTTAAAGAATCTGATGAGTTATATGTTTTTTTCCCATCAGGTTGTTGTGTGTTATATAGACGATCTTTGGTTACGTCCAGCGCATGCGCAACAGCGCAAAGGCTGCTGGGACTTCGCTGTCATGGCTCCGGACATAAACAGAAAGCGGTGAATAAAGACACGTTTTGATGTATCACCCAGCCAAACTATCTACAGCTAAAGTATAACTGTGTTTATGAGCCCGGAGGGAAGAAAAAGGTATTTCACAAGATTCAAGTAACTACAGAGTCACCTTCATACAATTTATTATTGACGTTTAGCGTGTTTGTTAGCTAGCTAGCAGCTAGCCAGAAACGCATGACAGCGTGATTCTCGTGTTTTCCTCTTGGCTGCAGTGTGGACTTCAAGACAACAACGACAGCATCAAGTGCTTAGAGTTTATCCAAAACAAATGTCTCTTTCACAGGGAGAAGCATGTCTGCGGGAAACAAAGCCATTGAGTTACAGCTTCAGATGCGGCAGAACGCGGAGGATCTGCACAGCTTCATGAGGGAGCTGGACAGCTGGGAGTCAGACATGAAGAGGAAGGACGAGGAGCTGAGGACAGGAGGACTCCAAGACGCCCAGGTTTGTTTTTGCTGTAAATGTCGGTCCATACGAGAAGCAGATAACATTCTGCATAAGCTTCCAGTGAGAGCATCTTCCTGTCGTATGTTGCAGAGGGAACTCCCACCTGTGCGTAACAAAGACTACAAAACGAAAATGAGGGGGAAGAAGAAGAAGAAGAAGACAATTGAGGCTGTTGGAAATGGTGACACAAAAGCAGAGGACCCTAAACAAGAATCAAGGATAAAAGCATACGACTATCGATCCTGGGACAAGTTTGATGTGGTATCTAATGCATTCCTTTACATTATACTTCATGATGATCAGAGAAGTGGCGGAATAATAAAATATGTATAAATATTGTTGCCTCTGTGCCTGCAGGACAGGGCTCTGGCTGAGATGGATAAAGAGGAAAGCCCAGCTGAGTCAAATGAGTCTGACTCAGAGGAAGCTGCAGTTGATCAGGAGAAAGCACTGGCAGAGAAGGAAAAAGTAAACCCTGCATGGGCTGCACTAAGAAAAAATGTGTTGGTGAAAACGACTCCGCTGTTAAATTATGTCATTACATTTGCAGGGTAATAGGTTTTTCAAAGATGGGAAGTATGACGATGCCATTGAATGCTACACCAGAGGGATGGGGGCAGACCCTTTCAACCCTGTGCTTCCCACGAACCGAGCCACTGCCTTCTTCAGGCTAAAAAAGTAAAGTATAGATCATTTGGTTGCTTCATAGTTACAGTACCAGGATTTTGAAATGTTTAGTTTTTTATCCCTGTGAATGAATGAGACTTTTTTCTTTACAGGTATGCTGTGGCAGAGTCTGACTGCAACTTGGCAATCGCTCTGGACAGCAACTACTTCAAAGCATATGCACGAAGAGGAGCAGCTCGGTTTGCACTGAAAAAATGTGAATCTGCGTTAGAAGGTGACACAAGCTGATAGACTGATTAAAAATAGACTAGATTGTCTCTGAATTGAGTTGCTGTGACTTATGACATAACAACTCAAATCTGCATCTGAACAGATTATGAAATGGTTCTCAAGCTTGATCCTGGAAACACAGAAGCTCAGAATGAAATAAAGAAAATCAAAGAGGTTAGTGGGAAATTATCATTTTGGGTCAGTTGCATCTGTCAAGTCTCTTGTTTGATTCCTTTACCCTACTGTTTTCAGGCCCTCAGCCATGAGACACTTATCATCCAAAGTGACGACACGCAGCCACAAGAGGCTCCCTCAGTCGACCCTGAGAAGCAGAAACTGATTGAAGAACAGCAGAGGAGGCAGGAGGCGGTTGTACAAAAAGACAGAGTAAGCGTTGCTGTGGTTTTGCTCACTTGTACTGCTGAGTCACAGTTGGATTCATCAGTTTGCATGCCAGAAGCTGGTGAAAAGGGGCAATGTATATCATTCAAGTGTACTATGTTTTCTGAATATGCCTTCTAGGGGAATGCTTATTTCAAAGAGGGGAAGTACGAAGCAGCTGTAGAGTGCTACAGCCAGGGCATGGAGGCAGACAACCTGAATGTCCTCCTTCCTGCAAACAGAGCCATGGCCTACCTCAAGCTAGAGAAGTAGGCATTACATTCACTTTTTTCTTTTTACTAGAAAATAAAATACAGCTTAATTTTTTTTTTTTTGTAATGTAGTTGTAATTGTGGAAATATTGTTTACAGCTAGCAAACAGCAGCGCACTCATGGAAGACCCCCCTTCATTCATGTCATTTGTTGCAGGTATAAGGAGGCGGAGGAGGACTGCACTAAAGCCATTTACCTGGACCCTACTTACTCCAAGGCCTTTGCCCGCCGAGGTACAGCCAGAGTGGCGTTAGGAAAACTGGGGGAGGCCAAACAAGGTATAGTGCAGAATAATACCCACACAATTGTGCCTTTTTCCATTTTTGACTATTAGAACTCCAGAAAGTTGTATGAGATCTAGCTCTATTCTTCTTCAAAATGTAACTGCAATCAAACCTATTATGTTTATTCCCAAATTGACATGGAAATATTTAAGAGGGTCTGTCTTCAATTAATTCTGTGTTCAAACATGGATTTATGGCTTCAATGTTCAATCAAATTTTTAGTTCAAAGAATTTCTGTGTTTCTGTTATCAGATTTCCAGGAGCTATTGAAGCTGGAACCAGGGAACAAACAGGCCTTGAATGAACTCCAGAAGCTCCAGATTGTACGTTTCAAGATCCAGTTATTAGTTCAAGTGCATGTCATTTCATAAATGATCAAATTCAGGTAAAAAAAAAAAAAAAAAAAAAAACAGGAAAGTATCACAGATGAGTAAACACTAATTGAAAAGTAACATTCTCTTTAGATCAGATTCAGTTCAGCTTTATAGAATTTTTTTATTTAATTAAACTTTGTTTTGCATAATTTACTGTTAGTTTGTTGTTTAGCAATTTGAGTTTATACTATGCGCAGTGTTAAGTTCTTCAGGTCACAAGAATCAACCTCCTAACAAATCATTACATTTGAACCAGACCAGTGGACACATCAAACTATTTGTTTTGATCTTTTACAACCTTCATTTCTATTCCCTGTTGTCCTGTTAGGACACCTTTTCCAGCGGTCTCCTTCAAACAGAGGACGTCTCACAGAGAACAGTCCAACCCATCGACAAACCAACGCATCTGCGTTCAACTGTGAGTGGTTCCTTTTTCCAGGTCTACTCCCACCGTGCAGATAAGAACAGAGGGAGGCTGAAAAAATCCCCTCCCCAGTGAGGACAGTAAAAACACAGACATGATCTGATTCCAGCTGAAAAATTTAATGTACAGGCAAGGCAATTTGTATTTAAATTTATGAGAAGATCTTCTCAGAACATAGTTTACAGAGAGTTTGGAAATTCTGGTTAAAATTATTACATTTAAGTTGCAAACATTGAATAAACTTGGTTGACAACATGGTTTATTTATATAAACATGGTTTATCAATATATTTATAATCAATTTGTCTGATAAGTTTTTTTTTAAGCTTCTTTAGTTAAATTTTTTTTTCCTCAATTTCATTTTGAAGATTAAAAACCATTTAGATTTGATGGAGAAAATGAATCACATGAAGACTTTACTTCAGCCCCTAAGAAGCTGTGTTTGACAAGGGCTGAAGTTAATGATTATCATTAGCATTAACTAATCATTTACTTTACCAGTTGGTTGGTTTATTAACTAAGTATGTATGTAATAATATGTCATCGCACCAAAGTTGACTCAACAAAAAGGCCAAAGCCCAAAAACCAACAGTTGTCTTGGGTGCCCAACTTGTGCTCATAAATAGCAGATAAATCAAAGTGACATCAGTCATCTCTTCATCTTTACCTGCTGGAGCATTTCTTTCCAGCAGGTGGCAGGAGTGAGAACATCTTCACTCTGAACATCAGACAGGGTCACCATGTTGTTTGATTCTGAGCCTCTGATGCTCTTCAGAAACCCCTCAGGAGGATTGACATCGAGGAAGTCAGTGGAAAAGCTACAGTGCCTGAGGGGGAGTCAGGAGAGCCAAAGTCCCTTGTCCAGGAAGTGATGAAGGAGACCGAAGGTGGATCATCTCCACTGTCGACATCACCCAGTGCCAAGATGATCAAAATTGAGGAGATCTCAGATGCACGCTCACCTGCGTCAGACCAGTAAGTGACACTGTTTATTACTAATTCTAAATATTTATAATCTTGATGTCTGTGAAGGACTAGTATCAGTTATTCTCCTATGATCATTAACCTGATGATCTTGTTTTGTTCACCAAACTTCCTCCCAGCACACAGACAAGACAACCAGCACAGAAGGACGTAACTCATCTGCCTGAGCCATCAACCAACCTCTCCACCTCAGCAGCACATCTGCCTCCTCCACCCAGCAGCAGCTTCCAGCTGGAGGCCGATCTCCGCAAGATTGGGAGGCAACCTGAAGTGATTTTCAGATATCTGAGGGTGAGTTGTGTTAGAAGAGAGCAGTAACAGGATAATTATCTATCATTGTTTGATCACTATATTGGTTGTCACCTGCACAATGAGAGTGTGGATGTACACAGTAGGAGCATATTCACATTCTCGGCAGTGGACTGTCACATTTTTTTAAAGAAAAACATTCTTTTCCCCCAACCTTTTTGTGTTTTGTCTTACAGCAAATCAAGCCTGAAGCGTACTTAAAGATTTTTCAAAACTCCCTCGAACCCAACATCCTCAATCAGATCCTGAAGACGCTGCATGAGTTCTACAGAAAGTAAGTCCTGAAGAAAATCATACCAAGCTGAACTGGGTTTGTTGGTTTTGTAGTTGTTGTTCAGCATAAACATATCCACTGTTAAAAGACAAGACAAACTTGGTGCTGAAAAAAACATGAGAAGCAGCTGCGGGGCTGATATGTGTTGGCTGGTGTTGTATGTCTTCTGTAGGTGTGAGGCACCGACTGTCACGCTGCAGATCCTCAGCAATCTGGCAAGCGTGAAGCGCTTCGACATGGCCGTCATGTTCATGTCTAACCCAGAGAAGAAAGGTGGAGTCTCTTGGATATATTTTTACATGTGCTGCACTTTGTTTATGTCTCTTTCACCCACACATGCCACAGTCATGTTATTCATTTCTTGACTTCTCTTTTCTCCAGTTGTGAAAGATCTGTTTGACTTCCTTCACCAAGCTGAGCTGGGAGAATCCTCCATCATAGCCTTACAGAAGAAGTACGGAGTTTGACGCTCCATTTTATGCAACAGACTCAAACCTTCAGAGTGATACCTTGGATTTCAAGTTACTTATTATTACATATTAGTTATAGTCAAAGCTTTCAGTAAGTTAACTGTGTGCATGTCCATTATGTGTGGACACAAAACAGCAACACATCCAATTAAATCCTTATGTGGCAAACATCTTTCATACTATCAACATGTTTGTGGACATAGTTAACTCTATCTTATAGGGGATTATACCCCAATATGGAGGAAACAGAAGTGTGACCGCAGTGTAAAAGTCTGGATTGGTCTCTGTGAGTACTCTACCCAGTGTGAATGTTCCTCTTATTCTTTAACTTGCCAAAAACAAACCCTGACTTAACCTGCTCAGCTAGAGAAAAACCTGAGTGTGAGTTTGAGATAAAACTGGTGGAAACATAACTAAAAATAAAGCAATTTTTTGTCATTTCCATGTGGACCGTTGAATCAGCAATGACAGAAGTAAAAACAGGTTTGACGTTTCTCAAGAATGATTAAATAACTTCAGATAAGCAGTAAAGGGACAGAACTTCATTGTTTACTCAGTATAATAGTCCATACTGTTTGGCAAGACGAATGGTCATACATCATGGGAAAAAGTTAGATTAGCCACGTATTATTAAAACCAAGTCACATATTGCTCAAGCACAAGTTCTATACGTGTTTTGTCTGTGCCATATAATCTTGTTTGTGGCCACAAAGAGTTTGAAACCTGTCCCAGCATGCATTGTGCTGAAGGGAGGGAAACACCCTGGCCAGGCTGTCAGTACTTCACAGTCAAGAATACACAGTGCTTGAGCAAATGGCCACATCGGTGTAGAAAGTGTCATTAATAAGAAGATAACTACAGTATCTTAATGGTCCATCGTGGACAGAGCTTTTGCAGGGACAGAAAGTGTGGTTTCTGTCCAGTGTCTCAACATCCACATCAGTGAAGATCTGCAGTGAAAAGCACATCAGTGGGTAAAAGAGATAACAGCTGTACACAATGTCTACATACACCCAAACATACAACAGTCTAACTGAGACCCTCAGAGATGGTGGCCTCAGCTTTACAGACAAGAGTTTGTGTCATCTAATAAAACTAGACTAAGCCTTTGCCTAACAGCGGCCTCTGTGGCCAAAAGTACAGGGAAATGAAACATAAAATTTCTTCTCATTTCCAAAGAATTAGTCACTTTAATTACACCAAAAACTAATAGGAGCCAACTGAGACCAAGTGAAAAGACACTACAGATTCGTTATTTGTTGCTTGTTTTGTTTTTGTGATAAAACCATTGGCTATACTCAACCAAGTGAGACTGTTGCAGTAAAATCAATATATTGTAATTGAGAAAAGAGGAATTTTATTGCTAATTAGTTCAGGTGCTGATTTGTTATAAGAAGACTGTGTCATTCAGTCTTAAAAAAAATTGCATACGGGTGCTTTAATCTCATGGGGCTATTTTAAATGTAGCTACGATCAGTTCAGTGGCCGTTAAGTAGTAAAAATGAAAGCTAAAGGTAATTAAAATTGAAATGTGATCCAAATATAATGAGAGTTAACTGTCAGGTTATCTAATCAAAATAAAATCACACTGTAATCTGCAAGGGAAGTAATTACAGAAATTGAATTTAAATCTAACCTTATTGCAACAGTTTCCATCATGTATAATCAAACTACCCCAACTGTAAGCACACGTGTTTTTGTCATCCAGTTTAACCAGATTATTTGTCACTATTAAAATCATTAAATTCTCATCATCAGTTCTTCCACTTACTTGCCACCCAGAGCTTCAGAACCGTCGAGATAAAGTGTTGTGAGAGAGTGTCCTCGGCCTCAGATCAGAGTGTTGAGAGGTGGAGGGACAGAAATCGTGTTGCCTTTTGCAGTTGCATACTTCTGACCATCCAGGATGACGATCCATCAACCCCATCAGGGTCTGAGTTGGCACAATGGATATGCAGGGTCAGCTCTGGCCCCTGAGTGGTCCAGGTGTACACAGCCTGGTATCAGTTGGCCGGCTGGGAAGGTTAGAGGATTCCCATCGTCAATATGTGAACCCCACTGATCTCCGCTGCAGATGGCTCATCTGCAGGAGCAGGTAGAAACGTACAAAGTTATGCTTTCATGCATTTGACAAACCATTGAAGACGGTAATTACAGGTAAGAATAAAACTTAAAAGGATCTTAAATGAGACATCCAACATGGTTCCACTGTGCTCAGTTTCACTGGCAGACTAATGTTTGATATGAAAAACAAGTAATTCACTGTCTGATAGTTCATACACTTCTGCAAGCCAAGTTTTTATTTATTTATTTTTTCCTTTTCCTCGTTTGGGGTCGCTACAGCGAGTCAGCTCTGTGATGTGTATGACTGACTTGGCCACTTCCTGTTGCAACCCTCCGCATTTATCAGGGCTTGGGGCCAGCACAAGAACTGGGGTTATAACCAAGGGCCTCCGCCTGCAAAGCATGACACTAAAAGGCCACAATTCATTTGTTTTTTATCAGTATGATAAAGGAGAACTGAAATGGTGAGAATTTAACCAATAATTATATTGAAAGGTGATTCATGAGAGAGATGATGAGCCAGTTGGGCGGCCTCTTACTGCCAGGCAGGTGAACCACACAGTCGGTCTGAAGGACTATCAGCTAAAATAACCGCCAACACTCTTTTAACAAATGGGGAAAGGCCCTGCCCATTGTTATCATGCATTCATACAAAACTTGGGCAGCATATTACCTAATCTTCCTGGCATGATGTTGGTTATAAACTGGGTTTGTTCTCTGCAGAGGGTGTGTGTCTGTTCACTGCAGATGTGTGGTTTGGTTTTGACTTCTGTGGGTTGTAATTGTTTCTTTTGTACCTACGGACTTGAGCCAGTGCCGATAATGTGGCTTTGTTTTCTGATTCTGATAAACTAATATAAACTAATTTAAAACGAAAGCATAATGGTTCATAAGTCTGAATAATACAATTATAGTGCAATAATGTCTTCATTTAATAATTTTTGGTTTTCAGTGAGTAAGATATTAACAAGTGTGGATTGAAGGAATTTCAAATGGCGATTATGGGATATAGTCAAATTAGCTAAGATGGAAAATGGTCATCTATAATTGGTAAGTTATACTGAAATTATTTCATTTTATGAGTCAATTTAAATAATTGCACATTAAAGTATACCCTCTATAATAGACTGAATTCCACCTTTACTGACTGCAGACTGATAAGTGAGTCCAAAATGGTGCCTCAGGGTCTCTCTGTGCTCAGAAGAGGCTGAAACTTTGATTATTTTTCAATTACTGTGATGATGGGAAGAATTCCTGCGAGTCCCCTCCTATCATCCTCCCACCACAGGAAAGCTAAATCCCAGGTGTTGGGATGACTGACAGGGTGTCCTTTTTTAGTACCAGGCACAGTGAAGCACTTGTGAGAAAGAGTTTGTCAGAGAACTTATATGAACCCAGGGTGTGTCCATTTACTGTTACTGCTGTTTGCCATACAATTACAGAAAATATATATCAGACAGAATTCTCCTTGTAACTATGTGTAACCCACCCTGCAGGTATATCTAAGGTCTAGGTCTTAAGAGGAGACAGGCCTACAATGGAGCAGTAAAACAATTGGAATCACCGTATCGCCGTCCCTTAATAACTCACACCAACAACGCATATCTTGAATTTAACTGTATTAGGTTTTGTTTCACTTTCCTATTTTTTGTTCACCTTCAGTTATAACAATAACCTTCCAAGCGTTTTTTCATTTACAGTAGTGCCATTTGCATTTTGTTACAGGACATTTAACCTCGTACACTGTTTGGGCACAAACAAAACAACAAACTAATAGAAAGTGGGATCTCAATCATCAAAAATGTAAACCTCATATAGAAACAGCAAAGTGAGTAGGAATCAGTCTTTGGCTACTCAACCTGAGTTTGTGGACTGTTGCTGTTTGTTTGAGTACTGGAGTCCTACCACCCTTAGTGAGGAAAACAGTCTGTCTTGGTCCCCAGAGGATGGAAGGTGGTGAAAGCTGAATGGGATGAATAGGGAAGATGAGTACGGAAGATGATCCAGTGAGCGATGATGGAAGGAGACAAGGAGATGGAAACCAGAAGGCAGCAGGATGAAGGAAACTCAAGCAGCTCACTCCAGTCTGTAGATCAGGCTCAACTAAAACCAGCCTGCACAAAATCAGAAATTGTCCTCATCAATAATAGTCCACTCTGTGTTTATTTTTATCCTCGCCAATGTTACACAACCACACAATACCCCAACATATGTAGTAACATTTTGACTCACACATTTATGCTTGCACCCAACTCAACCCTGCTAACCAACCACAATTAGCTCATCTCTCTGTTACACAGTGTTCAATATTCAAATAAACATACACTTTGTAATATCATCAGGTTATGAGCTTATCCTGACTGGGTTTTTTTTTCCCATAATAAAGTCTCAATTCTCAAAGTTAACACATTTCGAAACTATCAACAACCAGAGTGTTAATTCGCTGTTTTAGCTAGCAGCTAACTCACCGGGATATTCGTTTGGACGGGTCCAACAGTTTCTCTTCCTACTGTCAGAAAAAGTCTTCTGACGGAGCTTTGCTACTTTTTTTCTTTTTTACTTCATTCAAAGCTCCAAGATTGTTTTAGCTTTCTAACCAAGAGCTTCCAACTGAAGCTGCTGAGCTGAATGGAAGAAGAACCGATCAGGTGACCCACCACCTGAGGACACCACCATTCTGATGGAGAAATACATGTCTGATATCTGTTCACACTACCTGGCTACATATAATTCTAATAACAGAACTTCCCCTGAATTTCATCTGCCAGCAGGCAGGGCCACATTTTTTTTTTTATTTATTTTTTTTACATTTATTCACAAATTAGATAGCTGAAGAAAAGATGTCAGAGTCCTGTTTTCAAAAGTCACCGTTTTATTCATATATAGACATACATCTTTGAAAATTTCAACTGTCTCAGCGTAGAAGAATCTCTAAAGTCCCGTTCTAGTTCATTCAGCAAACAACATTCAGCCCCTTGTTGTATGCAGATTATCAGCAGGAGCTATTAATTCACCACAAATCAACCAGCACACTTCTTTCCAAGAGCCTAAACATGGGACAGACAGAGACATTTTGTGACAATGAGGACAATAGATTAGTCTTTACTGCTACGGCCACAAAAAAAAAGAAGAAAAAAAAAAGTAAAAATAAGAAGTTCATTGTCATCTTATTATTAATAAGTCATTTTTGTTAGGTTGTATAATTGGAACCCAGAAAAAGACAATAAAGAAAAATATATTCCACAAGTCATGTTGGGATCATACTGCTTCCATGCCAGCAAAGCCAAAAAAGTACAGTTTCAGGTTTTTCAGCCCACAGTATTGTTAAGACTGTAGTCTTCCACTTTAGGATCCTCCTCGTCATTTCCATTACTTGTGTTGTTGTTCTTGTTCTACACACATGCTTGAAAACTAACTGGGTGTCTACGGTGGCAGAAAAAGTAGAGCCCTAGAAATGTGGTCTCCTGACTGCGGGGCCTGAAGGCCCCAAAACTGCAGCCTCTGGGTCTGCAGAAAACCTGATAGTCACAAGAGTCTCACCTGTTTGTGTTGGATCACAGTGAAACGCTGGCAGAAATGATAATGGCCAACAGCAACGCTGCTGAAGTCGCTTCAGGACGGGCGGACAAGTTGTGATAATCTGAACGACAAATCAAATAATAAAAGTGCAGGTCATCATATAATAGTGATAATATTACCTTAAAGCACACTGTTGCTCATCTACCTTGTATCTGTATAGTTCTTAGTGCTATGGCTGTCTTCTTGGAAGCAGTGCTTTGTGCTTCACACTTGATAGTGACCCATTTAAGAGGATGATCCACTGTTATGTCAATCACATTTCCCCTCACGGTGTGACCGTCCACTGACGATATGTAGCGACACGATGGCACACACTGAGCGATGCACAAAAACCCATACTCTTTTGCGAGTTTCATAATGTTGGGGCCTCTGATCTGAATGTTTGATGGACCAGCTGAAAGAAAGATAGTGAAATCACCATTCAGACCAGATTGAGATGAACTGCACAAAATCCACGTCACTGAAAATGGTCGTTGCTGTGTGATGTCCTTGAATGTTATGTCTTTAAATGAATCTTTTTTTTAGATATAAAAATTCAATCTCAAAGTTAGCTCATTAGGAAAGATGCAGCTGATCATCCTTAAATTTCCCACCATGTTCACTTTCTTGCCAAGAAATATATATAATTCTTAAATTGTTGATAGTATTTTTAAGAATAATTTTATATTCCTGTGTGATAATTGAAGCTTTAGCTTGTTTAGCTTAACATTAAGACATAGGGAATTACTACCTAACACACTATAGTATAAAATAATAACTCAGCACATAATCCTAGTAACACTCTGATTACTTATAATATACAATTATTGTTTCTTTTGGCCAATTAAATTCGATATAGATTGATTAATGAACTTTAAAGGGCACAGTCAATATGCTAATTTCCCCAAATGTCAAACAATTTCTACTGGAACATACAAGGACATCAACATACAAGCGTGACTACTGTAACAGAGCAGAAAACAATGCTTTCTCCTGGCTCCGGTAAATCTAGTGAAACTGTTGACTTACCCATTGGCTCTAGCACCTGAACGGCAGACACAAACAGCCTAGAGAGGGTATTGCTGGCTTTGCAGATGAGAAGTTTGGAGTTGTTACTGTTGAATGGTGCGACAGTAATCACATTGCCCTGACCACTAATCCATGCGCCACTGTCTATCTTCCAGGCATAGGTACAAGATGGCTGACAGTAGGCATGGCAGCTGTAGGTGTGGCTCACTGTTGGGTTCACCAAACGAGGGCCTGAGACGGATGTTGACCGGTCCAGCTAACACGATAAAATCAGACGATGCCATGGCGTTCTGCTTGGTGCCTTCAGTTGTGACCGTACAACCCACTGATATCGTTCGCACCCAACTGTTGACAGTGAATAGTAACAGATTGCCTTGACCCGGTTCTTTCTGTCCATCCAGAGACATGAAGTAGGTACAGCTGGTGCAACTGGCAACGCACTCAATGCTGCTCGGCACACCCACAATTATGAATTCCGGGCCGTCAAGCCATACTTTCAGTGCACCTGAAAATGTTGCAATTAAAACAAGATGCTGATTTTCATATTTCCTTATAGCAATCGTCTCAAGATATTAAAAATAATTGCATAGTAGTTTGATTTTTAAGACAATAAGGCAGCACTTATTGATAATGCAACATAATTTACCATCATCCTCATTTAAATTAGGCTGCTTTCCGTCTGCAGACAGTGCTGGCTGAAGGCCTATAACAGGGAATGAAAAAGTACTTCATTAACATCAAGAAGCACAACGGTTTAGCAGAGCTTCCTAGAGCTTTTAACTCTGTTGTAGTAGAGGAGTAGAAGGATGTTACGGTTCGTTGAAAGCTCATAAATGTGTGTTGAATTGGGATTATTTCATCAAACCAGAGATGAAGAATGCTTAAATAGCATGTAGATGTGTAAATAGCAATATTATAATCTAAAATGTCATTATTTACTTATAACAGTATGTGTTCCTACGCATCAACCAAGTATTTACAAAGCATTTCCTGAAGGAATAAAGTTTATCACATTTAAAACAGCCAACAAAGCCAACCGCTTTCTTACTAAAATTACTAATACGATTTCAAACTGTTGTATAAAAGTGTGTATGGCAGCACTACCATAGACCCACACTGGGCCAAAGGGCCAACTTCTCACCTCTAAAATTCAACAGGCCCACTCTGTATTTTTGTCAAAATGAAAACTCCTGTGTTACCTGCCAGAAACAGCAACAGTAGCAAAAGTCTGAGTCATCTTCAATGCTTTATTATGATATTTAAATCATTTGAAAATGACACCTAGAGGAAGATTGGCCTGGTTAAATTGTGATTTACGTTGCAAAACAAGTACTCCAAATTAAATCTAAAATAATCTGCGATAGAGGAAACACCAGCTATAAAATTAGAGAAGTGCTCCTGCAGTTTAACTGGAGAGGTTACGTTTTGTTTGTGAGCACATTATTACTTCTACCTGCCCACTATTCACTTTAGTGCAGTTGGTGACCTTTTCTTCTAGTTTCAGAAATAATCTGAAGAAATAATAAAAATGCAAAAAGTAAAAAAAACAAAAAACAAAAATCAACTGTTGGAATACACACACTGCTTTTAAAGATGTAAAAGCAGTCAGCCAAAAGTTAAACACACGCTCGCACAATAATCAAAAGACGCTTCAGGTTTTCACAGTTTATTGAAAGCAAAAAACAAACTAAGAACATTTATCACTCCTACACAAATACAAAAAGGAAATGAATATTTTTGTGTGTCTAAGGCGGGTATGTGTGTGTAGTGTGTGTTGGCCTCAAAGTGACGTCTCCTTCGAGTCCCTGGGCGGCCTGAAGGTCAGTATCTCTGTGAAAGTGTGACCTGTACGAACACCGAGGAAAGAATCATGCATCAGCCATCTTGAAACACGTCTGTGTTCAGTCTTTCATTGCTTGAGCGTCTTGTTTTTGACAGCATCAGATAAGACCATTAGTGACCTCCTCTGGCTAAAAGCAGGTAGCGTCGCTTCTTGTTTCGTAACTGTGCTCCTCTCCCTCTGAATTTGTCTGGCCTCCAAATGACCACAACAAAATGCCCTTTTAAGAAGAATGAAGCCTCAAACTTGCATTTTTTTTTCTTTTGCAAACACACCACTGACATATTGTTGCCAATTATGATAAGTAACAAACTAACCTGTCAACACATTAAACAAACCACAGCAGCACCCTCTTACGTTTCCACTGGTCCAGCGGCAGATCTGTGTTGTCCATCGTCTGATCGTATGGCAGCGCCTCAGTCTCCTCCTCTGTATCTCTGAACTCACTGAAGAAAGGCAGGTCCAGAGCCTCTGAGGCGCTCACCCTCTGCTCCGGGTCCAGAAGCAGCATCTTCTCCAGGACACACACCGCTGCATTGCACAACCACATGTAAGAGTCAGCACGATAGGATTTAATGCACATATATGTCAGATAAGTGGAGAACATAAGTCTTCACGTACCATTTGAGCTCGCCTTGGAGAAAAGACAATGCAAATCTTTTTTTGGCACTTTTGGGAGACTTCTGATGTAGTTTTTGGCCTGTTAAGGGAGGAAAAGCAGAGAGAACGGTGACAGGAGATTATTTTTTTTGGTACCTTTTGACCATATTAGCATGGATGATAAAATTCTCAGAAGGGCTATTATCTCCACAGGATAGTATCTCTGGTTGGTGTTCGTGAAATACTGGATGTCCCTTTGTTTTCAAATTAATAATCAAGTTTATACAAACATCATATTACAACAAAATAAATATAGAATTTTAAACATATATAATGGGTTCGTGCAGACGTGGTGGCATCAGAGTGAGTCTGTTTTAAGTGTTATCCAACTCAAAGCATATCACAGCAGATTAGACATTCAACAACCTGTAGGACAAGAAATGAACTGCTAAAAGGTGTTGTGGGTTCAGGTGGGCCATGCTGGCTCTATAGTTACACAATCCTGAATGTTGCCTCTGTGGTTTGATACTTGTACGATATTAACATTGAATGTAGACCTGATATTTAATGAATGAAGACATGGAGGTCTGCCTATAGACTATACAGATTTTTAATAAGGGATCTCAGCAGCTGAGGCCAGCTTGAATTTAGTCAGAAACAATGGATTTTATCGAGTCCAAGCTGCCCACCGATTCTTTTAACTTTGAGATTCCAGAAAGCAACAACTACAAACATTTCATAGCCGTTGTGCTTCTTTTGCTCGACAGTGAGTGCGTTTCTTACATCTTGGCTCTGAAGCTTCACCACAAAGTCAGCAGCTGGGGTTCCTGTGATCTTCATGATTTCTCTGAGTTGGTCCAGGTCTGACAGTAGGTCAAGTATCATCTGTTTTTTTTTTTTTTTTTTTTTTTAACCTTTCAAATATAAGCTGTGATCGACATGCAGACAAGTAAAAAGAGGAGAATGGGCAAGGAAATTATGCAAATGTTTCTTTTCTATACAACTGGCCAGGATCTGAAACATTATTAGCCAAAGCGACCTACCTTGAAGGAAGTGGACTCATTTCACGCTGACACATTTCAAAACAGTAACACGCCACAGGTTTGAGGTTAAATAAAGCTGGCATCACAGACTGTCAAGGATACGGTCACTTCCTTTGAACAGCGGCTTTCCCAGCAGCATCTCTGCCATGATACAACCTGCAGACCAGATATCCACTGCAAAAGGGAGCAAACATCAGCTTCTCTCAGGAAATCCCGTTTTCTGCTCTGTTCCCCTGTTGAGGCGTAATGCTAAGTATGACACTTTACCTGTTTGTGTGTAATGCATCCAGTTGAGGATGACTTCAGGAGCTCTGTACCAGCGCGTTACTACGTAGCCCGTCATTTCTGTGTCAGCCTGCCTTGCTAGACCAAAGTCAAGAATCTAAACCAAAGACAAAAAGAAATGCAACCATTACATGAGAGAGTCTAAATGTACCAGAAGTCCAAAGTAAAACGGTTCCATTTTCAGTAATAGTACCTTTAACTCACAGTCTGGGTTAATGGCCAAATTACCAGGTTTAAGGTCCTGTAGAGTAAAGAGGAGTAGGACATAGGAAATAATGAGAATATTAATTACATAAGAAAGTATGAGTGCCACCAGATGACTTCCCTGAACAGAGGACATGGCAACTGTCATTTTTTTCATTTTTTCAGGACAGAAGTTATTTTGGTTACATTTCCTGCGTGATTTTAGCTGGCAAAGTATTTTCGGTAAGGATCAAAACTATGATTTTGGAGTTAAACACTTTGGTGTCATTCATTGAGATTTACATACTTTACTATTTACAATTTAAGAACCCTAAGGAAAGACTGTGGATCCCTGAATTTTGGCTAAAAGTCTCTTGTCTCCTCCAGGACTTTTCAACAATGAAGTAAATCCAGCTGTTCAGTGAGAACATGAAACATTAAGATTTCCAAAATGAATTTTTACATTTTCTGCTAGTACTAAATGAAGAGTAACATCAAATAAATCCATTTATTCTTTTTGACATTTTAATAACAAAATTTAACAGGCAGGATGTCCATCTGTGTTGAGATTATAAAGACACTCACACACACAAATGTTGTAAAGCTCCTTTTGTAGGAATGGGATGAATGGGACTGGGTGTGAGAAAGAGCAAGAACCCCACCCCCCCAAAGCTCATAGCCCCAAAGGTCAAAGTTCACGCACCCTGTGGATGATCCCTGCAGAGTGGATATACTGCAGAGAGAGGAGATACAGACAACATCAGCAACCGCAGCAGAACTCGCTGACACAAACACATGATCCTCACTTTGTTCACGATGATGAATAAAAGTGGGGAAACAGGCAAGACATAACTGTTACTGGATTCATGAACTGATACTGTGTCAGTATGTCAGGAAAAGCCTTCACCTTGAGTCCTTTCAGCATCTGATAGACGAGGAACTGCACTCTGTCCTCTGATAACCTCTCCAGCTTCATCAGCTTACCCAGGTCAGTGCCCATGAACGGCATCACCAGGTAACTGTGGGGGGGGAGAAGAAGAGTCACGGCTCAATCACAACGCACCAACTTCTTTTGTAATGAGTGTTTAGCAAGGCACAGTAACTTACAAATCACGCAGGCGATCCAATGAGATTTCAGCAGTGAAAACATCCAGCAGACCAATCACCTACTCAGAGGAAGGAAAGAAAGTATCATCAATCTCACATTTCTCAACTATTCTAAGAACACTCAAACTGTTTGCAATCAAATACTGCAATCTCCTGGTGAAGTATAAAAAGTGTTTCAGAGCCACTTCTTACATTTTCGTGCTTCATGTGTTTGAGCAGTCGTAGCTCTCTGTACGCCCTTTTGGCAAAAAGTTTGGACTGGAACGGCCGGTGGAGTTTCTTGATGGCCACCTGCGTCCCTGACCGGCGGTCCCATGCCGAACTAAAACAAATATCCATATTGTGACGTGATTTTACAAAAGAAAGGTGCAGCTAAGTCAGGCTTATTGTGCTGAAAACACTCCCTTTGAAGCAAAACTTAAGCAGCTACAATCCATTTCCACATTGGTGTCCATAAGGAAACCCTCAGGTGTAATTACAACACCTTCTAACATCAGGGACTCCTGAATGGAGCTGGCATTCATGTTTTAATTATACCTGCACCCTCCCTGCTATGACAAGTCACAATGTCTGCTGGGGGAAAAAAGCCCGTTTGTGATCGAAGACAAAGTAGTGGCACATTCCGTCTCCTAACTCAGGCTCTTTGACTTTTTCTAACAATGACACTGGGGGTGGCTGTCTTTGTTCACCCTCATCCACACAACACAATGCAAAGAGAGGCCCCGCAGAACCAGCTGTGCAGAGACCACTGACCAAAATGCCCCACACAAGCAGAGGTGTTGCTGCAGGGCCTTTGTACTCAAGACTGACTTTAATAAAAGTGCACTAGGGAGCAAGTGCTGTTTTATTTGAAGTCCAATGGGAAAAGGTCAGAGGATGCAAATCAGAACATTTCTATAATAGATGTTTCTGCAAACAGAGCAGATCTTACAGTGATCCTTAGAAATAAAACCTGACTCCAAAACAGCTGACTGGATCAGCTGATCCAGAGTGTGTCTGAGTGTATGCCCCCCCCCCCCCCCCCCCCCGCCCCCGACTTACCAAACTGTCCCATAGGCTCCTGTCCCGACCTGCTTCAGGTCCCGGTACCTCTCCGGAACCTCCCACACGGTTCTGTTGACCTCCTGCCGGTAGAATCCCGTCCTGGACCGGCTCAGGGTGCTCCCCGGCCCCGGTCCGCTCATCGGAGGAAATACTGCTTTTTTTAGTGGAAAACGTCTCAGAAGCGCAGTCCCCGGCGGGTCTCACACAAATTCCTCCAGATGAACCGACCGACCACTACTGCGCCTCTTAGGGCCGCCAGTTACACCCCCCAACACACACACACAATCACATAGTTAGTCATGGGTCCTCGTCGCCCCGGGCAGTCTGTGGGTGTGTCTACAATGTGGAGGAAAAAAAAACCAAAACAAAACACCAAACATCTGCCCACCCTGATTTTACACTCCTGAAATATTCCTTTTCATTTTCCCAGAATATTCCCCCTCTCTAATATTTACATATTGTAAACAACTGCATTATAAACACATTAGGATTTATATTTATCTTGATATTTTATTTTTAATGAGGAATGTTTGTTGGTGAGTATGTTTCAAGAGCACCTGTGTTAAGAAATAATAATAATAATAATGATGATGATGTCTGTATCCAGTTGGGATCAGGCCCATGTGCAGGCAAAATCATTCCTTTACTGCTCTCACTATGTCACACCGAACCAGGCGAGGTTCAGATCCTTGTCACAATGTTGGGGCAGATCCATCCATCCATCCATCCATAGATCCATCTTTTGGTGACATAGCTTGTCCCTTTAAGGGGTCCCTGTGTATTGTAAAATTGAATTTCTTTAAAAGTCACATATTTTACACTTTCCACTGTGCTTTATCGAAAGCGTTAATACCCATAACCAGCCCTATTTGTGCTTTTAAGAATCAAATACCTCTCTCAGACTTCTCCTTGGAGTATTAGTCAAATAAGGTTGGTGAGCCAGTCAAAGGAGAGGAGATGACCAGATCAACACTCTGCCAGATTAAGGCAGCTGGTTTGAAGGATCGGCGTCTGAGTGCTTTGATGAATTCACAGTATTAATTTAGAGACTAATCCTGCTTTATAATCAAACCAGGCATCCAAAAATCTATCTTTCAAAAGTAGAACCAAACTATCAAAAAAAACTAAAAACTGGACATCATTGTCAGCATATACCTTTAAGGTGCATTAAAGAACATCAAAGAGAACATGTAGAAAATCATACTGAAACAGAAAGAATGGTGTTTATTCTGCTGAAGCCAAGACTTGCCAAGTCATGTTACCCGTTGATGATGAATGAAAAAACGATCTGAATCATTTTAAAACCAAGAGCTGACATTCAGCTAAGTGATTTGGAACTCGTGGCTACAGTGGAATCACATGCCACCATGTTTTCAAAAGACACCCCTAGCTTGTAACATACATACAGTTTACATATACATTCGTTTTGCAGTTTTGCTATTTAAATCCACGCCACATGTACAACATCCACATAAGCACGTAATACTTTAACATTCAGAGCTCTAACACACTTTGACATTTGGCATCCAGTGTTGGACAACTTTCACATAAGGCTACAAGTACCACTCCATAAAAAAAACAAAAAACAAACAACAAACCATCCAAAAATATCAAAAAAGATTCCAAAATGGTAAATTGATGTTTTAATTGTACTTATGTCTCTTTGAGGTATAAATAATCAAATTTCACTGAGTCAAGCTTGAGGGTGAGCCAAAGCATCACAGTTTTCCTTGCGTGATAATAGAGCAATACACTAAAAGACAAAAGATCTTGATCTACAAGTGCATTTAAAGGCACTCTAACCTGAGTCAAGGAAGCAATGGTACCTTGCACGATTTTGAAGAAAGCATACATTAAAATATACGATCAATTTGAACTAGGTAGGTTATAACCTTCACTATTTAGCCTTTAAGTTCATCAACAGCTACTAGTGTTGCTGCTTTTCATTAGGAGGTCAGTTAACCCTTAATATCTGTTTTACACATGAATCCAACTTGTATGTGCAGAGTATACAGATCATTGGTGTCTGGACCAGTCAGATATAACCTGATTTTCCCACCCATCTGAGTTGTACTTGTAAAATTCCTTTAAATGACCTTCTTATTCTGCTGCTCATCTCATACCTGCAGGAAAATGAACTTCATGCTTGTCTGCCAATCATTATATGCCACATTAGTTGTTATATTAGTCCCTTGATATTGAAACTTCAGCTGACCTAAGGCCAGTTTAGGCTAAGAAATTAGCCTGGAATTAACCTCCATAAGCAATTTGTATCCAAACAGTGTTCAGATTAGCTTTAAGGATACAGCGGAAGATATAAATAGGATTTATGTCTGCTCCTTATTTATAACCCCTTTATCCCTTCTGTGTTATTGATCTTCTAATTTCCTTCTTGTTCTGTTGATCTTCTTAAAGCTTATATAACTTTAAGCATCTTTCACTCCATTGTTAGTGTTTTCATGCTGTTCTAACCAGGAGATGACTGTTTCGGTTTTGGGGTAGTATGTATTTTAAACCAGCAACCTGAAAGTAGTTTTAGGAACTGGATCATTGTCTTTTCTTTTTATAAATGCGGGAACGCATCTTATGTTTCATCATACATGGATTTAAAATGTAGACATTATCAGACCTTCATCTAATTAATACTCAAGATGCATGATAAGATGAATGGAAGACTGTATTTCTATTCTCATTCCAAGAAATTCACAGCATTTGCTTTAAATTCTTAATGGCTCGACATTTTCACTGACTTTCAGTATTTAGCTCAGAAACATTTAATCCATCGGCTCTGTGCAATGTGGTGTAACACAACCAGATTATTTCTACCTCAGCAAAACTGTGTACAACTAAAACTCCAATCTGCTGCAAGTCGACTGACGCAATTCCAGTGAGGAAGTTGGCTATTTGTTGCTTTAATCTGCATACGTGTGAAGCTCATGCTGTTCTTCGTGTGATTGTGGCTAAAATGATGCATGAAGCAACAGTCTGCAGCAAAGTTGAAATAATCACAAATGAGAAAAAGGACCTCTCCAACATTTGAATACAGTGGTCATGACTGAATTTACAAACTAGATAGTTTCCTTTAACTGAAAAGAAGTTGTGAAACATGAAAGGTCACTGGTGAGCTCCCCAGTTGCCACAAACAGCCAAATATGGCTGCTGAATGTGAATCATCAGTTGGAGTGTTTGATGTTTGGATGGAGCTGCAAGTCCAGCGCTGTTGCACACATTCTGGGAAAAGGCTAATAAAATGCCTGTAATCTTAATTATTGTAAAAGCAAACCGTGGCTGTAGAAGACACAGGAGAAACGATGGAAACCTGATGTGATGGTGCCGAAGCCAACAGGTGATGGGAAATCAGCCATCAGAAACTGTATATGAGAAGCGAGGTCACACTGTAAACGCAGACCTGCACCACAGTTTTTACCTTGCAGCTTTGGCATATATCAATTACCTTGCTAATTAATAGCACAGTTGGTGTTTACTATTGTGTAAACAAAGGAGGAAGAGGAGCGGTTTTTTAAATATTTTTTTTACTTTGCAGAAAAGATAAATAGGCTGAAAGTTGCTCACGTTCCTTATAATGCCGCTCTCTGACCTTCACACTGGTTCAGCGCCAGTGTGGTAGATGCAATAAGCAGTCTTAATGGTTATAGTACAGTACCAGTAATATGCTGTGATAATAAAATGCTCAAAAATCATGCGCAAGTATGCAGGCCAAAGCTGTTTTGTGACATGACGTGGCAATGCTGCAAGCCTTTAAACATGAGTTCCATAAATGTAAGCAGTGGCTGCTTATGGAATTTTTCGTGGGGGACCAGATGGTGATCCTATCGTAGCTTTGGAAATCCTAGTGTGCATTTTTTCTTCCTTTGAGACCCTTCTGTCAGTCAGTAAACATAGTTCAATTCCCTAAAGTTACTGCCTCGTATGAATCCTCGCATCCTCTGTGTTGTCTGATGTGGTTGAGTTGGACTGTTCCTCATTTTACCCTGACTGAGTGGAAACATAAGAGGAAGCAACTTTTTACACAGGAAAGTTCATTCTATGTTTTTGTTAAATGCTCCCTGTAACCGTAATGTGCACGTCTGATCCCATAAAGACCGTCCTACCCTGCTGCTCAAATACACTCATGACAGGCAATCGAACACAGTCACACGGAGCAGGGGGATCGCAGCCTCGTCTTGTCACAGTCCTCCTCCCACTCACTGAGTACGTGGTCCTTCTCCGGGCACAGGTAGAGCAGAGGAAGGCTTACTGCTCCACCTGAAGGCTGTCAGTCTTGCTGCCTGCATCCTTGAAGCTGTTCACCTCTTCGAACACCAACTCTGTGCACCATTGTGGGAGAATTAAGGGAAAAGAATCTGTGTTAGTGACTGAGATTGTCCATCTGATGGTGAGACTGCAAAGGTGCTACCTTGACATTTTATTGCCGAAACACAGGGTAATTAAAGATCCTGCGTTTTCCCCTGTCCTGTGTTTTGGTTGAAGAGTTGATATCCATAAGAAGATATATTTGTGGTTTTAAGAGCAAAACTGTAGCCATGGCTGATGGCAGTGACTGATTTGTTACCAGTCCTGATGACTGGTTTTAAGGCTCAGTTTCTGAATACAGACTGTGAGCATTTCTCTGTGGACTGAGACCTTTGATACTTTCACAGTACTGATATATCACCTAGCCCGGATTTATAATCAAACAAGGCATGAGACAAGTCCACCATTAGAGTATATGGGACCTTTAAATGTGAAAACCAAGATATACACAGTTAATGCTTTATACAGTACTGTTATATTTGTGCTTGATAAGCTAACTAGTCTGTCAAAAGACTTAAAATTAAGATGCAAGTGATGCAGAAATATCCCCCATGACTCACATTATCTCAGGGACATTTCAGTAACAACAAGATGTTGTAAAAGGCAATGTCTCAAAAAACATATGTCTCTGGGGTGCAATCACTATCCTTAAAACACCCACATAAGCTTCAATTCATTCTTGCTTACTATGAAAAAACAGTGCAGCTTGAAGTTCACTTTGGCAGCATCAGGTTGTGCAACAGCTTCCTCTGCAAGTCAAAAACTAGCCCACTGTAAGAGGAAGTCGACACTGGCTGGACATTTTAAAGCTGCATGTTTTTCATTTTGTCGTCTTTTGGCACCATAGAGGAAATGCGTGTTTTGTTGTACTATCCATAGTCAGCTTTCGACTAAATATCGTGTTCCTTTGAAACCAAAGCTATACCTTTCCATTCCTCCAGAGTTCGGTCTTTGCTCTCCAATGTTTGATCATAAGGTGGGGCCTCTGGCTCGTCGTCTGGATCATGGTACTGTGAAAAGTAGGGGTGTGACAGAGCCTCACTGGCTGAGATCCTCCCATCACAGTCCAGAACCAGCATACGCTTCAATAGATCAACAGCTAACAGACCAACAGACAGTAAGAGCGGCGAAAACAGGGATATGGTTAGAAACAAGTTAAAGCACAAGGGAGCAACCTGTATAACTGAATTTCTAATCTGCAAGAAAGCAAAGGGGAGAGAAAGAGAGAGAGAGCAACTAGAACTTTAATAGCCTCTGTAACAGGACCTTCTATTTAATTCAAGAGCAATCAAATCTGCAGTGCAGCACCCACCTAGTGGATTTGCTCCTCTAAAGATCTTTTCCAGGTCCTGCTGGGGCATGAAGGGCAGAGACTGAATGTACTTCTGTGCCTGCAAATAGAGACCAGCTTTCAACTCATGGCATGTAACAATATTGATGATTCGGTGTCACACTGTGAGTGATCAATCACCCCAACACTCACACATATTGACTATTCAATCAACAGCAAAGTCAATGGAACGACTGATGAATTAGATCAGATTGCTTTCATCAGTGCAAGCTATTTTATTGTGCTACTGAAGTTACTGTTCCCAATCATCCCTCCACTCAATCTTCTTTCTCTTACATGCTCAGAGCAGATCTTCTTTAACAAATCAGGTGTCGGAGTCCCAACCACCTCCATGATTCTCTTCAGCTGGTCAATATCTCAGAGAAGGAAGGGTCAAGGGTCTTTGAAATTTGTTAAAACTAATCAAACCTCAAAGATTTGATTATTTTGTCACATGGGAGATAAACTAAGACTTCATCTCTCCTTGCTGAACACAGGTACCAAAACATAGAATGATCAGCCACTCAAATTGGTTTAAGGCAGAATACAGCAACCTAAAGGATTCAGCTCTTTGGGATTGACCCTTTTCATTCCCTGCTTCTCGCTGTTATGCCCCTCCCCTTCAGAAAGGCCTGGCATTCTAATGTGAATTCCCAAGAGGTCTGTTTTCACAGGGCACATTAAAGAGGTAATGGAACATTGATGGTTGCAGGAAGAAAAGCTGCAAACTTCTGTGGACTCATGCAATGCTGATAAAGGATACAGTCACTGCCAGGAAAAAGGACTTTTCCCTTCAGTAGCTCTCCCATAATGCATCCCACTGACCAAATATCAACTGGAAGAGAAACTCATAAAGTTTAATTGTTAAGCTCATATTTCTGTGCGGTTGCCTCTGAGAAAAATAACACCTGTAGTTTGATCTTACCATTCTGATTGTAGTGCATCCAGTTCAGCATGATTTCCGGTGCTCGGTACCAACGAGTTGCCACATACCCTGTCATCTCGTCATCTGTCTGTCTGGCCAATCCAAAATCAAGGATCTGCAGAACAGGTATAGTTTTAAAAGCAATGGGCTTTATATTAATGGTTGGAGCGAAGGATCCGGAGGTTTAAACTGGAGGTCAATCTTACCCTCAGCTCACAGTCCTCATTTACTGCCACATTACTTGGCTTGAGGTCCTGGAAAAGATAGTAAAGCCAACAAAGGACGAGAGAAACATGGTCAGAATAAAGATGGCTATGCAGAGAGATAGATGTGAATACAAATCTGCAAAACTGCTCACTGCCTTTAAACAGATGATATTGATAGAAGCTGATAGAGTATTGGTGTTTCAGGTAGTCTAGAGATCAGTTATGCTCTATCAGGAATGTGACACAAATGTTTTTTCTGACTTTGAGAGTACTTTGAAAGAAATGCAAAGGAGGAAGTTGTTTGATAAGATGTTGAAAAAGATTTATTTTCCCTTTTAAGTCAGATGAGTGATGGAACACTCACTAAGACTTGATGGTCAAAATGACAGGAAGAGCAAAGTGAGGGCACTCACTCTGTGGATTAATCCCGCTGAATGGATGTACTGTTTGACAGGCAGTGGGGAGGGGCAGGAGGATGGGGGGAGGAGAGAGAAGACATAAAGGAAGACATGGGTCAGCTGTGCAGTTCACCATATTAGCCCCTGATGAAGGGAGGTAAGAAGGCCTTTGTCTGTCGGTGTGAACAGACGGCCAACTCTGCCAAAATGATTCAGTGTTAGCACGCAAACACTGGACACAACTCACAAAGAACAGCACAATGTCAATTTCAATATACTGTAAAAGTAGGCTATTTCTGCAACAAAGACTCCAGTTTCCAGGCGTTGTTTCTAAGCATGAGCTGCTGTTCCTCAGGGCAGAAGGAAGTTCCTTTTTTTTTTTTTTTTACAATTAACATGAACTACGCTATCACCAGAACAATTTGCTGCAACTGAGTGTACAGTAGCAAGTGAGCAGAGAAGTTAACTAAAAGTAACAGACAGTTCCAATACTTACATGTTTAATGTATAAACAGTTAAAATAGGCTAAATAAATAGTTAGGTAATATTAGCCAGTAGTTGAAATAGTACATGGCCGAAAATATTATTTGGCTAAAAGTAATGAAGAAAAAGTTAAAATACTCATACTTAATAATAGATAAATGTTGAGATAGTTAGTTAATAAGATAATGTCTAAATTTCATGTTTTATATTGACAGTTAAAGTTATGAAAAAATATTCTAACATAATAATCAATGTTTAATAAATGGAGTGAAATTCAACATTTTGCTGTATGACAGTGACATAAAATTCAATGTAATGGTGTTAATGACGAAGTACATGAGTTCATCTGAGAAAGTAGTACGGGTACATCATAATTATATATAATGATGTATGATGATGTAATTATAAACAACTGGGAACAAGAGGCATACTGTCGGCATTCTAATACATCCGTCTTATGTTGCATTTGTGCGGCAGGTGTGTCATGGTGGAGTAAATTACCTTGAGGCCGCGGAGGAGCTGGTAAATTAAAAACTGCACATGCTCGTCCGACAACCTCTGAAATTTAACGATGTTATTGAGGTCTGCGCCCATCAGGTTAGTCACCAGGTAGCTGGAAGAGGAGGAAGTGTCTGTATGAGTGATTCAGGGTGGGGGTGGTTTCAGTTAGAGGAGAGCATGTTGCCATGCTGCCATGGCAACTGTCATCTCAGACATCTCAACACCAACACCATCACTATGACCTTTAATAGCACATTCATTGAAAGTTGGTGACAAAGTGTATAGCTGTAAATCTTATAGTAAACATCAGTGGATAAAAAAACTTACAGCTCATTGAAATCTTCTAATGTTGCAGCAGGTGTGAAGACGTCCAGCAGCCCAATTACCTACAGAGGCAGAAACAAGCAGAGCAGATCGATAATGGAGCGACATGCAAAGGGATGTGTTCGTCTGCCTCATGGTATTTTTATAATGAGCACCAACATTCTCGTGTTTCATGTGCTTGAGCAGCCTGAGTTCCCGGTATGAGCGGCGGCTGTGGATCAGAGACTGAAAGGGCCTGGACAGCTTCTTCACCGCAACCTTCTGCCTTAAGACCACATCGTAGGCTGAACTGGAGAGAGAAAAAAACAAAGATCAATAACTGACGTCCATCAACACATCTGAATGGTTGTTTAGGTTGACTTTGCAAAGGGGAATATTCGTTTTCATTAAAAGCATACTTGCTTTTTTTTGGGGGGGGAGGGGTCCGCATGTGATTCCAAATTACATTTTAAACCTTTCAATACTTCACCATTTCAGCAACACTTGCTGTTCGATAGACTTGTCTGTATTCTGAGCATTAAAGGCACCATGCTGTACAAAGTAACATTTCCATGTGTTCTTTGATTATAAATCAGCTCTGTGTTCTTTATTAATACTGAGAAAATATCATTTGTTATGTCACAACAAAGTACCCTAAATCAACCCAGACCATCAACTTCTTTAAATTGTTTTTTGTTAGTGACCAGCTGGAATATGCTAATCAGTCCGTCAAAGCCTTTCTTCTGATTGCCTCATTGACTCTAGGAAAAAATTTGACAAAAAAATCTCACTGTAGTCAGAACAAAACACAAAGTCTAACCTGCCAGACAAACGATCCACCAGGTATAGTGACAGTAGTAGTAGTAGAGTTCAAGTTTCTGGTCATTATAGTAAGGTATGCTAATTCCTAGACATCAAATAAGATATATTGTGTTAATTAATAAACTATTGAGTAGGTAAACCTGGGTGCTCCTGCACAGACTAAGCTAGATGCAAAACAGCGAATCAGCAGATCTCCAATAATGTCCCCCAAAATGATTCCTTTATACTTCAGCTGAGACTATGTCTACATATTTGCGAATGTTTGAGAGTGGAAAGACAAACAGAGAGGCAGCGTGAAAGAAGATGTGGTGGAACAAGGCAAGTCAGGACGTCTGATATTCTAAGGGAGATGCACTTCATTTCAACATCCCCTTTTGAATTGTAAATATCATTCCACATATCAAATGTTGCCATCCTCCCATCCTGCTGCTGCTGCTGATGATGATGGTGTTACTGTCTTTGTGATGCCAATGAGTTTTCAGCCTTGCCGGCTTTTTAACACTTGCACTAATAATCAAACAGCCTTCACAGTTTCACAGACAGTGAAACACAAACAGGAAGGAAACATGAGTTAACATTGAGAAATGCTGCTGCGTACTGCAGAAAACAGCAAGAAACAAGAAGTGAAACATTTAAGATAGGGTAAGAGTCAACATTGAAAAGATTTATGCTGTACATTTAGAAGATCTGAAACATGTTATTTTAATGTTTCAAATTAAAATGACTTTGATTTTGAGGTAAAATGCTGTTGCCATGTGCCCAATCCTTTCATTTGTTTTGCTTAGTCCAAAATAAACCTTTCTATTTTATTTTACCTTTATGCAGTAGGAATAAGGAGGGCTGCATGAAAGGTGAAGGTAATGTGGACAAAATGAACGGATTATTAATTATTTTTGACTTTGAGTGAATTTGATACAATAAGAAAAGTACAAGACACAGTCTTGTAAACAAACAGCATTTATATATAACAAAGACACAAGGAGCTACTTCATGTTTGACATTGATTCCCTGGGTAAATTCCTTACCCTCACAAAGTCACAGAGGAACAGCTCAACATTTGGGCCTAATCTTTGACTCTGTGCAAAGGTTACAAAATCAGACTAGATCCACCTATCAGCAGGAGTGATCCTTGGTCCTCACAAAAATCCAATGCTTCAAGTCTCCATGCTAACTGAAACAAATTACCTCCTGCATCTTGTTCAGCCTATAGACATGTGTAACCACTTTGTGTCTTGCATTGCTGTGTTGATGAAGAGGCCAGGACCAGAATATTGTAGTTGATGGAGTTGATCTCGACTTATTCTGACCAAGTGATAACAAGCTAAATCCTGCAGTCAACTGTGATCATGTAATGTGCCCCCCCTCTCATATACTGTAATCTATTCCTTTAATTCATATAAAATTTCAGTTCATGCCCACATGCAACTAAAGCTAATAGTATGAGAGCATCCGTCATATCCAGAACACCCCCCCAAAAAATGTGTGAAAACTATTAATGAAGGAGGCTGTGTAACCTCTAATCTATGTGAATTAGTATTTAAGTGCTTTTAGGGGCCCAGAGCATACTGCCCCACCCCTGCTGTGACGTGCAAAAGTTCACAGCAGGTTCAGGATGTGGTTCATTTTGAAGTGCCCTGGAAAAGATGCATGTTTCCTCTATCTCACACTATAAATATTACTGTATCAGTTCATGACAGCCTGCAAATGCTTACATGCTTAAGTAAACTTTACCCTTGCATGCTCGAGTGCATTCATATGGAACACCGGCTTGACATCACCTGCTGCCAGTCCGGATGTCCCCGCTGGGCTTCAGCCTGGGCAGCAGCTACTCTCCTCCTGACATCAAACAGGCCTCAGCGCCTAGCACACATAATTTCCTCCCTGCCATGTTCAATACATGGGTCTGACAGCACCATTCTCTGCGCACACAGCCAGCCAAGGCATTGATTTCTCTCCTCTTTCGTCTCAGTATTTTTATTTTTTTTAAAAAATATATTCCGGCTCTTAATGCACATCCGGTTTCAAGTAATATCTAATGTGAGCTGATATGTTTACACAGTCTACCCACAAAGAGAGAGACAGCATTTTAGGTAGATTTTCTGTTGGATGTGAGCTGTTTGGGGTTCAGAAGCACAATCTCATTTTGTGCTCCTTGTATCAAATTGCCATCAAAAATGTGTGACACCACATGTTTGACAGGAGAATGAAGCTGTAATCTTTTATTCATAGTTACCCAAATGAGAGGCTCCATGCTAGATTGCTGAACAGATGCAGACATGAGATAAAACAGCCTTGATCAGCTCAATGTATATTCTCTGTTGATGTTCAGTCCAGATTGACCCAATATTGGCCCAGTTTTTGTTTCAATAAACAGAGGCAGATAAGAGACGATTCAATGGCTTTAAGGTTTCATGGCAAAAATGAGTGTGCTAAACTTATTTTCTCATGATTTATCAAAATTCAAGAGGCACTGCCTCTTAAGTTATTGAATGAGTTTTGTGTTTATGAGGCTTTTGTTTGTATTTACCAGTTCTAAAATCTCCACAGTCATTCCTTACTGGCGGAAATATACTCTCTTCCACCTACTGTAATATTTTCTTTCTAAATGTTGCCTCTGTCTCATTCGGTTCTCTCCTTTCCCAAGGGTGTCTGTGGTATAGCTTCTCCAGGTCTAGCTATAATGGATTATACGAGCTTGTCGGATCCTTGACCTCCGGCTCACAGTCTCAAGAGGGCTGGCCAAGAGAACAAGTAGCTATTTGAGATAAATGATGAGAGCTGCTTTACTCCACATCTCAACAGATAGGCTATGAGACAACCCCCCCCAACATGAAAACACACATACAAATGCCATACTCGCACTTCCCATCCCCCAGCCATTTACCAACCAAGTCCCGCCATGAGAAAGTCAATGACAATAGCTGGACATCAACATTAACAATACAAGCCAGTGCATGGAGGTGAAGGTCTTTGTGTGTGTGTGTAACTTAAGAAACCCTTGTCTTCACTGGGCTTTGGACATTATGGGGTGTTCATAGATATGATGCCTTGAGAAATCTAACAGGAGGAAGGAAGGAGGGAGACATCTGTTCATTCTCATTGTTTTCTGCCATACAACATTAAACCACCTCAATTAATTTTAAAGAATAGAATTTGGATTCTATAAAAATGGAATTCTATTTGTTTTTACTTTTAAGCACAAGATTAATGATGGCAAACCACCTACCACCCTCAGCCTGTCCAACACCTGTTTCTTGTTTAAACAGTTACCTAAAAGTAATACATCAGTGGTTGAAAAAGTGAGCTAAAATAATGAATAGAGGCGCTTAGACTAAACTTCTAAATAAACAAAACAAATAACCTTAATGCAACAATTCAATGGTTTCAATGAATTTTCTTGCCTCAGAAATAAAGTAGTCATTGACAGATTCGTGAACTCTCATGTTTTGACGGTGACGGTAGATTTATGATTACCAGTGTTAAAAACAAAGAACAGCCACTTAAAAATCTGATTTTGAACATGATTGGAGGAGTCAGGGAGGGATAATGGATCACTTTTAAGTTGTATCACAATGCTCAACAATTATCATGAAGGAAGGAATAAAGAGTCCACAACACCTGCTCTGACTTCATGCTCAGCATATTTATAATCTTATTATGAAATCTGAGAAGCTGAGGAAAGTGTTGTTCAGGGAAATCGACAGACATGAGAATTTTGTTACTACAATTGGAAGAGTTTGACAGCTTCCATTATACAAATTCACCACCAGCAATTGCCACATTGCTTGAGGCAAAATAGTTTTGGCAATCTTTGTGGAATATTGAATGGATGCATTGAAAATACTACACATTTGTGAATTCATTTCACAAACTTTAACCTCAGTAGTATTGTGCTCCAGAAACTACCATGTCCATCTAACCTTGAATGAGTTGAAAGCAAAGCCCTGATCCTGATCCACTTTCTCAAAATTATTACTTTTTTATTATTGTGAGCAGATTGTTAAAACTGCAATGTTTAGACTGTTAAGACTGAATGTTTATGTGCCAAATATTTGTGTGAGAGCCTGAAACATCAAGTTGTGCTCCAACAGAGAAGCACATCCCATCTGCTGCTTTAGTGTCCTAATTAAATTTGACTTGACAGGAACTTGGCTGGCAAGGTTAATGTTTGACTTCTAGACACCTATGCTGCGAGGATGTGTGCAGCACTTTCCTATGTTACTGTTAAAGCCACACTGTTACAACTTTGTAGCTAAAAGTTAAGACAAAGTTGCAGTAAATTCAGCCCCGTTGTTCATTTTAATATTTTCAGTTATTGACACTTCAGCCTTTACAATATTCATATGTTATATTTCTATATCCAAAGCTTTGTGTGGATGGTCCTTTACAGGGTTTCGGCAGTTTGTGAACACTGTGACTTCTCAACCAATCAATTCCTCGTGAAAGACAGTTGAACATTTACTTCTCACTGCCTTAATGAAGGTGCCAACATGCACAGTTAATAACAGACACAGTGAAGCAGCTTTAACATCCTATTCATGACTAGAAAATGTGCTTGTTTCTCTGTTGTTCTTTCATTTCTCTCTCGTATAAAGACACAATCCAGTATATGTACGTTTCCTTCGGTACCTATAAACCTACTTAGTTAATTAATATTGACTCTTGGAGGTGGTTATCACCATGTCGTATCTCCATGGCAACAGTATCCCACCAGCTGATAAGGATGAGTCCAAAATTAAAACAGTTGCACGTTGCAAGGTTTCCTGCTGCCTGCGTCCAAAAGGAAAGGAGGTCGGATGTGCAAGTGCATACCATGAATTTCATTCATAATGATGTGTTCAATGACTGCAGGCCTCAAGGGGTTAGGACTTGCATTATGATATCAAGTAAAAGCAGCTGTACCCAGGTTTCCCCTTTCCAGATGTGGTATGCATCTTTGGGGTCCCATTGGACCCTCTGAAGAGTTGCTCCTCATATTTTAATTAGCCCGTGTGTCTCTGTGTGTGCTGCATATGTATGAGGTGGGGATGTATTTGGGAAATTCCTGCACTGACACTGTCTCTCATTTCCTGCCAAAAATACAGGAGCAGCAGCTGTGGCTTAGAAAAAAGTCCTGCAGATCTGTTGTCTGTCTACATCTCATCTCTGAGAGCAGCATACAGAAACGAATTCTGATTTATCTGCACAATAACCACAGAAAAATTCCTATTAAATAATGTTTCCCCCTAGATATTGACCCAATGGCTGCAGAGGGATAATAATAATAATACGCCGGCAGCCACAACAATAAAACCACACACACAGGCAGCTTCATCCTGACACAGCCGGCATGTCGCTATTCTGATGCAGCATCATCATCATCACTGTTCAGTAAATGTTACCGTGCAGCCTCGCCCCGACCCCCGCCCATCGTGCACACACAGACACACACACACACACTCACCACACTGATCCATATGCTCCGGAGCCCACCGGCGTCAGGTTCTGGTACCGTTCCGGAACCTCCCACACAGTCTTATTCAGCTCCTGCCGGTAAAATCCCGGTCTGGCGGACATCTCTTTCTCTCCGAGCCGGCCTGTGGTGGGGGGCGGGGGGGAGGACGGGAAAGGATCCGTGCACAAAAAAGGGGGAGAGAATTGGAAATGAAGTGAGGAGAACCGGAACTGTGTGCTGCCGTCTGCTTCAGCGAGCTGCTGCTGCTGCTGCTGCACATACCGCACCGGCCACAGCCTGGTTCCCCACCGCCCCCTCTCCCTCTCTCTCTCTCTCTCTCACCCTCACCCCCCTCTCCTTCCTGTGACTACAAGTTGATATTATAGGCTATCATCTTCATACTAACAATATCAAAACGACATATATGATATTATATTAACTTAAAATTAAGATCAGTTGGATCAGTGTGACTTTTATCTGTGGGTTTGACATGACATCATGTGGGGAGTGGCCCCGTTCACATTAGATTATATATTTTTCAGGTTATATGTTAATGTAACTGTATATATGCCTGATAGTGAGTTAAATTTTGTGTGATTATTATGTCATGTTCACAGTTTCTGTCTAAAAACAGTAAGCAGAAATGTGACCAGATAATTCATTTTATTATGCATTGTTTTAAAAAAGACTAACAAGTGCTGATTTATTTATTAATATTCACACCAACAAACACATTGGAAGTGATTTTTTTGTGACTTATTACATAAAAGAGCAAACTGTTGTCATTGTTCATATGAGGATCCGACTGTAAAGAATTAGAGGACTATGTAGGAAACCTCAATGTTTAACAGCTTATAACAGTTGGAAAAAGACTATTCATGCCCCAATATGCGGTTGCATGTTTTCCTATGGACAAAAATAGACAATAAACATGACTCATCACAATCAACATAAACATTCCTACTGTAGAAATTAATAAACAAAAGCTGTAGCAGTTCACTTACACTATGTAAGTCATCTTGTTCTATTAGTGACATCTAGTGGTTGAAACGTGTCAGTGTCAGAAGTGTCGATAAAATTCCTGAACATACAGTTAGGTATCCAACTTGTGAGGTAGTTAGTCTGTTACTGTGTGTTTCATGTGGTGATAATTAGACAGTAGATTAGTAGTGTTATGTGATTACATTTTCCCTTTGGCCTGCCTTTTTTAATTTTCGATCACAAATCTCTGGCACAATTTGGCAGGGTTTGGAGGGGAGTTCTGTTGGGGAATCAAATTTCATTTCAACTCTGTGATTTTATTTGTACATTCATATTTTACCAATAAACATTTTCCACAGAAGAAATAGTTCTGGATAACTGGATCTTCAGCAAAATAGGAACTAGGCCTCACTCACCTACATGTTGATGAAATCTAAAAGTATGACAAGATTATGGTCATTTACTTATTTCTCAAGAGCAAAAATATATCCTGATTTTGTTTACAAGTTTAAGACAAACGACAACAAAGATTGTTGCATCATTGCAAAAAGTTAAATCAACGGGGTTATGTGTATTCCTAGCTAGCCTAGCTAGCAAACGCTAGCATACAGCTACAGAGTCCCTCCGTGTTTTGGTTGATGATTTGTTGCTGCCTTGGTTGATAAGACAGTGTAACATGAGGTTGTGTGTAACATCTAACACATTTCCAAACTGAGTGTTTACTTGTTGACCAGAGTTGCTGCAACAGCTGATTTCCTGTAAATAACATCAATTAGCAAAGATAGCAACCGCTAGCTAACAGCTGTACTGCTCCGGACAGATTGTGTTTGTTTTTTTCTAACAATAACGTTACAAAGGTGTGTGTTTATGTGCTGCAGGGTTACAGTGTGTTGAGCAGAGCATGTTCACACGTGTAATTTTTGGATTTGCTGACAGTGTGTAATACTTAACTGTAAATATTAACTATTAGCTACTTAGCTAATGATTTTAAAATACTTGCAATTAGCCCACCTGAAGCCAAAGAGCCAATTATTGTCTACGGATCGATGGTGTTACTTTATCTGAATGTAAAATAGTTATCGGTGTAGTTTAGAGTGAAAAATTGAGACGCTGTCCCGCATTGTTATTGACAGCCTGACTCCAGTTTTGAAATGCGTGTTTTGTCGTATAATCTGTCATTTATCAAATGGCTGTGGGCGGAGAAAGCAGTGTGAGCTGTCATCAGGGGGCGGAGCGGGCTGTGTGATGATCATGTCAATCAAACTAGGACGCGGACGCAGGTTAAGGGCGCGCCCACGCCACAATAACAAACAATGCTAACGGCATCGGCATGCAGGAGACATGGAGGAAAGGGATGGAAGCACGACCCGTACATCTAAGAAAAGGAAATGCAGCTACAACAAAGACTGGGATACTATGTTTGGAGTTGTGCTGGGATTGCGTTGTTATCTGTTGTTGAAGAAAATACAGGTAAGCACATTAAAGTACTCTACTTGAAATAACAATTGTAGCCTTGCCTGTCTATTCTGTTTGATTGTACACAGGTGTGTTAACTTGAGAGGCACCGTGAAATAGCATGAACGTTTCATGCTTACTATGTTTTCTTATGTGAGAGAGCGTGGGAAAGTTGCATTTAAATAAGATATATTTGCTAAGTTTGTATTTGCAGTCTGTTATGTGCTACTGAATCAACCAGACGGCAAAGCATAGTACTATTATAGGCTAGGGGGCAGAATAGAAATGTTGTTGTTTTTTTTAAGTTATTTAAGACAACTTCGATGCATTGATGTCCCACATTGTCCCACGCAAACGTAGTCTTTGTCCCACATCTGGTGAATTGGGTTCTGGTCACCCTACTCAATAATGATTGTAATACAAATGCAGTCTGATTCATTTGGTTATTAAATCAAGTTGATTTAATACAGTAATGGCAATACAGTTCATTTAAATGTTTTGAAAGTGAAATATATTAAAATAAGTATGTATGTTTAAAAGTGGAATATATTACAATTAACAGGGGGTTCTAAAAAGATAAATACTATTGGAAAGCTGTTAAAATTTTAAATAGTGCCTTATAAAGGTAAATAACTTCATTTGTGTCATTTAAAATACAGATTGTGAATGAATATTTTTTTGTGGTTGTTAAAACAACATTTCAAGAGTGTGTCTTCTGGTAAGACTCTGCTATAGGTGGTGTTTAAATATGTCCAATAAATGTCTCATAATAACACCTGATTACATCATCATATTTTCAAATTTCCAGTCAACTTTAACCATTGAGCTAATGCAAGACCGTATGGAATCACAACTTCTAAATTCTACTCCATTTGTGAATCTGTCGTAGGTAACAGTTACCTATAGGTCCTTGCCATCAGTCAGTTGCTGGCCTGCATCAGGCCCCCGTCACTAAACGCACACAAAACACAAGTTCTCTGAGGGGAAACCTTGAGTAAGTTTGATAATTTAGACCTCAACAGATTCTGTCGCTCAGAGCATCTTATTTCTGTTGCATTATTCTATAAGTATTAAATGGCTACTTTAATTAGCCAACCCAGTGAATCATCCATCCATCCATCTTCTACCGCTTTTCCGTTTCCGGGTCGCGCCCCGAGTGAATCACCTCTTGCACATTCAGGAACTTTAAAGAAAATATCCAAGCTATAGTATTTTGACTTTGCAGCACTGATTCACATGTTTTTGACAGGATGTCAGCAAAGAAGCCATCGGTGATGACCATGCTCATCATGTCTTGGAAGATCTCTGTTGTCCATGGTAATGCTGCACAGGAAGGCCACACCCCTGCCCATGTCGATCATCATTGAGGGAAAAGAGGTTCTTGATGATTGTAAAAGTGTGGCAAAGGCTTGCCTTCTGCTCACGGGCTTTATCTATGTAATGAACTTGACTTACCCACCAAAGTTGAAATACACATTGGAAGTGTTTCAGAAGCTCTTTCTTGAGCTTGACATCCTGAGGATGTCTCTCAAAGTCCGGTCTTGGCTCAACAAACTTCTACCATGAAATGAGTGTTTCCATGCAAGTTTCTGAACCAACTGCATTGTGTAACTTGTGGTTCAGAGGAAATATTTGGTGGCTAGTAAGAAAAACTAGTTAAAGAAATGTCCTGTTCCAAATGTTGATCCCAAGCCCAGTTTGTATGGTTACAAGTTTGTATATTCTGTTATAGTAACTGGCATATGGAAGCATTGCAGGTTGGGGTGATAAACCACATTGTGAATGGTTACATACAAATGTTGGAGTTACCTTTAAAATACCTTAAAAGAAAGTGACATGTTTGTCTCAGACCAGAGCACACAATAAACACCAGTCATCAGCCAAACGCTGGTAATCTATTGAGTGGCTGGTTAAGTTAAGCACTTTAATGAGAGTTGTTCTTAAATTCTAACTGGCAATGCTGTTTAGAAATGTATCTGGTAATGCCAGCCAGAGTCAATATTTTGGAATACTGTAAGCAATAACCTCTTGCACCAGTGTTGGCAAATAAAGGTGCTGTTTAAAAAGTTATTTCATGTTTCACGTGTTTCTTACTTAAACTTTACGTAAGAAAGAGTAAAAATTACAAAGAATTTCTGTGTCGAAATTGTTACCGAGTTTTTTTTACTGAAATAATGCTAAAATAAGAACTAGGTCCAGCCAATTAAAAGCTTGGAAAAAAACAAGTATTTTTTACAGAAATTTGTAAGTAAATGCAGTGGTCAGTTGTCTGAGTACATTTTACTTAAGTAGAAGGAGTAAAATTTAGTCCTGAAAACAGCTCGTAAACTTTTTTTTGATTAAATGTAATACTTATTGGTATGTAGACTTAACTTGAATATCTTCAGATAAATTTACTAGGAATTTCTGTGTGGAAATTGTTACAGAGGTTTTGTTAAATAAACCCCACTCCACATTTTTTTCAGTGCATGTGGCCTGTCATACATGTCCACAGTTACACGTTTCTTTTTTTTTTTTCTTCTTCTTTTTGTCACTTTGTTTTTGTGCTGGTTCATAATGATATTGTAATGTTTTCGGATCTATAAAAATAGTGGGTAACACACCTCAGGATGTCATGAACAGCAGTGTCTGCACCTAACTAAAACAGAGCCATAACATATTCCCTGTCTAGGCATAAAATGTTATTACAGAGTCAACAAGACGACATATATAAAATATAAATTCAGTTGTCCCACAGCCTTCTAGGCATAAGCTGTGCTGTCTACTTTAAGGTTATCCATCCAAAGTTTGTCTCTAGAGGGAGACAGATACACTTGAATTGTGTCATAAAATAGGTCATAGGTGATAACAGCCTACTAGTTGAGTATAAACACAGAGTTTGGTTTATTTACATGTGCTCAAAACGGTGTCGGTGGAAAGATAGATCTCTCTTTGTGTCCAAGGAGGTAGAGGAAGGGTCAATGCAAAAATAGTGACCACAGAATTATTATTTATTACTCATCTATATCACCAAAACAGATTAAACTGAATAAAATTTCCTGTAAAAAAAAAAAAAATGACAGAAAGGTGGTCTACGTCAAGACGTGTAAAGTGATAAGTTCGAAAAATGTATTATTTAATCTTGTACCTTTATTTTACAAAAGATGAAACGCTGTATTTAACTAATATATCACAAAGATTCTGCAGCATGATGGAAAAAGTGTAACTAAATCAGTAAATCGGCACTGACAATTTGAGGTGGCGTGTAAATATTTGATAAGCAATTATAATCATAGATTGTATTGTATTTCTCAATACTGTGGACTACATTTATGACAGATTAATACAGAAAACCAGGTCACTTGAAAGGATTCATAGTTTTTCTTGTTACTTTAAGTATGATTGGTAAATAAAACTAGTACTTTAAGGATGTAACTTGAATTATATTAAAAATGTATTTCATTATATTTAAATGCAACGGAAAAATCAAGTTTCTGTGTGTGTCAGAATTCTGTGGTGTCTTATGATGTCACAGGTCATTATGACCATCAAAGCCACTTTGGAATTCTAGAATGTTCCTCTTCTATATACATATATATACAGGAGAAACCAGCTGGCAGACACACACAGGATCTCGCTGGATTTGGACTTGGACGTACATCTCTTGGTTCTTGCAGTTGAGGATTATTTCTTACCCACGGAGCTTTTCAACCCACGTGTATCGGAGGAAGACGTGCAGCATCTGGGAGAGAAGAAATATGGCCGAGGACTATGTGATATTTGTTCGACGGAGGTAGAAAACGTTTTTCACAAGTGGATGAAAACAACCAAAATAAGGTAGGAAACAAAAGGCTCCTTTGAAGAAAACTTTATGTGATGTTGATTTACGCTGACTGGCTCTGGGAAGTAGATTCAGCCAACTCTGCTGCAAGGTAAGGATACATTTGCTGAATAGATCTGTATTTCCTTTTCTTGTTATTGTCTTACGGTGCTATATAGTGCACTGTATTACAATTTAAAGCAGACACATAAACATAGCAGAGGGTTAATCAAAAGAGTGATATAACCTATAATCCTCGATACAAAGTGATTATAACTGATGTCATATTGGGTGTAACACACAGGAGGTGTGTGTGCACAGTAAACTGACATTAACGTGATGGCTAATTATTCCGCTGAAGCTAGCAATGCTGCGTCACAATAACATTTAGCAAGAATTTCTCCAACCTTAGTCACTGACATCATCACAGCCAGCAGTTACATTGTCAGTACTCTCATGGCGCCTTCATGTTTTGGAAAACCAGCGATATTGTGTAGTTTTCCCAACGTTCTCTGGAGATTTGTCCTGTCTTGCTTTGTGTGGTCGTAATGTAATATCAGGACAGTTTCATGCTTTAGCAGTGGGTCCCATGAATCCATGTTTTGTGTATTTGCAGCTAATATTGTAATCAACATCCAGACGCTTTGACATATTAACAGCAAGAATGTGGAATTTGTGTTTTTCTCATTTACAAATGATGTTGTAATCAATATGAAAACACGGTCATGCCCTGGAAGTTGTACATGTGTAATCTTCCCCAGAACTTCTGCCAGTGAACCAAAAAGGTTTTTCTGTCATTTTTAACTTGCTCAGACGAAAGCATTGCCACAAATGATTTTAACTGGAAGATATCTGAATCATTTGTGTTTACCTTGATATCCCCTTCCTCTGCAATTCATATGTTGTTTCTTTACCACTTTGATGAAACAAATGTGAAGACATCATCATGCCTTGAAAGACACTCTCTCTTCTGAATTTTGGCCTCACACCTAAACAAAACAGGATTTCTGGAGGTTTTAACTTTCCAGCTGGAGGACAGTTTCACACACTTTTTTGTGGCGTTGCTTGGATTTTCGTTTATTTTGGTTTACATTGTCTTTGTGGAAAATGTATCCATCATTTGTGTTGGAAACATTTCAAAGGAGGGCAGCACGGCGGCATAGTGCTTAGCGCTCTTGCCCCACAGTAAGAAGGTTGTGGGTTCGGTTCCCGGCCTGGGGCCTTTCTGTGTGGAGTTTGCATGTTCTCCCCGTGTCTGCGTGGGTTTCCTCCGGGTACTCCGGTTTCCTCCCACCCTCCAAAGACATGCATGTCTAGGTTAACTGGTTACTCTAAATTGTCCGTAGGTCTGAGTGTGAGTGGTTGTTTGTCTCTATCTGTATCTGTCTGTGTGTTAGTCCTGTGATGGACAGCTGACCTGTCCAGGTTGTACCCCGCCCCTCACCCAGAACGTTAACTGGAATCAGCTCCTGCACCCCCTCCACCCGGAAACAGGAAAAATCGGTGGAAGACAGACGGACATTTCAAAGGAAGTCTGACATGTTCTCTGTAAAAAACATGTTCATTGTTTGATTGAGGATGTCGCCTCATGTACAATTCATGTTTTGTCGATTTACAACTTTATTTTCATTTTCATTTTTTTGTACAAATATTTCTGTGGAAAATGTATCCATCTTTTGTTTTCGAAGGAGCTTCGACATGTTCTCTGTAAAAAACATGTTAATTGTTTAATTGAGGATGTCGCCTCATGTACAATTCATGTTTTGTCGATTTACAACTTTATTTAATTTCATTTCATTTTTTTCGTCCAAATATTTCTGTGGAAAATGTATCCATCATTTGTTTTCGAAGGAACTTCGACATGTTCTCTGTAAAAAACATGTTAATTGTTTAATTGAGGATGTCGCCTCATGTACAATTCGTGTTTTGTCGATTTACAACTGTATTTTCATTTCATTTCATTTTTCGTCCATCAACAATTTCTGTGGAAAATGTATCCATCATTTATTTATCAACATTTCAAAGGAACTCCGACATGTTCTCTGTAAGAAAAATGTTAATTGTTTGATTGAGGATGTCGCCTCATGTACAATTCATGTTTTGTCGATTTACAACTTTATTTTCATTTTCATTTTTTTGTACAAATATTTCTGTGGAAAATGTATCCATCTTTTGTTTTCGAATGAACTTCGACATGTTCTCTGTAAAAAACATGTTAATTGTTTAATTGAGGATGTCGCCTCATGTACAATTCATGTTTTGTCGGTTTACAACTGTATTTTCATTTCATTTCATTTTTTCGTCCATCTACTATTTCTGTGGAAAATGTATCCATCATTTATTTATCAACATTTCAAAGGAACTCCGACATTTTCTCTGTAAAAAACATGTTAATTGTTTAATTGAGGATGTCGCCTCATGTACAATTCATGTTTTGTGTATCTCATGTTCTCTGTAAAAAACATGTTAATTGTTTAATTGAGGATGTCGCCTCATGTACAATTCATGTTTTGTCGGTTTACAACTGTATTTTCATTTCATTTCATTTTTCGTCCATCAACAATTTCTGTGGAAAATGTATCCATCTTTTGTTTTCGAAGGAACTTCGACATGTCTGTAAAAAACATGTTAATTGTTTGATTGAGGATGTCGCCTCATGTACAATTCATGTTTTGTGTATCTCATGTTCTCTGTAAAAAACATGTTAATTGTTTCATTGAGGATGTCGCCTCATGTACAATTCATGTTTTGTCGATTTACAACTGTATTTTCATTTCATTTCATTTTTCGTCCATCAACAATTTCTGTGGAAAATGTATCCATCATTTATTTATCAACATTTCAAAGGAACTCCGACATGTTCTCTGTAAGAAAAATGTTAATTGTTTAATTGAGGTTGTCGCCTCATGTACAATTCATGTTTTGTCGATTTACAACTGTATTTTCATTTCATTTCATTTTTTCGTCCATCAACAATTTCTGTGGAAAATGTATCCATCATTTATTTATCAACATTTCAAAGGAACTCCGACATGTTCTCTGTAAGAAAAATGTTAATTGTTTAATTGAGGATGTCGCCTCATGTACAATTCATGTTTTGTCGATTTACAACTGTATTTTCATTTCATTTCATTTTTCGTCCATCAACAATTTCTGTGGAAAATGTATCCATCATTTATTTATCAACATTTCAAAGGAACTCCGACATGTTCTCTGTAAGAAAAATGTTAATTGTTTAATTGAGGTTGTCGCCTCATGTACAATTCATGTTTTGTCGATTTACAACTGTATTTTCATTTCATTTCATTTTTTCGTCCATCAACAATTTCTGTGGAAAATGTATCCATCATTTATTTATCAACATTTCAAAGGAACTCCGACATGTTCTCTGTAAGAAAAATGTTAATTGTTTAATTGAGGATGTCGCCTCATGTACAATTCATGTTTTGTCGATTTACAACTGTATTTTCATTTCATTTCATTTTTTCGTCCATCTACTATTTCTGTGGAAAATGTATCCATCATTTATTTATCAACATTTCAAAGGAACTCCGACATTTTCTCTGTAAAAAACATGTTAATTGTTTAATTGAGGATGTCGCCTCATGTACAATTCATGTTTTGTGTATCTACAACTTCTGTTGTAATCCATGTCAGGACTCCATCATACCTTGGAAGAGGACCCTGAAGATTTTTTGCAACTTAGCCAACAACGTTTTCGGCAGATTTCTTCACTTGAGGACAGCGTCACAACCATTTTATTTTCATTTTCATTTCATTTTTTCGTCCGACATGTTCTCTGTAAAAAACATGTTAATTGTTTGATTGAGGATGTCGCCTCATGTACAATTCATGTTTTGTGTATCTCATGTTCTCTGTAAAAAACATGTTAATTGTTTAATTGAGGATGTCGCCTCATGTACAATTCGTGTTTTGTCGATTTACAACTGTATTTTCATTTCATTTCATTTTTCGTCCATCAACAATTTCTGTGGAAAATGTATCCATCATTTATTTATCAACATTTCAAAGGAACTCCGACATGTTCTCTGTAAGAAAAATGTTAATTGTTTGATTGAGGATGTCGCCTCATGTACAATTCATGTTTTGTCGATTTACAACTTTATTTTCATTTTCATTTTTTTGTACAAATATTTCTGTGGAAAATGTATCCATCTTTTGTTTTCGAATGAACTTCGACATGTTCTCTGTAAAAAACATGTTAATTGTTTAATTGAGGATGTCGCCTCATGTACAATTCATGTTTTGTCGGTTTACAACTGTATTTTCATTTCATTTCATTTTTTCGTCCATCTACTATTTCTGTGGAAAATGTATCCATCATTTATTTATCAACATTTCAAAGGAACTCCGACATTTTCTCTGTAAAAAACATGTTAATTGTTTAATTGAGGATGTCGCCTCATGTACAATTCATGTTTTGTGTATCTCATGTTCTCTGTAAAAAACATGTTAATTGTTTAATTGAGGATGTCGCCTCATGTACAATTCATGTTTTGTCGGTTTACAACTGTATTTTCATTTCATTTCATTTTTCGTCCATCAACAATTTCTGTGGAAAATGTATCCATCTTTTGTTTTCGAAGGAACTTCGACATGTCTGTAAAAAACATGTTAATTGTTTGATTGAGGATGTCGCCTCATGTACAATTCATGTTTTGTGTATCTCATGTTCTCTGTAAAAAACATGTTAATTGTTTCATTGAGGATGTCGCCTCATGTACAATTCATGTTTTGTCGATTTACAACTGTATTTTCATTTCATTTCATTTTTCGTCCATCAACAATTTCTGTGGAAAATGTATCCATCATTTATTTATCAACATTTCAAAGGAACTCCGACATGTTCTCTGTAAGAAAAATGTTAATTGTTTAATTGAGGTTGTCGCCTCATGTACAATTCATGTTTTGTCGATTTACAACTGTATTTTCATTTCATTTCATTTTTTCGTCCATCAACAATTTCTGTGGAAAATGTATCCATCATTTATTTATCAACATTTCAAAGGAACTCCGACATGTTCTCTGTAAGAAAAATGTTAATTGTTTAATTGAGGATGTCGCCTCATGTACAATTCATGTTTTGTCGATTTACAACTGTATTTTCATTTCATTTCATTTTTTCGTCCATCTACTATTTCTGTGGAAAATGTATCCATCATTTATTTATCAACATTTCAAAGGAACTCCGACATTTTCTCTGTAAAAAACATGTTAATTGTTTAATTGAGGATGTCGCCTCATGTACAATTCATGTTTTGTGTATCTACAACTTCTGTTGTAATCCATGTCAGGACTCCATCATACCTTGGAAGAGGACCCTGAAGATTTTTTGCAACTTAGCCAACAACGTTTTCGGCAGATTTCTTCACTTGAGGACAGCGTCACAACCATTTTATTTTCATTTTCATTTCATTTTTTCGTCCGACATGTTCTCTGTAAAAAACATGTTAATTGTTTGATTGAGGATGTCGCCTCATGTACAATTCATGTTTTGTGTATCTCATGTTCTCTGTAAAAAACATGTTAATTGTTTAATTGAGGATGTCGCCTCATGTACAATTCATGTTTTGTCGATTTACAACTTTATTTTCATTTTCATTTTTTTGTACAAATATTTCTGTGGAAAATGTATCCATCATTTGTTTTCGAAGGAGCTTCGACATGTTCTTTGTAAAAAAAAATGTTAATTGTTTGATTGAGGATGTCGCCTCATGTACAATTCATGTTTTGTCGATTTACAACTTTATTTTCATTTTCATTTTTTTGTACAAATATTTCTGTGGAAAATGTATCCATCTTTTGTTTTCGAATGAACTTCGACATGTTCTCTGTAAAAAACATGTTAATTGTTTAATTGAGGATGTCGCCTCATGTACAATTCATGTTTTGTCGATTTACAACTTTATTTAATTTCATTTCATTTTTTTCGTCCAAATATTTCTGTGGAAAATGTATCCATCATTTGTTTTCGAAGGAACTTCGACATGTTCTCTGTAAAAAACATGTTAATTGTTTAATTGAGGATGTCGCCTCATGTACAATTCGTGTTTTGTCGATTTACAACTGTATTTTCATTTCATTTCATTTTTCGTCCATCAACAATTTCTGTGGAAAATGTATCCATCATTTATTTATCAACATTTCAAAGGAACTCCGACATGTTCTCTGTAAGAAAAATGTTAATTGTTTGATTGAGGATGTCGCCTCATGTACAATTCATGTTTTGTCGATTTACAACTTTATTTTCATTTTCATTTTTTTGTACAAATATTTCTGTGGAAAATGTATCCATCTTTTGTTTTCGAATGAACTTCGACATGTTCTCTGTAAAAAACATGTTAATTGTTTAATTGAGGATGTCGCCTCATGTACAATTCATGTTTTGTCGGTTTACAACTGTATTTTCATTTCATTTCATTTTTTCGTCCATCTACTATTTCTGTGGAAAATGTATCCATCATTTATTTATCAACATTTCAAAGGAACTCCGACATTTTCTCTGTAAAAAACATGTTAATTGTTTAATTGAGGATGTCGCCTCATGTACAATTCATGTTTTGTGTATCTCATGTTCTCTGTAAAAAACATGTTAATTGTTTAATTGAGGATGTCGCCTCATGTACAATTCATGTTTTGTCGGTTTACAACTGTATTTTCATTTCATTTCATTTTTCGTCCATCAACAATTTCTGTGGAAAATGTATCCATCTTTTGTTTTCGAAGGAACTTCGACATGTCTGTAAAAAACATGTTAATTGTTTGATTGAGGATGTCGCCTCATGTACAATTCATGTTTTGTGTATCTCATGTTCTCTGTAAAAAACATGTTAATTGTTTCATTGAGGATGTCGCCTCATGTACAATTCATGTTTTGTCGATTTACAACTGTATTTTCATTTCATTTCATTTTTCGTCCATCAACAATTTCTGTGGAAAATGTATCCATCATTTGTTTTCGAAGTAACTTCGACACGTTCTCTGTAAAAAACATGTTAATTGTTTGATTGAGGATGTCGCCTCATGTACAATTCATGTTTTGTCGATTTACAACTGTATTTTCATTTCATTTCATTTTTCGTCCATCAACAATTTCTGTGGAAAATGTATCCATCATTTATTTATCAACATTTCAAAGGAACTCCGACATGTTCTCTGTAAGAAAAATGTTAATTGTTTAATTGAGGTTGTCGCCTCATGTACAATTCATGTTTTGTCGATTTACAACTGTATTTTCATTTCATTTCATTTTTTCGTCCATCAACAATTTCTGTGGAAAATGTATCCATCATTTATTTATCAACATTTCAAAGGAACTCCGACATGTTCTCTGTAAGAAAAATGTTAATTGTTTAATTGAGGATGTCGCCTCATGTACAATTCATGTTTTGTCGATTTACAACTGTATTTTCATTTCATTTCATTTTTTCGTCCATCTACTATTTCTGTGGAAAATGTATCCATCATTTATTTATCAACATTTCAAAGGAACTCCGACATTTTCTCTGTAAAAAACATGTTAATTGTTTAATTGAGGATGTCGCCTCATGTACAATTCATGTTTTGTGTATCTACAACTTCTGTTGTAATCCATGTCAGGACTCCATCATACCTTGGAAGAGGACCCTGAAGATTTTTTGCAACTTAGCCAACAACGTTTTCGGCAGATTTCTTCACTTGAGGACAGCGTCACAACCATTTTATTTTCATTTTCATTTCATTTTTTCGTCCGACATGTTCTCTGTAAAAAACATGTTAATTGTTTGATTGAGGATGTCGCCTCATGTACAATTCATGTTTTGTGTATCTCATGTTCTCTGTAAAAAACATGTTAATTGTTTAATTGAGGATGTCGCCTCATGTACAATTCATGTTTTGTCGATTTACAACTTTATTTTCATTTTCATTTTTTTGTACAAATATTTCTGTGGAAAATGTATCCATCATTTGTTTTCGAAGGAGCTTCGACATGTTCTTTGTAAAAAAAATGTTAATTGTTTGATTGAGGATGTCGCCTCATGTACAATTCATGTTTTGTCGATTTACAACTTTATTTTCATTTTCATTTTTTTGTACAAATATTTCTGTGGAAAATGTATCCATCTTTTGTTTTCGAATGAACTTCGACATGTTCTCTGTAAAAAACATGTTAATTGTTTAATTGAGGATGTCGCCTCATGTACAATTCATGTTTTGTCGGTTTACAACTATATTTTCATTTCATTTCATTTTTTCGTCCATCTACTATTTCTGTGGAAAATGTATCCATCATTTATTTATCAACATTTCAAAGGAACTCCGACATTTTCTCTGTAAAAAACATGTTAATTGTTTGATTGAGGATGTCGCCTCATGTACAATTCATGTTTTCTGTATCTCATGTTCTCTGTAAAAAACATGTTAATTGTTTCATTGAGGATGTCGCCTCATGTACAATTAATGTTTTGTCGATTTACAACTGTATTTTCATTTCATTTCATTTTTCGTCCATCAACAATTTCTGTGGAAAATGTATCCATCATTTGTTTTCGAAGTAACTTCGACACGTTCTCTGTAAAAAACATGTTAATTGTTTGATTGAGGATGTCGCCTCATGTACAATTCATGTTTTGTCGATTTACAACTGTATTTTCATTTTCATTTTTTTGTACAAATATTTCTGTGGAAAATGTATCCATCTTTTGTTTTCGAAGGAGCTTCGACATGTTCTCTGTAAAAAACATGTTAATTGTTTAATTGAGGATGTCGCCTCATGTACAATTCATGTTTTGTCGATTTACAACTTTATTTCATTTCATTTCATTTTTTTCGTCCAAATATTTCTGTGGAAAATGTATCCATCATTTATTTATCAACATTTCAAAGGAACTCCGACATGTTCTCTATAAAAAACATGTTAATTGTTTAATTGAGGATGTCGCCTCATGTACAATTCATGTTTTGTGTATCTCATGTTCTCTGTAAAAAACATGTTAATTGTTTAATTGAGGATGTCGCCTCATGTACAATTCATGTTTTGTGTATCTACAACTTCTGTTGTAATCCATGTCAGGACTCCATCATACCTTGGAAGAGGACCCTGAAGATTTTCTGCAACTTAGCCAACAACGTTTTCGGCAGATTTCTTCACTTGAGGACAGCGTCACAACCATTTTATTTTCATTTTCATTTCATTTTTTCGTCCGACATGTTCTCTGTAAAAAACATGTTAATTGTTTAATTGAGGATGTCGCCTCATGTACAATTCATGTTTTGTCGATTTACAACTTTATTTTCATTTTCATTTTTTTGTACAAATATTTCTGTGGAAAATGTATCCATCATTTGTTTTCAAAGTAACTTCGACACGTTGTCTGTAAAAAACATGTTAATTGTTTGATTGAGGATGTCGCCTCATGAACAATTCATGTTTTGTCGATTTACAACTGTATTTTCATTTCATTTCATTTTTCGTCCATCAACAATTTCTGTGGAAAATGTATCCATCATTTGTTTTCGAAGGAACTTCGACATGTTGTCTGTAAAAAACATGTTAATTGTTTAATTGAGGATGTCGCCTCATGTACAATTCGTGTTTTGTCGATTTACAACTGTATTTTCATTTCATTTCATTTTTCGTCCATCAACAATTTCTGTGGAAAATGTATCCATCATTTATTTATCAACATTTCAAAGGAACTCCGACATGTTGTCTGTAAAAAACATGTTAATTGTTTAATTGAGGATGTCGCCTCATGTACAATTAATGTTTTGTGTATCTACAACTTCTGTTGTAATCCATGTCAGGACTCCATCATACCTTGGAAGAGGACCCTGAAGATTTTCTGCAACTTAGCCAACAACGTTTTCGGCAGATTTCTTCACTTGAGGACAGCGTCACAACCATTTTATTTTCATTTTCATTTCATTTTTTCGTCCGACATGTTCTCTGTAAAAAACATGTTAATTGTTTCATTGAGGATGTCGCCTCATGTACAATTCATGTTTTGTGTATCTCATGTTCTCTGTAAAAAACATGTTAATTGTTTAATTGAGGATGTCGCCTCATGTACAATTCATGTTTTGTCGATTTACAACTTTATTTCATTTCATTTCATTTTTTTCGTCCAAATATTTCTGTGGAAAATGTATCCATCATTTATTTTCGAAGGAACTTCGACATGTTGTCTGTAAAAAACATGTTAATTGTTTGATTGAGGATGTCGCCTCATGTACAATTCATGTTTTGTGTATCTCATGTTCTCTGTAAAAAACATGTTAATTGTTTAATTGGGGATGTCGCCTCATGTACAATTCGTGTTTTGTCAATTTACAACTGTATTTTCATTTCATTTCATTTTTCGTCCATCAACAATTTCTGTGGAAAATGTATCCATCATTTATTTATCAACATTTCAAAGAAACTCCGACATGTTCTCTGTAAAAAACATGTTAATTGTTTGATTGAGGATGTCGCCTCATGTACAATTCATGTTTTGTCGATTTACAACTTTATTTTCATTTTCATTTTTTTGTACAAATATTTCTGTGGAAAATGTATCCATATTTTGTTTTCGAAGGAGCTTCGACATGTTCTCTGTAAAAAACATGTTAATTGTTTAATTGAGGATGTCGCCTCATGTACAATTCATGTTTTGTCGATTTACAACTTTATTTCATTTCATTTAATTTTTTTCGTCCAAATATTTCTGTGGAAAATGTATCCATCATTTGTTTTCGAAGGAACTTCGACACGTTCTCTGTAAAAAACATGTTAATTGTTTAATTGAGGATGTCGCCTCATGTACAATTCATGTTTTGTCGATTTACAACTTTATTTCATTTCATTTCATTTTTTTCGTCCAAATATTTCTGTGGAAAATGTATCCATCATTTATTTATCAACATTTCAAAGGAACTCCGACATGTTCTCTGTAAAAAACATGTTAATTGTTTGATTGAGGATGTCGCCTCATGTACAATTCATGTTTTGTGTATCTCATGTTCTCTGTAAAAAACATGTTAATTGTTTAATTGAGGATGTCGCCTCATGTACAATTCATGTTTTGTGTATCTACAACTTCTGTTGTAATCCATGTCAGGACTCCATCATACCTTGGAAGAGGACCCTGAAGATTTTCTGCAACTTAGCCAACAACGTTTTCGGCAGATTTCTTCACTTGAGGACAGCGTCACAACCATTTTATTTTCATTTTCATTTCATTTTTTCGTCCGACATGTTCTCTGTAAAAAACATGTTAATTGTTTAATTGAGGATGTCGCCTCATGTACAATTCATGTTTTGTCGATTTACAACTTTATTTTCATTTTCATTTTTTTGTACAAATATTTCTGTGGAAAATGTATCCATCTTTTGTTTTCGAAGTAACTTCGACATGTTGTCTGTAAAAAACATGTTAATTGTTTAATTGAGGATGTCGCCTCATGTACAATTCATGTTTTGTCGATTTACAACTTTATTTAATTTCATTTCATTTTTTTCGTCCAAATATTTCTGTGGAAAATGTATCCATCATTTGTTTTCGAAGGAGCTTCGACATGTTCTCTGTAAAAAACATGTTAATTGTTTAATTGAGGATGTCGCCTCATGTACAATTCATGTTTTGTCGATTTACAACTTTATTTCATTTAATTTCATTTTTTTCGTCCAAATATTTCTGTGGAAAATGTATCCATCATTTGTTTTCGAAGTAACTTCGACACGTCGTCTGTAAAAAACATGTTAATTGTTTGATTGAGGATGTCGCCTCATGTACAATTCATGTTTTGTCGATTTACAACTTTATTTCATTTCATTTCATTTTTTTCGTCCAAATATTTCTGTGGAAAATGTATCCATCATTTGTTTTCGAAGTAACTTCGACACGTTGTCTGTAAAAAACATGTTAATTGTTTGATTGAGGATGTCGCCTCATGTACAATTCATGTTTTGTGTATCTCATGTTCTCTGTAAAAAACATGTTAATTGTTTGATTGAGGATGTCGCCTCATGTACAATTCATGTTTTGTCGATTTACAACTTTATTTTCATTTTCATTTTTTTGTACAAATATTTCTGTGGAAAATGTATCCATCATTTGTTTTCGAAGGAACTTCGACACGTTGTCTGTAAAAAACATGTTAATTGTTTGATTGAGGATGTCGCCTCATGTACAATTCATGTTTTGTCGATTTACAACTTTATTTCATTTCATTTCATTTTTTTCGTCCAAATATTTCTGTGGAAAATGTATCCATCATTTGTTTTCGAAGGAACTTCGACACGTTGTCTGTAAAAAACATGTTAATTGTTTGATTGAGGATGTCGCCTCATGTACAATTCATGTTTTGTGTATCTCATGTTCTCTGTAAAAAACATGTTAATTGTTTAATTGAGGATGTCGCCTCATGTACAATTCATGTTTTGTGTATCTACAACTTCTGTTGTAATCCATGTCAGGACTCCATCATACCTTGGAAGAGGACCCTGAAGATTTTCTGCAACTTAGCCAACAACGTTTTCGGCAGATTTCTTCACTTGAGGACAGCGTCACAACCATTTTATTTTCATTTTCATTTCATTTTTTCGTCCGACATGTTCTCTGTAAAAAACATGTTAATTGTTTAATTGAGGATGTCGCCTCATGTACAATTCATGTTTTGTCGATTTACAACTTTATTTCATTTCATTTCATTTTTTTCGTCCAAATATTTCTGTGGAAAATGTATCCATCATTTGTTTTCGAAGTAACTTCGACACGTTGTCTGTAAAAAACATGTTAATTGTTTGATTGTGGATGTCGCCTCATGTACAATTCATGTTTTGTCGATTTACAACTGTATTTTCATTTCATTTCATTTTTCGTCCATCAACAATTTCTGTGGAAAATTTATCCATCATTTGTTTTCGAAGGAACTTCGACATGTTGTCTGTAAAAAACATGTTAATTGTTTGATTGAGGATGTCGCCTCATGTACAATTCATGTTTTGTGTATCTCATGTTCTCTGTAAAAAACATGTTAATTGTTTAATTGAGGATGTCGCCTCATGTACAATTCATGTTTTGTCGATTTGCAACTTTATTTAATTTCATTTCATTTTTTTCGTCCAAATATTTCTGTGGAAAATGTATCCATCATTTGTTTTCGAAGGAACTTCGACACGTTCTCTGTAAAAAACATGTTAATTGTTTAATTGGGGATGTCGCCTCATGTACAATTCGTGTTTTGTCGATTTACAACTGTATTTTCATTTCATTTCATTTTTCGTCCATCAACAATTTCTGTGGAAAATGTATCCATCATTTATTTATCAACATTTCAAAGGAACTCCGACATGTTCTCTGTAAGAAAAATGTTAATTGTTTAATTGAGGATGTCGCCTCATGTACAATTCATGTTTTGTTGATTTACAACTTTATTTCATTTCATTTCATTTTTTTCATCCAAATATTTCTGTGGAAAATGTATCCATCTTTTGTTTTCGAAGTAACTTCGACATGTTCTCTGTAAAAAACATGTTAATTGTTTAATTGAGGATGTCGCCTCATGTACAATTCATGTTTTGTGTATCTACAACTTCTGTTGTAATCCATGTCAGGACTCCATCATACCTTGGAAGAGGACCCTGAAGATTTTCTGCAACTTAGCCAACAACGTTTTCGGCAGATTTCTTCACTTGAGGACAGCGTCACAACCATTTTATTTTCATTTTCATTTCATTTTTTCGTCCGACATGTTCTCTGTAAAAAACATGTTAATTGTTTGATTGAGGATGTCGCCTCATGTACAATTCATGTTTTGTGTATCTCATGTTCTCTGTAAAAAACATGTTAATTGTTTAATTGAGGATGTCGCCTCATGTACAATTCATGTTTTGTCGATTTACAACTTTATTTAATTTCATTTCATTTTTTTCGTCCAAATATTTCTGTGGAAAATGTATCCATCATTTGTTTTCGAAGGAACTTCGACACGTTCTCTGTAAAAAACATGTTAATTGTTTAATTGGGGATGTCGCCTCATGTACAATTCGTGTTTTGTCGATTTACAACTGTATTTTCATTTCATTTCATTTTTCGTCCATCAACAATTTCTGTGGAAAATGTATCCATCATTTGTTTTCGAAGGAACTTCGACACGTTGTCTGTAAAAAACATGTTAATTGTTTGATTGAGGATGTCGCCTCATGTACAATTCATGTTTTGTGTATCTCATGTTCTCTGTAAAAAACATGTTAATTGTTTAATTGAGGATGTCGCCTCATGTACAATTCATGTTTTGTGTATCTACAACTTCTGTTGTAATCCATGTCAGGACTCCATCATACTTTGGAAGAGGACCCTGAAGATTTTCTGCAACTTAGCCAACAACGTTTTCGGCAGATTTCTTCACTTGAGGACAGCGTCACAACCATTTTATTTTCATTTCATTTCATTTTTTCGTCCATCAACTATTTCTGTGGAAAATGTATCAATCATTTGTGTTGTAGGGTTCGGGTGTCCATTTTATTGTTTGTATAACATAATTTTATTGTCACTTTTATGGTTATTGCTTTCTTGTCACTTTATTGCCTTCAAAGACCTTTCACCTTTGAAGAGTTCTGTTTTTTTTTTGTTTTTTTTTTATTGTAAGTACACTTGCATATGACATGTCCCATTCATCCTGCTCCAATTCTCTCTACAGAGTCGTACAGTCCGGTTCATGATGGCAAACCACCTACAACCATCAGTCTGTTCAACACTTGGTTCTTAAATTCATGTTTGTATTTGACATCTGTTGGGATTTTGTATTGTGCTCCTCTCTTAGTAGCTTTGTGTTTTCTCACCTCTCCCCTCCATGTTGTTTTCTGCAGGTACTTCAGCCTCCATAGTCAAATAAGGACAGTAAACCACCTTTCATCCCTCTTTTCTTTCTCTCAGTCTCTCGCTCCCTCAACTCCACTGATGAAGGCAGAAGGCTGGCCATCCCGAGCCTGGTTCTGCTCAAGCTTATTATTGGATGTTTTTGTAACCATTATAATATTAATCATGTGCAGTAAATTTGTTTTAACTGTGATGCCAAATGTAAAATTCTACACTTGTTGAGTTGTTGACAACTTTAAATAAAAAAAACTGTTTTTAAACTAAATCTTTCATGTTTACCTTTTCAGTTATAGATAAGAATATCTCTGTCAAGATGGAGAAATGTTTCTATATATATATATATGTGTATATATTGCCCTCTCCTTTTTATTCTTTTATCATTTTAATCTTCCTAATATTTCACTATATTTGCCACCAAGTAACAAACTTTGTGACACTTGACACAGGTAGAGAAACAATCCTAAAGATGGTGGCAAATGTTATCATGCTACTTAAACTTTAAACTTAGATGACTAGGATTTGCTGATTTCACTAAATCAACAGAAAGACATGTAAAGTAGCTCATGGAAATGAAAAAGAAACAGAGGAAACTCTGAGTTATCTGATAAATACCTCTCACACAATCATTACCATACCATCACATATATTTTATACTTTCAAATCATATATGGTTTTACCATTTGTCATTATCCATGATCTCGGTTTCACTGTATATAAATAATGAGTTGAGAAGATAAGCAGCCCTTCCTAGAACTGTGATGGACTGTTTGGATAGGATAGGATAGATGTCATCAAGGCATATTATTATTAATTATAATGATATTCAGGATGAGATTACCTGCATGCCTCTTAGACAAGTCACTTAGGGAGACAAAAATGTCCAACTGTACAACTATTTCTTCATCATTTTCCTCTGTGGTACTCATACAGCTTATGGCTGTCCAAATAAAATCCCTTAAATGAAACATCTTGAGCTACTTTAATATTTTATCACATTTTTTTTTACTGTGAACAAAACAGAGAAATATCAGTTCCTCCTTTGTTATGGAGCATGATTTAATACTTTATATGAAGGAAAGGAGAGATTGTCAAGGAGTAGGAGATGAAATGCCTTTGAAAAAGACAAATCTGAGAAATTATCCTGAAAAGAGAATGGAAATTATGAAGTAAGATACAGGCAGCGGCAAAAGTTAAGAGTGAGCGCAGCTGAAGCAGAGCAAATCCACGATATGACACTTCAAAGTCTGTGTTGTACTGTTTGTGCCACATGGGGGCACCCCGAGGCAGAAAACTGGCTAACTGAGCTGAGCAGCAACACACATTTATAGCACACGGGTGGAGAAGAAGGCCAATTCTTACAAACTCTGTTTATGTTTAGTTAATTTGTTAGAGTTAATCAACAATCTGTTCACATTTGAAACATTTTGACAGAGTCTTTCTTTGCATTCTCAAATTCTGGTACATAAAGTCATCTCCTGCTGTGCCACAGCTGTACTATTCATATTTTTGGTTCCACTACTATTCTGTAACAGAAGATGATAAATGACCTCAACAGTCTTCTCCACAGTCCGGCCAAATATTTCTGTCCCCTTCTACACTCACTGCTCAATGTAATGTCTGAATCAGTGTGGGCTTAGAGAGAACACAGTCTAAACAGCTAGAAAACCAAAACAGCTAAAACCAAGAGTCTGTTCTGAAGAGTCGGTGATAATTCTCTTTAATCACTCAGATTTTATCTGTGTGACGTTTTTCATACCACTTTTTCACACATGAATACACGCACACACACACACACACACACACACACACACATGCACATGCACATGCACTCAGGCATGCACGCTTACACACAGACTACCAAATAACAAAGACAATAAAATTAAGACAACAATAACAGCAAGTCTCATGAATTTGCATGAGGCTTTTCAAGAAAGGAGAGCCGATAAAGAGAGAGTGATGGACTAATAAAGCACTAACTTTGAGGACATTTATTGAGGTGAATAAAATCAGACATAAAAGGCAGGGTATCAAAAACCAAAGAGAAATGAGGACAAAGTAGTAGCAATAAAATAAAGCAAAATGCTAAATGAGAGGAGATGCTTGGAAGAAAATAGCATCAAATAAAAAAAAAAAAACGATAAAATGAGCAGAGGAGAGGTGAGAAAAGAAAAGGTAAATAAAAATAAGGAGGACTAAAACCTACCCATGAAGAGTTTAATGAACCAGTAAAAGGATCTTAAAATCAATTCTGAGTGCAGCATTACGATAGTCAATATGGCAAGTAATCAATGATCCTGAGATGCTCGGGCAGAATGTGTAGTGGTTAATCATCCTGTGTCTGCCAGAGAAGGATAAGACCATCTGAGTGTGCTGCGATTGAAGCAAGCTGAACACGCCCTCCAAGAGATGAAGCTGCAGTTCAACTCAGCGTCACATTATGGTGAAGGTGGCTGTCTCAGATGTTAGGTCTTTTTTCCCCACCAGCTCCACGGTGACCTGAAGCCCTCATCCCTGCGCCCTCTTCTCTCAACCGGAAGAAGTTTGTCCCAGTTAAGGTCCAAGGGGGAAGATCTGCTGTTTCAGTATTCAGCCTGGAATACTTCATGGAAAACGCGTGCTCTGCTCTTCAACTGGTACATTTTCACCCTCCCCTATGAACCAAGGAGAGTTTGGGGTCGGCCCGATTACACCCTTACCCTTTCATCAACCGTTGTTGATGATAAACTCAAACCAGATGCTCATTTTGACTCCTCGTATCTGTAAAAAGAGAAAGAAGGCTACAGCGATAGAACTGCATCTCAACAGACTGATTAGATCTGCATTCACTTTAACTGAAGGGAATAAAGCCTTGGGATGGCTGCTAGAAATTTCCTCTTTGGTATTAACTCTATTGAATATATATATTCGCTTCATAATGGCAACATTTATTATTTTACAGTACAGTCATCTCCAGAGCAGCTTGCTTCATGTAGCACTTAATTGCATTCTCCTTGTTAATCACTCGGTGTGACTGCATATTAAACGTCAGTCTTCTGGGTCCAGCCGATTTGACCGCCTGTCCCAAGTGCTGTATCCCTGAGGGGCTCATCAAGTGTAGGCATCCCTGTGCTCTTCATAGCTGAGTGCCAGTCTAATCATCCTTTCCCCTAATGGCCTATTCAGCCTAAAGCACAATGGGTAGTATTTGACAGGCTCTCTATGCATGGGGCAGTCGATTGTCGTAACCAGTGTTATCACTGTACAGTGGTGATCGGCCAGGCGGCAGCAATAATGAAATAAAATATTATTTTGCTGAATGTCTGCTCGTCCACTTCATTTAGGCATAAAAATTATAGTGGTTATCTGTCATTTATGTTGTAGCTTTGAAACTAAAAAGTTATAATTATTTTTAACAAATCTAATCATTGATGGCGTTCACTTGGGAAAGACATATCCGATAAATATCTTTAAAACTCCAAATCACTCCTCGACATTTCATTCTGTCAAATGTCAAAGGACCTAAGATGTCACTTCAAAAAAAGAGAGTCTGGAGAACAAGATTTCCTTTCGTAAATTGTTGGTCTTCAGTCTTTTATGTTAAAGTCAGCTGGATCCTGACTTTAACATGTGTGGAGAGTGGGAAAGTGAGATGCTGTGGTGGTCCCTTTGATGAGAAGAAGAAAAGCCCGAGAGCTGGCTTTGATAAGAAGTGATGCTGAGTCCCATCTCAGACTGGATAGGATGATGGTGTGGAGGAGACATACAGCAAGACACTCTGGAATGACAGCTGCCAGCAGGAGAGAGGAGAGCTGATTTTTACGTATGACAGGGACAACGTGATTGGCTTGGTGAGTGTGAAACGGTTAGAATTGTGTGAAATAGAGATAGTTTTCCTGATGGAACTTATGCTTATGTTCAGTTGAACAAAACCGGGGGGTGGGTGCAGAGAAATTCAGTGGCTGAAATGTGGTGACTGCACATCAGCGTTGAAATGATTTTACTCTGGTCCAGGGTTGTCAGCTCTGTTTCAGGTGCAGCATGAGGAAAGTTGAGTCTGTGCTTCACCGCTGACGCCGGTTTTTCAGGGACAGTGCCATATTTGGATGCCACAGAGTTACACTGCTGGATGGAAATGTCTAACAAACAATCTGAGCAACAGTGAGGATTCAGGATTGGCCAGTCACCAAGTAGAGGTAAGAGCCAGTAATGGAAACACACAAAGGAAGCAGTTGATGCAAATAAATTCATACCTAGGGAAGGAACAGGAAGCATAAAGTTACAGTAAACTCAGAGGCCCAATTCTAATCTGGCCCCTACACTACCCCCGACTCTACTTGTTTATGTGTAAGCGTGGAGGGGCCGCCATATTAAGTGTTGTTCCAAACCAATCTCCCTTAAGTGGGAGTGTTATAAAGCCCTCCAACAACGAGTCTGCATTGATTCAGGATTGCAAACAACATTACCACCGCATGCAGCACCACTTCATCGCTGAGATGGAACAAACACCGGAAGCATACAAAATGCCAGTTCCATGTGGATATTTCCAAAGGGGCCAGTAAGAAATGGTTTCACCTCAGGCAGGCTATTTGTGAGCACACATGACAAAATTAAACATTGCATTTTATTTTGCAATGAATTTTGTCTGCAAGAAAATGGCAAGTGTTTATTATTTGACCTGTTTAATAGTTACGGGGACTTTGGGGAAAAATCGAGGACCTCAGAAAATGAAATGAAGATGGAAAAATGTTGAAATCAAGCCAAAGAGATGAGTAATTTTAGTTTTCAATAAACAATGCTCAATAAATGATTTTTCTAGAGGTCCAAAAATAGACCTCTGAAAAATTGGGGAACTATGGAGAAAGAAGAAGAAATATAAGGTTGATGGTTTATCTCTCTGTTTAGAGTGAACAGAAAGTCGTTTATACCCTCCGCCTTCATTAAAACACTGGACCGACTTTTGTTTGCTTGGGCTACAACTTGAAACCAGTTTTTTCTTATATAAGTATACCTTTAAATGTACAAACGACTATCACTGCATTACTGTGCTACTTCTGAGGCACAGTTCTGGTTGGGTAAGTTGTGAGTGGATTCATGAATCATATGTGTATCATGTATGTGAGTTCTGACTATGTTGAATAATTCATTTCTCCCATGAGCTGTGTGTCATCGAACCTGCAGCGCTTCCATCTACCACAGTGGAGGTGAATCAGTGAGCTGAACTCTAACTAATAACTTTCCCTTTGTTGTGCGTGCAACTCCTCCGCCTCATGCAGTAGCGTCGCCTCTTGTATCTCCCTCTGCAGCTCCCCCCCACAGTTTGAAAACCTCCATATTGAAGTTAGTCAGTTGCATCGCTGTTAAGAAATCAGTGTGCACAACTCATTATATTCCTATTCATAACGTCATGGCTCCTGCAGACTACCTTCAGTCCAGTCTAAGTATGAGAAAAAGCCGTATGAGCACTGTGTGCAAAGTCACCAGCTCAGTAAACATCTCTTTCAACAGTGTTATCGCATCATTATTGTGTTTGTTGCTTTTAATTAGGAGGCAATGTACTGGATATTACAGCTGAGCTGACGACACTGCTTTCTGTCACCAGTGAGAGGAGCTCCAATGGTCCATAAAACTGATGAACTCAGCACTACTTGATGGTTTTTTTAATACGTTGTATGTATCGTAGTTCATGCAGCTTTTATGGAACAAGAGCGTCCCCGAGAGTTACGCTAATGGCAATACAGTTCATTTAAATGTTTTGAAAGGGAAATAAATTAAAATAAGTATGTATGTTTAAAAGTGGAATATATTACAATTCAAAGGGTTTCTAAAAAGATAAATACTATTGGATGTCAGGACCTGTTAGGGTTCAGTTCTGTTGTTAGTTTCTGTCTTGTACTTATTTACTGTTTTATTTTGTCAGCCTTCTGTTTTCATTCCCCACTTCCTGTCTAGTCTCCCGCTGTTGTGATTACCTGATGGCTGTCACCTGTGTCTCATTGTCTCCCCAACCCCTTGTGTATTTAAGCCGTGCCCACATTCCCTCCTGTGCCAGATTGTCTCTTCTGTTTTCCAGTGAGCATTCCAGCAATTCTTCCTCGTGTTTAGTGTTCTGTGTATTGACCAGTTTAGTTTTTGACTACGAGCTTGTCCAGCAATTTGGATACCTTTGCCTGTGTTATTGGATTTTCTGGTTTTGACCTTGGACTGAATATATCGACTTGCCTTCCACCACCTGTCTGTCTCCGTCTCTGCATTGAGAGTTCCCCTGTCTAGTCTGTTCGTGATATTGGAAAGCTGTTAAAATTTTAAATAGTGCCTTATAAAGGTAAATAACTTCCTTTGTGTTATTTAAAATACAGATTGTGAATGAATCTTTTTTGTGGTTGTTAAAACAGCATTTCAAGAGTGTGTCTTCTGGTAAGACTCTGCTATAGGTGGTGTTTAAATATGTCCAATAAATGTCTCATAATAACACCTGATTACATCGTCATATTTTCAAATTTCCAGTCAACTTTAACCATTGAGCTAATGCAAGACCGTATGGAATCACAACTTCTAAATTCTACTCCATTTGTGAATCTGTCGTAGGTAACAGTTACCTATAGGTCCTTGCCATCAGTCAGTTGCTGGCCTGCGTCAGGCCCCCGTCACTAAACGCACACAAAACACAAGTTTTCTGAGGGGAAACCCTGAGTAAGTTTGATAATTTAGACCTCAACAGATTCTGTCGCTCGGAGCATCTTATTTCTGTTGCATTATTCTATAAGTATTAAATGGCCACTTTAATTAGCCAACCCAGTGAATCGCCTCTTGCATATTCAGGAACTTTAAAGAAAATATCCAAGCTATAGTATTTTCACTTCTGAGCACTGATTCACTTGTTTTTGACAGGATGTCAGCAAAGAAGCCATCGGCGATGACCATGCTCATCATGTCTTGGAAGATCTCTGCTGTCCATGGTAATGCTGCACAGAGGGGTGTACCACGAAGCGAGATTAGTGCGTTAGCGAGGTATGTTGAGCATAAAGCAAGACTTTTCTGTGTCAAAAAGGTGGCTCTCTTTTAAGCTGGCTATATCACCGTGGTAACTTATGCTGTGAATATAACCTGGTCCGGACCAGTTTTTGTTCCGAGTTGCAGCTTAAAGTCGGCTATAAAAAGCCCCGTCCTTTCACTGATCGTCCTCTTTGAACATGGCCTGGACAAGGAGCTGCCAGCACCAGGGTCTGATTGAATACCCCCTCCATGATTGGCCGCCCTTCATTGTTGGCAAGGGCCAGCTCCTCTGAGGCCGTGTAATCTGCTGGAGCGGGACCCCCTCTAGTCTTTCTCCTCTCATTTTTCTTCTTGTTTGCTTAAGATAATTTTAACACTTAATATGTTACACAGTGTATCATCCGCATTACACTAAAAGAGTGATGAATGCACAGCAAATACAGACCACTTTGTATTATATTTTTGTGCTTGGTCAGGATTTGCTGCCAAGACCGTTTTGCACTGCTGGCACTACAACTGATAGAACGCCAGTTAGAAAATTGCTTAGACTTTATCACAAATAAGCCAAATCAAAATAATTTCACTTTGATTTGGCCCTAATCTAAGTGATTTCCACGTATCCTTCATTGTGAGACAATGTCAGGGAGGGAATTAAAGTTATATAGTGATATATAATATAACATAATATATTACATTATATAGGCTATATTGACTTACGCATTTACATGATCTGCAATGCTAAATGCTAAAATAAGAACTAGGTCCAGCCAATTAAAAGCTTAGAAAAAAACAAGTATTTTTAGTAGAAGGAGTAAAATTTAGTCCTGAAAACAGAAATTTGCTCATAAACTTTTTTTGATTAAATGTAATACTTATTGGTATGTAGACTTAACTTGTATATCCTCAGATAAATTTACTAGGAATTTCTGTGTGGAAATTGTTACAGAGGTTTTGTTAAATAAACCCCACTCCACATTTTTTTCAGTGCATGTGGCCTGTCATACATGTCCACAGTTACACGTTTCTTTTTTTTTTTCTTCTTCTTCTTTTTGTCACTTTGTTTTTGTGCTGGTTCATAATGATATTGTAATGTTTTCGGATCTATAAAAATAGTGGGTAACACACCTCAGGATGCCATGAACAGCAGTGTCTGCACCTAACTAAAACAGAGCCATAACATATTCCCTGTCTAGGCATAAAATGTTACTACAGAGTCAACAAGACGACATATATAAAATATAAATTCAGTTGTCACACAGCCTTCTAGGCATAAGCTGTGCTGTCTACTTTAAGGTTATCCATCCAAAGTTTGTCTCTAGAGGGAGACAGATACACTTGAATTGTGTCATAAAATAGGTCATAGGTGATAACAGCCTACTAGTTGAGTATAAACACAGAGTTTGGTTTATTTACATGTGCTCAAAACGGTGTCGGTGGAAAGATAGATCTCTCTTTGTGTCCAAGGAGGTAGAGGAAGGGTCAATGCAAAAATAGTGACCACAGAATTATTTATTTCTCATCTATATCACCAAAACAGATTAAACTGAATGAGATTTCCTGTAAAAAAAACAAAAAAAACAAAACAAAAAACAAAAAATGACAAAAAGGTGGTCTACGTCAAGACGTGTAAAGTGATAAATTCGAAAAATGTATTATTATTTAATCTTGAAGAGATGAAACGCTGTATTTAACTAATATATCACAAAGATTCTGCAGCATGATGGAAAAAGTGTAACTAAATCAGTAAATCGGCACTGACAATTTGAGGTGGCGTGTAAATATTTGATAAGCAATTATAATCATAGATTGTATTGTATTTCTCAATACTGTGGACTACATTTATGACAGATTAATACAGAAAACCAGGTCACTTGAAAGGATTCATAGTTTTTCTTGTTACTTTAAGTATGATTGGTAAATAAAACTAGTACTTTAAGGATGTAACTTGAATTATATTAAAAATGTATTTCATTATATTTAAATGCAACGGAAAAATCAAGTTTCTGTGTGTGTCAGAATTCTGTGGTGTCTTATGATGTCACAGGTCATTATGACCATCAAAGCCACTTTGGAATTCTAGAATGTTCCTCTTCTATATACATATATATACAGGAGAAACCAGCTGGCAGACACACACAGGATCTCGCTGGATTTGGACTTGGACGTACATCTCTTGGTTCTTGCAGTTGAGGATTATTTCTTACCCACGGAGCTTTTCAACCCACGTGTATCGGAGGAAGACGCGCAGCATCTGGGAGAGAAGAAATATGGCCGAGGAATATGTGATATTTGTTCGACGGAGGTAGAAAACGTTTTTCACAAGTGGATGAAAACAACCAAAATAAGGTAGGAAACAAAAAGGCTCCTTAGAAGAAAACTTGATGTGATGTTGATTTACGCTGACTGGCTCTGGGAAGTAGATTCAGCCAACTCTGCTGCAAGGTAAGGATACATTTGCTGAATAGATCTGTATTTCCTTTTCTTGTTATTGTCTTACGGTGCTATATAGTGCACTGTATTACAATTTAAAGCAGACACATAAACATAGCAGAGAGTTAATCAAAAGAGTGATATAACCTATAATCCTCGATACAAAGTGATTATAACTGATGTCATATTGGGTGTAACACACAGGAGGTGTGTGTGCACAGTAAACTGACATTAACGTGATGGCTAATTATTCCGCTGAAGCTAGCAATGCTGCGTCACAATAACATTTAGCAAGAATTTCTCCAACCTTAGTCACTGACATCATCACAGCCAGCAGTTACATTGTCAGTACTCACATGGCGCCTTCATGTTTTGGAAAACCAGCGATATTGTGTAGTTTTCCCAACGTTCTCTGGAGATTTGTCCTGTCTTGCTTTGTGTGATCGTAATGTAATATCAGGACAGTTTCATGCTTTAGCAGTGGGTCCCATGAATCCAGGTTTTGTGTATTTGCAGCTAATATTGTAATCAACATCCAGACGCTTTGACATATTAACAGCAAGAATGTGGAATTTGTGTTTTTCTCATTTACAAATGATGTTGTAATCAATATGAAAACACGGTCGTGCCCTGGAAGTTGTACATGTGTAATCTTCCCCAGAACTTCTGCCAGTGAACCAAAAAGGTTTTTCTGTCATTTTTAACTTGCTCAGACGAAAGCGTTGCCACAAATGATTTTAACTGGAAGATATCTGAATGATTTGTGTTTACCTTGATATCCCCTTCCTCTGCAATTCATATGTTGTTTCTTTACCACTTTGATGAAACAAATGTGAAGACTTCATCATGCCTTGAAAGACACTCTCTCTTCTGAATTTTGGCCTCACACCTAAACAAAACAGGATTTCTGGAGGTTTTAACTTTCCAACTGGAGGACAGTTTCACACACTTTTTTGTGGCGTTGCTTGGATTTTCGTTTATTTTGGTTTACATTGTCTTTGTGGAAAATGTATCCATCATTTGTGTTGGAAACATTTCAAAGGAGGGCAGCACGGCGGCATAGTGCTTAGCGCTCTTGCCCCACAGTAAGAAGGTTGTGGGTTCGGTTCCCGGCCTGGGGCCTTTCTGTGTGGAGTTTGCATGTTCTCCCCGTGTCTGCGTGGGTTTCCTCCCACCCTCCAAAGACATGCATGTCTAGGTTAACTGGTTACTCTAAATTGTCCGTAGGTCTGAGTGTGAGTGGTTGTTTGTCTCTATCTGTATCTGTCTGTGTGTTAGTCCTGTGATGGACAGCCAACCTGTCCAGGTTGTACCCCGCCCCTCGCCCAGAACGTTAACTGGAATCAGCTCCTGCACCCCCTCCACCCGGAAACAGAAAAATCGGTGGAAGACGGACGGACATTTCAAAGGAAGTCTGACATGTTCTCTGTAAAAAACATGTTAATTGTTTAATTGAGGATGTCGCCTCATGTACAATTCATGTTTTGTCGATTTACAACTGTATTTCATTTCATTTCATTTTTTCGTCCATCTAATAATTCTGTGGAAAATGTATCCATCATTTGTTTTCGAAAGAGCTTTGACATGTTGTCTGTAAAAAACATGTTAATTGTTTAATTGAGGATGTCGCCTCATGTACAATTCATGTTTTGTCGATTTACAACTGTATTTTCATTTCATTTCATTTTTCATCCATCAACAATTTCTGTGGAAAATGTATCCATCATTTGTTTTCGAAGGAACTTCGACATGTTGTCTGTAAAAAACATGTTAATTGTTTGATTGAGGATGTCGCCTCATGTACAATTCATGTTTTGTCGATTTACAACTGTATTTTCATTTCATTTCATTTTTCATCCATCAACAATTTCTGTGGAAAATGTATCCATCATTTGTTTTCGAAGGAACTTCGACATGTTGTCTGTAAAAAACATGTTAATTGTTTGATTGAGGATGTCGCCTCATGTACAATTCATGTTTTGTGTATCTCATGTTCTCTGTAAAAAACATGTTAATTGTTTAATTGAGGATGTCGCCTCATGTACAATTCATGTTTTGTCGATTTACAACTTTATTTCATTTCATTTCATTTTTCGTCCATCAACAATTTCTGTGGTAAATGTATCCATCATTTATTTTCGAAGGAACTTCGATATGTTCTCTGTAAAAAACATGTTAATTGTTTGATTGAGGATGTCGCCTCATGTACAATTCATGTTTTGTGTATCTCATGTTCTCTGTAAAAAACATGTTAATTGTTTAATTGAGGATGTCGCCTCATGTACAATTCATGTTTTGTCGATTTACAACTTTATTTTCATTTTCATTTTTTTGTACAAATATTTCTGTGGAAAATGTATCCATCATTTGTTTTCGAAGGAGCTTCGACATGTTCTCTGTAAGAAACATGTTAATTGTTTAATTGAGGATGTCGCCTCATGTACAATTCATGTTTTGTCGATTTACAACTTTATTTCATTTCATTTTTTTCGTCCAAATATTTCTGTGGAAAATGTATCCATCATTTGTTTTCGAAGTAACTTCGACACATTGTCTGTAAAAAACATGTTAATTGTTTGATTGAGGATGTCGCCTCATGTACAATTCATGTTTTGTGTATCTACAACTTCTGTTGTAATCCATGTCAGGACTCCATCATACCTTGGAAGAGGACCCTGAAGATTTTCTGCAACTTAGCCAACAACCTTTTCGGCAGATTTCTTCACTTGAGGACAGCGTCACAACCATTTTATTTTCATTTTCATTTCATTTTTTCGTCCGACATGTTCTCTGTAAAAAACATGTTAATTGTTTGATTGAGGATGTCGCCTCATGTACAATTCATGTTTTGTCGATTTACAACTGTGTTTTCATTTCATTTCATTTTTCGTCCATCAACAATTTCTGTGGAAAATGTATCGATCATTTGTTTTCGAATGAACTTCGACACGTTGTCTGTAAAAAACATGTTAATTGTTTGATTGAGGATGTCGCCTCATGTACAATTCATGTTTTGTGTATCTCATGTTCTCTGTAAAAAACATGTTAATTGTTTAATTGAGGATGTCGCCTCATGTACAATTCATGTTTTGTCGATTTACAACTTTATTTCATTTCATTTCATTTTTTTCGTCCAAATATTTCTGTGGAAAATGTATCCATCATTTATTTATCAACATTTCAAAGGAACTCCGACATGTTCTCTGTAAAAAACATGTTAATTGTTTGATTGAGGATGTCGCCTCATGTACAATTCATGTTTTGTCGATTTACAACTTTATTTTCATTTTCATTTTTTTGTACAAATATTTCTGTGGAAAATGTATCCATCTTTTGTTTTCGAAGGAGCTTCGACATGTTCTCTGTAAGAAACATGTTAATTGTTTAATTGAGGATGTCGCCTCATGTACAATTCATGTTTTGTCGATTTACAACTTTATTTCATTTCATTTAATTTTTTTCGTCCAAATATTTCTGTGGAAAATGTATCCATCATTTATTTATCAACATTTCAAAGGAACTCCGACATGTTCTCTGTAAAAAACATGTTAATTGTTTGATTGAGGATGTCGCCTCATGTACAATTCATGTTTTGTCGATTTACAACTTTATTTTCATTTTCATTTTTTTGTACAAATATTTCTGTGGAAAATGTATCCATCTTTTGTTTTCGAAGGAGCTTCGACATGTTCTCTGTAAGAAACATGTTAATTGTTTAATTGAGGATGTCGCCTCATGTACAATTCATGTTTTGTCGATTTACAACTTTATTTCATTTCATTTCATTTTTTTCGTCCAAATATTTCTGTGGAAAATGTATCCATCATTTATTTATCAACATTTCAAAGGAACTCCGACATGTTCTCTGTAAAAAACATGTTAATTGTTTGATTGAGGATGTCGCCTCATGTACATTTCATGTTTTGTGTATCTCATGTTCTCTGTAAAAAACATGTTAATTGTTTAATTGAGGATGTCGCCTCATGTACAATTCGTGTTTTGTCGATTTACAACTGTATTTTCATTTCATTTCATTTTTCGTCCATCAACAATTTCTGTGGAAAATGTATCCATCATTTATTTTCGAAGGAACTTCGACATGTTCTCTGTAAAAAACATGTTAATTGTTTGATTGAGGATGTCGCCTCATGTACAATTCATGTTTTGTGTATCTCATGTTCTCTGTAAGAAACATGTTAATTGTTTAATTGAGGATGTCGCCTCATGTACAATTCATGTTTTGTCGATTTACAACTTTATTTCATTTCATTTCATTTTTTTCGTCCAAATATTTCTGTGAAAAATGTATCCATCATTTGTTTTCGAAGTAACTTCGACACGTTGTCTGTAAAAAACATGTTAATTGTTTGATTGAGGATGTCGCCTCATGTACAATTCATGTTTTGTCGATTTACAACTTTATTTCATTTCATTTTTTTGTACAAATATTTCTGTGGAAAATGTATCCATCATTTATTTATCAACATTTCAAAGGAACTCCGACATGTTCTCTGTAAAAAACATGTTAATTGTTTAATTGAGGATGTCGCCTCATGTACAATTCATGTTTTGTCGATTTACAACTTTATTTCATTTCATTTCATTTTTTTCGTCCAAATATTTCTGTGGAAAATGTATCCATCATTTATTTATCAACATTTCAAAGGAACTCCGACATGTTCTCTGTAAAAAACATGTTAATTGTTTAATTGAGGATGTCGCCTCATGTACAATTCATGTTTTGTCGATTTACAACTTTATTTCATTTCATTTCATTTTTTTCGTCCAAATATTTCTGTGGAAAATGTATCCATCATTTATTTATCAACATTTCAAAGGAACTCCGACATGTTCTCTGTAAAAAACATGTTAATTGTTTGATTGAGGATGTCGCCTCATGTACAATTCATGTTTTGTCGATTTACAACTTTATTTTCATTTTCATTTTTTTGTACAAATATTTCTGTGGAAAATGTATCCATCTTTTGTTTTCGAAGGAGCTTCGACATGTTCTCTGTAAGAAACATGTTAATTGTTTAATTGAGGATGTCGCCTCATGTACAATTCATGTTTTGTCGATTTACAACTTTATTTCATTTCATTTCATTTTTTTCGTCCAAATATTTCTGTGGAAAATGTATCCATCATTTGTTTTCGAAGTAACTTCGACATGTTGTCTGTAAAAAACATGTTAATTGTTTGATTGAGGATGTCGCCTCATGTACAATTCATGTTTTGTTGATTTACAACTGTATTTCATTTCATTTCATTTTTTTCATCCAAATATTTCTGTGGAAAATGTATCCATCATTTATTTATCAACATTTCAAAGGAACTCCGACATGTTCTCTGTAAAAAACATGTTAATTGTTTGATTGAGGATGTCGCCTCATGTACATTTCATGTTTTGTGTATCTCATGTTCTCTGTAAAAAACATGTTAATTGTTTAATTGAGGATGTCGCCTCATGTACAATTCGTGTTTTGTCGATTTACAACTGTATTTTCATTTCATTTCATTTTTCGTCCATCAACAATTTCTGTGGAAAATGTATCCATCATTTGTTTTCGAAGGAGCTTCGACATGTTCTCTGTAAGAAACATGTTAATTGTTTGATTGAGGATGTCGCCTCATGTACAATTCATGTTTTGTCGATTTACAACTGTATTTTCATTTCATTTCATTTTTCGTCCATCAACAATTTCTGTGGAAAATGTATCCATCATTTGTTTTCGAATGAACTTCGACACGTTGTCTGTAAAAAACATGTTAATTGTTTGATTGAGGATGTCGCCTCATGTACAATTCATGTTTTGTGTATCTCATGTTCTCTGTAAAAAACATGTTAATTGTTTAATTGAGGATGTCGCCTCATGTACAATTCATGTTTTGTCGATTTACAACTTTATTTCATTTCATTTCATTTTTTTCGTCCAAATATTTCTGTGGAAAATGTATCCATCATTTATTTATCAACATTTCAAAGGAACTCCGACATGTTCTCTGTAAAAAACATGTTAATTGTTTGATTGAGGATGTCGCCTCATGTACAATTCATGTTTTGTGTATCTCATGTTCTCTGTAAAAAACATGTTAATTGTTTAATTGAGGATGTCGCCTCATGTACAATTCATGTTTTGTCGATTTACAACTTTATTTCATTTCATTTCATTTTTTTCGTCCAAATATTTCTGTGGAAAATGTATCCATCATTTGTTTTCGAAGTAACTTCGACACGTTGTCTGTAAAAAACATGTTAATTGTTTGATTGAGGATGTCGCCTCATGTACAATTCATGTTTTGTCGATTTACAACTTTATTTCATTTCATTTCATTTTTTTCGTCCAAATATTTCTGTGGAAAATGTATCCATCATTTGTTTATCAACATTTCAAAGGAACTCCGACATGTTCTCTGTAAAAAACATGTTAATTGTTTGATTGAGGATGTCGCCTCATGTACAATTCATGTTTTGTCGATTTACAACTTTATTTTCATTTTCATTTTTTTGTACAAATATTTCTGTGGAAAATGTATCCATCTTTTGTTTTCGAAGGAGCTTCGACATGTTCTCTGTAAGAAACATGTTAATTGTTTAATTGAGGATGTCGCCTCATGTACAATTCATGTTTTGTCGATTTACAACTTTATTTCATTTCATTTCATTTTTTTCATCCAAATATTTCTGTGGAAAATGTATCCATCATTTGTTTTCGAAGGAGCTTCGACATTTTCTGTATAAAAAACATGTTAATTGTTTAATTGAGGATGTCGCCTCATGTACAATTCATGTTTTGTGTATCTAAAACTTCTGTTGTAATCCATGTCAGGACTCCATCATACCTTGGAAGAGGACCCTGAAGATTTTCTACAACTTAGCCAACAACCTTTTCGGCAGATTTCTTCACTTGAGGACAGCGTCACAACCATTTTATTTTCATTTTCATTTCATTTTTTCGTCCAACATGTTCTCTGTAAAAAACATGTTAATTGTTTGATTGAGGATGTCGCCTCATGTACAATTCATGTTTTGTGTATCTCATGTTCTCTGTAAAAAACATGTTAATTGTTTAATTGAGGATGTCGCCTCATGTACAATTCGTGTTTTGTCGATTTACAACTGTATTTTCACTTCATTTCATTTTTCGTCCATCAACAATTTCTGTGGAAAATGTATCCATCTTTTGTTTTCGAAGGAACTTCGACATGTTCTCTGTAAAAAACATGTTAATTGTTTAATTGAGGATGTCGCCTCATGTACAATTCATGTTTTGTCGATTTACAACTTTATTTCATTTCATTTCATTTTTTTCATCCAAATATTTCTGTGGAAAATGTATCCATCATTTGTTTTCGAAGGAGCTTCGACATTTTCTGTATAAAAAACATGTTAATTGTTTGATTTAGGATGTCGCCTCATGTACAATTCGTGTTTTGTCGATTTACAACTGTATTTTCCATTTCATTTCATTTTTCGTCCATCAACAATTTCTGTGGAAAATGTATCCATCTTTTGTTTTCGAAGGAACTTCGACATGTTCTCTGTAAAAAACATGTTAATTGTTTGATTGAGGATGTCGCCTCATGTACAATTCATGTTTTGTCGATTTACAACTGTATTTTCATTTCATTTCATTTTTCGTCCATCAACGATTTCTGTGGAAAATGTATCCATCATTTGTTTTCGAATGAACTTCGACACGTTGTCTGTAAAAAACATGTTAATTGTTTGATTGAGGATGTCGCCTCATGTACAATTCATGTTTTGTGTATCTCATGTTCTCTGTAAAAAACATGTTAATTGTTTAAGTGAGGATGTCGCCTCATGTACAATTCATGTTTTGTCGATTTACAACTTTATTTCATTTCATTTCATTTTTTTCGTCCAAATATTTCTGTGGAAAATGTATCCATCATTTATTTATCAACATTTCAAAGGAACTCCGACATGTTCTCTGTAAAAAACATGTTAATTGTTTGATTGAGGATGTCGCCTCATGTACAATTCATGTTTTGTGTATCTCATGTTCTCTGTAAAAAACATGTTAATTGTTTAATTGAGGATGTCGCCTCATGTACAATTCATGTTTTGTCGATTTACAACTTTATTTCATTTCATTTCATTTTTTTCGTCCAAATATTTCTGTGGAAAATGTATCCATCATTTGTTTTCGAAGTAACTTCGACACGTTGTCTGTAAAAAACATGTTAATTGTTTGATTGAGGATGTCGCCTCATGTACAATTCATGTTTTGTCGATTTACAACTTTATTTCATTTCATTTCATTTTTTTCGTCCAAATATTTCTGTGGAAAATGTATCCATCATTTGTTTATCAACATTTCAAAGGAACTCCGACATGTTCTCTGTAAAAAACATGTTAATTGTTTGATTGAGGATGTCGCCTCATGTACAATTCATGTTTTGTCGATTTACAACTTTATTTTCATTTTCATTTTTTTGTACAAATATTTCTGTGGAAAATGTATCCATCTTTTGTTTTCGAAGGAGCTTCGACATGTTCTCTGTAAGAAACATGTTAATTGTTTAATTGAGGATGTCGCCTCATGTACAATTCATGTTTTGTCGATTTACAACTTTATTTCATTTCATTTCATTTTTTTCATCCAAATATTTCTGTGGAAAATGTATCCATCATTTGTTTTCGAAGGAGCTTCGACATTTTCTGTATAAAAAACATGTTAATTGTTTAATTGAGGATGTCGCCTCATGTACAATTCATGTTTTGTGTATCTAAAACTTCTGTTGTAATCCATGTCAGGACTCCATCATACCTTGGAAGAGGACCCTGAAGATTTTCTACAACTTAGCCAACAACCTTTTCGGCAGATTTCTTCACTTGAGGACAGCGTCACAACCATTTTATTTTCATTTTCATTTCATTTTTTCGTCCAACATGTTCTCTGTAAAAAACATGTTAATTGTTTGATTGAGGATGTCGCCTCATGTACAATTCATGTTTTGTGTATCTCATGTTCTCTGTAAAAAACATGTTAATTGTTTAATTGAGGATGTCGCCTCATGTACAATTCGTGTTTTGTCGATTTACAACTGTATTTTCACTTCATTTCATTTTTCGTCCATCAACAATTTCTGTGGAAAATGTATCCATCTTTTGTTTTCGAAGGAACTTCGACATGTTCTCTGTAAAAAACATGTTAATTGTTTAATTGAGGATGTCGCCTCATGTACAATTCATGTTTTGTCGATTTACAACTTTATTTCATTTCATTTCATTTTTTTCATCCAAATATTTCTGTGGAAAATGTATCCATCATTTGTTTTCGAAGGAGCTTCGACATTTTCTGTATAAAAAACATGTTAATTGTTTGATTTAGGATGTCGCCTCATGTACAATTCGTGTTTTGTCGATTTACAACTGTATTTTCCATTTCATTTCATTTTTCGTCCATCAACAATTTCTGTGGAAAATGTATCCATCTTTTGTTTTCGAAGGAACTTCGACATGTTCTCTGTAAAAAACATGTTAATTGTTTGATTGAGGATGTCGCCTCATGTACAATTCATGTTTTGTCGATTTACAACTGTATTTTCATTTCATTTCATTTTTCGTCCATCAACGATTTCTGTGGAAAATGTATCCATCATTTGTTTTCGAATGAACTTCGACACGTTGTCTGTAAAAAACATGTTAATTGTTTGATTGAGGATGTCGCCTCATGTACAATTCATGTTTTGTGTATCTCATGTTCTCTGTAAAAAACATGTTAATTGTTTAAGTGAGGATGTCGCCTCATGTACAATTCATGTTTTGTCGATTTACAACTTTATTTAATTTAATTTAATTTTTTTCGTCGAAATATTTCTGTGGAAAATGTATCCATCATTTGTTTTCGAAGGAACTTCGACATGTTGTCTGTAAAAAACATGTTAATTGTTTAATTGAGGATGTCGCCTCATGTACAATTCATGTTTTGTTGATTTACAACTGTATTTCATTTCATTTCATTTTTTTCATCCAAATATTTCTGTGGAAAATGTATCCATCATTTGTTTTCGAAGGAGCTTCGACATTTTCTCTATAAAAAACATGTTAATTGTTTAATTGAGGATGTCGCCTCATGTACAATTCATGTTTTGTGTATCTACAACTTCTGTTGTAATCCATGTCAGGACTCCATCATACCTTGGAAGAGGACCCTGAAGATTTTCTACAACTTAGCCAACAACCTTTTCGGCAGATTTCTTCACTTGAGGACAGCGTCACAACCATTTTATTTTCATTTTCATTTCATTTTTTCGTCCGACATGTTCTCTGTAAAAAACATGTTAATTGTTTGATTGAGGATGTCGCCTCATGTACAATTCATGTTTTGTGTATCTCATGTTCTCTGTAAAAAACATGTTAATTGTTTAATTGAGGATGTCGCCTCATGTACAATTCGTGTTTTGTCGATTTACAACTGTATTTTCATTTCATTTAATTTTTCGTCCATCAACAATTTCTGTGGAAAATGTATCCATCTTTTGTTTTCGAAGGAACTTCGACATGTTCTCTGTAAAAAACATGTTAATTGTTTAATTGAGGATGTCGCCTCATGTACAATTCATGTTTTGTCGATTTACAACTTTATTTCATTTCATTTCATTTTTTTCGTCCAAATATTTCTGTGGAAAATGTATCCATCATTTGTTTTCGAAGTAACTTCGACACGTTGTCTGTAAAAAAACATGGTAATTGTTTGATTGAGGATGTCGCCTCATGTACAATTCATGTTTTGTCGATTTACAACTGTATTTTCATTTCATTTCATTTTTCGTCCATCAACAATTTCTGTAGAAAATGTATCCATCATTTATTTATCAACATTTCAAAGGAACTCCGACATGTTCTCTGTAAAAAACATGTTAATTGTTTAATTGAGGATGTCGCCTCATGTACAATTCATGTTTTGTGTATCTACAACTTCTGTTGTAATCCATGTCAGGACTCCATCATACCTTGGAAGAGGACCCTGAAGATTTTCTGCAACTTAGCCAACAACGTTTTCGGCAGATTTCTTCACTTGAGGACAGCATCACAACCATTTTATTTTCATTTTCATTTCATTTTTTCGTCCGACATGTTCTCTGTAAAAAACATGTTAATTGTTTGATTGAGGATGTCGCCTCATGTACAATTCATGTTTTGTGTATCTCATGTTCTCTGTAAAAAACATGTTAATTGTTTAATTGAGGATGTCGCCTCATGTACAATATGTGTTTTGTCGATTTACAACTGTATTTTCATTTCATTTCATTTTTCGTCCATCAACAATTTCTGTAGAAAATGTATCCATCATTTATTTATCAACATTTCAAAGGAACTCCGACATGTTCTCTGTAAAAAACATGTTAATTGTTTAATTGAGGATGTCGCCTCATGTACAATTCATGTTTTGTGTATCTACAACTTCTGTTGTAATCCATGTCAGGACTCCATCATACCTTGGAAGAGGACCCTGAAGATTTTCTGCAACTTAGCCAACAACGTTTTCGGCAGATTTCTTCACTTGAGGACAGCGTCACAACCATTTTATTTTCATTTCATTTCATTTTTTCGTCCATCAACTATTTCTGTGGAAAATGTATCAATCATTTGTGTTGTAGGGTTCGGGTGTCCATTTTATTGTTTGTATAACATAATTTTATTGTCACTTTTATGGTTATTGCTTTCTTGTCACTTTATTGCCTTCAAAGACCTTTCACCTTTGAAGAGTTCTGTTTTTTTTTTTTTTTGTTTTTTTTTTATTGTAAGTACACTTGCATATGACATGTCCCATTCATCCTGCTCCAATTCTCTCTACAGAGTCGTACAGTCCGGTTCATGATGGCAAACCACCTACAACCATCAGTCTGTTCAACACTTGGTTCTTAAATTCATGTTTGTATTTGACATCTGTTGGGATTTTGTATTGTGCTCCTCTCTTAGTAGCTTTGTGTTTTCTCACCTCTCCCCTCCATGTTGTTTTCTGCAGGTACTTCAGCCTCCATAGTCAAATAAGGACAGTAAACCACCTTTCATCCCTCTTTTCTTTCTCTCTTTCTCTCAGTCTCTCGCTCCCTCAACTCCACTGATGAAGGCAGAAGGCTGGCCATCCCGAGCCTGGTTCTGCTCAAGCTTATTATTGGATGTTTTTGTAACCATTATAATATTAATCATGTGCAGTAAATTTGTTTTAACTGTGATGCCAAATGTAAAATTCTACACTTGTTGAGTTGTTGCTATTGACAACTTTAAATAAAAAAAAACTGTTTTAAACTAAATCTTTCATGTTTACCTTTTCAGTTATAGATAAGAATATCTCTGTCAAGATGGAGAAATGTTTCTATATATATATATGTGTATATATTGCCCTCTCCTTTTTATTCTTTTATCATTTTAATCTTCCTAATGTTTCACTATATTTGCCACCAAGTAACAAACTTTGTGACACTTGACACAGGTAGAGAAACAATCCTAAAGATGGTGGCAAATGTTATCATGCTACTTAAACTTTAAACTTAGATGACTAGGATTTGCTGATTTCACTAAATCAACAGAAAGACATGTAAAGTAGCTCATGGAAATGAAAAAGAAACAGAGGAAACTCTGAGTTATCTGATAAATACCTCTCACACAATCATTACCATACCATCACATATATTTTATACTTTCAAATCATATATGGTTTTACCATTTGTCATTATCCATGATCTCGGTTTCACTGTATATAAATAATGAGTTGAGAAGATAAGCAGCCCTTCCTAGAACTGTGATGGACTGTTTGGATAGGATAGGATAGATGTCATCAAGGCATATTATTATTAATTATAATGATATTCAGGATGAGATTACCTGCATGCCTCTTAGACAAGTCACTTAGGGAGACAAAAATGTCCAACTGTACAACTATTTCTTCATCATTTTCCTCTGTGGTACTCATACAGCTTATGGCTGTCCAAATAAAATCCCTTAAATGAAACATCTTGAGCTACTTTAATATTTTATCAAATTTTTTTTTACTGTGAACAAAACAGAGAAATATCAGTTCCTCCTTTGTTATGGAGCATGATTTAATACTTTATATGAAGGAAAGGAGAGATTGTCAAGGAGTAGGAGATGAAATGCCTTTGAAAAAGACAAATCTGAGAAATTATCCTGAAAAGAGAATGGAAATTATGAAGTAAGATACAGGCAGCGGCAAAAGTTAAGAGTGAGCGCAGCTGAAGCAGAGCAAATCCACGATATGACACTTCAAAGTCTGTGTTGTACTGTTTGTGCCACATGGGGGCACCCCGAGGCAGAAAACTGGCTAACTGAGCTGAGCAGCAACACACATTTATAGCACACGGGTGGAGAAGAAGGCCTATTCTTACAAACTCTGTTTATGTTTAGTTAATTTGTTAGAGTTAATCAACAATCTGTTCACATTTGAAACATTTTGACAGAGTCTTTCTTTGCATTCTCAAATTCTGGTACATAAAGTCATCTCCTGCTGTGCCACAGCTGTACTATTCATATTTTTGGTTCCACTACTATTCTGTAACAGAAGATGATAAATGACCTTAACAGTCTTCTCCACAGTCCGGCCAAATATTTCTGTCCCCTTCTGCACTCACTGCTCAATGTAATGTCTGAATCAGTGTGGGCTTAGAGAGAACACAGTCTAAACAGCTAGAAAACCAAAACAGCTAAAACCAAGAGTCTGTTCTGAAGAGTCGGTGATAATTCTCTTTAATCACTCAGATTTTATCTGTGTGACGTTTTTCATACCACTTTTTCACACATGAATACACGCACACACACACACACACACACACACATGCACATGCACATGCACTCAGGCATGCACGCTTACACACAGACTACCAAATAACAAAGACAATAAAATTAAGACAACAATAACAGCAAGTCTCATGAATTTGCATGAGGCTTTTCAAGAAAGGAGAGCCGATAAAGAGAGAGTGATGGACTAATAAAGCACTAACTTTGAGGACATTTATTGAGGTGAATAAAATCAGACATAAAAGGCAGGGTATCAAAAACCAAAGAGAAATGAGGACAAAGTAGTAGCAATAAAATAAAGCAAAATGCTAAATGAGAGGAGATGCTTGGAAGAAAATAGCATGAAAGAAAAAAAAAATTACGATAAAATAAGCAGAGGAGAGGTGAGAAAAGAAAAGGTAAATAAAAATAAGGAGGACTAAAACCTACCCATGAAGAGTTTAATGAACCAGTAAAAGGATCTTAAAATCAATTCTGAGTGCAGCATTACGATAGTCAATATGGCAAGTAATCAATGATCCTGAGATGCTCGGGCAGAATGTGTAGTGGTTAATCATCCTGTGTCTGCCAGAGAAGGATAAGACCATCTGAGTGCGCTGCGATTGAAGCAAGCTGAACACGCCCTCCAAGAGATGAAGCTGCAGTTCAACTCAGCGTCACATTATGGTGAAGGTGGCTGTTTCAGATGTTAGGTCTTTTTTCCCCACCAGCTCCACGGTGACCTGAAGCCCTCATCCCTGGGCCCTCTTCTCTCAACCGGAAGAAGTTTGTCCCAGTTAAGGTCCAAGGGGGAAGATCTGCTGTTTCAGTATTCAGCCTGGAATACTTCATGGAAAACGCGTGCTCTGCTCTTCAACTGGTACATTTTCACCCTCCCCTATGAACCAAGGAGAGTTTGGGGTCGGCCCGATTACACCCTTACCCTTTCATCAACCGTTGTTGATGATAAACTCAAACCAGATGCTCATTTTGACTCCTCGTATCTGTAAAAAGAGAAAGAAGGCTACAGCGATAGAACTGCATCTCAACAGACTGATTAGATCTGCATTCACTTTAACTGAAGGGAATAAAGCCTTGGGATGGCTGCTAGAAATTTCCTCTTTGGTATTAACTCTATTGAATATATATATTCGCTTCATAATGGCAACATTTATTATTTTACAGTACAGTCATCTCCAGAGCAGCTTGCTTCATGTAGCACTTAATTGCATTCTCCTTGTTAATCACTCGGTGTGACTGCATATTAAACGTCAGTCTTCTGGGTCCAGCCGATTTGACCGCCTGTCCCAAGTGCTGTATCCCTGAGGGGCTCATCAAGTGTAGGCATCCCTGTGCTCTTCATAGCTGAGTGCCAGTCTAATCATCCTTTCCCCTAAAGGCCTATTCAGCCTAAAGCACAATGGGTAGTATTTGACAGGCTCTCTATGCATGGGGCAGTCGATGTCGTAACCAGTGTTATCACTGTACAGTGGTGATCGGCCAGGCGGCAGCAATAATGAAATAAAATATTATTTTGCTGAATGTCTGCTCGTCCACTTCATTTAGGCATAAAAATTATAGTGGTTATCTGTCATTTATGTTGTAGCTTTGAAACTAAAAAGTTATAATTATTTTTAACAAATCTAATCATTGATGGCGTTCACTTGGGAAAGACATATCCGATAAATATCTTTAAAACTCCAAATCACTCCTCGACATTTCATTCTGTCAAATGTCAAAGGACCTAAGATGTCACTTCAAAAAAAGAGAGTCTGGAGAACAAGATTTCCTTTCGTAAATTGTTGGTCTTCAGTCTTTTATGTTAAAGTCAGCTGGATCCTGACTTTAACATGTGTGGAGAGTGGGAAAGTGAGATGCTGTGGTGGTCCCTTTGATGAGAAGAAGAAAAGCCCGAGAGCTGGCTTTGATAAGAAGTGATGCTGAGTCCCATCTCAGACTGGATAGGATGATGGTGTGGAGGAGACATACAGCAAGACACTCTGGAATGACAGCTGCCAGCAGGAGAGAGGAGAGCTGATTTTTACGTATGACAGGGACAACGTGATTGGCTTGGTGAGTGAGAAACGGTTAGAATTGTGTGAAATAGAGATAGTTTTCCTGATGAAACTTATGCTTATGTTCAGTTGAACAAAACCGGGGGGTGGGTGCAGAGAAATTCAGTGGCTGAAATGTGGTGACCGCACATCAGCGTTGAAATGATTTTACTCTGGTCCAGGGTTGTCAGCTCTGTTTCAGGTGCAGCATGAGGAAAGCTGAGTCTGTGCTTCACCGCTGACGCTGGTTTTTCAGGGACAGTGCCATATTTGGATGCCACAGAGTTACACTGCTGGATGGAAATGTCTAACAAACAATCTGAGCAACAGTGAGGATTCAGGATTGGCCAGTCACCAAGTAGAGGTAAGAGCCAGTAATGGAAACACACAAAGGAAGCAGTTGATGCAAATAAATTCATACCTAGGGAAGGAACAGGAAGCATAAAGTTACAGTAAACTCAGAGGCCCAATTCTAATCTGGCCCCTACACTACCCCCGACTCTACTTGTTTATGTGTAAGCGTGGAGGGGCCGCCATATTAAGTGTTGTTCCAAACCAATCTCCCTTAAGTGGGATTGTTATAAAGCCCTCCAACAACGAGTCTGCATTGATTCAGGATTGCAAACAACATTACCACCGCATGCAGCACCACTTCATCGCTGAGATGGAACAAACACCGGAAGCATACAAAATGCCAGTTCCATGTGGATATTTCCAAAGGGGCCAGTAAGAAATGGTTTCACCTCAGGCAGGCTATTTGTGAGCACACATGACAAAATTAAACATTGCATTTTATTTTGCAATGAATTTTGTCTGCAAGAAAATGGCAAGTGTTTATTATTTGACCTGTTTAATAGTTACGGGGACTTTGGGGAAAAATCGAGGACCTCAGAAAATGAAATGAAGATGGAAAAATGTTGAAATCAAGCCAAAGAGATGAGTAATTTTAGTTTTCAATAAACAATGCTCAATAAATGATTTTTCTAGAGGTCCAAAAATAGACCTCTGAAAAATTGGGGAACTATGGAGAAAGAAGAAGAAATATAAGGTTGATGGTTTATCTCTCTGTTTAGAGTGAACAGAAAGTCGTTTATACCCTCCGCCTTCATTAAAACACTGGACCGGCTTGCGTTTGCTTGGGCTACAACTTGAAACCAGTTTTTTCTTATATAAGTATACCTTTAAATGTACAAACGACTATCACTGCATTACTGTGCTACTTCTGAGGCACAGTTCTGGTTGGGTAAGTTGTGAGTGGATTCATGAATCATATGTGTATCATGTATGTGAGTTCTAACTATGTTGAATAATTCATTTCTCCCATGAGCTGTGTGTCATCGAACCTGCAGCGCTTCCATCTACCACAGTGGAGGTGAATCAGTGAGCTGAACTCTAACTAATAACTTTCCCTTTGTTGTGCGTGCAACTCCTCCGCCTCATGCAGTAGCGTCGCCTCTTGTCTCTCCCTCTGCAGCTCCCCCCCACAGTTTGAAAACCTCCATATTGAAGTTAGTCAGTTGCATCGCTGTTAAGAAATCAGTGTGCACAACTCATTATATTCCTATTCATAACGTCATGGCTCCTGCAGAATACCTTCAGTCCAGTCTAAGTATGAGAAAAAGCCGTATGAGCACTGTGTGCAAAGTCACCAGCTCAGTAAACATCTCTTTCAACAGTGTTATCGCATCATGATTGTGTTTGTTGCTTTTAATTAGGAGGCAATGTACTGGATATTACAGCTGAGCTGACGACACTGCTTTCTGTCACCAGTGAGAGGAGCTCCAATGGTCCATAAAACTGATGAACTCAGCACTACTTGATGGTTTTTTTTATACGTTGTATGTATCGTAGTTCATGCAGCTTTTATGGAACAAGAGCGTCCCCGAGAGTTACGCTAATGGCAATACAGTTCATTTAAATGTTTTGAAAGGGAAATAAATTAAAATAAGTATGTATGTTTAAAAGTGGAATATATTACAATTCAAAGGTTTTCTAAAAAGATAAATACTATTGGATGTCAGGACCTGTTAGGGTTCAGTTCTGTTGTTAGTTTCTGTCTTGTACTTATTTACTGTTTTATTTTGTCAGCCTTCTGTTTTCATTCCCCACTTCCTGTCTAGTCTCCCGCTGTTGTGATTACCTGATGGCTGTCACCTGTGTCTCATTGTCTCCCCAACCCCTTGTGTATTTAAGCCGTGCCCACATTCCCTTCTGTGCCAGATTGTCTCTTCTGTTTTCTAGTGAGCATTCCAGCAATTCTTCCTCGTGTTTAGTGTTCTGTGTATTGACCAGTTTAGTTTTTGACTACTAGCTTGTCCAGCAATTTGGATACCTCTGCCTGTGTTATTGGATTTTCTGGTTTTGACCTTGGACTGAATATATCGACTTGCCTTCCACCACCCGTCTGTCTCCGTCTCTGCATTGAGAGTTCCCCTGTCTAGTCTGTTCGTGATATTGGAAAGCTGTTAAAATTTTAAATAGTGCCTTATAAAGGTAAATAACTTCCTTTGTGTTATTTAAAATACAGATTGTGAATGAATCTTTTTTGTGGTTGTTAAAACAGCATTTCAAGAGTGTGTCTTCTGGTAAGACTCGGCTATAGGTGGTGTTTAAATATGTCCAATAAATGTCTCATAATAACACCTGATTACATCGTCATATTGTCAAATTTCCAGTCAACTTTAACCATTGAGCTAATGCAAGACCGTATGGAATCACAACTTCTAAATTCTACTCCATTTGTGAATCTGTCGTAGGTAACAGTTACCTATAGGTCCTTGCCATCAGTCAGTTGCTGGCCTGCGTCAGGCCCCCGTCGCTAAACGCACACAAAACACAAGTTTTCTGAGGGGAAACCCTGAGTAAGTTTGATAATTTAGACCTCAACAGATTCTGTTGCTATGAGCATCTTATTTCTGTTGCATTATTCTATAAGTATTAAATGGCCACTTTAATTAGCCAACCCAGTGAATCGCCTCTTGCATATTCAGGAACTTTAAAGAAAATATCCAAGCTATAGTATTTTCACTTCTGAGCACTGATTCACTTGTTTTTGACAGGATGTCAGCAAAGAAGCCATCGGCGATGACCATGCTCATCATGTCTTGGAAGATCTCTGCTGTCCATGGTAATGCTGCACAGAGGGGTGTACCACGAAGCGAGATTAGTGCGTTAGCGAGGTATGTTGAGCATAAAGCAAGACTTTTCTGTGTCAAAAAGGTGGCTCTCTTTTAAGCTGGCTATATCACCGTGGTAACTTATGCTGTGAATATAACCTGGTCCGGACCAGTTTTTGTTCCGAGTTGCAGCTTAAAGTCGGCTATAAAAAGCCCCGTCCTTTCACTGATCGTCCTCTTTGAACATGGCCTGGACAAGGAGCTGCCAGCACCAGGGTCTGATTGAATACCCCCTCCATGATTGGCCGCCCTTCATTGTTGGCAAGGGCCAGCTCCTCTGAGGCCGTGTAATCTGCTGGAGCGGGACCCCCTCTAGTCTTTCTCCTCTCATTTTTCTTCTTGTTTGCTTAAGATAATTTTGACACTTAATATGTTACACAGTGTATCATCCGCATTACACTAAAAGAGTGATGAATGCACAGCAAATACAGACCACTTTGTATTATATTTTTGTGCTTGGTCAGGATTTGCTGCCAAGACCGTTTTGCACTGCTGGCACTACAACTGATAGAACGCCAGTTAGAAAATTGCTTAGACTTTATCACAAATAAGCCAAATCAAAATAATTTCACTTTGATTTGGCCCTAATCTAAGTGATTTCCATGTATCCTTCATTGTGAGACAATGTCAGGGAGGGAATTAAAGTTATATAGTGATATATAATATAACATAATATATTACATTATATAGGCTATATTGACTTACGCATTTACATGATCTGCAATGCTAAATACTAAAATAAGAACTAGGTCCAGCCAATTAAAAGCTTAGAAAAAAACATGTATTTTTCACAGAAATTTTAAGTAAATGCAGTGGTCAGCAGTCTGAGTACATTTTACTTAAGTAGAAGGAGTAAAATTTAGTCCTGAAAACAGAAATTTGCTCATAAACTTTTTTTGATTAAATGTAATACTTATTGGTATGTAGACTTAACTTGTATATCCTCAGATAAATTTACTAGGAATTTCTGTGTGGAAATTGTTACAGAGGTTTTGTTAAATAAACCCCACTCCACATTTTTTTCAGTGCATGTGGCCTGTCATACATGTCCACAGTTACACGTTTCTTTTTTTTTTTTCTTCTTCTTTTTGTCACTTTGTTTTTGTGCTGGTTCATAATGATATTGTAATGTTTTCGGATCTATAAAAATAGTGGGTAACACACCTCAGGATGCCATGAACAGCAGTGTCTGCACCTAACTAAAACAGAGCCATAACATATTCCCTGTCTAGGCATAAAATGTTATTACAGAGTCAACAAGACGACATATATAAAATATAAATTCAGTTGTCCCACAGCCTTCTAGGCATAAGCTGTGCTGTCTACTTTAAGGTTATCCATCCAAAGTTTGTCTCTAGAGGGAGACAGATACACTTGAATTGTGTCATAAAATAGGTCATAGGTGATAACAGCCTACTAGTTGAGTATAAACACAGAGTTTGGTTTATTTACATGTGCTCAAAACGGTGTCGGTGGAAAGATAGATCTCTCTTTGTGTCCAAGGAGGTAGAGGAAGGGTCAATGCAAAAATAGTGACCACAGAATTATTATTTATTACTCATCTATATCACCAAAACAGATTAAACTGAATAAAATTTCCTGTAAAAAAAAAAAAATGACAGAAAGGTGGTCTACGTCAAGACGTGTAAAGTGATAAGTTCGAAAAATGTATTATTTAATCTTGTACCTTTATTTTACAAAAGATGAAACGCTGTATTTAACTAATATATCACAAAGATTCTGCAGCATGATGGAAAAAGTGTAACTAAATCAGTAAATCGGCACTGAGAATTTGAGGTGGCGTGTAAATATTTGATAAGCAATTATAATCATAGATTGTATTGTATTTCTCAATACTGTGGACTACATTTATGACAGATTAATACAGAAAACCAGGTCACTTGAAAGGATTCATAGTTTTTCTTGTTACTTTAAGTATGATTGGTAAATAAAACTAGTACTTTAAGGATGTAACTTGAATTATATTAAAAATGTATTTCATTATATTTAAATGCAACGGAAAAATCAAGTTTCTGTGTGTGTCAGAATTCTGTGGTGTCTTATGATGTCACAGGTCATTATGACCATCAAAGCCACTTTGGAATTCTAGAATGTTCCTCTTCTATATACATATATATACAGGAGAAACCAGCTGGCAGACACACACAGGATCTCGCTGGATTTGGACTTGGACGTACATCTCTTGGTTCTTGCAGTTGAGGATTATTTCTTACCCACGGAGCTTTTCAACCCACGTGTATCGGAGGAAGACGGGCAGCATCTGGGAGAGAAGAAATATGGCCGAGGAATATGTGATATTTGTTCGACGGAGGTAGAAAACGTTTTTCACAAGTGGATGAAAACAACCAAAATAAGGTAGGAAACAAAAGGCTCCTTAGAAGAAAACTTGATGTGATGTTGATTTACGCTGACTGGCTCTGGAAAGTAGATTCAGCCAACTCTGCTGCAAGGTAAGGATACATTTGCTGAATAGATCTGTATTTCCTTGTCTTGTTATTGTCTTACAGTGCTATATAGTGCACTGTATTACAATTTAAAGCAGACACATAAACATAGCAGAGGGTTAATCAAAAGAGTGATATAACCTATAATCCTCGATACAAAGTGATTATAACTGATGTCATATTGGGTGTAACACACAGGAGGTGTGTGTGCACAGTAAACTGACATTAACGTGATGGCTAATTATTCCGCTGAAGCTAGCAATGCTGCGTCACAATAACATTTAGCAAGAATTTCTCCAACCTTAGTCACTGACATCATCACAGCCAGCAGTTACATTGTCAGTACTCTCATGGCGCCCTCATGTTTTGGAAAACCAGCGATATTGTGTAGTTTTCCCAACGTTCTCTGGAGATTTGTCCTGTCTTGCTTTGTGTGATCGTAATGTAATATCAGGACAGTTTCATGCTTTAGCAGTGGGTCCCATGAATCCAGGTTTTGTGTATTTGCAGCTAATATTGTAATCAACATCCAGACGCTTTGACATATTAACAGCAAGAATGTGGAATTTGTGTTTTTCTCATTTACAAATGATGTTGTAATCAATATGAAAACACGGTCATGCCCTGGAAGTTGTACATGTGTAATCTTCCCCAGAACTTCTGCCAGTGAACCAAAAAGGTTTTTCTGTCATTTTTAACTTGCTCAGACGAAAGCATTGCCACAAATGATTTTAACTGGAAGATATCTGAATCATTTGTGTTTACCTTGATATCCCCTTCCTCTGCAATTCATATGTTGTTTCTTTACCACTTTGATGAAACAAATGTGAAGACATCATCATGCCTTGAAAGACACTCTCTCTTCTGAATTTTGGCCTCACACCTAAACAAAACAGGATTTCTGGAGGTTTTAACTTTCCAGCTGGAGGACAGTTTCACACACTTTTTTGTGGCGTTGCTTGGATTTTCGTTTATTTTGGTTTACATTGTCTTTGTGGAAAATGTATCCATCATTTGTGTTGGAAACATTTCAAAGGAGGGCAGCACGGCGGCATAGTGCTTAGCGCTCTTGCCCCACAGTAAGAAGGTTGTGGGTTCGGTTCCCGGCCTGGGGCCTTTCTGTGTGGAGTTTGCATGTTCTCCCCGTGTCTGCGTGGGTTTCCTCCGGGTACTCCGGTTTCCTCCCACCCTCCAAAGACATGCATGTCTAGGTTAACTGGTTACTCTAAATTGTCCGTAGGTCTGAGTGTGAGTGGTTGTTTGTCTCTATCTGTATCTGTCTGTGTGTTAGTCCTGTGATGGACAGCCAACCTGTCCAGGTTGTACCCCGCCCCTCGCCCGGAATGTTAACTGGAATCAGCTCCTGCACCCCCTCCACCCGGAAACAGGAAAAATCGGTGGAAGACGGACGGACATTTCAAAGGAAGTCTGACATGTTCTCTGTAAAAAACATGTTAATTGTTTAATTGAGGATGTCGCCTCATGTACAATTCATGTTTTGTCGATTTACAACTTTATTTCATTTCATTTCATTTTTTCGTCCATCTAATATTTCTGTGGAAAATGTATCCATCATTTGTTTTCGAAGGAACTTCGACATGTTCTCTGTAAAAAACATGTTAATTGTTTAATTGAGGATGTCGCCTCATGTACAATTCATGTTTTGTCGATTTACAACTTTATTTCATTTCATTTCATTTTTCGTCCATCAACAATTTCTGTGGAAAATGTATCCATCATTTATTTTCGAAGGAACTTCGATATGTTCTCTGTAAAAAACATGTTAATTGTTTGATTGAGGATGTCGCCTCATGTACAATTCATGTTTTGTGTATCTCATGTTCTCTGTAAAAAACATGTTAATTGTTTAATTGAGGATGTCGCCTCATGTACAATTCATGTTTTGTCGATTTACAACTTTATTTTCATTTTCATTTTTTTGTACAAATATTTCTGTGGAAAATGTATCCATCTTTTGTTTTCGAAGGAGCTTCGACATGTTCTCTGTAAGAAACATGTTAATTGTTTAATTGAGGATGTCGCCTCATGTACAATTCATGTTTTGTCGATTTACAACTTTATTTTCATTTTCATTTTTTTGTACAAATATTTCTGTGGAAAATGTATCCATCATTTGTTTTCGAAGGAGCTTCGACATTTTCTGTATAAAAAACATGTTAATTGTTTAATTGAGGATGTCGCCTCATGTACAATTCATGTTTTGTCGATTTACAACTTTATTTCATTTCATTTCATTTTTTTCGTCCAAATATTTCTGTGGAAAATGTATCCATCATTTATTTATCAACATTTCAAAGGAACTCCGACATGTTCTCTGTAAAAAACATGTTAATTGTTTGATTGAGGATGTCGCCTCATGTACAATTCATGTTTTGTCGATTTACAACTTTATTTCATTTCATTTCATTTTTTTCGTCCAAATATTTCTGTGGAAAATGTATCCATCATTTATTTATCAACATTTCAAAGGAACTCCGACATGTTCTCTGTAAAAAACATGTTAATTGTTTGATTGAGGATGTCGCCTCATGTACAATTCGTGTTTTGTCGATTTACAACTGTATTTTCATTTCATTTCATTTTTCGTCCATCAACAATTTCTGTGGAAAATGTATCCATCATTTATTTTCGAAGGAACTTCGACATGTTCTCTGTAAAAAACATGTTAATTGTTTAATTGAGGATGTCGCCTCATGTACAATTCATGTTTTGTCGATTTACAACTTTATTTCATTTCATTTCATTTTTTTCGTCCAAATATTTGTGTGGAAAATGTATCCATCATTTGTTTTGGAAGGAGCTTCGACATTTTCTCTGTAAAAAACATGTTAATTGTTTAATTGAGGATGTCGCCTCATGTACAATTCATGTTTTGTCGATTTACAACTTTATTTCATTTCATTTTTTTCGTCCAAATATTTCTGTGGAAAATGTATCCATCATTTGTTTTCGAAGTAACTTCGACACGTTGTCTGTAAAAATCATGTTAATTGTTTGATTGAGGATGTCGCCTCATGTACAATTCATGTTTTGTGTATCTACAACTTCTGTTGTAATCCATGTCAGGACTCCATCATACCTTGGAAGAGGACCCTGAAGATTTTCTGCAACTTAGCCAACAACCTTTTCGGCAGATTTCTTCACTTGAGGACAGCGTCACAACCATTTTATTTTCATTTTCATTTCATTTTTTCGTCCGACATGTTCTCTGTAAAAAACATGTTAATTGTTTGATTGAGGATGTCGCCTCATGTACAATTCATGTTTTGTCGATTTACAACTTTATTTCATTTCATTTTTTTCGTCCAAATATTTGTGTGGAAAATGTATCCATCATTTGTTTTGGAAGGAGCTTCGACATTTTCTCTGTAAAAAACATGTTAATTGTTTAATTGAGGATATCGCCTCATGTACAATTCATGTTTTGTCGACTTACAACTTTATTTCATTTCATTTTTTTCATCCAAATATTTCTGTGGAAAATGTATCCATCATTTGTTTTCGAAGTAACTTCGACACGTTGTCTGTAAAAAACATGTTAATTGTTTAATTGAGGATGTCGCCTCATGTACAATTCATGTTTTGTGTATCTACAACTTCTGTTGTAATCCATGTCAGGACTCCATCATACCTTGGAAGAGGACCCTGAAGATTTTCTGCAACTTAGCCAACAACCTTTTCGGCAGATTTCTTCACTTGAGGACAGCGTCACAACCATTTTATTTTCATTTTCATTTCATTTTTTCGTCCGACATGTTCTCTGTAAAAAACATGTTAATTGTTTGATTGAGGATGTCGCCTCATGTACAATTCATGTTTTGTCGATTTACAACTGTATTTTCATTTCATTTCATTTTTCGTCCATCAACAATTTCTGTGGAAAATGTATCCATCATTTGTTTTCGAATGAACTTCGACACGTTGTCTGTAAAAAACATGTTAATTGTTTGATTGAGGATGTCGCCTCATGTACAATTCATGTTTTGTCGATTTACAACTTTATTTCATTTCATTTCATTTTTTTCGTCCAAATATTTCTGTGGAAAATGTATCCATCATTTATTTATCAACATTTCAAAGGGACTCCGACATGTTCTCTGTAAAAAACATGTTAATTGTTTAATTGAGGATGTCGCCTCATGTACAATTCATGTTTTGTCGATTTACAACTTTATTTCATTTCATTTCATTTTTTTCGTCCAAATATTTCTGTGGAAAATGTATCCATCATTTATTTATCAACATTTCAAAGGAACTCCGACATGTTCTCTGTAAAAAACATGTTAATTGTTTGATTGAGGATGTCGCCTCATGTACAATTCATGTTTTGTCGATTTACAACTTTATTTTCATTTTCATTTTTTTGTACAAATATTTCTGTGGAAAATGTATCCATCTTTTGTTTTCGAAGGAGCTTCGACATGTTCTCTGTAAGAAACATGTTAATTGTTTAATTGAGGATGTCGCCTCATGTACAATTCATGTTTTGTCGATTTACAACTTTATTTCATTTCATTTCATTTTTTTCGTCCAAATATTTCTGTGGAAAATGTATCCATCATTTATTTATCAACATTTCAAAGGAACTCCGACATGTTCTCTGTAAAAAACATGTTAATTGTTTGAGGATGTCGCCTCATGTACAATTCGTGTTTTGTCGATTTACAACTGTATTTTCATTTCATTTCATTTTTCGTCCATCAACAATTTCTGTGGAAAATGTATCCATCATTTATTTTCGAAGGAACTTCGACATGTTCTCTGTAAAAAACATGTTAATTGTTTGATTGAGGATGTCGCCTCATGTACAATTCATGTTTTGTGTATCTCATGTTCTCTGTAAAAAACATGTTAATTGTTTAATTGAGGATGTCGCCTCATGTACAATTCATGTTTTGTCGATTTACAACTTTATTTCATTTCATTTCATTTTTTTCGTCCAAATATTTCTGTGGAAAATGTATCCATCATTTGTTTTCGAAGTAACTTCGACACGTTGTCTGTAAAAAACATGTTAATTGTTTGATTGAGGATGTCGCCTCATGTACAATTCATGTTTTGTCGATTTACAACTTTATTTCATTTCATTTCATTTTTTTCGTCCAAATATTTCTGTGGAAAATGTATCCATCATTTATTTATCAACATTTCAAAGGAACTCCGACATGTTCTCTGTAAAAAACATGTTAATTGTTTAATTGAGGATGTCGCCTCATGTGCAATTCATGTTTTGTCGATTTACAACTGTATTTTCATTTCATTTCATTTTTTGTCCATCAACAATTTCTGTGGAAAATGTATCCATCATTTGTTTTCGAAGGAACTTCGACATGTTCTCTGTAAAAAACATGTTAATTGTTTAATTGAGGATGTCGCCTCATGTACAATTCATGTTTTGTCGATTTACAACTTTATTTAATTTCATTTCATTTTTTTCGTCCAAATATTTCTGTGGAAAATGTATCCATCATTTGTTTTCGAAGGAACTTCGACATGTTCTCTGTAAAAAACATGTTAATTGTTTAATTGGGGATGTCGCCTCATGTACAATTCGTGTTTTGTCGATTTACAACTGTATTTTCATTTCATTTCATTTTTCGTCCATCAACAATTTCTGTGGAAAATGTATCCATCATTTATTTATCAACATTTCAAAGGAACTCCGACATGTTCTCTGTAAGAAAAATGTTAATTGTTTAATTGAGGATGTCGCCTCATGTACAATTCATGTTTTGTCGATTTACAACTTCATTTTCATTTTCATTTTTTTGTACAAATATTTCTGTGGAAAATGTATCCATCTTTTGTTTTCGAATGAACTTCGACATGTTCTCTGTAAAAAACATGTTAATTGTTTAATTGAGGATGTCGCCTCATGTACAATTCATGTTTTGTCGGTTTACAACTGTATTTTCATTTCATTTCATTTTTTCGTCCATCTACTATTTCTGTGGAAAATGTATCCATCATTTATTTATCAACATTTCAAAGGAACTCCGACATTTTCTCTGTAAAAAACATGTTAATTGTTTAATTGAGGATGTCGCCTCATGTACAATTCATGATTTGTGTATCTCATGTTCTCTGTAAAAAACATGTTAATTGTTTGATTGAGGATGTCGCCTCATGTACAATTCATGTTTTGTGTATCTCATGTTCTCTGTAAAAAACATGTTAATTGTTTAATTGAGGATGTCGCCTCATGTACAATTCATGTTTTGTCGATTTACAAGTTTATTTTCATTTTCATTTTTTTGTACAAATATTTCTGTGGAAAATGTATCCATCTTTTGTTTTCGAAGGAGCTTCGACATGTTCTCTGTAAAAAACATGTTAATTGTTTAATTGAGGATGTCGCCTCATGTACAATTCATGTTTTGTGTATCTCATGTTCTCTGTAAAAAACATGTTAATTGTTTAATTGAGGATGTCGCCTCATGTACAATTCGTGTTTTGTCGATTTACAACTGTATTTTCATTTCATTTCATTTTTCGTCCATCAACAATTTCTGTGGAAAATGTATCCATCATTTATTTTCGAAGGAACTTCGACATGTTCTCTGTAAAAAACATGTTAATTGTTTAATTGAGGATGTCGCCTCATGTACAATTCATGTTTTGTCGATTTACAACTGTATTTTCATTTCATTTCATTTTTCGTCCATCAACAATTTCTGTGGAAAATGTATCCATCATTTGTTTTCGAAGGAACTTCGACATGTTGTCTGTAAAAAACATGTTAATTGTTTGATTGAGGATGTCGCCTCATGTACAATTCATGTTTTGTCGATTTACAACTGTATTTTCATTTCATTTCATTTTTCGTCCATCAACAATTTCTGTGGAAAATGTATCCATCATTTATTTATCAACATTTCAAAGGAACTCCGACATGTTCTCTGTAAGAAAAATGTTAATTGTCTGATTGAGGATGTCGCCTCATGTACAATTCATGTTTTGTCGATTTACAACTTTATTTTCATTTTCATTTTTTTGTACAAATATTTCTGTGGAAAATGTATCCATCTTTTGTTTTCGAATGAACTTCGACATGTTCTCTGTAAAAAACATGTTAATTGTTTAATTGAGGATGTCGCCTCATGTACAATTCATGTTTTGTGTATCTACAACTTCTGTTGTAATCCATGTCAGGACTCCATCATACCTTGGAAGAGGACCCTGAAGATTTTCTACAACTTAGCCAACAACCTTTTCGGCAGATTTCTTCACTTGAGGACAGCGTCACAACCATTTTATTTTCATTTTCATTTCATTTTTTCGTCCGACATGTTCTCTGTAAAAAACATGTTAATTGTTTGATTGAGGATGTCGCCTCATGTACAATTCATGTTTTGTAGATTTACAACTTTATTTCATTTCATTTCATTTTTTTCATCCAAATATTTCTGTGGAAAATGTATCCATCATTTGTTTTCGAAGGAGCTTCGACATTTTCTCTATAAAAAACATGTTAATTGTTTAATTGAGGATGTCGCCTCATGTACAATTCATGTTTTGTGTATCTACAACTTGTGTTGTAATCCATGTCAGGACTCCATCATACCTTGGAAGAGGACCCTGAAGATTTTCTACAACTTAGCCAACAACCTTTTCGGCAGATTTCTTCACTTGAGGACAGCGTCACAACCATTTTATTTTCATTTTCATTTCATTTTTTCGTCCGACATGTTCTCTGTAAAAAACATGTTAATTGTTTGATTGAGGATGTCGCCTCATGTACAATTCATGTTTTGTGTATCTCATGTTCTCTGTAAAAAACATGTTAATTGTTTAATTGAGGATGTCGCCTCATGTACAATTCGTGTTTTGTCGATTTACAACTGTATTTTCATTTCATTTCATTTTTCGTCCATCAACAATTTCTGTGGAAAATGTATCCATCATTTATTTATCAACATTTCAAAGGAACTCCGACATGTTCTCTGTAAAAAACATGTTAATTGTTAGATTGAGGATGTCGCCTCATGTACAATTCATGTTTTGTGTATCTACAACTTCTGTTGTAATCCATGTCAGGACTCCATCATACCTTGGAAGAGGACCCTGAAGATTTTCTGCAACTTAGCCAACAACCTTTTCGGCAGATTTCTTCACTTGAGGACAGCGTCACAACCATTTTATTTTCATTTTCATTTCATTTTTTCGTCTGACATGTTCTCTGTAAAAAACATGTTAATTGTTTGATTGAGGATGTCTTCTCATGTACAATTCATGTTTTGTGTATCTCATGTTCTCTGTAAAAAACATGTTAATTGTTTAATTGAGGATGTCGCCTCATGTACAATTCATGTTTTGTCGATTTACAACTTTATTTCATTTCATTTCATTTTTTTCGTCCAAATATTTGTGTGGAAAATGTATCCATCATTTGTTTTGGAAGGAGCTTCGACATTTTCTCTGTAAAAAACATGTTAATTGTTTAATTGAGGATGTCGCCTCATGTACAATTCATGTTTTGTGTATCTACAACTTCTGTTGTAATCCATGTCAGGACTCCATCATACCTTGGAAGAGGACCCTGAAGATTTTCTACAACTTAGCCAACAACCTTTTCGGCAGATTTCTTCACTTGAGGACAGCGTCACAACCATTTTATTTTCATTTTCATTTCATTTTTTCGTCCGACATGTTCTCTGTAAAAAACATGTTAATTGTTTAATTGAGGATGTCGCCTCATGTACAATTCGTGTTTTGTCGATTTACAACTGTATTTTCATTTCATTTCATTTTTCGTCCATCAACAGTTTCTGTGGAAAATGTATCCATCATTTGTTTTCGAAGGAACTTCGACATGTTGTCTGTAAAAAACATGTTAATTGTTTGATTGAGGATGTCGCCTCATATACAATTCATGTTTTGTCGATTTACAACTTTATTTCATTTCATTTCATTTTTTTCGTCCAAATATTTGTGTGGAAAATGTATCCATCATTTGTTTTGGAAGGAGCTTCGACATTTTCTCTGTAAAAAACATGTTAATTGTTTAATTGAGGATGTCGCCTCATGTACATTTAATCTTTTGTGTATCTACAACTTGTGTTGTAATCCATGTAAGGACTCCATTATGCCTTGGAAGAGGACCCTGAAGATTTTCTGCAACTTAGCCAACAACGTTTTCGGCAGATTTCTTCACTTGAGGACAGCGTCACAACCATTTTATTTTCATTTCATTCATTTTTTCGTCCATCAACTATTTCTGTGGAAAATGTATCAATCATTTGTGTTGTAGGGTTCGGGTGTCCATTTTATTGTTTGTATAACATAATTTTACTGTCACTTTTATGGTTATTGCTTTCTTGTCACTTTATTGCCTTCAAAGACCTTTCACCTTTGAAGAGTTCTGTTTTTTTTTTGTTTTTTTTTTATTGTAAGTACACTTGCATATGACATGTCCCATTCATCCTGCTCCAATTCTCTCTACAGAGTCGTACAGTCCGGTTCATGATGGCAAACCACCTACAACCATCAGTCTGTTCAACACTTGGTTCTTAAATTCATGTTTGTATTTGACATCTGTTGGGATTTTGTATTGTGCTCCTCTCTTAGTAGCTTTGTGTTTTCTCACCTCTCCCCTCCATGTTGTTTTCTGCAGGTACTTCAGCCTCCATAGTCAAATAAGGACAGTAAACCACCTTTCATCCCTCTTTTCTTTCTCTCTTTCTCTCAGTCTCTCGCTCCCTCAACTCCACTGATGAAGGCAGAAGGCTGGCCATCCCGAGCCTGGTTCTGCTCAAGCTTATTATTGGATGTTTTTGTAACCATTATAATATTAATCATGTGCAGTAAATTTGTTTTAACTGTGATGCCAAATGTAAAATTCTACACTTGTTGAGTTGTTGACAACTTTAAATAAAAAAAACTGTTTTTAAACTAAATCTTTCATGTTTACCTTTTCAGTTATAGATAAGAATATCTCTGTCAAGATGGAGAAATGTTTCTATATATATATATATGTGTATATATTGCCCTCTCCTTTTTATTCTTTTATCATTTTAATCTTCCTAATATTTCACTATATTTGCCACCAAGTAACAAACTTTGTGACACTTGACACAGGTAGAGAAACAATCCTAAAGATAGTGGCAAATGTTATCACGCTACTTAAACTTTAAACTTAGATGACTAGGATTTGCTGATTTCACTAAATCAACAGAAAGACATGTAAAGTAGCTCATGGAAATGAAAAAGAAACAGAGGAAACTCTGAGTTATCTGATAAATACCTCTCACACAATCATTACCATACCATCACATATATTTTATACTTTCAAATCATATATGGTTTTACCATTTGTCATTATCCATGATCTCGGTTTCACTGTATATAAATAATGAGTTGAGAAGATAAGCAGCCCTTCCTAGAACTGTGATGGACTGTTTGGATAGGATAGGATAGATGTCATCAAGGCATATTATTATTAATTATAATGATATTCAGGATGAGATTACCTGCATGCCTCTTAGACAAGTCACTTAGGGAGACAAATATGTCCAACTGTACAACTATTTCTTCATCATTTTCCTCTGTGGTACTCATACAGCTTATGGCTGTCCAAATAAAATCCCTTAAATGAAACATCTTGAGCTAGTTTAATATTTTATCACATTTTTTTTACTGTGAACAAAACAGAGAAATATCAGTTCCTCCTTTGTTATGGAGCATGATTTAATACTTTATATGAAGGAAAGGAGAGATTGTCAAGGAGTAGGAGATGAAATGCCTTTGAAAAAGACAAATCTGAGAAATTATCCTGAAAAGAGAATGGAAATTATGAAGTAAGATACAGGCAGCGGCAAAAGTTAAGCGTGAGCGCAGCTGAAGCAGAGCAAATCCACGATATGACACTTCAAAGTCTGTGTTGTACTGTTTGTGCCACATGGGGGCACCCCGAGGCAGAAAACTGGCTAACTGAGCTGAGCAGCAACACACATTTATAGCACACGGGTGGAGAAGAAGGCCTATTCTTACAAACTCTGTTTATGTTTAGTTAATTTGTTAGAGTTAATCAACAATCTGTTCACATTTGAAACATTTTGACAGAGTCTTTCTTTGCATTCTCAAATTCTGGTACATAAAGTCATCTCCTGCTGTGCCACAGCTGTACTATTCATATTTTTGGTTCCACTACTATTCTGTAACAGAAGATGATAAATGACCTTAACAGTCTTCTCCACAGTCCGGCCAAATATTTCTGTCCCCTTCTGCACTCACTGCTCAATGTAATGTCTGAATCAGTGTGGGCTTAGAGAGAACACAGTCTAAACAGCTAGAAAACCAAAACAGCTAAAACCAAGAGTCTGTTCTGAAGAGTCGGTGATAATTCTCTTTAATCACTCAGATTTTATCTGTGTGACGTTTTTCATACCACTTTTTCACACATGAATACACGCACACACACACACACACACATGCACATGCACATGCACTCAGGCATGCACGCTTACACACAGACTACCAAATAACAAAGACAATAAAATTAAGACAACAATAACAGCAAGTCTCATGAATTTGCATGAGGCTTTTCAAGAAAGGAGAGCCGATAAAGAGAGAGTGATGGACTAATAAAGCACTAACTTTGAGGACATTTATTGAGGTGAATAAAATCAGACATAAAAGGCAGGGTATCAAAAACCAAAGAGAAATGAGGACAAAGTAGTAGCAATAAAATAAAGCAAAATGCTAAATGAGAGGAGATGCTTGGAAGAAAATAGCATCAAATAAAAAAAAAATTACGATAAAATAAGCAGAGGAGAGGTGAGAAAAGAAAAGGTAAATAAAAATAAGGAGGACTAAAACCTACCCATGAAGAGTTTAATGAACCAGTAAAAGGATCTTAAAATCAATTCTGAGTGCAGCATTACGATAGTCAATATGGCAAGTAATCAATGATCCTGAGATGCTCGGGCAGAATGTGTAGTGGTTAATCATCTCTGTGTCTGCCAGAGAAGGATAAGACCATCTGAGTGTGCTGCGATTGAAGCAAGCTGAACACGCCCTCCAGGAGATGAAGCTGCAGTTCAACTCAGCGTCACATTATGGTGAAGGTGGCTGTCTCAGATGTTAGGTCTTTTTTCCCCACCAGCTCCACGGTGACCTGAAGCCCTCATCCCTGCGCCCTCTTCTCTCAACCGGAAGAAGTTTGTCCCAGTTAAGGTCCAAGGGGGAAGATCTGCTGTTTCAGTATTCAGCCTGGAATACTTCATGGAAAACACGTGCTCTGCTCTTCAACTGGTACATTTTCACCCTCCCCTATGAACCAAGGAGAGTTTGGGGTCGGCCCGATTACACCCTTACCCTTTCATCAACCGTTGTTGATGATAAACTCAAACCAGATGCTCATTTTGACTCCTCGTATCTGTAAAAAGAGAAAGAAGGCTACAGCGATAGAACTGCATCTCAACAGACTGATTAGATCTGCATTCACTTTAACTGAAGGGAATAAAGCCTTGGGATGGCTGCTAGAAATTTCCTCTTTGGTATTAACTCTATTGAATATATATATTCGCTTCATAATGGCAACATTTATTATTTTACAGTACAGTCATCTCCAGAGCAGCTTGCTTCATGTAGCACTTAATTGCATTCTCCTTGTTAATCACTCGGTGTGACTGCATATTAAACGTCAGTCTTCTGGGTCCAGCCGATTTGACCGCCTGTCCCAAGTGCTGTATCCCTGAGGGGCTCATCAAGTGTAGGCATCCCTGTGCTCTTCATAGCTGAGTGCCAGTCTAATCATCCTTTCCCCTAACGGCCTATTCAGCCTAAAGCACAATGGGTAGTATTTGACAGGCTCTCTATGCATGGGGCAGTCGATGTCGTAACCAGTGTTATCACTGTACAGTGGTGATCGGCCAGGCGGCAGCAATAATGAAATAAAATATTATTTTGCTGAATGTCTGCTCGTCCACTTCATTTAGGCATAAAAATTATAGTGGTTATCTGTCATTTATGTTGTAGCTTTGAAACTAAAAAGTTATAATTATTTTTAACAAATCTAATCATTGATGGCGTTCACTTGGGAAAGACATATCCGATAAATATCTTTAAAACTCCAAATCACTCCTCGACATTTCATTCTGTCAAATGTCAAAGGACCTAAGATGTCACTTCAAAAAAAGAGAGTCTGGAGAACAAGATTTCCTTTCGTAAATTGTTGGTCTTCAGTCTTTTATGTTAAAGTCAGCTGGATCCTGACTTTAACATGTGTGGAGAGTGGGAAAGTGAGATGCTGTGGTGGTCCCTTTGATGAGAAGAAGAAAAGCCCGAGAGCTGGCTTTGATAAGAAGTGATGCTGAGTCCCATCTCAGACTGGATAGGATGATGGTGTGGAGGAGACATACAGCAAGACACTCTGGAATGACAGCTGCCAGCAGGAGAGAGGAGAGCTGATTTTTACGTATGACAGAGACAACGTGATTGGCTTGGTGAGTGAGAAACGGTTAGAATTGTGTGAAATAGAGATAGTTTTCCTGATGAAACTTATGCTTATGTTCAGTTGAACAAAACCGGGGGGTGGGTGCAGAGAAATTCAGTGGCTGAAATGTGGTGACTGCACATCAGCGTTGAAATGATTTTACTCTGGTCCAGGGTTGTCAGCTCTGTTTCAGGTGCAGCATGAGGAAAGCTGAGTCTGTGCTTCACCGCTGACGCCGGTTTTTCAGGGACAGTGCCATATTTGGATGCCACAGAGTTACACTGCTGGATGGAAATGTCTAACAAACAATCTGAGCAACAGTGAGGATTCAGGATTGGCCAGTCACCAAGTAGAGGTAAGAGCCAGTAATGGAAACACACAAAGGAAGCAGTTGATGCAAATAAATTCATACCTAGGGAAGGAACAGGAAGCGTAAAGTTACAGTAAACTCAGAGGCCCAATTCTAATCTGGCCCCTACACTACCCCCCACTCTACTTGTTTATGTGTAAGCGTGGAGGGGCCGCCATATTAAGTGTTGTTCCAAACCAATCTCCCTTAAGTGGGATTGTTATAAAGCCCTCCAACAACGAGTCTGCATTGATTCAGGATTGCAAACAACATTACCACCGCATGCAGCACCACTTCATCGCTGAGATGGAACAAACACCGGAAGCATACAAAATGCCAGTTCCATGTGGATATTTCCAAAGGGGCCAGTAAGAAATGGTTTCACCTCAGGCAGGCTATTTGTGAGCACACATGACAAAATTAAACATTGCATTTTATTTTGCAATGAATTTTGTGTGCAAGAAAATGGCAAGTGTTTATTATTTGACCTGTTTAATAGTTACGGGGACTTTGGGGAAAAATCGAGGACCTCAGAAAATAAAATAAAGATGGAAAAATGTTGAAATCAAGCCAAAGAGATGAGTAATTTTAGTTTTCAATAAACAATGCTCAATAAATGATTTTTCTAGAGGTCCAAAAACAGGCCTCTGAAAAATTGGGGAACTATGGAGAAAGAAGAAGAAATATAAGGTTGATGGTTTATCTCTCTGTTTAGAGTGAACAGAAAGTCGTTTATACCCTCCGCCTTCATTAAAACACTGGACCGGCTTTTGTTTGCTTGGGCTACAACTTGAAACCAGTTTTTTCTTATATAAGTATACCTTTAAATGTACAAACGACTATCACTGCATTACTGCGCTACTTCTGAGGCACAGTTCTGGTTGGGTAAGTTGTGAGTGGATTCATGAATCATATGTGTATCATGTATGTGAGTTCTGACTATGTTGAATAATTCATTTCTCCCATGAGCTGTGTGTCATCGAACCTGCAGCGCTTCCATCTACCACAGTGGAGGTGAATCAGTGAGTTGAACTCTAACTAATAACTTTCCCTTTGTTGTGTGTGCAACTCCTCCGCCTCATGCAGTAGTGTCGCCTCTTGTCTCTCCCACTGCAGCTCCCCCCCACAGTTTGAAAACCTCCATATTGAAGTTAGTCAGTTGCATCGCTGTTAAGAAATCAGTGTGCACAACTCATTATATTCCTATTCATAACGTCATGGCTCCTGCAGACTACCTTCAGTCCAGTCTAAGTATGAGAAAAAGCCGTATGAGCACTGTGTGCAAAGTCACCAGCTCAGTAAACATCTCTTTCAACAGTGTTATCGCATCATGATTGTGTTTGTTGCTTTTAATTAGGAGGCAATGTACTGGATATTACAGCTGAGCTGACGACACTGCTTTCTGTCACCAGTGAGAGGAACTCCAATGGTCCATAGAACTGATGAACTCAGCACTACTTGATGGTTTTTTTTATACGTTGTATGTATCGTAGTTCATCAGCTTTTATGGAACAAGAGCGTCCCCAAGAGTTTTTCCAGATCGTGTTTTGCTTCTTTAACAAACAGCACACAAGACCTTGAAAGCAGAAAAGTTGGCTCTGGTGGGACACTCGATTTTAAAATGCATAATGTTGCCTCCTGCCAGTTCCCCTTGTAGCTCAGCAGGGAGCTGTAAGAGCAGAGGAGGGAGATAGCAGGTGTTTCATTTTCCTCCCTCCCCGGGTCTCCGGTGGTTCACATGGAGTGCAGAGTAACTGATGTGGTGATTACAGAAGCTGCAAGTGTAGTCATGAGGGTTTGATAAGGACATTCGGCCTCGCGGGGCTACCTGCTTGCAGGTGTTTCTCTCATGCAAAACACAAGGCTGACCAAGCCTGGAGGGGAGCGGTGTTAGACAGGAGCAGAGGAGGTTTCTGCCCTAATGATGATGCTGATGAGGAACACCAGGCGAGGTGCAACAGGCCAGATGGAGAAAATGTTCGGAGATTAGAGGAGGGGAGAAAAGCGTTAAAAGTGGCGGCTCTTCGCAGTTATCTCTTTCTTCCTTCTCCACTTCCTTCTCAGCTCTGCTCCTTCATTTGGACCCTGCTTCCTCTCCTTCCCTCATTGTATACTTACACAACATGGCTCCATTACTTGCTGCGTAGACATATAGATAATCCTTTCATCAAGCCCCTGTTCAGTTCTGGGCCTGGCCTGACCAGATAAATGACAACACTTAAAACAAGTTCTGCTGAGCCTTTCCTGAGAAAAACTTATCCTCTAGAAGCACCTTGACATTGTAACTACATTGTCATTATTACGGTGCTCTGATGTGCACTGAAACAAGAAATGAAGACATAGTCAGGGTCATTGTACACAAAGCCTTTGGACGGACACACATGATTAATTTGAACATTGGGGATTGTTAGCTACTGGGGCTCACCTCTTGTCGTTGAAGACTTCATTGTCCAACCGCACAACTTTGTGCAGCAGGAATATCATTTGTGTCATCCACAAAAGCTATATCTCAAAACAGGACGACTGCCTTATCATAAGGATTTTTCCACACGAGTTATGTAACCTCTATTTGTAATATTGGTTCAGGTTGGTTCAGGGTCGGCTATAGCTGGGCCTCCCCACTCCCTCCTGAACCTGTCAGTCTCTGACAGGTTTGATAGATATATCAGTCATCCAACCATATAAGAAGTTCACCATTGATCTTAAACTATCTCTGTGATATATTTTTGTCTTTGTTAGTGAATATTTTGGCCCGAAGTGTTGCAAGCAGGAAAAAAAATGGTCAGAGACAGAGTCATGGGTGACCAAGGCTCTTTAATGCGCATGTGGAGGGAAGGCTGGTCCTATCCCGATCAAGCTCCAACTGCTGAAAAGGTTATGTGTTAGTTGTGTATGGGGTTGTGTAGTTGCAGAGCGGTCAGGGCATCCGTGTTGATCCCTGCCCACCACTAAAAGATCCTAGAACGGACACATGACACATGGTCTAGTCTGATGACACAGGTTTTCTTTTCCATCATGTGGATGGTCCGGTGTGTGTGAGTCCTTTACCAGGGGAAGACACAGCAACAGGATGCATTATGGGAAGAAGACAAGCTTGCAGAGGCAGAGTGATACTTCTGTCTTTCATATGGATGTCACTTTGACATGTACCACCTATCACCACCATCTAAACCTGGTTTAGACCAAGTCCAGCCCTTCATGGAAACAGTATTATGGCTGTGGCCTCTTTCAGCAGGATTTTTTTTCTTTTCTTTTTCTATTCAACCTTTATTTTACCAGGGAGATGCTTGAGATCCAGATGGCGTCTTTTACGAACACGGCCTGGCCAGAATGGATAACGCTCCCTATCACACTGAAACAACCCTAAAATAATGATAGCAGCAGACAAACCATAATGGTTTATATGATCTATAGATTCAAACATGTCTTCTACTTCTACCACCCCTCTGCAAACCCACTGGTGCTTTGAGAACTCCAGGGTTACAGGGTCCCTGTTGATGCAGGATTTGTCCTTAAATCCTCTTCAAATAATAAATGAAACCTTACGCACGGGTTACACACAAATGTAGACTTTAAATGGACTCCTTGCTGAATTCTCAGCAGGAAATGTGGAAGGTGAATGTGTTTATTTGGATGACCTCTACTGCTGCCATCTACAATTATTTGCCAAGATAAAGTTGTTCCGCATTTAAAAATATGGTTACACCTGATGATCAGATAAATCAGGCTGACAACTGGTATGAAGATTTAGAGTTTAGTTGTTCTTTAGTGTGTGTGTGTGGGCATTAAAAACCTTGAGCTGTGAATCACCAATCTAAAGAAGGCTGAGATGTGTCCCATCGGGGCACAGATATGTTCGCCTGTGTAACTGAGGGTGGAAATGGACATGGAGGACGTGATGCTTGTGTGATTATTTACTGAAATGTGTGTATGTTTGTCCATCTGTGTGTGATTGGTACAATGAAGCCATGCATGTGTATTTCCCATTGGGAAGTTATGATTGAAATTCTTTGGTGAAACTAATATGATGATATGATGCTTGGCAACACGGTGGCAATTTCACATTATACATAATCGTTTAATCATCATATAATGAATGTTCACCTGGCAGCTTCATTGCATAAATCCAGATTTGCCAGTTACTGTTGATTTAAATGCAACTTTTTTTTGCTGAGAAGTTGTTCTGCTTATTTTAATACAAGAAGATGTAGAGGCGATGGAGAGCTGTGTTAACATGGACTCTGGACTGCAGCACTGACTGACCTCACTTTCATCTGTCAGTCTGCTGCAAGAGAGAAGGTGAGCTTGTTTACAGTGTGAGCAGCTGTTCCAATGTGCTTGGAGAGCCACAGATGAAATGAGCTCTGTTGCAGGAGGCTGAGCACTCGGTGACCAGCTGGTCACCATGCAATAGGAATTGCAATGAGCTGGTGAGGCTGCAAGGGGGCCGCACCAGATGTTCAGCATGTTGTTGCCTCACTCTCTGCTGTCTGCCCTCAGGCTATCTCTCTCACACACACACACTCTCTCTCGGTCTCTCTCTCAAGTCTCACTCTTTTTTGCCTTGTGACCTTCGGATTATCACAACTCCTTTGGAAAAAATTCACGGATTCCAGGAGAGAGACATTTTATTCACACATTCAAGCATTTGATTCCAGAGTGTAGGGGTACACTTAATCTGGACAACTGAATTGAAGCCAGTGCAACACCTCTGCAATAAATCCTGTGTTTGTGAAGCTTATAATGAGGAATGACTTCTTGTTCATTAAATCTGTTATCATACTTGTATTGTGAGGATGCAACATCTAGCCCGTTTTATTATTATCTAAATAAATCTAATAATACCATTACACTAAAATTTAGTTAACACTTTAAAACAGCAAGTGATTTACATTGTGTTTTTCATGTAGCACTAAAATACAGACCGACTCCAACTAATTTTGAACTTTGGAGGAAATGGCGTAAACAACCTCTCCATAACTGCGCAAAACAACCCTGGTCCCAGATTAGTATTGAATCAAAGTACACTGCTCAAAATAAAATAAAGGGAACACTTAAACAACACAATGTAACTCCAAGTCAGTCACACTTCTGTGAAATCAAACTGTCCACTTAGGAAGCAACACTGATTGACAATCAATCTCACATGCTGTTGTGCAAATGGAATAGACAACAGGTGGAAATTATAGGCAATTAGCAAGACACCCCCAATAAAGGAGTGGTTCTGCAGGTGGTGACCACAGACCACTTCTCAGTTCCTATGCTTTCTGGCTGATGTTTTGGTCACTTTTGAATGCTCGCGGTGCTTTCACTCTAGTGGTAGCATGAGACGGAGTCTACAACCCACACAAGAGGCTCAGGTACTGCAGCTCATCCAAGATGGCACATCAATGCGAGCTGTGGCAAGAAGGTTTGATGTGTCTGTCAGCGTAGTGTCCAGAGCATGGAGGCGCTACCAGGAGACAGGCCAGTACATCAGGAGACGTGGAGGAGGCCGTAGGAGGGCAACAACCAAGCAGCAGGACTGCTACCTCTGCCTTTGTGCAAGGAGGAACAGGAGGAGCAGTGCCAGAGCCCTGCAAAATGACCTCCAGCAGGCCACAAATGTGCATGTGTCTGCTCAAATGTTCAAAAACAGACTCCATGAGGGTGGTATGAGGGCCCGACGTCCACAGTTGGGGGTTGTGCTTACAGCCCAACACCATGCAGGACGTTTGGCATTTGCCAGAGAACACCAAGATTGGCAAATTCGCCACTGGCGCCCTGTGCTCTTCACAGATGAAAGCAGGTTCACAATGAGCACATGTGACAGACGTGACAGAGTCTGGAGACGCCGTGGAGAACCTTCTGCTGCCTGCAACATCCTCCAGCATGACCGGTTTGGCAGTGGGTCAGTAATGGTGTGGGGTGGCATTTCTTTGGGGGGCCGCACAGCCCTCCATGTGCTCGCCAGAGGTAGCCTGACTGCCATTAGGTACCGAGATGAGATCCTCTGACCCATTATGAGACCATATGCTGGTGCGGTTGGCCCTGGGTTCTTCCTAATGCAAGACAATGCTAGACCTCATGTGGCTGGAGTGTGTCAGCAGTTCCTGCAAGACGAAGGCATTGATGCTATGGACTGGCCTGCCCATTCCCCAGACATGAATCCAATTGAGCACATCTGGGACATCATCTCTCGCTCCATCCACCAACGCCACATTGCATCACAGACTGTCCAGGAGTTGGCGGATGCTTTAGTCCAGGTCTGGTAGGAGATCCCTCAGGAGACCATCCGCCACCTCATCAGGAGCATGCCCAGGCATCGTAGGGAGGTCATACGGGCACGTGGAGGTCACACACACTACTGAGCCTCATTTTGACTTGTTTTTAAGGACATTACATCAAAGTTGGATCAGCCAGTAGTGTGTTTTTCCACTTTAATTTTGAGTGTGACTCCAAATCCAGACCTCCATGGGTTAATAAATTTGATTTCCATTGATAATTTTTGTGTGATTTTGTTGTCAGCACATTCAACTATGTAAAGAACAAAGTATTTAATAAGAATGTTTCACTCATTCAGATCTAGGATGTGTTATTTTAGTGTTTGCTTTATTTTTTTGAGCAGTGTATTATATGTGTCTATACGTACCTAGTGTTTTTGTAAATACACTGCAGTTCAATTCACTTCTCTTCTCCAAAATGCCCACTTCTTACATTCTTGCCCCAGTCACCATTGTGTTGCTTTTTTTTTTTTTTTTTTTTTTTTTTCTTTTTTTTTTCCAGTGCACAGTGAAGTGGGTCATCTTCTGTAGAGGAATTCAATTTGTGAGGGGAAAAATGAAGAGATGAGCTGTTGAGGAATGCTGCCGGTCCTGTCTAATGTGCATCTCCTGCATGAGCGTGATTGCAGCCTTCCTCCGCGGTGCTTTCCCCTGCTGCCACTCCTCCTGGCTCAGGACTCAATCATGGACCGGTGTTCTGGGGGAAAAGGTCAAGTCTTTGCCTTTCCTTCCAGAGACTCGGTCGGCTTCCGCCAGGCTGCACTGTTTTTTCTGCTGCTGATGTTTCTATCCGCTAAGAGCGGCACAGTGCTTCCGCGCATGCGTCCGCAGGCGGGTTCTCGATCCTGATGCAGCGTTCAGGTACACCACATACGCTCGTATGTTCAAAGTTAATTGTTCAATCCTGTCTTTTGTCAAGTTTTCATTTTAAATTAGACAACATTTGACCTTTTTTCTAGTTAATAACCCTATTATATTTATCCTGCACAATCCAAAGAAACTTTTTGTAACGGCTCTTTTGGCTACTTCTTACTGCAAGATAATTTTATATAGTAATTTTATAATTAAAGTGTTATTTTTATAACAAGTCACTGCTCATACAAAACTAATACTCCTACTTAGTATCTATTAAATGCGTGTTATTAATAACCGTCCTACCTATGTGGGGTTTTTTTTTCTAGCTGTTGTGTTGTGTGAAAAGAAATATAACATAGCCATAATGCACACTTTGCTTTCCAAAATAGTGGAAAAAGTCATCCTGACTTTTTCAGGAATATTTTTCCCCAAATGAAAGTCAGAAAATAACTCCATCTGTTAGTGAAGGGAGTGAGGTGTGGTTGAAAGCTGAGAAAACAAGTGGATGTTTAGTTAAGCTTTGAACACACGAAAAGTTTATACCTCAAAACAAAGAAAACGGATGATATTTAACTTTACATGCATGATAAAGAATAATCCGCCCAGTGAACAAAACGGTGTTAAATATCCCCAAAGAAATAAAACACAATTATTACTTTTTTCGTGGAAATGATAGTTGTATTAATGACACCGGTGGCCTTTAGTCCGACGGTCCTCGATCGTACCTGAAGGTAGCACAACACATCCACACCGTCCCCGCAGTCCACAACACACACAGTCACTACCTGCCAGGCGGAATGGACGTACTCTCCAGTGCTCCCTGCTTCATCCTCAGCCAAGCGGAGCCGCGGGAGAAGCCAGGCCCGACATGACAGCACCGGGACGGGAGAAGAAAGTCCGTCTGCAGCCGCGTGTGACGGTCCGGCCGGAGGCGGTGTGGGCTGCGGGTCGCTACGCCGTGCTGGCCGCCCTGTGCGTCCTGTGCTACGGCAACTCTCTCCGCGGGGAGTTGGTGCACGACGATGTGTGGGCTATCATCAACAACCCGGACGTTCGCCCCGGCTCCAGCCTGGGAAACATCTTCAGCAACGACTTCTGGGGCAAGAGGATGGTGGACAACACGAGCCACAAGTCCTACAGACCGCTGTGCATCCTCACCTTCAAGTAAGTTCTCCCAACTCCGTTATTCCCCCCTCCTCCTCCTCCTCCACCATGTTCCTCTGTTATTATTACTAACTCCAGCCGCTATCTGTCGCGCTAAAGCCACAAAAACACACGACCTGGGCTGACGTCATCCAGCTGTTGCAGCCTCGCGGTCAACTTTGGACGGCTTTGGAGCGAAATGTTTCCCGGCGTTAGCCGCGCTGCGTTATCACGGAGGACCTGCAAACTTATCTCCGATTAAACTATTACAGTACTACTAGGGAGAGGAAAAAAGTGCGATCGTGAACGCAACAGCGTCGTTCAAGTGCCTTTGGCCCGTTCTAAATATTTACACACACTGTCAGAGCGCGCGGGGGGGGTGACAGTCAACTTGTCCCAGCACATCCTAGCTCTCATGCTCTCATGTCCTCAGCACCGGTTTGATTATGCAAAATTCAGGTTTAAGACTTACAGGAATGTGGGTGAACAAAAAACACACCCAGAGATAAGGTTTAACTTGTTGCTCTGTTTTTTGTTTCGTTTTTGTTGGAGGGGTTTTTTTTTTTTGGTTTTTTTTTGGGGTGTGTGTGTGGGGGGGGTTGCACATCCAGCGGGAGGTGATGGCTGAGCACGCCAGGAGGGCGGGTCCGCACTGCTGAGTTTTTTTGGCACTGGCCTGTCTTGGAGGAACCAGTACTGGGGTGGGATGTTGGTGAGAATGATATTGTGTTGCAGTGATTGCATGAGAAAAAAAAAAAGAAGACAGCAGGCCCACACACTGCTCCTAAACACGGGAACCTTTCCAAACTGAGCCTCGCTCATACAAAAATGGACTCTGTGTGAGTCAGAAAAGTCTCTTGCTCCAAGACTCACTTCTCCCCTCTCTCTTAACTGCATAATTCAATCGAGGATACAGTTTCAGAGTGTTATGCACCGGTCTTGGACTGAGGGTTTGTTGGGCAATTATGAAAAGTGGAGGAAAGGGAAGAAGGGGAGATGTGCCCTTGGTTCCCATAGTTCTGGTTGTGAAGCAGATTAACCTTTACAAGGGAACATATCAGCACTGCTGCCAGACTCTAAAGTGAGTCTATGTGACAGACACCTATGTGTGAGCGAATATTTCAAATAGAAATATGTGCTTTTTATCATCAGTCACTAACAATCAGTCATGGCAGACTGGTCTTGTAGTGCCAAATGATGCTGGCAAATTTTATGCATTGCGGTCAGCAGATTTTAATTATGGAGAAACACTAGGTGCTACTGGATTGGTGATTGGTATTTGAAAATACTGGCATGCTGAGTTGTAGTGAGGACATAGACTGCATGTAAAGGTAGATGTAGGATAGAAAAGTGAAGGTAATGCTTAAGGGCTGTGAACCTGGATTTTATCTAATGACCAAGTCAAATTGATTTGAAGTATATGTGAAAATGGCCCTACTTCTCACTTAATTGATTACCTCAGTAAACATTTCCTAATGTGTTTGTGGTCTCAGTCTCTAGTTTAAAGTCTTCAATTCAACAGTACAGCACACACACTTCCACAAAGTCGGCCGGCTGTGTAAGAGCTAACGAGGGGGACAGAACCATAGTGTGAAAATATTCATTTATAAGTCAGTGCTATATTTTGAGAGTCCAAACAGTAATAAAGAATCTACAATTAGATAAAAATAATTCAGCAGTGAGGCCAGGGAGGTATAAACTCCTGGTCCATGCCAATTAAGCCTAATGTAAATTTCCACTGCTTTAATATGATAAATTGAACAAAGTAATTATGCTGTTTACTACACTTTGTTTCAGTGGCGTTGAGTACTGTGGGCTTGGGCTATATCTCTCGGTATGGACAGTCACTGAGCCTCCCTGATGTAGCTGTGCTTCCATTAAGGGAAATAAAATGCATTTATCACATGTACCATTATCACTAAAAGAGCCAGACGCTTAATAATATAATAAATAATCCTATAAAAACACATGAAAGTCATGCTCAGTTTTGTGGTGTTACATTGAAGCTATAGGGTCCACTGCAATTACCAAAGAATATATATCTTGGGGTTAATTAGACTTAGCCTGAGGGTCAGCCTAGCACAATATTACCCATTGGTTAATTTAAGCTCCAGTTTGTAATTCTTGCTACACCATCTTAATTTTTTTGACAGTATTAAGAGGAGAAAATGGAGCTGAGGAGGAGTCAGGGCCGGATCTGACCTGCTCTGTACATGCTCTAATTCATATCCTACTTTATGGTCTACTTCCTTTTAATGGTAACAGCTTTTTAAAAATGAACATCATGTTGTATTGAGCAGGACTTGAAACAGAGCAAATGAGACCATTATTTCCTTGCAAGTATTTTCAAAAAACAAACAATATTACCTTCATATTTCATCTTGCTTGGCTTCAGTGTGTTAGCTCTCTATCACCTTCTCTCTGTCCTTTTCTCCCTCTGTCTCCTCATTTTGTCCCTTATCTCCTCCCTTCCTTATGCTGAGCTTTGATTGATGTAGCGTTTTCATTTTCATCAGTGTCAGTGAAGAGAGTCAATCTATCATAAATTGATATCTATATGCATGTACTAGCTTCTCTGGATAATCTCGCAGTGGAAATAAAAATATATTGGCGTACCTAATTTCAATATGCATTTCAATAATTTACACAAATTCTGTAATTCTGTAGTTTGTTCAGTCTGACTTTGGATAGATGGAATTAGTGTTTGATGGAATGTAGGTAAAACTTCCCCAATGTTGTGTGAGGACGAAAAGCTTTGAAAATCTGCAGTTACCCTGGTCACGCTTTAGTGGATTCACCTGCCTGTCCAGTACGTTCATGATCAAAGACCCACCATCGTGATCACTCACTGTCACCTTCCCACTCACAAGCATGCCACTCTCCATGGTGTTGTATGATATCTTTGCAGCAGATATTTTTACGCAGTGGTTTCACAACACTTATAATACCTATCTCAGGAAATTGACCTCACAGGTGCGTTTGGCCATGGATGTCTGGAAATTTCTTTTTAAATGTTTAATTTGTCCAACAGAGCCAGTCAATTATCTTCCACTTACCCCCAAAAATTCTTCCAAAGAAGCTGACAAGTTATAATATTAAGCTCTGCTTTTTATAATTTATTACTTCAGTGTAATTTTCTCAGGCAATTCTGATTTCTTATTTAAGACTCAACAGCCTGACCTGCCAGTTAAATTTTGGGCTATTCCGATTTTCTATTGAAGAATGGTAATTGTCAGCCATACAACCATCTATTCCCACAGGCTTGGAAAAGCACTTTAAGCAACGCTGGCATTTACGAGACGTCAGTGAATCATATTCAAATCCCACTGAATCAGTTCTGAAATTTGCAAAACAAATCTGGAAATCAGTTTTGACATCCTGCCCTAGTTTTACGTATGTAGATATATATACTTTGTAAAGACCTTGACCTTTTATGTAGCGCAAGCAACAGGTTGGGTCGAAATAGTCCAGTGCTTTGGTTTTTGACACCCGAAAAACTGGCTACATTTTCATCAGCCTTAGTGTTACTTTGTTTAGTCCATGTATATTAATGTATGTAAACAAATTCCATTCTGTTTTCAACCAATTATCTGTCAGGCTTGTGATGGTGCTGGAGCCAACTGGGGTTCACCCTGGACTGGGCGCCAGTCTATAGCAGGGCTGACATATAGAGACAGACAGAGACAAACAACCATTCACACTGTCACTCAGACCTACCAGCAATTTAGATTCACCAATTAACATAGACAGGCATGTTTTGGACTGTGGGAGGAAACCGGAGTACCCGGAGGAAACCCCAAGACACAGAGAGAATATGCAAATTGCCTGGGAATCGAACCCACAGCATTCTTTGCAAACAAATATGAAAAATATTTATATGCTGCAATCATAATTCTGAGCATTTAAGCTGTTGTTTGCTTTAACCTAAAGTACAGCCGTGTGCAGTCAGTACAGCTTCACAGAGCTGCGAGCGTGACTGGAGACTGCTGAAAGATTGTCTTTTGCTATTCATTAAAAGCCCTTGTGGCTATAATGTGGAACCTGAAATGGGTGAATCTGGCTCATGGAAAAAGAACATGCTTTGTTTTCTCTCATTTTTATGATTGGCCTGGTGGCCCTGTCTTCCTTTTTTCTTTTACCAGGCTCATAATTGTCTGAAGCCTGAAATGTTTGTTGTGTTTTTTCCTTGTCCTTACCTGTCGAGGGACAATGGATGCAGGTTAGCATGTGGCTTTAATCTGCATCAAATGGTGACATTAGTGCTTGAGCTGTGGCCAGCATTTTATAACAAGGAGATGTCTATGACCCTTCCATTCTTACTCAACCAAAAAAGCACAAGTGAATGCTGAAGCCTCATGTTCATGGTGACGACATGTTCAGAGATGGTTCGAGAGGACAGCGAATGTAACAGTAGAAAAAACGCAGGAACGATTATCAAATCAAAACAAAAACACAAATGATATCTCAGGGCTACAACATGCGCACAGACATGTGCATCGATGTACACACATTCACACCCAGACTAATGAGTTCTGCTTAAACGGGATTGCGTGGTGGAAACTTGCACTAATATGGTGACTGCAGCATTTGCAACATTTGTTATTCTTGTGTTAGGGGAATATAAGTGTTTAATCTTGGTAAATGCGCTGCACTTATATAGTTCTTTATTAGTCTTATTGACAATTTAAGGGGCAATGCAAGATAGGAAGCTATAGCACTTTTTTACCCTACATTTAACAGCTCTCCCCTGTTACACATAATGATACGAGATGTTTCCCAAGGAGACTGAGGAATGTGTACTGGACGGCCTGGGAATTGAACTGAGGCCCATTTTCTTATTGATTTTCTTTGTCACATATGACAGCAAATTATAGACTGAATGATAAAATAATAAATATATAGTCACTGTCACATGGCCATCAGTGCTGTTATGAGTGATGGGTGTGTGAGTATGTGGATGTCACCGTAACCTACCTTTGGCAATGTAACTGAACAAGTGTTTTAGTTCACTGAACAGCAGGATTGGGAGGATTGCCAGCAATTAAATAAAATATAACTCAAAATTAATCTAAAATAAAAGCCAGTGGGAGCACACACTGTGGTGTTTTTAGTTTTACAGCTACACCACACAATGTTATTACATCAACACTGAATGAAATTACCATGTTCGGGGGAAATTATACAGCTTGGCCACTTTACACTACCTGCTCAGCAGCAACCAGACGACAAGACACAGAGACCAGCCAGTTAACACACTGAGAAAAATATCTGTCTTCAAACACTTCAGAGGGAGTGAAGAGAGCCAAGCTGGCTATTGTTCCTTTGTTTCCAGTCTTTTGCCAAGCTATGCTAACTGGCTTCTAACAGATGTCATTGTAATGTAAAGTTTTCTCATTTAACTCTTGGCAAGAAAATGTTACAATATTCTTTTAATATCCAAAGAGCTCAAACCACTTTTGTTGTGGGAGTAGTTTTTCAAGGGAATTCTTAAAACACAGAATGGTGTAATTGGGGTGTCTTGTCAGCCATGAAATCATGGTCTTGGAGTGTTTCAGGTCAGACATCAGACATCTTCACCGAGATGGTCAATCCCCTGCCACCTCAATGCTCTCTATCCTCTCTTCAGTGATGTTCTCGGTGGCTCTTCTTTACTGCAACGCTGACGCCAAGGAGACAGTGACTGATGTAGAGGCTGTCCCGATAAAACCCTTAGAGCTCTTCTCTGTTCTTGGTCTTCTTCGATCTGATCTTCCCAGGGGGACAGGGAGCTCCAACAACATCACTTGCTGTGAACAGAGTGATGCCGTTACAGAAGCAAATACGTGCCTTGAGTGAAAAACGATCGGTGGGCTTGGTGACATGAAGTGACTTAAGGTGGAGTGAATAGGAACCCTGGTGTCTGTGTGGCCCGGTAGCACGATGGTTTCACTGATTTCATTGATGGTACTTAGCTTAATTACCCAACAGCGTTGCAGCAGCCTCTCAAGCAGTCGCCTGGCCCTCCTCTCTGTGGTAGTACAGTTGTTGGAGAAGATATTGGCTGCTTAATGCTTCTCAGAGGGGGCTCTCAGTGACATACGCACAAGCAGCACACAGTGCTGAGCATGTGCAGGAGACCTCAGAGCCATGGTAATGGCTGGAGACAGCGGAGCGGGATAGTGATCTTTTAAGTGTGACATGTGGTGCCTTATTGCTCATACGGGGAGGGATGGGGGGCAGGGATGCTCAGTGCTTTTGGTTGTAGCTCCCAGGGCTGTTTGGTCATCAAATTCTCCACCCCACCTTCATTAAGTTGTCATGTGAAGGATGCTGACCTTCCTGAGACACCTGGGGAGAAGATGACTGTGGAGACACAGTTTTCCCCCATCAGAAATGTGTGGTGACATCTCTCTCTCAGTACAAACATTACACCTCAGATAGCTGGGTGCACTTGCAGAGATGCATGCTCTCTTTTCTCTTTGCAGAGATACAGATTAAAGGTTAATTCAGGTCACAAATCTGGTTTGGTATTAAATAGGCCCTGGTGCTGAATCTTTAATGTCGAAAAGCTCAGATGTTATCTGTTCTGAATAAGGAAGGAAAAGGATAAAAAATGGATTTCCTATTTACTATTTCCCAATAAAAGTTGTGTATAAAATAATAAATGTTTTATCTCGCACTCCCAATTCAGAAGATCTCTCTCTCTCCCTCCCTCAGTGTGTATATGAGGTGTGGGAGCTGTTCTGTCTCACAAGCAGCAGGACACAAACAGAGACTCTTTTATAAGCTACCATATTGAAGACGACTAAGCATTCAACATGTGGTTATGCTCGTAGCCACAAGTGCAACATGTTTTTAGCCCAAGAGGGCGGAAAAACAAGCAATCTGCAGAAGCATCCAGCAAGAGTCCATCACGTACAAGCAGAGACAAGTACAGTTTGCCTTTGCCTCAGGTGTGTGTGCTGGCAGCCTGCAGCCAAAACACAGAATTAAATAATACAAATGTGTTCAATTTTAAAATATTAGTGATTTGTTTAGTTTGTATAGTTATATATGTTACATTAAAAAAGCAATATTAATAAAGTCCTACATTTTCTCTTTTTATCTTAATAAATAATAAACTAAGAGAACTGTTAAAGTAATTGATAAGCAGCATCAGTAGGAGTCACAGTACCATTGTGTTAAGTTTGAACAGTTCCCTGTGAATATTAAAGTTGTGCTGATGAATGATGATCTCGGTGCTCAAGGATCGTCAGAGTGATTGTTTTGCCAATGTCAAGACAATATTTGGTTTGTTCTCACTTTATTGTAATAACTTAATAAACTCACATTTGCCCTCGATATTCAACTCATATAGCTGATGCTTGCAACACAGCCGCACAGACACACCACCCAGTTGATTGTGAGCGAAGTGCATCTTGTTGTGCGTAGGTGCCACATTATAATGTAAGCAGAGCAGATCGACACATAGACAGAATGTGTCAATTAGTTGGTTTCTTAGCTGATGAACTTTTGGAAGACTGCAGCTGTTTCTTTGTACTTACCTCTGCTGATTCTGAATTTCTCTGATTATCAAATCTCAATAAATAATACTTTGTTTGTGACATTTGAAGATATCCATAAAATGCATTTGTCGTCCCACTCAGGGAAAAAGAATGAGAGAGAGTGGGGAAAAAACTGGACAGTCTTACATCGCATTCTCTCTTACTCTCTCTCACTCATTTGGCTATTGGCTATATCACATGATGATTTGACTATAACCCCGAGTGAATAGTATCGGCCTCATTTGCTCTGACAATTCTGGCTGTTGTGAGTGCGTCTACAAACCTTTGCGAATGACACATTTCTTCAGCGATCACATGACCAGAAGGAAAATTTTCTGTGCAGCAGCTGTTTGTTTGAGTGCTGCGTTTCCCACAGGTAGAGAATTGACTTGTGGTTGTGGGTGGCATGTCACGTGACCGGTGTTCATGCAGAGACTCATGCAGTTTAGAGGGCAAGGATGTGAGCCAGAATATTTTCTGTCTACAATTTATTGATGTTCCCATGGCACACTAAAAAATTTGTTAGTGCATACCAGAGAACACAACTCAGATAGTGTGTGGCTTTAAATTAGTTACTTTGAAAAGAGTGAAATGAGGTGTGCTAATGGAAGATTTAACTTGTTTGAAATGAAGTGATTTTATCAGTGTGGATTGGTCTTAATTCGACCAGATAGAACCTTTATATGGGGATGGTGGTGCAACTATTTGCTAAAATGAAATGTTTTGATCTCAAAACACACTGTGAAGACAGATTAATAGACCTTACTCATCGCTCAAGGCTCTGATATACTTGAGAAAGAATATAGATCACTGGGTGGACAGATGACACTTACACACTTCTGTTTTGCACTGTGTCAGTACATACAAGAATAACCAACAGAGTACGTTTGGCATGGCCATAGATTTCAGACCTCATAGGGATGAGCCTGTCCTCCCAAGAAAAATAACTCAAATCATTTCAACAAACGCCCAGAAAGAGCTCACAAATCATAGCATTTATTTAATTAAAAACAGCCTAAGGTGCATATGTGTTATCATCACATCTTCAGTACAAAGTGATCAGCTCCACCGTCACACACCCACTCTCTTTCTCTTGTCTACTCAGTAGCTGTGCACACAACCTACATATGGAGCTATTTCTGAAGGACTCAAAGAAAAACCATGTGTGTGTCTTAGCCCCTCAGCAGACAGAAGAGAGACAGCTAGTTACATTAAGTACCATAAAAGTAGTGCTACACAATCCAGATATCAGCATTTTTAAACATTTGTATATCTGGCCAAAGAGAAGGAAGTTAGCAATTTTGAAGCTGATGACATGTGGGCTAATCCTCAGAGCACCAGCAGCCCCCCTTCTGTTACTGCTATAAAGAGGAGCTAACTGAAACAGTAGGCCTGTGGTAAATTCAGTTTATTGGACATGATTCGGAAATGCACGCTCTTATCTATACATGGACTCACAGCTGACAATGCATATCAGAGTGAAATGCCAAGCCATGTGTGGGAAAGAGGTGCCTGCAGAGCTTAAAGACAGGATGATGCCCCTCATCACTGAAATGAAAGCAGACTGTGAGAAACAAGATTCTCTAGTTTGATGAAACCAAAAATGAACAGTTTGACGTCAGTTCTAAGCATTATGTCAGGAGGAGACCAGGCACTGCTCATCACTTGCCCATTACCACCCCAGCAGTGGTGGTGGCATCATGCTGTGGGGTTGCTTTTCAGTAGAAGCAACACTGATCTGCAGAGAAAGTCTCCAAAATCTAGATACCAGATCTGCAAAGCCTGTTGCATTATAAATATATAGTATATATTTAAAATGACGCATTTTATTTATATATCTATATATCTATCTATATATGGCTGAAGCTCTTGTCAATCAACAGTCACCACCAGCTGCTTCCAGTGGTGGCTAGAAAACTCAGATAGCCACAGTTAATAAATGTACACACACAGATAAGCAGTATATCCAATTAAAATTACATTTGGAGTGGCTTTATCTTACAGATTACTAAATGTGAATGTTTGCGCAGTTGTGTGAACCTTTCCTTTTAAGTGCGTGTGGCAACTTGTAATGAGGCTTCGGAAGCCTTCATCTTCACATTCCTGTTTATCTGAAACCCTTCCAGTCTCTGTTTGGCACAGGTTGCGTACGATCATCAGCTTGTGCAAATCACACACTGAATTTACGGTCAGTGAGCCACTTTAGCCAACCTGAGGTACCGTCCCCCATCTCTGAATGAAAAGACTAGATCAGACATAAACCCTTAATGATGTGTTCAGGGTAGTTCAAGTTGTTTCATTTTCAACAAAAACATTTGTACTTATCCAAAGGAATTTTGTACAGAAAAAACGGCTAGGGATGTGTGGACAGAGGACAGAGGCTGCAGGGAAATCACACCTCAGAGGCACAGACATTCCAGGGGTCAAACTTGTGATGTTAAAAATTTGCTCTCCCCTGTGTTTGATCACAGCTCAGAAGTCTTTTCATTTTGCTGCCATAATTTTCTCCATGAGCTGTGAGCTTGATGGCAAGCGGACCGAACCAGGGTAACTGAAGTTAATTTTCAATTGTTTTCAGAGCACCGGCATGTATCTCTCTTTCTTACGTCACACTGTAGCTCTGCCTCCTTCCTCTCCCTTTGGGAGGTTTACCTCACGTTTTGCTTTTTAAGAATGCAGTGATTGTGGGAATGTTGAAGGCGCAATATAATGAGTAATAAAGAAGTGGGCAAAGCACCAAAGAGCTGTGGCTGTATCATTGAAACGCTTCCAGATTCACACTCTTGCCAGTCAGGATGTTTCAGCTTGTCCAATTCAAGTTAGCAGGCTGAAAGCATTTCAAACATGATTCATATGGTTGTTTGATTACTAGGCCCGGACAGCTCTTGCTGAGTTCTACTTTACGTTAAATAAATCATGAGCATATGATCCGAGGGGGGATTTTTTTTATTCATGTAGAGGAACAGATGGGTGCACCCATCCAACACCTGTGTCCTGGGGGTCTCTCATATGCACATTTGTCTGCTTTACATATTGGCAAAAACACACCCCAACACCTTCACCCACAAGCACACATATATACATACACACATCCCTGTGGGGAATGTGTAAGCAATCCATTGTCTTTTCTGTGCCAGTCCACTTGAAGGCTTTTGGGATGTGATCAAGGTGAAGGACACACACAGATAGAGTACGTTCACACACATACACATGCACACAAAACAGCCTCAAGGTCCTTTTTATAGTTGGGCCCTGATGTGCACCACGAACTGAGAAGTGATTGCAGTGAGGAAACAAGGGAGCGGGAGGGAGGGGAAAAAAAAGAAATGGGGGAGCGAGGGATAGCAAGAAGCCATGTGATTAAAATAGAAACACGAGGACAGACAGCACGAGACAGGCAAGAAGTGACGGATGGTCTTCTGGTGGATGAGGAGGGGAAGGTGTCACACCCGAGCAGGAGATGAAGAGTGAAAAATTAGAAATGACGTGGTGGTTAGGAAAGAGATGTGTAACACTGCTTGAGTCAGGGAGGCTGACTCAGATAATGATAGTTTCATTTCCAAAATGCTATTTATCTATTTAATAATTTAAAAAGTTCAAGGATCTAGTCAGGGACTTGCTGTCATTTTGCCAGCCAGGACATTTAATTATCTGCTATCCTTTATTCAGAAAGAGTTTATTCCTTATCACATTCAGAGCTTATCTAAGGCATTTCCACCCTAGTTTAGTTGTCTTCCTCTCTTCCCTGCAGTGTTTTATTCATCTTATTTTACTTTGCAGGGATTTGGTAAGGCGAATTACCATAGCTGTTAACTGCTGATGCAATGTTCTCTAGAATAATTAATCTATTTTTAGTATTCTCACAAGTCTCCCAGTCTCTAGCATGGGAGATTTTATTGGCGTAAAAGACAGAAAGTCATCATGTTGGTGGTGCTGCTGCTGCTGCATAGTCACTAACCAGCAGAGGGACAGTGAGCTCAATTACCTGTGTTTCATCTCTTCAGCCTGACAGTCAAAAACAGAGGATGGAGACTTGTCTGTCCCATAATTCATAACACAGCTGCTCTCAACTTCTTGTCTTCAGGGTCTTCAGAAGACAATTCCCCTGAATTCTGGCTGCTCCCTGGCCTTTCCTGAAATACCAGCTGTCTTGATTTCCACTTGTACTCAATCCATCTCTCTGCATTGTTGTTGCAGGACGCTATACAACATGGCCCAGACTCCTCAGCCTGTCTACCACCTCTTTTTGGTCTAGTCTATAACAAGAAGTCACTGGTTGAGGCCACAAGCCGAAACGAAGTGGTCCCCCCAGAAGACAATTTCCATGTTTATCCTGCCAGTGAGACCAAAGTTCTGGTCTAAGTGTAACCTTTCTAGACTGGTCACTGCTTGAGTTTTCCTCTACTGACACCTTCAATAACATATAGTTGTATTGCTATCAAGGACCTTGCTTGCAACATTCATGCCAAGTTTCCAAGTTAATGCAGTCGATGTCGGTAGATTTCCTGGAAGTCAGGAACTTTTAGGACACCTTAATGGGACTGTCGTATCATTGTTACTTTTGCTGCCTTTGGCCTCCATAGAAACATTTGTCTTCTTGCTTTGACACACACCCACATATCCAGAGCCAAGAACAGCTTTTCATGTCCTCCATTGTTTATGTGTCTTTCACGTTACAGTAGCTTTGTGGGTCATCGCTATAATAATGACATCACATTTAGTGTGTACTATCTGCAGTGGTATAAAAATAAGTACCTGGTGTCCAAAAGAGTAAAGTTTATGTTGGTGCCATGCTCTTACAAAATCATGATTACTTTGACATTAATATGTGAAGACAAAATAGACTAAATGTACATTGTACATGGTAGTATACATGAAGTTCTGGGTCTGGTTGTTTTTCCTGTTTGAGTTGTTGTGGTTATACAGATCCATCACACAGAATGGACAGATGAGTTTCCTCTGACAGTGAATATGTGTATCCATCCATCAATCAAATCTAATCAAATCAAATTTATTTACATAGCGCCAAATCATAACAAAGTTACTTCGAAGCACTTTACACATAGAGCAGGTGTAGACCAAACTCTTTAGGGAGTTTTTAAAGAGACCCAACATATCCCTCCAAGAGAAAGCACTTGGCGAGAGTGGCAAGGAAAAACTTCCTTTAAGAGGCAGAAACCTTGGGCAGAACTAGGCGATAGCCACACTTACTATCAAAACGTCCTTGAGCAAGACGCTGCACCCGACCTGCCCTCTCATTGGAAGTCTCTCTGAATGAGCACATCAGTTAAATGCCTCTAATGAATAATTGAAATTCGTCTAAAACCTTTGCCCTGTGGATTGCTCAGGACCCTCCAGGCCCTCTGAGAAATCCATCCCACAATCCTTCACTTGTTCCACAGTCATTTCAGCATCAGCTGTGAGGGTAGATCATCATCATCATCTAAGGTCAGGGTGAGTTAATGGTGAGGGTTAATGCTCTCTCTGCAAGTTCAAGAAGATTGTATTTGTCACCCTCATTGAATTATGAATGAATAAGCTGGTAGTAGAGGCCAGAGTCGCCTTCATCACATAATTGGCTAGACGAGGGCTCACAGAGGACTCGATTAGAACCAATTATAATCAGAGATAAGGAGTTCAGATGCGATTCCATATTCCATTCTGCTCTCTCTGTTTGGTTTTGTGTTTTGCTCTGCAAAGTCTTGGTCTGGGTTGCACTTACACAAAAGAACCCACTAAAACTCCTTAACCTGCTTCATATTCTGTGTCAAAGAAGGAAAGCTATCTTTTGCCACTGTGTCTGACATTATCAGATCAGCTTATCATTGTGTTCCACATATTTTTTTTGCTAATTGAAAACTGGAATCTTTGCTGTAAAATAAGTCTCTAGCCTTAAAAAAAAAGTTTGATTATGTGTAATCCTTTCCTTCCTCATGTCACCTGCCTTGTCTTTGCATTTCATTACTTATTCAAAGGATCATTTGACCTCTAATTGCCTTACAGATGCCTACCCCTCTGTTTTTGTCTCTTCCTCTCTCTTGCTCTCTCTCTCAACCCAGCCAGTCAAGACAGGCGTCCATCCAGCTTAAGTGCAGTTCCCTTTCAGGTTTCCATATTCTAGGCTTCTTGTATATGAGAAGTGTTAGGTATATTTTACCCTTAGCACCAAATTCTAATAAAAAGTACTACAAGGCATCTGGACCATCTTGATGATTCACTTACATCAGGTAAATACTAATGTGGTTTAAAGCGCTTCTTAGAATTTATCCTGGGAGCTTAAATTTCTTTTTTATTCAACAACAGAGTAACACTTGTTTCCCTGAATATCAATACGTGTGAAGTGTAAACACATTCCACTGTTTAAAAAAAGAGGACCAGGCATTTGTTTTCCCTGGCAAATGCAGAAAATCAAAAATATAATGCATCTATATTTTTAGACTAACGTGCACAAGAGCCATGAAATAAACTGTACAGGGTGTAAAGGGTGTTGTAATTAAGTGCTATCCACTTAGAATATCATTATCAATATCTCCAGATAAATAAAGATCTCTAGTGTAATGATCACCGTGAGCACTGACAGAGTCAGCTCATTGATTCATCTGCTTGTGTTGTCAGGACATCAGGCTCACATCTGCAGATAGCTATCAGCATGGATACACTGAGTAAAGCTGAACCCACTGTGTTCACTCCTCTTCCACAGCCTCACATCTTGTAGCTGGAGGTAATCTCTGTCCAATAAACACAAACTGAGCTCAGATCAGTGTGTCTTTCTCAGTCTGTCGCCTCCTGCAGGTGCCAGAGTCAGCTGACTGTCCTGAGTCATGGCCATCCTGTAAAATGCACTGGTTCCAATAGACAGGAACTATTCACACGGCAGTCAACAGCAGAGACTGTAAGACTGTTACTCAGAGGAGCTCATACAGCAGCTGTCATATATTTTACTTTTAACGTAAAATAACCTTTTTTGCAGGTTGTGACAAAGCAGGCATTTTACACATCAGAGACTAACAACACGTACAGACACACAATATGCAGCACTGATGTTGCATGTCTACTGAGAAAAGCAAAGATCAACCTTGGCACTGTAAGAGTGGATGATGGATCATTCAAATGAAAACTGTGATCAAATCTTATTTTTCAAGCCTCTTTGTTGGCTGAACAGCTTATTTGAGAGTGATGCTGCCACAGTGAAAAACAGGGTGGCTAACAGCTCCTTGGTTTTGTTCTAAGGCAGAAATAAATAACCATAAAACGTTCAGCAGATTGTTTACTAAACAAAATATACACAAAGAACAACAGGCTTGCTGTCAGTTGTTGCATCACTGTACCGAAAAAAGACTCCGTTAACAGCCACAGTAAGACACATTGTCCATGTGTCCGTCCATCTCTATATTGCAGTTACCCTTTGAGGGACTTTCTTAAAATTTTGGCAGATGACCTGTGTGGGTCACAGGTCAAATTCACAGTTCTTCACTGTCACAGTTTTGACCTCAGGAATGATATTCAGGGAACTTTGCCAGGGACTAAAACAAACTTTTGGACAAAGGTCAAAGGTGAAGGTCACTGTGACCTAATAAAAAAACATATTCTTTGGCCATGACTCATAAATGTATACACTTATTATGAAACTAACTATAACAATTTAAGAGACATCACTTTATACCTTTTTTACATTCTTTTTGCTTCCCTTCTGCCACATTCATTAACTCCCTTTTAGCTTCTTTTGATATTTTAAAATGCTTACTTTGTAATATATTTATGCTTTTTGATGGTTTCCAGAATTTTGATGTCTCTTACAAAGAGGGAAGACCAAGGGTTTTATAGAAAACAGTTTTATTTCATGAAGACACCCTCCACAGTTTGCCCACTGTAAAATTTGATGCAGGCGATTGCCTCATAACTCTCAGAAGACTTTGACATATGAGCTGAAGAGACTGAAAATAAAATAACCATAACAGCTAATGACAATCTTGTTCCATTTTAGACCATGTTCCAGGTTGGTACAAAAGCCAGATTTGTCAAGCTCCATGGCCAACAAATTATTCATGTCCTCTGTTAAGTCTCTTTTGTCTCTTGCTGTGACACCACAGCCTTCGGCAAAGAGAAATGAATGATGACGTATACCGATTCACCTTAAGTGTTCTGAAATCAGCAAAACAAAATGCAAAATGGTAATTTGCAGGAATATACGCACAATAAACTGCATAAGAGAAAATCCTTTCAAATGTATGCAATATAACATTTGAAAGTGAGAATTTGTTGATCGTTTTAGAAGGGTGAGAGCTTGGCCTCAGCCCACTACAGCTTTTATGCTGTATTCTGTGACCTTCGAGCTACATCGAGTTCAGTTAATGGTCTCATAGTGCAGAAAAACATTTATTTCGTTGATAACCACTGAAAGGTGAAGCACAATGCATTTTCTTCACTGTGTTGTGTATATCCTGAATTTTCTACAGCCTCTTCGGCTGCCTCAAAAGTGAGGACAGGGTTAAGAAACATCACAGAGCAGGAGAAAAAAAAAACACTGTACCTGGGATAACATCAATGACATGATACTCTATTATCGAACCTTATTCTTTTTATGGAGAAACAAGTTTGCGATCATGTCTGATACAAACCTATCTTCATTAAAATGCAAACCTCTGATTCCATCTTGGTGTTGAATTCTTTTAAAAGATATCACCGTTGAAATGTAACCACTGTGAAGTTTCCCTCTTCCTGGGTTTTGTTATCTTCTGTTTGCGGCTGATATTTTTTTTAGTTGAAGAAGGCATTGTCACAGCTTTATACCAATTATGATAAACTAGGTAAAAATTGCATTTCTCACTGTTATCCCTCACAGAGGGATTAGCTGCTGGAAGATCTTAAGCAGGGTGTGATGTGATGTCAGGAATCTGACATTCTCTCCCGAAGCAATCGTGCTCTCTTCATTTGAAATTCATGGCGCTGTGGAAAATGGATTGAGATTCTGTTCAGGATTATGAGACTATCGCTTCATCCAGGAAATGTAGAAGGTCATTTACTTTTTAGGCTTCCACTGTAAATCCAGAGTGATGTATAGCTGAATGATCCTTTTAGATAAGCTTGACCCTTTTTTGTCTCCGTGTGATTAGGGTTTATGAGAAAATGAGTGACACTGACTACACATGTTTTATACAGATTATATGCATGTATAGCACTGATACAAATGTATTCTGCCCCATCTGAATACTTTTCTGTCTTTTCTTTCAGGTTGAACATCCTGTTGGGCGGCACGACGCCTCTGTATTTCCACATCGTCAATGTGTGTTTGCACTTTGCTGTCACCTGCCTGCTCATGCACACATGCGAGCGCTACGTGTTTGAAGACTCACGCCTGGCATTCATCACGGCCCTCCTCTTTGCCGTGCACCCTGTCCACACTGAGGCTGTGAGTACACAACACAGATAGACTGTCACACATGGGAACTAACAGAAGATCCACCCGAAGGTTTATTGAACATGCAGTGCAGTAGAAACAGTAAACCAAGCTTCTCAGTTGAAATTCCCTCTGAATACTTGACACAGAATACCAAGTTACCATAGGGCAGTGCAGGAGGTTGAGTGGTCAGTGTGCATGCCATGTTATCACAGCATCTCAGCTTTGATTCCATCTCGGGACTTATGTTTCAGGCGTTTCCCCCATTCTCCCTCTCTGTTTCCTGTTGACCTCTCTGCCACTTAATAGTTAAAATAAAGGCATTAAAAAGCCCCGAAAAATGATAATTAATGATAAACACGTAGATAAATGAGGAATGGTTAAAATTTTCTGTGTTTGAAACTAGACCATTACGACTGACAACCTTACCAGCTCTAGTCTCTCACCCAACAACCTTGGATCCTGTTAAGCCCCTTAAAGGGAGTTGATCATGAGCAGGGCGTAGCCTCATCTCATCTATTATTTTTCCGCTTCGCCATTAATCACCTGAAAACTTGCTGGTTGGCCTGGCCTATGGCATCAGCCAATATTTTTTAAAGATTAAAGATACTGTCTGGATGTCGGTAGGTAACTTTGACAAACTAAGCCAACTGATAGCTGGAACTAACCTTATATTTAACAGACAGATGTGAGAATGGTGTTCAATCTGGGGACTAGTATGCGAAGTGTATTTCCTAAATAACCTAGGAAAAACCGGAACAAAGCAGGGAGCAATGATTTGGTAAGTGAAGGGTATGACAACCGATACAAAGGTACATGGAAAGAAAGCATGAGACTCTCTTTTGCCATTAAGAAACAAAGGTGTGAAACCATCCAGTCTGCAGCCTCATACTGTACAACAGTCACAGTCAATGCTAATTGACTTTGTCACTCCTGTAGTTTTTCTCACAGCAAATTTTGCTACAATAGTGGTTTAACTTTTGGAGTCACAGTTCCCGTTATGCTGTAACACTAATGTATTACATTGTAGTGGATTTATTCTCATTTAGGCAAAGTGGAAGTCAATGACTTAACTGTTAGCAGCTTCTTTTAATTCTGTGCGTATACAGGATTGATGGACAGTAATTTTCAATGGACATCTAAGATAATGATGGCATCCAAGAGTGCAAATAACAGTGAATCATCATGAGTGTTATATGAAACAGTTTGGAGCACCTTAGCTGTCCCTTTACGCTGTGTGTTAAAGCTGCTGGGGCTTGTGTAACTGTTAAACCTGCTGGTGAGTTGGACAAGTTACAAAAAATAACTTCCTGTTGTTTTCAAAGCACCATTGTGCAGCTGTCACTGTCTTTCCAAACAGTATCGTTGCCTGCCTCACTGCCCCCACCTTCAAGTCTGTCTCTTTAAAAAGAGGTAGAAAAGACAAAAGGAAGAGCCGCAGCACTGATTCCCACAGCTATTAGCACAGGATTGCAGGCTGACACGCAACAACATTTTCTCGTTACTACCAATTCACCACAACCTTCAACCGTACAGCCCAGAAAGTGGAAACAGCATCATGTATATAACTCTGTGTCCCACACTGGTTTCCTCTGAAAGGAAAGCCTGGGAGTTTGGTGAAGTGGAACATCCAGTCAGTTATCATCAGTTCAGTTCATCTTAAGTCAGTGGAAATCCCTGCAAAACCCATGAAACCTGATAATTACATTCAGTATGAGGTTGGCTGATTGGTTAAAAGCACTGTGCAGTGATGTAAGAGTAAAACCATGTCCAGGCAGGTGGGAAAAAGCAGAGCCGAGGGTGGGGGGATTCAAGCTGAAGGTGACTCAGAATTTATTCAGACCCAAGGCATAGAGCACAGATCCCTTACGGTCCACTGGTCTAGTCCCTGCGTTGCTGCTTTCTTCCAGGAAACCCCTTACCACCTGATACCCATTGAACAGCTCCCCTTCCGTGACAGCGTAGAATTAAAGGAGCAGAAATTTCTTCCTAATGCATCTAAAAGCATCAGATAAATCATCTCTCACCTTTTCAGAAAACAAATCTGTGTGATGTGCAGGGATATGGCTTTGTAAAAATACATTCACAGATCTGAACTCCATTCTTTGAGAACATTTATAAAAAATTACAAAGCTGTCAACAAAACAAAATTAACAAAAACAAAATGTACCTGTTAGCAACGTGTACCGATTAAAAACATTAGTTTAGAGTAGATTAGAAAGTGTTAATTGTCACCAAGAGGCAACTTTGTTTAAATGAAAAAATACAGATACATACATTTATTATCAACAGTAGATTCACTCATAGTAAATTACAGTAAGATGTGACACACTACAAGACAATTAGTGTTAGTTAACTGCAATGACAGCTTGGTCAACTTCTTGTTTAAAAACACAACAGCTGATGGAACAAATGCTTTCAAATGTCTGTTTGATTTTATCCACCACTGATAAGCATGCCTGGCATCATTGTAGTCTGTGCCAGTGATCTTTTGGCATAGTCTGACAGTATTTCCCTTTTTTTTTTTGTGCCAACCCAAAACTTTATTGGAAAAGTTAAAATTTATGCAATAAAAGATGAATAAAACATTTCCAAGAGACAAACTTGTTTTGATTTATGATGTTTAATGACATCTGTGTCTATGCTAGACATATTATTTTGGAAGTATCAAGGGATGTTCTTTATTTCCTCTCTCCTAAAAAATCTACCCCAAAGCTTCAGCAGCAGTACATATCTTCCTGATGGAGATTACACATTCCTCAGGGCCTTGAAACCAGACAACACTTAATACGCTCCACACCAACTCATTAATATCTTTTCATTATAGTAATAATGCTAATAATCGCTTCATTTATTCACTTTAGCTCTTTTTCTTCAGTGTTAAACAACAAAAAATAAAACCAGATAAGGATTTTATCCAAGTTACCTGAACATAACATGCGTAAACAAAAACATCACAATCAGTCAGTATGTAAAAAGAGCCAACAGCAAATAAAAAGAGGCAATAAATATATAAAACAACAATAAGGGATAAAACCATAGAAATAAAATGTGTCTGACATAAATGAAAGCTAAAATGTAACTGTGTTTTGAGAAGAGATTTAAAGGAGAATCCAGATTTACAGTGATATTATTATGGTCCACTGACCACCATAAGAAGCAGTGGGTTACTATTTCCCAGTAAAAGGCTCTTTATTAGTGTTCCTTACTCTTCTGTCCCTTTCTTCGAGGCTGTAAGACACATGATGGAGAGTTTGTATCCCAGTCGGTTGAAAAATGCTCCAATTTTCTGCCCCTCTTGGTTGAACTTGCAGCACCCTTCAGAAGTGCCACTGCGTAAGAGAGCAGTTACCTTGGGATCAGCACAGTGTCACATTATTATTTAACTCACTCCTGCTTTCAGACCTCCAACTCCTTTGTGTCCCTGTTTGTTGGGCCAATTCAGCTCCCACACTCCTGCCATTTAGAACCTCTGCTCTACTTTCCATGTGACTCCCAAAGGGCAACATTTTTCCTTATCTGACTCCAAAAATGAGGCAAGTCAACTATAGAATCTAAGTTGTAGACTTTATGGAAAATATAAGTGCCTCGGAGGAAGGAGTTTGTTTCCTCTTTCCCCCGCCCATTCCATCTTTACAGGTGAGATGACAATAAAGGGCTCAGATGTTCACTACAGCAGTGCTGTACAGAAGAGGGTGGGGGGGGGGGGGTTGAATGGAGCAGAGGAGTATTTGCAGCATGTAGAAAGGGCTCGAGCGATGAGGAAGAAATGCGTGACTTGGTGGAGGAAGGCGATGAAAGGAGGCGAGAGGCGGAGAGGGGGAGTGAGCAACAGAGAAATGAATGGGGAGCAGCAGGAGTTGTAGCAGGACAGGGCTTCCTGCCAGAACACTCCCCTGACTCCCTGCACAGAGACGGAGAGACATGAAGAGGAGGCGGAGAGGGCAAAGACAAGATTCAGAAGAGAGGTCGAGGGAAAGCAAGCTGGGAGTGAGGGAAGTAAGACAACAACACAGAAAAGAAAGTCAGAGCAGGAAGATTGACGGAGTCAGAAATAAGGTCTCAAAGTCTCCGGGCAAGTGTAGGGGAGAATTTGATTTCCCTGCTCATCTTGAAGCATGCCAATCAAATTGCTAGAAGAGGCAGCAACACTTGGACTGGACGTGACAGGAGGAGGGGAGGGGGAACTGGTGGCTGTGGCCGGACACCAAACAAATCACATTTGCTTGGGTTTGGACTCAAGCAAATCCATATGATGGTGGAATGCGCTAAATCACAAATACTCAGAGCCTGGCATTGTATTCCACATTGCTACCATAGATAATAGTCAAATGCTACTTCCCCATGACCAGGCAACCTGTAGCTGCAACCAAAATAATCAGATGAGCACCCACTATCTGACCACGGCAACCTCAGTGTAATCTTCTAGATCCTGCATTCACACTCAGGATGTGAACATTTGACTTGTTATATGGAGCCTGAACACATGGGCCATCGTGCCAAATTGATGATGACTATGAGGTTAGCTGGCTACACAAATCACAGGTCATGCTGTCATTGCAATACTGAGAATAGCAGATTTTCCACGCGGCTTGCAGGGCTAGTGTGCAGGGAGAGCACTGCTAGATGAAGTTCTCTGTGGGAAAGCATTGGCCAATAAGGAGCATAAGCCTGTGTGATTGAGTTAAGTTTGAGGAACAATTTTGCAGTTAACCTTTGTTTATGCCTCCAAAAAAGTTAATTAGAGCTTGTCTGAGAGTCTGACTAGTGGTAATTGCCTTATCTTGGTGTTATTTTTATTTATGTGGCCATGTCCCGAGATCTCCACAATTACCTTTAAACCGACTGAAAGAAGATTTCATTTGTAAAGAGTAGTTTTTACTTTAATTAGACAACAGCCATAAGTTTCACTTTAGCCTCAGGGCATTTTGTTTACGGAGTTAACACTAGCAACATCTTATACCATGTTATAATTAGGTGATTAACTTTTTTCAACTTGGTGAAAGTAACTCTGAAAAAGTGAAACTTTTGTATAGTGCCTCTGGTTTATAAAGACGGGCAGGCAGACATAAAGGTTTGATACCAGATTCATTAGCTTCCCAAACTTAGAAAAATTTGATCTTCTGCCAGTCTGGAATGGGACTGAAAATGAGAGTAGCTTTTTAAACTCAATCCAAATATACACATTTTAGGAAGGTTTCCAGTTTCCATCAACTACTGTTGTGCAAATAGAGCAAATGGATGGAAGCTTGCCTATATACAAACACGAACGCACACACATGCATGCACACACACACACACTCACACACACACAGCGTAATGAATTCCAGACTGTTGCCCAGTATTAACAGGCTCTGTCATTAAGACCAGATGGAGTTCATTTTTTCGTATCATGATAAGAAACGAGTATGGCAGATGCACAGAAACACACTTCTCACCCAGACAATTACCCACAAATTCAGCTCATGCTTGTTCTCTCAAATGGACTCCTTCCTCACTCGTAGTGCAGACCCAAAAGAAATGAGGAGAGTTTGGGAACATAAGCGGCCTTCCATCCTCTCAAAGTCTGAAATAAGAGATTTTGCCTGCGGCGTGTTCCAAGGCTTTATCTTAAGCGAAACAGTCATACATATAATTTTTGTCACAAAGGTTTAAACACTCTGCTCCCTGAGGGTAAATGTTCGGAACAGCTCACAGCTCAGCTCCTCTGCAGCCTTAGTCCGTCTAACCAAACTAAGACAAAAGCAAATGTGCACAGTTGTTCTGCAAGGTCTGTAGTCTTTTTCTCCCCAGTCTGTTTCATAGTCAGACAATCTCTATGAAATTGATGGTAGTTTTCCTTTATCTCTAGTTAGCTCACATCATTTAGGTCAACAGCTAAATAACTCACCACAGCTGGGTTTGTGTAGACTCAGCAAAAGGATGCTGCTGCCATATTTGTCTGTGCAGGCTTTTCAAGATAAAAGCACCTGTCTCATTACAATCTGTTAATAACCATTAGAACCTTGCATGCACTGCGTTATCAACATAGACTTTATTTAAGATAGCCATCCACTGTGACATCACCAATGAGTTTCCTAAAAGCGGTTCACAGCCTCTGTACGGGTTCCACAACAGTTGAGCCTTTATTTTCTTCCGTTTGTGGAACATAACACACTTTTATAAGGGCCAAGTCTTTATTTTTTTAACTTTATTTGATAGGTTAATCCTAGAAACTAAGCATTTCCTGAAACCATTTCAAATCAAAGGCCTTCTAGCATTTCAGTTGGCAGAAGTAAGTGTAGAACTAAGCCCATGGTTGGCCTCTATACACAGTCGAGCCATGAACCAGGTTTATACCCAGTTTGTTGTCACAAAATCTAGCACCAATATGCAATGATGGCAACCGAATGGGCTGTAAACACTGTCCTAATAGTAACTGTTTGCACCAGTAACTCCAACTTAGTGATGTCAGTCAGTCAGTCAGGGCCATTACAAACTACAGGGCTGGTCTCATTATTGCAGTCCAGCTTTTAAACAATGTATGGATTTGTACAAAGTAATCTGCCTCAAGCATCACTTTCTGCCCTGAGCCATAACAGTTTAGAAGGTGAGATGATAAAAACAAAGCCACTGGATTACATCACTGCTCTCTGCTTGTGCCCTGAACGCATAAAGACCTGCTGGTGTATGTATCTGTTTTACTGAGCCACATATCCAGCGGTGCATAGTGCAACTTTGTAGCACGCAGCAGTTCTTACAGTGGCCCTGCAATTCAAGACATAAGCAGAGTATATGGAGAACATATGTGATGTCAACTCCATGAAGAACTTTGAATTTACTCGTGTTCTCTATATTGCATGTGTTTCCTTGAGTCAGAGTGCATAGAGCCGTCAGGGCCGATGTAAATTAGTCTGGTTTCTTGGCTCACATTATTTATGGGAATTTTTATTTTTGAGTCATTATTCAGTTTGCTGAGTTATGATGTTATGCAGTTCCACAATCTGTAATGAGATGTCCCCGTCTCTGATTAGGCTCTGAATGCTTTTCTTGTTTTAATCATCTGGAATAGAGAAACATTTAGTTTGACCCTTGGGGCTGTTTGTATCACAGTTTGTGTGTCACCTTTTTTTCTCCAGTTGTTTGTCATTATTGTGTTGCAGAAAAATTCTGGCTGAAACTCAACAGAACCAGGGTCATTGTGACAGTTTCCACCGTATTTCATGTCTAAGATGGCCAATCTGGCAGTCAGTCAGCCAGTCCATATCCAGTGAATGGGGCTCCTGTTTCAGAGCTGAAAAGCCTCCATTCATCCATAGCTCCTCTCGTCTTTCTGCTGTTAGACTTGCTGGCCATATGTGTATTCTGTCAGCCACATGTGTGCCATGTTGCATGGGCACTCACAGACACATTCACACACAAATAAAGATGTCTCAGGGTGGATTTCGATCAAGGCTAGGACAGACTAGACTACACAACACTTTCCAGAAGGTGCCTTGGGTGACAGTCTGCCTGCAAAAAGTCACACATGCTCAATGTGTATTTGGGTGTGTTTAACCGAGCTGTACTTTTACACTTCCTCTGTCCTTGTGCTGGGGTTTGGACGCAGCGGCAGCTGCAGCTGAGCTCAGATTCCATATGAATTATGTAATTGGCCAAAATTAGAGAACGATAGGTGGAGGGAGAGAAAGAGAAGGATCAGGGTGATGGAGTGAGATGAAGCGGTAATTTTTTTTTTTTTTTTTTTTTTTTTTTTTTACACCTCCTCTCTCCGTGGAGCCTTTTGCAACACTAATAATCAGGCTTATGAGACTTAATCAGCTGAATCAGATTAAAAGAGTAATTTTATTTTATTTTATTGCACTTATCTCAGATTCAGAATCAGAATTCTTTTTATTGTCATCATACGTTGTTTACTGTTAGATTCTGCATTCCCTTGGTGTAACCAACAGCACTTTGTCATTTGCATGGTAAAAGTTAATATCTTTCACACTAAGATAGGATAAAAAAAAACTGAACAAAACTAAATGGAGTTTCTGGCCCAACATGAATTGACTGTGATGAAATCATCATATCTTTACAGGTAAACTCACTGGCCCTTTAAACTTCCTAAATTGAATCTAACAGTGTTCAAATCAACATATGTAAAATAAATGCTTCATATAGTCATAGTTTTACATTGAATTTTATAATTTGCATCCATGTACGATAACAATATATTATCAGTATATTCCTATTTATATATTTCATATTGCTCCATTATGTGCTGTGTCTCCTCCATTTCAATTATATAATCATACAGCATATAGACTGCTATACTTACTACTAGTCTTATCTTCACAGCTCTGAGTTTCTGCATTCTTCCTGTTGAGTTACTTGAGGTCAATGTTATTTTGACTTTCCGTTCACACAGATGGACTGTTTGAGAATGGGACTTGGCTTGGCAGCCCGATGCCATTCCAGCAACACAACAGGGGAAAACTGAGAAAACCTCATCTTTGTACTAATGTCCGCGGAAGCAGTGCTTGGGTCAACCAGACTAAAGCCAGTGGTGTTCATTTTCATTCTCACAGAAATTTCAAGCACAGAGTTGTTTAATAGACCGCTCCGCTCGAGGAGTAGGGATTGCTTCCAGCACAAATACAGGACTGCAAGGCTATTCTCTACCCTGAAAACAAACTGTTCAACAGGAAATGAACAATTTCCTTGTGTGTAGCACAGCCACTCTGTAAGAACACAACAGTCCAGTCTAAGAAGAGTGTATCAGTTATGAGCCCAAGAGACGCCAGAGACGGACTCCTACTGTGCATCTGAAAGCAGGGTGTCCGCAACGGTAGTATTGTGACCAAATCCTTGCTCAGCAGGAAGTACCAGTATTGCTGCCAAACACTCAACATAGATCCAGTTTATATATAGTTTTCCTGTTGTGCTGCTCTCAGTAAATTACTCTTCCTGGTTAGTAACTAAAGAACTTTCCCTTGACCTTAGATTGTCCAGTCTGACAGCTCTGGCAAAATAGAAACAATAGTAACACTCATGAATACCAGATGTATATCAGAAACCTGTGATCAGATGTCATAGTCCAGGTAAACAATCCACACTGCTGCTCACTGCTCCACAAAACACAAACAGTTCGAGTCTAAGTCATTACTGCTTTGCATTCTTCCTGGTCCTGTATTATTTAAATGTAGACGTTCAATGTTAATGCTGTGACGTATGAAAGTGCTCAGTCCACAGAGAAGTACGCACAGCCTGTATTCAGAAACTGGGCCTTAAAACCAGCCGTCACTACTTTTGTGACTTCGTGATATCACAATAAAAGCAGTAACCGGCCACCATCAAACCTTGCCTGATTAGGTTTCTTTGAGTGTTAACCTGAAATCAAAATTATTTATTTGATCATTGTTTAGGCCTCTCAATCTTTTCAGCTTTTAATCATTCATTCATTTTAATATTATTCTCCTTTTAATTTTATTCTCCCTCAAATTATTGTCATCACATTAACTGTTTTATTAGTTGTGTTGGTTCATAGGGTTGGACTGAAAACCATCTTTTAGTATGTGAGGGAACTGTTAACTGGCTTAATCACAGTTAAGGGATGATATCACAGCTCTATCTCAAAGCTGGTCGTATATGCAGTTGTGCATATACAACCAGTCTGGCAACCCTCAACATCAGACCACTGATGGTGAGTGTAGTGATGACTTATGAAGGACGGAGAGTGAAGGCATGATGCTGCGATGGGGTCAGGAGGTTGACAGTAGAGGAAAGAAAAGAAAGGAATGGCAGGGAAAGGTCACAGACAGAGATGAAGTAGAGGAGGAGTGATGAGGAGCAAAGGCAGGGCATGTGATCAGTTAATATGACTGTGTGTGTGTGTGTGTGTGTGTGTGTGTGTGTGTGTGTGTGTGTGTGTATGTGTGTTGTAACAAAGTAAACAGAGTGATTCCTTTTCCTCTTTTCAAGAGAGGAATCTGTTTACTGTTGCTCACATTCCAAACATTATTATTCAGTGTATGTGTGTGTGTTGAGGGAGAAAGAGAAGCTTCATACTGATATTTTATTCATGCAGTATGACACAAGTCCAACCCCCCCATCCAACTTGTCCTTTCATCTTGCACCTTTTCACCTCTCCTTCAATATCTTTTCATCCCTCACTTCCTCCTTTCATCTCTCTCCATCCAGGCCCCTCAAAGTATTTGTGGGTGACTAAACAACTCACCGCTCAGACCATCCTTCATCTCAGTTATTCCAAGAGGGTTAAGCCTCTGGTATGTGTACATGTGTGTGCGTGTGTTTGTGTATGTACATGCTGTGGTGTGGATAAATGCTGTTTGAAACCAACATTGTGGGGACGTTTGGGCTGGTTCTTACAACATTAAAGGGTTATGTGAGGGTTGATACTTGGTTTCAGTGTTGAGGTTAGAATCAGATTCATGTCAGGGAAAGCTGAAAGTTGGCATTAAACACTTAGTTGTGGTGATTAAGGTTATAGTAAGGGGCTACAGATTGCTAAGTGTGTCTTCGCAACGATCGAAAGACCCTTGTGTGTAAAACCCACATTTCTTTTCCACAAACCAGCAGCTGCTTCCAATAGAAGTCCCTGAGAGACACACCCTTCCTCTGTATGTACTAAGCAGCATCTGGCTTTGATTCTGTCTTTAAAGGGACAGTCTGACCTCAAACATTTGAATACATTTGAAAATTCTGTGGTGACTATGTGATTTGCAATTTTTTACTCCATATTAATGCTTTGTGGTGGCTTTTCTGGATTTTTCTGGAGGAATGGACAAAGGTTGGTGATGTATTTCCTGACTTGAAACTAGTTTTGGCAGCACTATATGAACATCAGTTTAGTTTAAAGTTGAATTACAGGTGAACAACATGGATTCAATTTTAATGTAGAGCAATAATAAAAGTCTATTGAAATTCATACAGGTGTTAGGCTTCCTGCTTCATCTGCTGGTAGAGCTTTGGGAGCAATCGCTGGTAAAAACTGGTGAAAACATGAAGGATGTGTGAAGACACTCAACACTTTTTGAAGGTTACGTTTGTCCAGGGTTAATGCTGCTGGGGTCGGGGGCCTTATGAATATCTGTTCCCTGGATGTGGACAAATTTGCACAAAATTTGGCATCAGTTGGAAAAATGGAATCAGAACCATATGAGGCTTGCTGGAAATTGCTTTATGTACAGCACAATTATTGAGTAATTCAATGTGATATGGGAGAAAGCAGCTGAAAAAAAACTATGTTTTTTTAGGATAAACATATCGTTGACTCTTGGTCAAATGCATGCACAAATGGTTCTACAGATCTGGATTTTATGAGGCTTCTTTTTTTTTTATAATGAAAAGCCCGGCATTTGTTTGTTTGGGTGATTCTAATGATATGTGGATGAATGTAAACAATTAGGATCATAAAAACTAATATTGTACTCGAAAATATGTTTTATATGATTTGTCTAAACAGCAAAGAGCTTTACAGTGCCAGCTAAAATCTGGTGTTTTGACCAGATTTCCTTGGACAGATCGTCAGTCTGGAATGAGAAAATCTAATTTGTTCAGTGCTCGGTTTAAATGAAAGAAAATGAGCTCGAATTTGTTTTCTGCTGTTCCTTTTTACTTAAAACTGTGCTAGACATTTGTTGTTTGTGAATATGGAGGATTCACAAAGTGAGGAAACATTTAGATTTGATTCTAACTAGGAGATGAGAATAAAAGCCCTTTTGACTCATATTTTCAAGGAGCAATTCATTTAGATAGTTTTCCATATGAGGCTCTTATTTGTAAAAATACATTGCTATTGTTTCCATTGTAACTTTCTTTTTGTCTTGTTTTTCTGCACATGTACTACCAGAAGAGGCATATTTTTTTAAAACAGCAGTGTTTGGGAGAGGTGGTAGCATACATTTGGCTGCTGATTTCACACAATCCTCCTGTCTCCACTCCTCTTGTCTGCAGAGAGACAGAGAGTCCTTGGGCAAAACACTGAACCCCAAGTTGCTCCCAGTGGGAGAAACATCCTTTTATGGCAGCTGTCTGTGAGTGCGTGTGCGTGTGTGTGTGTGTGTGTGTGTGTGTGTGTGTGTGTGTATATATATGTGAAGGTGACTTGCCTTGCAAAGTGCTTTGAGTGGTCAATAAAACTAAAGTTGTAAATAAATGTAGTCCTTTTACCATTAAATCCCATGTGGGATGGGTCAGTTGTTTGGCACGACACAGCAATAAAGCTGAATACAGTGTCCACTGCCTGACTGATCTCTGCAGTAAGGATTTGAGAGACGCTTATATCTGTATGAACAGTGACACTGTAATCTGCAGCAGTGAACAAAGACCAACGATAATTTAATAATCTACATGTAAAAATCAGTATAAGAGGGGGAGTTATCAGTCTGAAGTTAAACTGAAGTCTTTTAAAGGAGCATAAGCTATACTGCACCTTTTATATATATATATATATCAAATCAATTCAAATCAAATCAGATTTATTTGCATAGCGCCAAATCATAACAAAGTTACATCAAGGCACTTTACATATAGAGCAGGTCTAGACCAAACTCTTTATAAAATTATTTAAAGAGACCCAACAGATCCCCCGATGAGCAAACACTTGGCGACAGTGGCAAGGAAAAACTTCCTTTGAGAGGCAGAAACTTCGGGCAGAACCAGGCTCAGGGGGGGCAGCCATCTGCCTCGACTGGTTGGGTTAAGAGAGGAAGAGAGAGAGAGAGGCACGGGGCGGGGGGTAGGGAGAGAAAGAGAGCAGGAGGAGGGGATATGCAAACAGGTGTTGGCAGGAACATGATGCTGCATGAAGTTCATAGGAATGATGCTGTATGATTCCATACATTCATGAAGATGTGGGAGCAGCAGGCATTGCAGGAACATGGGATGGTGATGATTCATCACCTGCAGGATGAGGACAGGGAGAGAGAGGAGAGGAGCTGGGAGAAAAAGAGACTTCGAGAAAACACGGTTAGTAAATGCAGTACAAATGTTTGGAACTGAGAGAAACTGGGATTTCGGAGAAGCATGGTTTTTGGTATGTCGGCGCAAGGATTTTAAATTATATTCTGAATTTTACTGGCAGGCAGTGAAGAGAAGCTAACACCGGAGAGATGTGATGCCTTTTCCTAGTTCCTGTTAATATTCGTGCAGCAGCATTCTGAATCAACTGAAGGCCTTTCAGAGATTCGTTTGGACATCCAGATAATAATGTGTTACAGTAGTCCAACCTAGAAGTTACGAATGCATGGACTAGTTTTTCTGCATCCTCTTGAGAGAGGATGTTTCTGATTTTCCTAATGTTTCTCAGGTGGAAGAAAGCTGCCCTACTGACTTGCTTTATGTGAGGGACAAAGGACATGTCCTGGTCAAAAGTTACTCCAAGGTTTCTTACAGTGGAGTTGGAAGCCAAAGTAATGCCATCCAGACTGATTAGATGATTAGATAGGGTTTCTCTGAGGTGCTTAGGGCTAAGTACAATAAAAAATTACAGGTCATCCAGACTTTTATGTCTTCAAGACATGTCTGCAGTCTGACTATCTGACTAACTTCATTTTGCTTCATTGATAAATACAGCTGAGTGTCGTCTGCGTAACAGTGGAAATTGATGCTGTGTTTCCTGATAATGTTGCCTAAAGGAAGCAGATAAAGAGTGAAGAGGATTGGTCCAAGTACCGAACCCTGTGGGACTCCATAACTGGCTATAGTGCGTGAGGAGGAGCTATTGTTAACATGAACGAACTGATATCTATCTGATAAATAGGATTTGAACCACCTTAGAGCAGTTCCTTTAATGTCAATTTCATGTTCCAGTCTCTGTAATACAATATTATGATCAGTGGTGTCAAATGCAGCACTGAGATCTAAGAGGAGAAGTATGGAGGCTGATCCATTGTCTGAAGCCATTAGAATATCATTGGAGACTTTAACCAGCGCTGTTTCTGTGCTGTGGTGAGCTCTAAATCCTGACTGAAACTCTTCAAGCAAACCGTTCCTATGCAGATGGTGATGTAATTGGTTTGCTACTGCTTTCTCAATGATTTTAGACATGAACGGAAGGTTTGATATCGGTCTATAATTGGCCAAAACATCTGGATCAAGATTCGGCTTTTTAAGCTGGGGTTTGATGACTGTGGTCTTAAGAGTATGAGGTACATAACCCAAAGATAACGTCAAATTAATGAGACCTAGAATGAGCGGCTCAATTAAGTTGAAAATCTCTTTAAAGAGGCTAGTTGGCACTGGGTCTAATAGACAGGTTGATGGTTTAGATGATGAGACTATAGAAGCTAGCTCTGAGGGATTCAGAGATGAGAATGATTCCAGATGTAAAATAGGCATTGCAGTTGATTCAGGAGTTGCTGTATTCAGTAGATTATTGTCTAATGTAGGTAAAAGCTGATGAATTCTGTCTCTGATTGTTATGATTTTATTTGTAAAAAAGCCCATAAAATCATCACTGCTGAGAGCTAAGGGGATCACTGGTTCAATTGAGCTATGACTCTCTGTCAGCCTGACTACAGTGTTGAAGAGAAACCTGGGGTTGTTCTTGTTTTTTTCTATTAGTGCTGAGTAATATGAGCTTCTAGCACTGCGGAGAGCTTTTTTATAAGTTTTTAAGCTTTCTTTCCAGGCTCGGTAAAAACTCTTCCGAGTTGCTAGAACGCCAATTTCTTTCTAATTTCCTTGACGTCTGCTTCAAGGCACGAATTTGAGAATCATACCATGGAGTCAGCCTCCTCTGTTTTATTACTTTCTTTTTGAGAGGGGCAGCATCATCAAGGTTTGAACGCAGTGTGGCCATAGTGTTAATCACAAGGTCATCAACCTGTGTATGGGAGAATTCCTCATTTGAATTTAGATATGGCATTGCTGCAGATGATGACCGAATGTTCTCTTTAAATTTAGCCACAGCGTCTTCAGATAAACATCTTCTATAGCCAAATTTATTCCTCGATGCTGTGCAGTCAATTAAAGTAAACTCAAATGTAATGAGGTAATGGTCGGTCAAAAGAGAGTTTTGAGGAAAAATTGTTAACTAGTCAATTTCAATGCCATATGTTAGAACAAGATCAAGGATATGATTGAAGCAGTGAGTTGGTTCATTCACATGCTGGGAAAAGCCAATTGAGTCTAGTAATGAAAGAAACCCAGAACTAAGGCTGTCACTTTAAAGAAGTGATAAAGAAGATGAGCCCACTTTTGGATGTTTGGGATTTGTTTACTAGGAGATATGATATCTCCCCCTGTTGTCGAGGGGGTAGGGTATTTTTCTTCTTTAAAAGTGAATAACATTTCACTGAGAAACAGAAATTTGGTAATCCTGTGTAGCTAATGTTAGCACTATAACTGCTGAGTCACTATTACACTCTTGCTCACTCAGTGTTGTGTTGCTGCTTTGAACAAAAGAGGGTTGTTAGTTTGTGTTAACTGCTTCTCCGATGGCTCCAATCGTAACAATTACAATTCTTAATTTGCTGCCTGATTAAATTTAGTTTTAATCAAGTTATAGTCCTTTGGTTTTTTTACCTGGAGTCAACACCAAATAAAGCCATTTTAGTCTCATTTTTAGAACGTAATTTTCATTTTAAATGCTTGGAGGAAGCAGTTGCCATGGTGACAGGTGTCTGTCATGAGGTTGGTGGAAAAGGTACCGTTCACCTGTTCGCACACACAGTGCCAGTATCCCTCTGCTCTGCAGTGATACTGCCAGACTCTCCACAGTAAATCCAAGTATCATTTCATCACCGGTGCTGTTTTAACAAAGCTACTGTTGAAACACTCACAGTAAATACTCTGTGCTCACTGCTCACCCTGTGGGTTTAGATTAAGAGGGTAATATGACAGATAACAGCGTTATTTCTTAAGTGAACAACTGACATTAGATTTAATCCTTTTTTGGTCAAGTAAGATGAAATTGAGGTTTTTTTTCTAGTCTTCTTTTCATCGGGAAAAAAAAAAAAAAATTGGATGCACAGTCAGAACTGACAATAATGAGCTGTCAGCAGTAAATATGTCAGTATACATAGAGTCATGGAACAACACAGCACTCTCTGGCATTGGTAGTCTGTTTGTGTAGCCATTGGAATTAAAGTAATATGATCATTTTCAGTCCCTGCCTACAAAGAAACTGCACCAATCAAATTACAGCCCTGACAATGCCAGTTCTTGTTCCCTAGAAATTAATTATCAGGTCTGATAATTATTGAAGAGCAAAAGTCAAATCAAACACTAAAGATTTATATATCAATTTCTTTGCAAACTTAATTTGTCTTGAACAACTCCCTAGTTGTGTTTTGCATAAACACAGCAGCATCTGTCCTCCTCCCTCTGTAAAACCTTATGTGTGATCCGCCCTGCCGAGCCTCGACAGAACCTTGAATGAAACAACAGAAACAAGGCATTAGATTACAGACTTTACAGTTGGACGTCTTGTCAATGAAAGGATTTGAGCATTAAAGCCAGGCCTAATTTGATCCTGGTGTAATTTAATATGTCTCCTCTGCTCTTTTGTTCCTGCTCACTCCTTCCAACTTTGTGCCAGTTGTGTGTGTTTGTGTAGATGTACGAGCTGGTCACGAGACATCACATGAAAGTTCCCCCCTCTCTTTTCTCCCTGTTCTTCTCCTGTTCCTTCCCCCATCATCCCCTGCACCCCCCCCACTGGTCAGCCTGCTCTTTATCAGTGTGTGCTGGACATGTTTACTGCTGCTCTGCCAGGCCATGGCTGACTGCCACTCCAATACACACACACAAAAAACCACCAACGGGAACTGTGGCTGATACTGTAGATCAGCTTTATGGAGAAACACTGCCAATTTTAAGACGATATACAACACACACCGTCCATTACTCTCCAGACAGGATGCTAACAGTTTGGTGCACCTTTGCCAACAGTCTGCAATACATCCTGAAACGTTCTTGCCCTTACGGTGGCCATTAGAGCAAACGGCCAGAGCGGAACAGCAATTGGCTGACTGGGTATAAACTGTCTTGATTATTCCTGCGGCTCAGGCCTGTCAAGTTGGTGTTTTACAGCAGCCTGTTGCAGCCATGCCTGAAATGGACAGAAACACTTAATAAGCATGCTGATGTAAATCATGCGTCAAGTTAGGAAAGAACGGGTTGCAACTGTGGCTGTTACTTTTTTCTCATTTTTGCCTTTAATTTATAACTGGCAACACACTCTATCTACTGCTTTAGTTACACAATCATTAACATTGGCTGAGATCCTATTAAACGACTTCAAAGTAGACTTCTGTCCAAACAGCTGCTCTCTCACATCAAGGGCCCTGAAACTGGCTCATATTAAACTCAGAACCCCATCTAATAAGATTTTAGCTTTGAGGTGTTTTATCACAGAAAGTGTTCAAAGCCCACAAACAAAGTATTCATACATTATATCATAAAAATAGGACCCCATTTTGAGAGCCACTGGTCTGAAGTTTAGCAAAATGGATTTGAAATCTCTCATTGTGAAGTTTTGAAGCCCCGGAGAGCAGCTCTGTTCTTTCAATGATGAGGACACCTCGTATTAAATTTGTTGGCAAAAATACAAATAGAACGCAGTGTCAGTAAGTTTACATCAATGCTGTCCATCACAACGCCACAGCCGCACTGCCTGCACAGCTCTGAGGTCAGTTCACCACATTCAGACAATGAATGCAATGTCTAAACGATTTCTGAATGGAGACCGTGAAACGCCAGCGTCCACACAATCATGGTCCCCAGAGAATGAACCCTAACCACTCTAGTCATGAATGTGCTCAAATATCAAACAAGGGAAACTGCACAAAAATCTGTTTCAAAGGTTAAGGGGAAATTATTGTAACCACTAATAAGCAACGCTCAAACATAAGGTGGGGCACGTAGGTCTGAATCAGTAGTCTGATGAGTGCATGAATGTGTGAAAGTGTAAAGGTGATATAAATGATATCTCTAGCCCTCTATGTAATGTGCCAGGAGAAGTAAATGATGATGCGGGACCATTGCACTGACACACCTCTTCCTCTCTTTCAGCCTCCTAAACCCCTTGATGGTCCATTGAATGCCAACATCAGATTAAAAATTTTAGGCCTTTAATGAAATGTCTCTGCAGCTGATAGTGTGATTGACCCCAATTTTTGATTATCTCCTGAATTTTTGTCAGGCACAACCAGAAGGTCAGCTTGTAAAATCATCAGATGACGTATCTCCACTGGCATTAGATTGTCCCTGGGTTTTAGATGAAGTCTCCTCTGGTATGTTAACTGCTGTTTGTGTTGCAGTCCTAACACACCCACTAGATATTTTCAAAGGCTGTTGCAAGATGTTAGACACTTCTGGCAAGACATATTGCAACAGATTATTGCAGGAAAGTGTGAAGGCGTGGGAAATTAAGGAGGTTGCGGCCTTTTCCTCACTTTTCATAGCGCCTTTATCAGATGTTATAAGAAATGTTGACTGGGTTACAGTCATGTCTGTTCTCTCCCAGTTTTTATCGGGGTTCATGCTCAGCTTTAGAGAAAACCTCTCAAACAGCACACGCGCCTTCATACTCACTCTTGGCTGTGATAATGGGCACTTGTCTGAGCCATAATCACTGTAATTCTCCTCTCAGGTTTTGGTATTAACAAACATTTCTCCACAGATTCCACAGAGAATTTGATGTGCTGCAAGTAACTCTGCAGCTCCCTGTCGTGTCAACACTTAATGGGCTCCATGTGGACATCCAGCAGTGTTTCCTCACTGGGGGTGTCCAACAAACAAGCTGTCTATAAAAAGAAATGTGTGTGTGTGTGTGTGTTGCAGGTGTCTGGTATCGTGGGCAGGGCTGATGTGTTGGCCTGTTTGCTGTTCTTGCTGACGTTCCTCTCCTATATTAGGTAAGATTCTGTGCCACCCACACACCTTATATACTTACATAAACACACACACACGCATGTGTAAAAGACATTAGCCTGCCTGACTTCAGCTGCAAAAAAGGATACTAGTAATAGGAATATTTATAAGCCTGTGGCATTCATGCTCATTGTGTCTTCATTAATTCATAATAACTGAGACTTTGTGGGGTGTTAGTACAGCTTTTAATTATTTTGTAAATTAGTAATAGGTTAGAATTTATTACTATAATATATACTTATATACTCCTAGCTTCATTATTGATGAGTGTCCGTGCCTGGGGACATTTATGTGTTCCCAACCATAGCAGCACTTCCTCACAACAGAAAATAGCCATTGTGTGACAGCCATCATTGGATTTACTGTCATGTCCGTTCTTCACCTTATATATTTGAATAACATACCTCTTTGGTGTGTGATCTGCAGCTTCACATTGTGAATGCAAATAGTTCTGCGTAACATACAATCCATCATGTCCTCTGTGGGAGATAATATCTTAGCTGTCACCGGTGTCCAATAATCAGTGGTCAGTACGATAGACGGGGGCTGGCCTCCTTCCAGCACCCACAACATGTGTGACAATGCAGCTCGCAGCTTTGATTAACTTTGCAATGTTTCGCATTTAAATCAACTAAGATGAGTGCAGTGGGTCAAAAATAAATAGTGACGAGTGAATAATGGGGAATAATTCCCTGCTTTTTACTGCAAATTAAAATCGTCAAAGTCTTCCAAATAATGTTGTTCCCACTTTATCTGAACAGTTGACCACTTATGGGTCCTAACCTGCCATACTTATTTTTAGCAGTTTCACTGTGCACCAAGATCTCAGTAAAAAAAATTGTTGAGTACAATGTAATTATTACAGAGAACACAGTCAGTCCAGACGTGTGAATATAAGACCTTAGTTGTTTGAGCCTGTGCACGCTGGGGGAGGAGCTGTTTGCACATCAGTTACCAGTGGGGACCGTGCGAAACGAGTAAGATGTTATTTACTGTATGGAATGTGGGGCAACGGGCATGACTGCAGCTTTTCTAGCAATTACTTTCATGTTTCTCAGTCAGCACTCTGGCCGTAATTGCACACAGTCACTGGTTAAAATGACACACGATACTTGTGGAGGGTTACACTATAATACAGCACTAATGTATTTAATGGGAGATCAATATTATGCTTACTTGCTCTTATCAGAAAATTGTTAATCAGTATTTAGCTAAATAAATTGCTAGACAATTATATTGTTCATAAAAAGTACTTGGGAATATTAAAATGTAAAACTGAGTTTGTCCCAGAAAAGCATGATTAGAATAGTGATAAAGAAGAATATATAGGTCATTATTCCTCTCTGATTTGGTTGAAGCCATTATGGTGTTTCTGACTTTCTAAAAATTGTTCCTTTCTTCCTCCTCCTCTGTCTCTTAGGGGTGTGGGGGTGTCTGTCTCTGAGGACTCTGTTCCCTCCACTGTCTCAGCGTGGTCTTTGTTCATCAGTTTGATGCTGGGCACCTGTGCCATGCTGGTGAAGGAGACGGGCATCACCGTGTTCGGAGTGTGCGCGCTCTACGACGCCCTGGTGCTCTGCCGCAAGCCTCTCATCTAGTAAGCACACAGGGTTTTGGCCTTGTTTATGTTTTGTCTGTGTTTTTTCTTATCTTGATTTATGTGGAGACGGCACTCTGAGCATTCACATGGTTTTTCAGCAAAGCTCTGCTGTATTTTCACACAGCTTAACTCATCTGCACCTAGGAGCATGCCACTGCAGCCAGACAGTTTGTTTTGGAGGCAATTTTTTTTTCTTTAACCACACAAACATAAACAGCAGGGATGAGAAGGATGCTCTGTGTATTTTCGATGTATTGTGGGCATTTGCGCATGTGATGTCACGATATGGAAATGACTTTTTCTCATCTGGTATTAGACCGAGAGCCAAACGTCATCTTTAAATCATTGCCAAAACTGGACTAATTCAAAACCCGTGTTTTGATGACGGAGGTAAAAGGAGGTGTTTAACCAAAAACATCTGGTCACGTGCAGTTTGAATTTATTGGTCTTTTTTCATCTTCTGCCATTTCCTTTCATCTGAAAAACTGGTATTTGGACCTGGTTTTAAGGAAGTGACACTTGACGTGACTGCTGCTTTGATGAGCCTTGAGAACTGACCTGAGACTTGTTCAAAAGGGTTGTAAAATGCTGGGAAATCAGCAGGTATTTGAGAGTTCTCTAGTTCTCTCTTCTCACGAGTGCACTTGAGCTTTCATTACATTGTGATTCACTGCTCCTACTGAATATGACAATAAATGAACTAGAGGTTCACAGTTCTGCAGACCGTGCTAAGAAAATACACCAAGATGCAATGTAATGCTCTATATATATATATGCAATGTCTTTGGAAACTTTTCTTTAATTTAAGCAGCTTAGTATCTGTTTATTGGCCTCCTGGTATTATAGAGTGTTAGACTGACTAAAAATTAAAATATTGAGGATTACCTGCCCTGTTCATAGAATCAGGTCTGGATCACAGAACAGCACTGAGATATAACAGTGCCCAAGTATCAGATTGGGGTGTTACCTTCATGGGAAGATCCCTAATGCAGTCAATCAACCATCCTTCCTGTGTGCGCCTGTGTGACTACAAACAGATGCCATTATCCATGTCCCACTTTCTACTCGCACACTGTGGTGCTGCTGCTGTTTCTCCATCCCGGGCTCAGTCCTTTTAAAAGAAGCCTGCAGTGATAATGGATAGATGCCTGGAGAGCAGTGACCTTCAACTAAAACACACTGCATTTCAGCAGAGACCAACTGCCCTCTCTTCCTGTTTTTAATGGACCATACCAATGTTTTGTATGTTTTAGCCGATTAACTACAAATCGTATACATTTTTCATTACTGCAGATGATTTACCAAAGAACGCCATCAGCTTTTAGAGTGATTTCTCTTTTAGTTTCAGTTCATTTCAGGACACCAGAAAAAGAAACCTGAAGACGCTCGAAACTTGCAGATAAATACTCCATCAAAGAGATGTCCTGGGGCCCCTTCTCTTTATCACTCACCTCTTTCCCCCGGCCACATTTTCCGTAAATTCAACATTCATTTTCACTGCTTCGCAGATGACACCAGGCTCCACTTATCCCTCCCTCCTCCCTCACCTCCTGCATATCTGAAATAAAACCCTGGTTCACCTCAAACTTCGTAAAATTAAACAGCGGCAAAACTGAATTCCTCCTCATTGGCACCAAATGCACACTGTGTAAAGCTGAAACCATCTCCTCACCATTGACAACGTCGTAGTTTCCCCCTCTCTTCAGGTTAAGAGCCTGGGTGTCATCCTTGACAGCACTCTGTCTTTCCAATCCCACATCACGTAACATTAATCAACTCCACCCCTCTCTCACCTCCCACACTGCCTCCATCCTTGTCCACAGCCTTGTGACCCCCTGGATTGACTACTGCAACTGTCTCCTCTTTGGCCTCCCTCAAAAGTCCCTCCATAAACTCCAGCTGGTTCAGAACTCTGCTACCTGTATCATCACCAAAACCCCCTCTTATCGCCACATCACCCCCATCATCCGGCAACTCCACTGGCTCCCAGTCAAGCAACATGTAGTATTTAACCTGTGCGCCTTCAAGGCCAATGCTCAACCTCGCCGTATTTGACCGACCTTCTTCACATCACCACTCCAGCCTGTTCTCTTTGATCCTCTTCCTCCATCCACCTCACTGTCCCCTCTGCCTGCCTCAGCACCGTGGGGAGAGCTTTCAGTCACTCTGCTCCCCACCTCTGGAACTCTCTGACTCTCTCCCCTTCTTCAAAACCAAACTTGAAACTCACCTGATTGCTAAACTCACTTTTTATATTGTATTACAGTCTGCATGGTTTCTTTTATGAATGTTTACTTTATTTATTGTTGTATTTATTCACTGTACGGTGTCCTTGAGTGTCTTGAAAGGTGCATATAAATAAAATTTAATATTATTATTATATGATTATATGATTTTTTTCTGCCTTTTTTTTTTTTTTTACAGTTTGCACAACTCAGGATTTTCTACAGTCTATTATCATTATCTGTTACCAGTGTTGAATCCTTGACACAAGACCTTAAAGACACCGGAGGCAAGAGAGTTTTGCTTTGGTTTTTTTTTTTTTTTTCGTAAACCTGTTCCCAGGGAGTGTCTACAAAGAGATTGTTTCTAAATACCGATGCTTATCTCATCTGATTTCGCATCTCATCTAAAACCACCCCCCACTAATTTCCTTAAATTTATTCTCTCAGATCACACTTCCAACTACTGAACCTTAACTGAGGTTATATACATTTTTCACCCTCTGCGGGTGAAAAATGAGGCAAACTGCTAAAAATTGCAGTTTCTCAGACCACTTGAGTCTGGTCACGTTAAAATGTCAACTTTATGGCAGAAATAAACATGTTTACAGCCCGGGACAAAAACAGCTTTGGTGTTTATAGCTAATTATCTCCCTCATGACAACTGTACAGGGGTGAATTTTTATCACATGTTAATAATTTTGTCAATGCTCAAAGCATAAATGAGGGCGTGCCGTCTTTGAAGCATGTGCTTGCCAAAGACCATATGCGCTCCATATGCACCCCATGTCTTTTTTTTCTGGGGGGGGGGGGGGGGGGGGTTGTAGTTTTTTTCTGCGTTTAAATTATGTGCTCAGTTTGCTGCAGGCATTTACATGAGTCATGTGACAGGTGTCCAATGAAGTGATTGTCTGCAGTTTGGAAAAGCAATGTACAAATTATATTCTTTGCATACACGTAGCTGCAGCAGTTATTGTAATTGTAAATTTCCCCATCTTCACCCGTCCATTTTATGCCCATGGGGCATGTGTTTGTGTGCGTGTCTGCTATGTGTACACACACTTCTTGGTGAACAAACCCTGAAACCTTCAGATGTTGAACCACTAACATTTCCTCCTTGTAACAACCCTGGTGATCTCGAACAGTAGTCATGTAAAAAAAAAAAAAATAATTTATCAACTGTAATATCTAGCGTATGATGTGTGTGCACTATTATATACGTCCCCTGAAAATTTTACTCTTACGTCTTGGGCTACATCATTAAGAATTTGTCCTACAGCTGAAACAGCATAATAAATTCTAATATAAATCTGACCAATTACAATCGGGCACTGCTGCTGCTGGGAACCATGCTACTTTGTATGCATGGCCCCCAGCCCCCCTGGAGCTTCGGGCCCCTAATTAACTGACAAAACCTAAAGGCAACTAAATGCTCACTGTGATGGAGTATCTATCTGCAGAGAGTTTCAAGTCTCTGCAAGTTGATTTTAATGACAAGCTGATATTTGAGAAATCAATCAGTACCTGCAAGGTAGGAAGCCTGCCCTGATCAATCTCAGAAGAGCTATGCTACAGCAGTGGGTGCTTTTAATGCTGCAGTATTCACAGGCTATATACAAGAGGGAGGTGGGAGTGACAAGCTATAATTTACAGCCAAAATAAAAGCTCTTAGACATTCATTCATTCATTTTCTACCACTTATCCATTTCCGGATCGCGGGGGGTGCTGGAGCAGATCACAGCTCACATTGGGCGAGCCGCAGGGTACACCCAGGACAGATCCCCAGTCCATCACTGGGGCTCTAAGACAGTTAATGTTTTAAAGTGTCTACATTTGCATAAGTGCGTGTGTGTGCCTGTGTCTGTCTGTGTAAATCTGGCCATACCAAAGCCAGATGTTTGTGGAGCCTCCCTGCTGTGTAACCCAGCCTGGAATGTTGTAGAATTAGCCAGCTGTCACTGGGCTGGTTTAGCCGATAACACGCTGAAACAGTATGTGCAAGGAAGGAGGGGGGTGTCTGTGTTAGTGTGTTGAGTTTAATCAGTGTTGTAGGTTATTTTAGGCAAGGTACCCCAGGGCCTCTTGCTGCATGTGTGTTTAGATCTGTGTTAGACTGTATTTGTCCTTGAGGCATGTTTCATTCACTCTTCAGCTTGCCTTATTCTTCAGTGACTTACATCACTCACTCAAATATCAAATATAACACATTAACAAGCCTCTCATTAAACTCATTAGTGTTTAAGAACTTCAGCATGCTCTGTTTGAACTCTAGGGAAAAAAAAAACCTTTTGCGTTGGAGGTTGTTAATCTGTAAATCTGGATGTAGGATGTCAGGTACACATCAAATATCAGTTTACTGTAGAAGAAGCTGCTGGAAAAACTAAAGTAAACGAAACTGTAATCACAAACAAAGCATTTTCCTTTACGTTTAATAACTAGACCATTCATAATTATTCCTTTTCATCCCCATCCAAAATAAGCGAACTATGAGTGACCTCAATCGGATAAGAAAAAATCTAATCTAATAGGTTCCTGTTCCAGCCTGGGAGGTCTTGGATCCTGTTCTAGCAGGGTCTGGCACAAAGTAAACCCTCGTTGTTTGCCCTCCAAAAGTCATAGGCGGTACTATTTTCCAATGGAATCTGCTGTGTTGAACTTTGCTTGTTGGTCAAGCATAAACTTTTTGACTGCTGCAAGTTGAATACTGAGAGTAATTATTGTTATTGTTCCAATTATTTGCTATTTGCTGCATTTTGGATTACTAAAGAAAAAAAGAAGTGGAAAACACAGAGCATATCAAGAGTTGGAGTTGTTTTCTTCATTGTAGGTGCATAAAAAAATGTGTTTCAAACCATGGAAATTCCTGAAGGACAGATTTGGATGAGGCATGGTTCAGATTAAGATAACGGGAAACACAAGTGGACCAGGAAACAGACTTCAAAAGAACTGAAAACCATTAGGCAAGGACAAAAATGCACAACTAAGACACAAAAATAGGATTTGAAAATATTTTTACAGGCTAAAGGGTTGATACAAAAGAGAGCAGACAAATAAAGGCAGATTAGTCTAAAGGCTCTGCCCTAGGCATCGTCACAAATAACGCAGAATAGGAATAGTGTTAGGAAGACCGGGAAGTGAGTGCAAATCAGAAGGGTGAGTCTATTATTCCCAAATAAAACAGTAAAATAACACGGTCTAGGAAGCGAAGCAGGACACTTCAGTCAAAGCCATTATTTATATCAGTTAGAATAAGGCCTGCTACCCAGAAGAAATCTATGTGACAGGAACCAGAACTGGTGAATAACTTTTTCAAAATAATTCGATCACAGCACAGTAGTTTATATTGTGGCAAAAATGACAGCATGCTCACTATTTGCTCATTCAGAGTAGTCGCTGAGCTCTGGGAACAAGCTTTGAATTGACATTGAAAAAGAAGACGTAAACAAGGGAGAAAGAATTCAGGTATGAAACGTTTAAGGTGATAAAACTTGAAAATAAGATCTGCGAACATATGGCCCAAGAATGTGCTGAATTCATTTTGGTATCTCAGATAATATTTCATTGCTCATGATAACGCTGCCCACACAGGCTGTGTCCCTCAGAAAACAAGACACTTTTGAAGGCCTATCTGTCAGTGATGACATCAGTGTGTGTGCGTGTGTGTGTCTGTCCTTAATGCGGTATCATACTGATCCACTCTGCTCCTTATGTCCACCATGTGTGAGCAGGATGGGTTTCATTCGCCTCTGCTCTTGCTCTTGTTTACGTCTTCCCCCAGATTAGGACCAGTCGCTATGATAACCCTTAATACTCTAAAACTTACACACACACACACACACGGATCAGTAAGCCTGTGTAATAGCAGTGGTGGTGGTGCAAAGCTTGCAGAAGGCTGCTGCACTGCGATAATGTCAGCTCGGAGCGGGCAGCCAACATGTGAGGATGTCTCTCTGCAGGATTTAGACCTTTTGCTCTCTCTCTTTTCTCTCTCTGCCCTCCCCCTCTCTCTATAGGTGTGTTTGTTCCTGCCACAGCCAAAATTACAAAATTGCCTTTTAGTATCCAGATTGTCTTTGGATCCTGGCTGCAAGGTGGCATGTCTACTTAGGGACAGTGCACACACACACACACACACACACACAAGGAGTTGTTCAAAGGATTAGGGTTTTTACACATATAATTAAGACAGTACATATTTCCATTCTTTCGAACACTACAAAGCACCTTACAGTTGTTTCATGCCATCCATCTGAGTTTTTTTTGTTTGTTTGTTTGTTTTTTGTGAAACAAAGTGGAGAAACAATTAGTGATTAGTTTTGTGTTGGTGACAAATCTATTAGCTTTAATGTGAATTAGTTTTCCTGGAATCTATAGGTGGACATTTTTACTCTCTGTATTCCAAACTGTATCAATCCTGCCACTGATTTAGTTTGAAGAATCTGCTCACCTAATGGCTGCTAATATAGTTCAGTGGTCAGATCAGTATTGTGAGCTTGTGGAATTAGCAGGTAAATTTGCCAACTATTAGTCAACTAAAGAGGGAAAAACTACTTCTAATTTTTTCGACCAATAGTAAAAAAAAAAAAAAAAATTAATTGAAAAGCTCATTCGTATTCGCATCTGACCTCACATCAGTGATGCGATGGTGAATTTCCTGGTGCTGCTGTTGTAGATTCTGAACTGTCAGAGACCGCGGGCAGTATCCTCCAGCAACACGCTTGATGTTTGTGGAAAGGCTGATGAAAGAAATTCTGAATGAGAGATTGCACTGAGTTACAGAAGTCGCCTCAGACCTGACGCTCTCTGGGGTTTCTCAAGGAGATGAATAGTCCCCTGAAATATTTTCTTTGATTTGTTACAGGGGAAAGGATTTGGGGAGAAGATGTCCATAAGAAATGGAGCTGCTGAAATGCCATGTTATTTTTAAACTGCACACAGAAGCAGGGTAGAGCAAATCTGGCAGAGGAAAAGAGAGAGAACCATAATACATTGCAAATATAGAAGTATAGTTTGCTTCTGTGCCGATGAGATGTGTTGTTGCCATTAAATATTGAAACTAAGAAATACAGTATATGGGATGATCAGGTTGAGAACTGAGGATTGAGTTTTAATTGATTTCTCCTTTTGCGTTTTTTTTATCGTTCCAATATGATGAGAAAAATAACTGATGCTTGAAAGAGCTCTTACTTTACATAGAAAAACATTATGATATAATATTGATGCTCACTGGTGTGAACTGGAGCATAAACGTATTTCTATATCCTCTTTATACATATAATGCACAGTTGTGTTTGTACATTTATTTCAATTTGCATATGGATTTCCCCTGGGACACCCATCAGCTGAAAGCCCAGCCAGCAGCTACCAGCAATGTCTATCTCTCTGAACTTGTTGATGTGTTTAGATGTAAACTAATCATTTCATTACAGCCAGATTAACCTCTTGAACCCCACACACTCACTCTGCCATAAAGTTGGCAGGTCCCTAAAAAGACACTCTTCATAACGCAGCCAAACTCGGCTCATAGTTATTGAATCAGAGGCAAATTGGTGACTTGAGTGAGGCCTGAAATATTACAGTTGAGCCACATATGTTCGGAGAAATTACAGGGAGATGAGTTTCAATCTGCAAACCAGACAGGTGCAGAGATGAGAGAAAAATCCTGGAGCTGTCTGTCACATGATCAGTAAAGTTAATATATATTGTTAGCATTTAGCTATACATTAGCATTTAGCCAGAAGTAGTGGCACTGGCATTTTGGCTTCAAGTGTACATTAAAACTGTTCACATTAAATGAGCTACATACAGTTTTTTGTTTGCATGGCGGCATAGTGGTTAGCGCTGTAGCCCCACAACAAGTAGGTCATGGGTTCGATTCCCAGGTCTGGGGCCTTTCTGTGCAGATTTTGCAAGTTCTTGCATGAGTTTCCTCCGGGTACTCCAGTTTCCTCCCACCATCCAAAGACATCATGTTTGGGTTGACTGGTGACTCTAAATTGTCCTTAGGTGTGAGTGGATGCTGGTCTCTGTCTGTCTCTGTGTGTTGGCCCTGTGATGGACTGACGACCTGTCCAGGGTGTACCCTGCCCTCGCCTTCCTAACTTTCAAAGACAAAGGTAATTATGAATGTATGCGAAAAGTTCAACAGTCTCACACCTCCTGCAGAAGGACTGCAACAAAAATACAGTTTAAATGGTGTTAGACATGACTGCACAGTTAAATTTGTCAGTGTAAGGGAGTTTAGCGTTCTTATGGGATTTGCTACAGGGAGGCATGATGGGATGTTGCCAGCATTACTGACAGCCTTCTTGGTCCCCATCTTCCTGTTAGGTAGAAGATTAAACTGCTGCTGATTTAATTTAAGCCTTAATTAAACCTCAACAGCTGCCAGTAGATCCCTCCTTAAAAAAGGCGAACTGCATGACAGACCGAGGAAGAGTTTGGATGTCTGTCGGGGATAAAGAGGTCTGGACGTGGAGGAGATGTCAGGTTGGAGAGAAACAGGTTGGAACCCTGCAGAAGGTCATTATCAAGAACACTATTAGGGAATACTAAAGAAGTTTGAGCAGAACGCTGTCTGCAAGTCAAGTTTTAAAAGCTGGCAGGAACAAAATTTGCAAGGATAGAGCAGTTTGAAATATGCTGCTTTATCCGCTTGGGTGCATTTTGGGAGTTAACAGGGTGAGTACTGACCATGATTTAAGGACATATCTACTAACAGAATGAGCATCATGTTACCTAAAATCCAGCTGTCAAGAACTGAATATGTCAATGCAGTGACCCCTGTCCAGGGCCGGGATTTCCAAAAATCAGTCTCTTTAATCAGCCTTGACGGGTACACAGAACTAGTGATGGCTTGGCACTAAAACCATGAGTGGAAATTCTGGTATTGAATGATATGAGCTCAACCTCGACACTTTGGCTCAACATCTCCAAAATAAGTCAAAATTAGTTCCCATAGTTCCCTTTTCCTCAGTGAGCATCAGGGGGGAGTCCACCAGTCCGCAGGCTGTGAGTGGGGGCTCTGAACTCTTCTTCCTGTGTTTGCTTTAGCTCAGGTATTTCTTTCTCCTAACAGTGTGTGATGTGTTTACAGAGGGCTCACAGATAGTCCTGGTCCATCAAAAATGTCTTTCAGAGGGATGAAGCCAGGCTTTATCCTTCTGTATGTCCCATATAAAAATGAGATTGTCCCTTAGAAATTTCAGAAATGTGAACAATGATTTTGAGAAACAGCTGGAACGTTGCCACAGCTATTTGACTGTAAAAACGCTGTGAGCAGTTGGACTTTAGTATTAAGCCTCAGCCAAGAACAAAAGCAGCATGTATTCCTTTTTTTGTAATAACATAAACACAAGTAAATTTATGATAGCAGTTCTCTAAAACTACTATCTACTAATCACCACTATACCGGCTGACAATCTGATATGGTTCATTACAATATTGGGCCTATTTTACTCCAGTTTTTAGGACATTCATCCTTGACTGCAGTTCTGCAAAGGCTCCAAAAATGGAGGTGTGATTTGAATTTACTGCTCATTTTTATAGCGTATTCAATACAGGCACCTCTTGCTTTTCAGCACAATGGGATCAGTGCATGTGGAGCATGTTTTTTTCCAATAAATATCCAAAAAACCTCAAAACTGAAACCTAGTGCATTGTGGGAATAAATATATCTCTGAACTCTAGGACTGATATAAACAGTCTGAGCTTCAGGTTTAACTGTGAGTATCACACGTTCAATAAAAGCCTTCATCTTTTCTGCCCAAAGCATAACAATTTAAAATTTAGTCTGCATTCATACTTTTTTTTTCCTATTTGAAATGTCTAAACCTGAATATCTAGAAATTCTAAATTAAAATTCCTGAATCCAGAGCGCTTGTCTGTAAAATGTATTTGGCGCTTTGGAAAGTTGTTAGCAGCAATGTAAAGCAACATGATTCTTACTCTCTTGAATAACCTGGAGATGGCAGAGAGGGGGTTGTTTAAAAAATTATCAGCTCACACAGAATAAAGTGTAAACAGTAGACAGACTGTTAGTTTATATTCACTTACTAGTTCTTCATTTCTTTGAAGTGGGACCAAATTGCCCCTGGGAATTGTGCTTGACCTCCCCGTCTGTCCAAAGCTGTTGTAACAAGCTGTACTGTCAGCTCTGCCTCACTTGCTTTACCCAAGAAAAAGTTCTATTTGGTGAAGAAACCCAGGAACGCACACACACACCTCCTATTGTGGAAGGTTGTTTTCTTTGGCAAACCCTGGAAGAAATAGCCCGATGGGAACTGATATTTGTGCTTTCTTTTGATGCTGGGAGAAAATGTATTTATGGAAGTGATAGATGTTGAAGATGACAAGATGGTGACAAGAAGGCAAAAGCCATCAATGACAGCCTCTGAAGTGTGTGTGTGTGTGTATCAGTGCGAGGGCTGCAGAAATGTCTTTAGAGGGCTGTGACTTTCTTGAGATCAAATACTTTGAAAAGTCCTGTTAGTTTTAGCAGAAACCTTTTGAAAATGCAACAGTATGAAGTTTCAAAAAAGTCCCACTGAAGCACAGTATAAAAACCAGAGCCTGTATTAATACAGAATGTGAGAGTTAGCATCAGCACAAACACAAATGCTGTAACACAAGATTCAGGTCCAAAGGTTTTTTCTTTACTCAAAAGAACACAACACTTTAATGTACTGAGGTGTGGGATGAAAGTCTAATGGCCTGATCCTGTTTAAGATGTTGCTGATCCTTTAGGTGGGATTCCTGCACTTTGTCTTCACTGTGTGGTGAAAGCCTTCATCCTGGGCATATCCATAATCAGCTTTAATAGGCTTCAGCTTATCTGAAGTTGTAGCCGCTCATTACTGTCTGACCTATATTATCATTATCCAAAGGCATTATCCATCCTGTCTTTGGTGGTCTCCGCTGCAAAATAAAACCGAAATAAAGTGAGTCACATAAAAGAGGAAAAGAAAAGAGGAGGACGTGGGGTAGGTTACAATTCCCAATGGCCATCATAAAGATAAAACAAACAATAAAAATAAAAAACATGAAGAATTTTATCCCTATTCACAAACCTCACTATAAATGAACAGATATACCTCCTAATAATTTTTCCTCCAGATGCCTGAAGAAGTATTGCAGTTCCGAGGTGGTTTTATAACCCCCAAAGCACTACCTGTTATCAGCAAGAAACCACATTCAGCACTGGAGAAAACTTAACAAATAGCACCTCTAATACCAGCTGAGCCTGGTTTACATACCGCAGCCTGCCGCCGTGTTCCTAGTCTTGCTGACTATGTGCCTCGCTTTATAGCCATAGAATCACATTCCACGGACTCAAATGGTCTCTAATGACCACATCTCAGCCCAAATGACCACGTTCGAGTCCAAGGGTGGAGGTGGAGCAGGAGTTTCATTGAAACGCAAGGCCGGCAAATCTGCAGCAACTGCGCTGCGACGTCGGTACAGGCTCTAAGTAATCTGTTCAAGGTCTTATTGAGTTCATGCCACTCATATGGCTACAAATAATAAGGCTACATAACGTTTATTTTTTTAATCTTTCAAAAAGTTAATGTTGCAATTTATGTCCACTCCTGACATAAGAGACGTCAAAATCGGTCTTTTCCTTTATCAACAAAGGCCTTTGGCAATAGTTAGTATTTTCTGCTTAATGAAGACGTAATGAATGAAGCCCTTTATTTCCACCCTAGAAATGAAAGTCAATTTATACGCTGCCCGTGTGCATTGATCCTTAGAGATTTACTCTAAAATAGAGGTCAGCTACTGCAAATATAGACAAGGCAGTGGGCACAGGCAAATATTTGACTCATTCACAAGTTGAATTAGGATAAAGTGCTCTGAGCAAAGTGGTGCATAGCTAAAAGCCACAGTCTGTATTGTGTTTGCAGAAGAGGATAAACTAAAACCAGTGCTCTGTGAATTAAAGAACAAACATCTGACATCCCCGCGACCCGACCCCGGATAAGCGGATGAAGATGGATGGATGGACATCTGACATCTCCTCCAGCAGCAAACACACAAAAATCGCTTTCCCCAGTTGGTTTTAAGTGCCCGCATGCTCAGATGCAAATTCAGTTACCTTGACTTGGCTGCTCAGACACTATACTAGTATGCACGCTGCAGCCTCACTTGTCCATCAGTCGCATGAAGGCAGTTAGCACTGAATGCCCCGCAGTCATGCTTGAAGGTAGAGCAACGCTTTCTGCAATGAGCTATCTAAAACCATCCACAGCCTTTCACAAACAAGCCACAAAGGGCATGTTTAAAACAACAGACCAGTAAACATGTAACCCCCCTACATAAGTCCCTGTTAGTTCCTATTCTTTCACTGTGTTGTGATCCCTTAAAGAGCGCAACGCTGATCAGATATTGAAAAGTAGTTAACTCGGTTTATATTAAAACATCATATGTAATGTGCAATCAGACGTGGGAGTGTCAGATATCTCATATAACTGTTGTTGTGATGAAAACTTCTACATTCATAATCCCCAGGACATGCGTACTGCTGGCTCCCCATTTTTAGTGTTTGGGTGAACTCTCTCTCAAAAAATAAAATTGAATGTACTAATCCCAAAGATTTGGATGATCTCCTGGATTTTCATATGGTGCCATCAGCAGGTTGACATTTTGGGTTTTTATTGGACAGCTCTCAAAGGGATTGCTGTGACATTTGGTGGTAGTCTTCGTGGTCCCCATGAGGGGAATCCCAGTGAGTTGAGCACTGAACTTTTCGTCTAGTGTTGCAATAGTTCAGTGATTTTGAATTATTTATCTCAGTGCTCACAAAATATTCATGGCCCCTAGAGGATATATTGTTGCGATTTAGGCAATGCTTTCAGGTTTCTGATTATCTCAACAGCTTTTTTATGGCTTGACATTAGAATTTTGTGTAAAAGATGTTTTTTTACTCAAAAGTATTTTTACTTTAAGGGTTTAGGTTTCAATATGGATAAATACATTTGACCAATGCTTTTTTTTTTTAATATAAAAATAATCCTCAGATTTTGTGCATTAAATTTCCCAGGAGATGTGCTGGTGTCAGAGCAGTGAGTAGGAGTGGATTGAGATGTCTCCCAAGTTCTACAATCCAAAATCCTAAAAAATAATACAACTTTGGAAACATTGTGATAATCTTTGTCTTCTTTACACAGAAAACTGTAATCAGCAATCTAAAGTGTCACTTTAGATACTGATTAAAGTCATTATAGTTATTATATAAATTATAGGTAAAAGTTTTCATGCTGCTGCTTTGGTTATGGTCTTTATTTTATTTATTCCTTGATTCCCTGATCCTGACCCCATTTACACTCAGTCACTTCATGTGTATTGGAAATATCAGATAGCTATCCTATCTTAAAAAGACTATGCAGCATTAGGGGTGGGTTGAAATCCGATTATTTAAACCTGCCCTTGAAAGGGTTGAGACTCCTTCTTGCCAGATGTTGAAAAGGTGTAACTAAATCTGGGGTCTCTGAGACACACATGTATTCTATCCTCTTCCCATGGTAACAGTCTAAATACTTTTACGGCCTGTCTCTCTCGTCCTCAAGGTAACATTCAAGCTCATAAAGCGTCGAAGAAGAACAGCTCCAGTCACATCTCAAATTCAAGTAGCACTAAGCTTCTGTAGCATTTTAACCATGACACATCAGTTCAGCCAGCATGAGTTAGAGCCATGAAAAAGATAGAACATTTTTTCCTACACAAAGCATCAGCAACATTAACATGGCTTCCCTCTTGACTGGAAAATCACTGAATGGCTAGTGTACATGTAGCAGAGATAACGAAGATGGATTGCAATGAGATTTGTGAGACGTGAATACGTAGCGAGATGTAGATGATCCAAGACAATTAATATCACAAATGGTTATTGAGCATGTGCTGTTTGAACTAGTCTCAGTATAACTTTCACTGCTGAAGAAGCCACAAAACCAAACTCAGCTTTAATTAATGTGCTGTAGTGCGACTAGTGTTCTTTTGTTGTCATCCCAGCAGATGGCAGAGTGGTTAGGCACCGGTGCCATCTGCAGTTGCCTTTATCAATATTAGATGGTTGTGCTGTGACTCCTGCAGACACCTGGTCAGGCAGGAAGACAAAGAAACTCCAGTTTCATTAAATCTTAAGTATCCCTTCACTGTGTGTGTGTGTGTGTGTGTGTGTGAATAAATGTGTTTTGCCTCTTAATGTTGCCATGTGCTGAGCTTGTGACATTTTACTCAGGGAAACGGAGAGCGATGACATTAGAGATGAAGGAATGGAAGAGGGGTATTTGAGATGGACCGTGTTTGTTTTCTCGGCTCAGTGGAGCATCTGGTCCATGTTCCTCCCAGACGTGGCTAATTAACAACAGGGGAAGCAGAGTCTCAAAACTTTAACCTCCCTCTGCCTGTCTCATAACGTATACACTGTACCACCACTATCTAAGTCTGGCTGCAAACATCGGCATACCCACAGCCTGATCCCTCGCGAGCTCCAACTCTTTATCATGAATAGATTCTTTCACATGTCCTGAACGTACACACCTGTTTGCCGGCCTGGGAGCTTGTACTTATATTTCTGTATCATCACATTGGAGGACGTTGGAGGACTTTAGAAGTGGTTGTTGCCATATCCTTTATGCCCACTCTGATGAACATTGCTGTGACTGTTTCCAAGTCCTAAGTCTTATTGTCAGAACATGCAAATTTAGGCAGAGGTTGCTTGGGGATGTCGGGTAAAAGGGGCTGTTTTCAAGATGACTGCTCAGTCTTGCTGCTGTACACTTTTCTGCTACCCCTGGCTTTAGCATGCAGGCTGCATCACCCTGCTCTAAACATACAGTAGGTGTGATTTAGCGAATTCCCAAGCAGCATGTTGTAGCCTCAGATCAAAGGATGCATTAATAAAATGACTGACAGGCTTGGAAAAAGATACTTTAAAGCTCTGTAGGAGCACGGCGCCCATTCCAAACACATTTGTGTATCTCACTGAGCCCTTCACTCTCTGTACAGGTGTTTTTGGGATTTTTTAAATGTATTTATTTATTTATTTTGGTGAAAAACTGGTGGTGTATTATCTACGGATGAAAATCTCAGGAGGAGTCATCTGTATTTGTACTGAATTCACACAGAAGTCACTCAGGGCCGGCAACAATAGCACAAAACACCCAGGATTGACAGGCCTGGCCTGGCTGCTGCTGCCCCTCCCTCTCATTAAAACAACGTGAACAAAACAGAGTCATTGTAACCTTTCTGAAGGTAGGATTAATTATCGGACTGCTGGATTGCACTGCATTCGTTTTATCTGAGAAGACCCAATAAACATGCAGCCGAATGTGCAACACGATTTCCCTCACAAATAGTTATTCACCTAGAGGATAATCCAGTTAAAAGCAACTTTGGCTCCAAATTCACCTTTGTCTCTGAACACTTCAGGATTGTACGTGAACTTGGTCTTTTCTGTGGAAACATCTGGACGGGTTTTCATGCTCTGACTTACGAATGTAAATGTGAAAGACATTAAAAAAAAAAAAAAACCTGCTAGAAAACTTGATATCCCAAGAAATATCGAAAAGGTTTTATGCACTATTGCTTGTAATTTCCATAATTTAACATATTGAAAAAGTGAGTATTTCCATTTAGTGCATGGAAGCTCCTGCTCTGGCTTGCTGCACCGTGTCATGAATACTTCACATTCCTGTCTGTTTGTGTTCATATATTTGCACTGTATATATATATATATATATATATATATATATATATATATATATATATATATATGTATATGTGTTGATGCATGCATATTGCGGCTTCCGTGGTCTCAGAGGCCTCTAGAAGAGCTAATGAGGGTTTGAGTTACAGCCACATTGACCAGAACCCAGAATAGCCTGAGTACTATTAATATGCTAATACAGTCGGCGGGAGGCCTTGTCCGCTCCTTCACCTACAAGGTATAATTGTGTAATGTATCTCATATAAATGTGTTAAATGTGAGATGATGGTGATTGCTCTTAGTGAAGTTTTTGGATTGGATGCTGATTAACAGCAAATGGATTCCCCAGATTCAGATGGATCCTCATTAAACTGTGGCAGGTTGTTTTTTTTTGTTTTTTTTTTTGTTGTTGTTGTTTTTAAGCCCTCTCATCTCTACTTGAGATGATTCATTTACAGAGGAAACAGTGACACTTGTGATCAAAGCTCCTGCTTTTCAACAAGTTAAAATCCAAGTGTGTGTTTTGGAGCGTTTGTCAAATTTTTTTTTCTCATCCGAGCCGTGTTACTTCCCCATTTCCCAGAATTCCTTCAAACCACATCTAAGGAAACCCTGCACATATTGAAATCTGTACTGTGATGTGACTAAAAGACAGAGATATAGATAGATCGGTATAGATACTGAATGTGAGTTTGTTTTTGTTTTTTTATTGTTGACCTTGTATTTAAATTGTAGTGTGACTCAGGGTGCAATTATTAATTTAGTTCCAGACAGTTCAATTTCATTCTAAAACGAGCTCCATCCTCCGAATAAGAGTAAAGGGATTTTCACTTTAAAACATTATTATTAATGTTTATTATTAGTTTTTTTTGTCTGCTTTTGTCCTCATAGTTTAACACCACAGTGTGTCGACTTTCTATGAGATTGATGGAGTTTTAGCCCTACAGCTAAATATTTTATTATTTCAGTGTGTGTATGTGTGTGTGTGTGTGTGAGACCATCACCAACCCTCCCTGGAAGCTAGTTTGTTGATCTTTATTGATTGGAATGAGCTTTGTGTGCAGGGAGGGCAGAGTGCTACACTGCAGTGAAAGCAGGGGGGAGCAAAACAGAGAAGATAAAGAAGGACAGGGGAAGGGAAGCAGGTGGTGCTGGTAGGAACTGGTGGAGTGAAGGATGCTGTGCTTTTCCTGTCACCTCACTCAGGATTAAGAGAGTCCAGAGGGTTTCTGTGTAGATCTCTGGAGAGATGGAAGTCCAGATAGGTGAAGGTGTCCCAACAGAGGAGCTGAGTCAAATATAGGGTAAATAGTGATGGAATGAAAGAACAGCTCAGCCCATTTCAATTTATATTAATACTAATCTTTTCATGAACATTACATGAGCAGGAAATTATTTATAATAATAGCTTTTTCAATTATGTTTAGTAACAGTTCAATAATTTTGCAGTCAAACGTCCTGTCTATGGAAAGCAACTGTGCACATCACTGGCATTGGAGTTGTGAGTTGCCAGGTCGGGTTGAAATTGTTTGTTTCTCTGTGGATTGCGTATCTAGCTAGTGTTTAAAATCCACCATCTGGCAACTTGGACATCAGCGAATTATAAAATGTATGTGTTTTAGTAAGGGTTGAGGCTCATGTTGAATATGGGAGAAAGAACAAAAAGAGAGGGCGCCAGGAGAAGAGCTTGAAATCCTCCCAAGAAAAAAAGGACACATGGGATGAAAATGTGAGTTCACTCAGCTGCACAGCAAATCACAGCAGGGGGGCTGTAATGGTGAGTGACCAACAGTCAGACAGGACTGGCAGGCTTGAGAACAGTTACTGTAGTTGCTTCCCTGCTGCCCGGCCTTAGTCTCATGTTACAGTCGGGGAAAATACCGTGTAATTAACGCACCCACACGCAACTCATTCACGAGTTGTTGAAAGACACTTGAGGTGATAGCAGAGACGTTCCTGACAAAAAGAGTTGGGGAACTTAATGAAACATGAGTCTGGACAGCAGCAACAAAGGCCTTTTCACCTGGAAAATAATCCCAACTTCCTGTCTTTGCCTTGGCTTTTTGCCCCCCTCCCTCCGCCCCCTTCTGACATTATGCAGTACCCTCCCCCCGACCCCCACCGCATTCCTCCCACATTTATTTGCCTCATTCCTCTCGTTCACTCTTCACCTCTCTGACACGCTGCATAACTCCTATCCTGCTCTCGTCGACACCTGCATTTGCCTGAAATGTGAGGAGATTTCCCGCTGGCTCAGAAGCAGACAGGCAATAATGAGGACGTCAGGGAGATGTGAGAGGCGTTTTGTTTTTAAAGCCGTGAAGAGAAATGAGGTGAGGAGGAACAGAGATGGCACTCCTCCTCCACTTCCTCCTCCCTCAGCCTCTGCTATGACTCTTTCATTGCTCATTAGGAGTCTTCTCTGACTCCATCCCTTCATCTCTTGATCTTTTTCTAGCGTTGCCAAAACTAATGTCTAGATTCTCTAATGCATATTTTCTGTGCAGTAATGGCCATGCATTACTCTCCATGATTTCACCCACAATACTTTGCCATCATACGCACTCACACAAAAATTGCTGTATTTGTACTGTGCCGTAACATTTAACCGCAGAAGGGTTTGAAGTGCAGTGGTGTAAATGACCCCCCCAGGTTCGCGGAACGTAAAAGTGAAAGCAGCCGGTAAAGTCGTTACCGTTCGCCTGTTTAAACGCTTATCCATTAAAATAAAACTCCCAGATCCAAAACCAATAAAGCTGGCCACTTCAGGAGGACTGTGCTGACGCAGTCACGACGTGAGGCACGTGGCGCACAGTCAGTTTGTCTGCTTTAATCCATTTGTGTTAACATGAAAAACGAAACTATCCCCAGCCGCCAGGCCAGGTGACCCCTGGTGTCATATCATGACAAAAACCGCTTTGTAGCAATTCGTTAGACAAATTAGCTGAAAAACACTCCCATCACACGCACACACACACACACACAAAAAAAGAACCTTCTATCACACATAGGTCAACATTGCCATCCAGCCATTGTCTATGGAAATATGTCAACATAGGTTGTCAGTTAAATGTAGGTGAGGTGGATTAGCGAACCGCGCTGGAAGGACAGCAGCAGCGGAGTAACAGTCCTGAGTCACAACGTCCATAAAGCTGTGAATACGAATCCAAATGGAAAAGCATTAGCTTCAGATGGTCCCCATCCACTGGGCAGCTAATGCTAATTAGCCACCTGTCCTAAAGTCATAGGCTGATGTCAGGAAACCCAAACAGCAGCAGTGGAGGAATCAGAGAAGTCTTTTTTCCTGCAGTATCTCATTAAAACTGGTTATGGTTATTGAATTATAGTCTCCGGCACTGAACTGTAGCTGTATCATGACCTGTATGCTTAAATATGCATCATGATAACAGCTAATTAGACGATGCAGCCATTTCTTAATGGTGCAGCTTAAGTGATAATATAACGAAGTAATAGCTCACAACAGGCCGTGGAACGGACATATTATACCACAGATAAGGAGCATTGTTCAGCCCGACGTGGAGCCGAGGTCATAGCTGTCGGTTGTTCTCATTATATAACACCATTAACCAATCAGATCACTTGATTTGGGCCACAATATACATGAATATATATTTTGTTTTATTACATTTATGAATATAATTGTTCAACAAAAAAAAAGCAATTGAAATCATGGTTGGTCCCCACTCACGAAAAGAAAAAGAGATTTTATTTAGCACAGACTCGCTCATTAAGAGTGGCGCGAAGTGAGCAAAGGTATGTCTGCTGGAGTTGAGATAATGAAAACACGCAAGGGAAAAATTAGTGTGGAGGGGGGAAAAAAAACAAAACAGAAAGAGCTGGAATTCCTGTTATGAGATCAGCTGGAGGCTGAGCTGCCAAACACACAGTCCTCTGCTGCTGAAATCACAGCTAATATCTGTGGGGGCGGCACATTGGTCTGTTTGGGGTAAATAAAGCTAAACTGCACAAACGATCTTGTAGTCAAATGTGGGTGAGGAATTTGACATGAAAATTGGGATTGCTTCCTGTCTCAACACACCTGAAGACGACCCATCTATTTGTATATGCACAGTTTTCGGCAGTGTGAAACTTTTTTCCTTCACTTGTGAATTCTAGCTCAAAATAAAGTGCTGTTGTTGTTTTTAGGTTAAAATTTCCAATGCAAACATTTTTTCCAAAGCCACAAAAAGTCTCCTTCTTTACCTTCCTTAGTCTTATATTAACTCGAAAAAAAAAAAAAAACGTGAAAAAAAATATGACGTGCTAAAATAAACTAAAACAAATGGTTGATGAGAAAATTGTAAATCTGTAAACTTACTCGAGGTGTTGATAGGTTGGTAGGTTGAGATTCATGGTTGTAGTTGTAGTGGAAACAAAAACATTCAAGATCTACAAGATCTACATTTTTGTGAAAATAATTGTTCCTCCAGTACAGAAGCACAGATATACATCCAGTCATGAATTGGAAGCAGCCCACTCACTAAAAACCTACGATTTGCAACCAAAGCTGAAGTCCCCCTCTCACCCACTCTCTATCAGAGGAGCTATTCAACTTAGAGGAGCCCACCAAGTTTTTGGCAAAGCAGCCCTATTACTCATGCAGTTATGATGACAGCCTCTGAAAAGCATTAGTATATTATATCCTGCAGTTCTTTAGTTTCACCTCTACATTATAAGTGCACCTCTGTGTTGCACAAAAGGCAGCTACAGTAGATCCATTTCAACATTATTATAATCGCGTCTTTATTTAAACTCAGAAATCATTCTCTCTTAATTTACAATGATGTTGAGCAGATAAAGACTAAAATTATCTCTACAGACAAAGACCAGTTAAACGTTTCATCAGAATGAAAAGGTTATTAACTTTGATTCTAAAATGCCCAAAAAGTACTAATAAATTCATCTTTAATGTATTTTTTGGTGCTTTGTTGAGTGAACAGAAGTAGTTCGCCGAGCCCCGAATGACCTTGCAGGACATGAAGTGAAAGTCACTCATTAGTTCTGGTATAGCATGGTCCAGTGGTGCAAACTAATATGTGTGTAAGGTATGAAGGATATGAGGACAGTTAATAGCTTTTTAAATAGATAAATACATATGCAGATCATGTCTCTTACAGGGAGAGGACCATCCAGAACATGTAACAGAAGCTCATAAAGGGATTTCCCTACAAAGTCAGGGTAGTCCTGATGGGAGATGACAAAATACAGCAGTAAAATCAACAGCATGGCAGAATGAGGTCCATCGAGTTAGGAGTTCACTTCCTTCACTTCCCTATCTGGGCATTTTTCAGCATTCCTGTTGTAACAACAGGTGGGACCCAACAACAGAGTGAGGCTCAACCAGACTAACCTAAAGGGCCCATCAGAGGAGAAAGCAGTCCGCGAGTAGTCAGTAGAGAGTCAGGAGGTCACGTCAGCCGGCACAGGCTGGCACAAAAAAGCCTCAGAGATAGACAAACCGACAGAGCAGGAGTGTTGGCGCTCTGGCTGCTGGAGCAGCTGCACACAGGTGATGTCAGTGCCGACGGCTGGTGGTCAGGTGTAGAACTGCAGGTCCGGAGCAACAGGAGATGGCAGCGGGAGGGATGATGAGATCAACCGTGCTAGTTACCGTGAAGCTGTTGCGATGATATCTCCTCGCACCATGGCAACTTCATCAAAAGACAATTGCTTAAAGAGGTTGATGGTACTGGCAGTTGGCATATAAAATTATTTCCATGATATATTTTAACTAGATATACAGAAAGATGGAAAGGCAGGATACCCTTTTTTTCAAAATTTTATTTGATCATTTTTAAAAGCCTTCTGTCACGTAGTCATTACAGCCATTATTATCATTGAGATAGTAGTAAAAAGTATCATTCTTCTTATTATATCATTATATACAGAAGTTCTTTTTCTTATTGTTCAATACTTACTGTATTACATGTATAATTTTATCAGACATTATAATCCTCTTTCCAATGTTCCAGACCTTTGCTGGAGGAAATTTGTGACTCAAGCTTTTTGAATGGAAATTCAGGGATAACATTTTTGCGAACGATCGTCCTTCTAAAGATAGAAGTGCAGCTGTGTGTGCGACACTGATTAGTCTCACTGTCAGTAGAGAACCCTCCCACTGCTCCGGAGTCAGAATAGAAGCAGAAAAGCAACTTGTTTCCCCACAAAGATCCTGAATGGAATTGCGTGTTAGTGAAGATAGATGGCTTTAATATGAAGACAGTGCTCCTTCTAACTCCTGATCAGGAGAGGGTGTGTTTGTGTGTGTGTGTGTGTGTGTGTGTGTCTATGATTAATGAGCAAGTGCTGTGGGCACTTCAGGCTGCATCTTCCAGAGAGGAATACACACACACACACACACAAATACACAGAGAGAGTTAATCTTCCCCCTGGTGTACTATTGACCAGTGCTGGGGCTTTCTCTCAGGGAGAGCTCTGAGGCTGCGAGCCTGGAACAAAGCCCAATAATAATCCTCCCCTGGGTTTAATGTGGTGCACGTTTGACCTATTCTGGGAGGCAGATCAGTGCAACTTTGGGGGATGGCATGTGTACGCACGAGTGCGCACAAACTCTGATGCAAAATATGGGGGAATTGGGGATAGTAAATGATTATAAAAAGATTAAAAAGTGCACTTCAAGCCATAGCAGCATTACATTTTTAATCAGGAGAAGCCGCAGTGTTTAATCTAAATTTCAGACCTTTAGTTTGGACTTTGATCCATCATCCTTTCTATTTTTGTCATGAATGTGTGCCAGGACTCAGAAATCCACTCTTCTTTTTAAAACATTGTGGAAGTAATGAAGAAATCATTCTATTGCTTTGGACTTCAGGGTGGCAATATGCATGAGTGTTTCTGGCCACAGCTCAGCAAACATGTCCATCCTGCCCCCCAAATGTAATGTATGCAATGTCTAATTTGTGGCTGTCTCCGTCTCCGTCCTGTGTGTGTGTGTTTTGGATGCATAATGAGCAGCAGGTCTGTATGTGTGTGTGTTCAGCTACATGAGTCGCATTGAGCACACAGAGATGTTTGTTTGGACACGACCCAGGGGTGGTGGTGAGTAACACTGAATGCGAATCTAACTTTCTCTCGCTAACAAGAGCGCTCAGCAGGGTACCCTAGATTTTCAGTGATTTCTCGTGAGACATTTCGGGTTTGGTTCAATTATGAGACAAAAAGAAACTGTTCAGCAGCGTTTCTTTCATATCTCCACAGTGATAAATGATTCATATATGGGTGCATATTTAGCATGTTTAACAGCAATCATTAGCAGTATGAGATGTTACAGATCACGTCTGCGGGGATTTACATGAGCTATATATATTTTTTAATGTTTTATCTACAGTGGATTTGGTAGAAGCATGAAAGATTTTAAGTGTTTGAGCTGGCGGATGGGGTTTGTCCCATCTATGTTGTCAAGGGCGGAGTCTTTGTATGCTCATCTGTCCCTCCAGATGTTTTGATCCCGGTCCCTTTCTGGTTTTATGCAGTGGTTCAGCTTCACAGCTCTTTGCCTTGCTTTCCGCAAGAATTAGCTTTTTCATGAAGCAAAAGATCAAATTTGAAATTAAAATCTCAGTATTTTATCAGTTTTACAGTGGCCTCCAGTCTGTCCTTGACAAGTCCCATCCATTGTACTGTATAATGAAATAATCACCATGTCAAAACCATGACTAAGTTATAAGGCTATGCAATATATACTATCTGCTTCAACCTGGAGCGAGGAGGTTGTGGGCAGTGCACAAGGACTGATGTCAACGAGGAAAACTGTGTTTGACAAAATATGAATCATAGCGTAGTTTAGGGCACGTCTGTGGATGAAATCTTACTAAACTCGTGTTGTGAACGTTTCCTATAAATAATAGTTCTCTGAAAACAGCAGTTTTCAGAATGACATCAGACACAGCATGGAGTCGTCCCAGTTCAAATGGAGGATTACGTGGCAGGCATTCAATAAGATGAACAGACATTAGCCTCATGCTGGATAAATGACAGAAAGGGCACCTTGAGCCTGACACACACACACACACACACACACACACAAAGAAGGCTTGCAGGTTTTGTCCGTGTCGGAGAGCTGTGAAGCATTTCAGCTCTGTGGCTTAATCCCACAATACAGTGAGGGCGCACACACACAAATTACACAAATGTAATAAACATCCACAGACCAGCAGATCAGTCAAAACACAGGAAATATGATTTGGCGTTCTTTTTATGTGTATTCTTAAGTCACTGTGGTGTGTATGTGTCACGACCATGACGACACATGTGCTGTGGTGTTATTCTTCCATTAAAATGTCACACAATTTTTAAGATACTTTTTAAAATTAAATGTCTTTCCATAAAAATATCCTCTAAAAAGAGGATGGGACAGCAAATCAGCTATTAGTGATATATTATGACATTAAGACTTCTTCTCTCACACTTGTGGTTTTAATGGATTAATTAACAATTAATTACATTTTCACAGCGAGCATGTCAGCATAATGACTCCTTTCATTTCATTTTTGCTCTGCTGCACTGCATGATCTTTCTGCCCTGTTCTAACTGTCTCCATTTGAGGAGTAAATAGGTTTTATTGAAGTTTCTATGCATGAAGTTCTGCCACATGTTCTTCCCAGCCAAACCCTTATATGGTAAAAATGCATTAAACTTCATTTATTGTTTTATGCATCGGCCAACTGAATGCCACATGACGTCATGAACTTATACCATGTTGTATTTTCCCCATTGGCTGTTTTTGGCCATTTTTTGCTCTTATTAGCTGACAGCATTGTGCTGAGTGAAAGGAAAATGGGATTGAAAGAAGGGCGTGCAGAAAAGAGTCCAGTTATCGAACCAGTTGCTCTGTCCTAAGTATGGCGACGGTGTGGTATGCTCACTAACCACTCTTCTATTGGGTGCCTGGCTGTTTTCTTTCAAAATGATTTTGTGAAAACAGTTACGCTGGAAGTTACATTTCAGGGCTTTTTTTTTTTTTTTTATAAATCCTCAAGTGATAAATCTTGTGACTTTTTGGATAAAGCTTTCCAGTACATTTGATTAATAAGTAAATAAACCTCTCACACACAGAGAGAGGCAGGAGAAAAAACCCCTTCAGGCAGATTATTATTCAAGACAATGGTTGGATGGTTCCTTGGATAATGCCCTACTTATCCAAAGAAACATAACCAAATCGACTTTATAAATTTATGAGGTTATTTTGACCAGCTTTACACATGATTATATACATGTGAGTTACTGTTTAAATCTTATTCGCCAAAGGAAGCTGAACAAGATTTAAATGAGAGCCTTAATGGGTATCCAGCTGTTATAAAGTACTGTATATGGGAGCACCGACGGTAGGAGAGAAGCTTATATAAAGAGCAGAAACCAATGCAATGATGTCAGTTGTTTACTGTAATTTTACAGCCGCTTTAAATACATCCTAGTTTTACACATTGTAGTCCAGACACATACATATAAGTCAGAATTAGTATTTGGTTGAAACTATTACTCAAAGATTAAATGATCATTTGTGCAATGTCAGGAGTTTCATCAGATGTCATCACCTTTGTCTTGTCATTATCATATACAATATAAAAATGCTGATCAGGAGCAGCTCTACTGCATGTTTTAAGAAACAACCACGACGTTCACGTCACTGACTCAGTGACTCAGATTTTGCCTGCAGTACAGTGAGGCAGCCCTGTCTTGTTCCAGCAGTGGTACGCTGGCTGGCTGAGTGTAAATAATTGTGGCATGAAGTGAGGAGAAAGAGCGGGGATGCCACTGAGAGGGAGGAATGTAAAGGATTTCAGCTGAATGGAGCATGGGGGATTTTAAATGAGCTGCACTTTAGGATGGAGGGATAGGCTGAGCTCCAGAATGATTGGACTTAATCCACAAATACGATGCTATCACACCCCAAGTGGGACAGTGGATTTTACTTGTGTGTTTCTCTTCTTCTTTTCATTAGTGGGTGAGGAAGCTAACACTCTGACCTTTCTTCAGTTTTTCTCTCTTACTTCCTACCTCCAACAACACCTCCCCCAAGCACACCTCCTTCCCTCCATTCATCCTGTGCTGTTGCCACAGTCACAGTTGTCATGGTAAATTAGCATCATGTTATGCAGATCCACAGAATCTGCCTCTCCCATGATCCTATGGGAAAAGTTGGGGCCCGATTCTGAAGACACCAATAACATCTGTCTGTTCCTCTCTCCCCCACCTTTCTGTGTGTGTGTGTGTGTAAGTGTGTAAGCGAGAAAGTTTTGATGTGGGGGTGCTTTATTCTTCACTTTCCAGCGTGAAACCAATCTTCTTAGTGTTGCTCCATCTGAGTGATTTTTTTATTTATTTTTTCCAAGGACATGGAGACTTGTTCCATTTCCAGCCCTGGAGAGCTGTATCTTCTCCGCAGATGCTCTCTGCGGCCTCAGGGAGGTGCTTTTTTATTCATCCAACCCAGAAAGATGTATCCAGATTACAGATACTGCACATGCATGTCGTCAGTTTTGCTGACATTAGTTTCATTATTAAATCCCCTGTTATTGGGGCCTTGTGAGCCTTGTTTAAATGGCCTTTCAGTCTAAAGTGCTGTAAACATATGATTACAGCTTGAAACACCACTTACAGTATGAATCAGGCATTTACTGTCTAGTGAAGTGGTTTTACAAAAGGAAGAAAATTGTACCCTCTCCTCATACGAAACAAAATTTATACTGAGACATGAACGAATTGAACATGAATAGATTTTTTTCACTGCTTTGACTTTTCTTTGTATTACCGCTGTTTGACAGAAAGTCTGCTCAAATGGAACTGCGGTCCCCATAATGCTTTGGGGTATGTTGCTATGGTTTCAGTAAGATGCACCACGTAGCCTTTTCAAACCAGCGTCTGATAAGATTGTGTTGAGCTCCTGTTTTATCCATGACTGCATCCATTCTTTTGCAATGTTGCCATCACCATCTTAGTTTTTCTGAAACCGGAAGGAACTGTGTTTGCTGTCTGTGGCACAGCCTGTCAATTACACGGTAACCACGCCCTTGTCAGACTCCAACTTTATGATCTATTTTGCTCTAAATGGGACCATAATCTAAATAATATTGGATGGTGTATTGAAGAAGATTTTAAACTAGAAACTAAGACCACAAACTCATTCAGAAAATATTTACTGTGACAATTAATGGAGTGTGTAAAAAAAAAAAAAAGTATAGCTTTTTCCCATAGACTTCAGTATAATTTGGACCTCTGTTTGCAGCCATCGAAGTTGGCCCTTAATGTCTGAATGTCTGAGAGTGAGACAGAGAACTATGGCTGCTGCTGCTAACGTAGCATGCTGACAGGGTGAAACAGTTTATAGTACAACAGCTGCAGTCATATTCGCACTCTGCTGCTAATATAAAAAATATCAGACCAACAGCAGATTTTTTTAAGGTTTCACCATCACGCTCTGTGTTTGACAGATCCAAAGTCTTCCTAAATCCACCATCACTCGCTGCATACGGTTTTTATTGCAGCACATATGGAGTGGACAGCTAGTGGACCATGAGGAGATATTCACTCTGTCTGACAAACAGCATATTCGATTACAATCGCTCATTCCACTTTTAACTTCAGTCAATCTTCCAGCTATGTGATGTGACATGCTTACTTGAAGGGAGGAATATTTTTGCTCCTCAGGCATTTCATGTACTGTATAACATTTCTCAGCTCCAACTGCAAACATTTGATGCTTTTTTTTTTTCTGTGGCAGGCCTTTATCATGAGTCAGTTGATTTAACTCTACCTCAGTAATTCGCCCCCACGCTGATCTCGGGGTCTGCTTCCCTGCATGTTTGTTGGCAGCGCTGCAAAATGTAGCTGCATCTTCAAACACAGGTTTGATCAAATGTATCTGTAACCATGAACAGTCACAATGAAAATGACAACACAACATGACTTTTTCCTTTGCTTTGAATGACAAAGCTTTCTAAAAAAAAAAAAACTCAACTCCTTCTGTTATTCATGACTGTTATATTTATATCTTTCCTTCAAAATCATTAGTGGATCATTGCTTTTCACCGGGATCCTCTTCTTAAGTATACATCCCCGACATTTTGTGCATAGAGAGATTTGCTTTTAGAGGAAGCTTGTGTGAGTTTTAAGCCAGTTAAAACTATCAAGGGTACTAGGCTTTCTCAAGGTGAATGGTAATCAGCTGGGAACACAGCAGCCCTTTTTTGGGGACCAAACTCTTTCACGCTGCTTGAGCTGCTTGAGCTGCTTGAGCTGAATGCAGCGTCTGCAGACTCTGACTCGTCTTTGTCAGTCTGTCTCTTGACACCACAAACCTCAGAAGAACAGACGTAGCAAAGACATTGTCAAAGACAAATATAGTAAGGAAGAAAAAGGCTGTAGAGAGCAAAGGGGGGAGCACGGCAGTGATGAAACAGATGAGACAGAGTGTGAGACAAACAGAATGTAAGAAGAATTCCTGTGAGATTTCTTCTCTTGCTGCCCCCACGATGCTTTGAAAGCTCTGCACAAGGGGAACATCTCAAAGTGAGAGGATGCTGAATAGATTCTCCATGCTTTCCTCTCTCTACATATTTGTCTGATCCGTTCCCCTCTCATCGTGTTCTGTTGCTGCCTTTTTCTGCTTCTTCAGTTTCTACCTCACGCTAATGGATTGGACTGTGTTGTCTGCGGGCAGAGTTCATCTTTTCACTCGGTGACCTTAGCGGGGTGGAAGGACAGAGCCAGATTGATTAAAAATGCAGTTGCATGTCTGGTGACCTTGAAGGCCAGGTTACAAAAAATTGCAGCCAATAAGACAAGGCTCTTATTGGCTGCTCTTTAAGGCTCTTAAACTATGGGAGTTTATTAAAGACACAGGGGCAGCACGTTGGTTAGGGCTGTTACCCCACAGCAGTGGGTTCAATTTCCAGGCCTGGGGCCTTTCTGTGTGGAGTTGGATGTTTTCTCTGTCTTTGTTTCCTCCGGGTAATCTAGTTTGCTCCCAGTCCAAAAACATGCACATCTAGGTTGACTCTAAACTGCTCGTAAGCATGAATGTGAGTGTAAATGGTTGTTTGTGTCTGTATGCCTCTATATGTCGGCTCTGCGATTAGACCTGCAAAGCGTCCAAGGTGACCCCACCCTCGCCTGGAACATTAGCTGGGATTTGCTCCAGCCCCCCCGCAACCCTGATGGATAAGCTGTTGAAAATTTATTGAAATTAATGGCACAGCTGCTGAGAGGTAACTAAAAAGCATTTTTCACTGTTTCCTGTATTCTTATTGACTCTGATTTACTGATAAAAGTTGAGAAAAGCACTGGTGCTTTAATCATTTCGTTACAGCCGCTTGTAAAATCCATTAGATGTAACACTGTAAAATGTCACATGGAAAACTTCAGTGCGTTCTATCAGGTTACATTGTTTTCAACAGAAATATCTATTATGCTTCACCCTTGGGTCTCTCTAAAGGGCACACAACACTCTTCCAGTGATCCAATCAGACCAACAAGACATTTCAAAAATAAGTTACTCCATAGAGTTTATTTAATACATATATATACAAATAACCTGGCACCAAATTAAGAGTGTTGGAGACAAAAAAAATTAGGAACCAGCAATGCAAGGCAAAAAGACCTGTGTCATCATGTGAGAAGCTTCTTCCTCTTGCCCCTGCTTGCACAGGGCAGGGGTATCTCATTGAGGTGTAGTTGGTGGGGGGGGGGGCCAACCCAAGTGACAGGACAGGGAAATGAGAAATGCACCAAACATGCTGTCTGACTGTCAAAGTCAGAGGAGTGTTTGAAACAGCCAGAAGAGAAGATGCATGCAGCATTTTCTGTTTTTTGATAGAAGACAGTGGGAGATGAGGAATGGCATGCAAAGCCCCTCAGCTACACCTGAACATGGTGAAAGTCCCAACCCACTGCCCACGATTTCCATCAAGAAACACAAACTTTTGGATTGAATCAAAACCTCTGTCCTTCTTTTCACTCATGGATCAGGATTTTTACATTGATCGCAGCTGAAAGTTCCCCCTCACAGTCAAAACCTTTGATCTAACTATGACCCCATGCTTTTTTACAGAATAGTATCACTGTAAATTTGACCCTTTTGATCTGAAATATAATCACTTAATCATTTCACCATATTAAAAATGTACTTTGAATAGCTTGTAATCGGTTCCTGTACTCTTGAGTGGTGGGCAGAAGGTGAAAATATTTTCACCTTTGGCCAGTCTCCCTTCATTTCCTCCTTGAAGTCCAAATGAATGTTTGTGTGAAATCTGAAGACATCCCCTGCAGGCGTTCTTGGATATTTCAGGGGATGGACAGACAACCTGAAAACATGATGCCTCCAGCCAGGTCTGTCACCAGCGCAGCGGCATAAAAAGATCTATTTCAGACACGGTAGCAGCAGAAGATCGCATGAGCCCTCTCCCTGGCCGCTAGCTTCAGCCCATGACCCGCGTCTCTCTTTGCACTTTTTCCACACTGTTCACCTTGACATGTTCAATACTTTATCTTTCCTTTTACTTTGAATCATGCTCCAGTTTGGCTTCTTTCCATTTCCATAGAAAAAGCCCTGACTCCTGTATAGCAGCACTGCTAAGTGGCATTCACTTTTTCACCTCGCTCTGTCGTGTACTTGTCAAAGAGACGCTGCCTGACTGAGTGTTCTGTCTCTCACTGAGCGGGCCGGCAGACTCCATGTCGCTGCCCCATCATTCGGCTTGCTGCTGGTCGCTGTCGGCTCCCTTTAGTTATATGGAACAAAGAGGGCTAAGACTGATGTGTTCTTTCTGTCTGTGTGTCCCTCAGTCACATGTCTGGCTCCGGAGTCAGGGACCTCCTCTACATCTGCAGCCCCTTCATCAAACGAACCTGCACCATATTCTGCTATGTGAGTACTCTTTTGCTTTTTCCATTGGAAACTACATTTGCATAATTCTTTGTTTTCATTTTCCTTCTAACTCAATTTAATTTCAGTAAAGTTGAGCTAAAACGCTGTTACAAACAGTGTCTTTCAGTATTGACCCCCATGTTGCTTTGTGTGATAAGATGTGTGCTCCGTCCTCCAGGTGGTGATCATAATGTCATTCAGGCTGTGGCTGATGGGAGGATCCATGCCTCTCTTCTCTGAACAGGACAACCCCGCCTCCTTCTCGCCTCACCTGCTTACCAGGTCAGTGTCTTAACACACAAACACACACAAACACAAAGAAAGAGGATGAAAGGGACAGCACAGTTGGACAAGGACTTTTGTATGAAAGCTTATATTTCACACCTCAGCCACATTTTCACTACACTCAAAATCACAAATTTAAAAAAACATGCATTTGAACACCTTATATGTCAGAGATATAAAGACTCAAAAAATTATTCCTGTCGTGATAAATATGACAGAATGGGACCACGGTCAGAACATCATGTGTGTTGAAATAACAGTGCATCGAATCTTTCTATTGGTTTGAGATTATTTTTTCTTCAGGACTTTATATGGAAAGAGTTAAATTATATAAACGGGGTTCTGTTTTTAATATATTTTTGTAATTTTCTTTGAAGATCATCAGTCTAAATATTAACTTAATTTTCATCTTACAAATTGCACACGATGTTGTTGAGAACAAAATCACCATCATTATTACAATAGTCAACAATTAACACAAAGGCTAGCAGAAGGTTTTGACTCATTATTTTTTGTTATTTTATACACCAAAGTGTTTAACCATGTGAAGTAATTTACTAAAACGAAGACATTTGTAGGCTTCAGCCTTTTAGAGGGTGACAATTTCGGCTGGAGGAAATAGTGTATTTGTCTTTTTTCAAGAATGGAAAATGATTTAACACCTGAATTAGAACTTTAAAGCTTTTGTTGGAAAGCAAACTTTCCTACAGGAAAAACTTCTTCTTACATGACTAAGGAAAAAGTCTCATGCTAGCACGTATTTGTATCACACGCAGTTTTACAGATTAAGTTGAAGGTAACAAACCGACTGCAGAACGATCAGTCACTGTTGACAGAGAGGAGTTGATGCTGAGCAGCTCCGGAGTCAGTGATGAGTCGATGGCAGTTAGAAATGAGTTAGTGTGAGGGCTTGAGAGCATCAGCAGTGAGGCCCGGCGGTCCTCCTCCCAGTGACAGCGTTTGCGTTGTCAGAGAGTCAGTATATTATCTGTCATTAGTGCAGCACCAATGAAAAATAGTTCTGCGCTCCCTTGGCCACCTGGGAAATTTACAGCAAACTCACATCCTGTCAGTCATTCCTGCTCACCTTAATTTTCTCATTATTTCTGCTCCCTGATCTCAACCACTGTTTTACCACCTGTATGTCTGTCTGTCTGTATGTCCTGTCTGTGTTTTTGTCCGTCCATCTGTCTGTCAGACTGTCTTTGTCCACCTCTCTCTGTCTCTCTTTGACTGTCCCTGTCCATCGCTGTCTGTCTGCCTGTTTCTCTCTCTGTCTGTCCTTGCTCCATCCATCCTGCCATTCATCATTCACATTGTGTGTAAATTTGTGTCTGTGTTTATATGTGCGCTCGTGTGTGTGTGTGTGTGTGTATGCATGCGTTTGTGTTTATTTATGCATGCCACCATGTAGTGGTGATAATCCATCATGTTAGTGTCTCTCTTCATCCTACTGTCATTACTCTGTACTGCTGGTAAACACGTGTCACTGTGTGTGTGTGTGTGTGTGTGTGTGGTGTGCATAATTTTTGGTGAGGAGAAAGAAATTAAAGCTAAATCATTTTATATGAGGTGGAAAGTCAAGTTCTTTCTGTCAGTGTCTGTGTATCTTCTGTCTTGTGTATGTGTGCGTGCACATACATGTGTGTATGGTTTGTGTACTTGATTGTGGTTGGTGTGTCACATTTCATCCTCGTCATCCACTGCCGCCTGAACCCTGCTGTATCCACGAGATACAACACACACACACACACACATTCGAGAAATGTTTGATTAAGCTTTAATGAGAGTTCCGAATTAAAGAATAACTACAGCCAAAGTCAGCTCACTTCCATTTGTGAGACTTTACTTTTGATGTGTGGGGAGATCTTCCTCCTCTTCACGGTTTATTCATCTCAGCTTATCTTGCCTGGAGGTTTTGTTCCTCTGGTCTAGTCAACACCAAACATGGTGGACCACATCTGATGAAGTAAGAAAAAAAACTTTTCTAAATATTGCAAATAAAGTTCTGATGTGTGTGTGTGTGTGTGTGTGTGTGTGTCACACCTGAAATCTGGATCCTCTTCCCATTAGTGCAGACTCAGGAGAGCAGAACACCCACACACCATCTGACAAATGACTAATTTTCTCTCTTTGCTCCTTGATGCCTCACTACTATTTTCCTTCTACCCGTATGTTTCTTCTCCTGTCTCTGTGTCTCTGTGTGTCTGTGTATGTGTGTGTGTATTTGTGAGTTTGAATGATCATTTGTGGTTAGGCGGCCTTGCAAAGTGTGGAAAAGGGAATTGAATTTATGACCCACACCCATCAGAAAACAGCAGTTGGGGAAGATTCTGCTTTATGTCAGCACCACATAGGAGGGCAGCCTTATCTGTATCTGTGTGTGTGTGTGTGTGTGTGTGTTTGAAAGAGATAGAGAGGAGTCCTGTTCAGGTGTTTGTCTGCCTTTCTTTATTTGTGTCGTGCACCTCTTTAATTGGCAATCTGAACAGAGGGCAGGACAACACAGTGAGCAGCAGCGTTAGCTTCTTTTAGTCTTTATAATATGTTTTCATTGTTGTGCTCAGAGGGGATTCGGCTTATGTTCCTGCCTCCTTCTTTGTGAGCAGGTGGCTTCATTGCCACGTTAAGCTCGTCCTGGAGAAAATCAATGGCTGACCTGCAGCTGGCTGTCGCAGCATGACCGCTCAGAATTCAGTCCAACACAGCCTCTTTCAGAATCAATGAGGCCTTAAGCTCACTGTCTTTTGTGTGTCAACCTTGTTTTTGTTTCAGAGGGGGGGGGAATCGACCTGGAGTTAGAGAGGTACTTGGATTTGCTCAAAGTCGGTTGCGGGAAAGGAATGATATTTGCACTAAATGCCTTTTCGGAGCTTTCAACCACATCCCACAGCTGTCCAGGTGGAAACAGGAGCTCATATACACTACCTGTCAAAAGTTTGGACACACTGAGACCATTCTCTCACTGATCTGGCATCAGCTCCTCAGAAAAGACCTAATTTTGGCCCATTCTCTCCTTGAATAGGTCCATACAAGCTACTTTGCAGCCACAACTCTTGGGTCAAGGTTGGGAAAAGACGCTGGATGTGGTTACATATAGATGAACAGGTTCTTACTATAAACTTTTTCTGTATTAAACCAGACCGGGATCTTTCTCCAACCTTTAGCAAGGACTGTGAGTCCTAACAGAACCTGAAACTGTTTCATAATACCACACATGGATGTGGTCCTAAAAAAATATTTGGAAAGAAAATAAATGAAAGACATCAGTGAGTATTTAAATGATGTCAAACTTTTAACAACAATTTGTGAATAATACTACATAATCCCGTCAGCAATATATTTTTCTTTAAAATATTTTCTGTTGTTGGGGGGAAGGTTTTGCCATTGAATGAGTTTTTTTGAGGGGGTTTCACTCTCCTGCAAAGTTCCACAATTTTTCTTGCTGTTAAATAATAAACATATATAATTAATATAAAGCAGATTTCATGTAAACAGTCAGAGAAACCAAATCCTCTAAGGTCGCATAGGGAATATGGCTGAGCTGGGTTTGAGGTAGCTAAGGTTTTTGTTTGTGTGTGTGTTTGTATGTGTGGTCTGCCCTTTCCTCACACCCTGATTTTTCACCTTTTTCTCACTCCTCTTGTCCTTTTTGGGACCTGACCAAGTACATCTCTGTCTGACGCTGTCCTGGCTGTCTTAATAGAAGCGGATAGCTGCCACGGCGCAGTGAAGATCAATATTCAAGACAGCCATGCAGGTCTCAAGCCCACTAAGAGAAATGTAGAGAAAGGAAAACGACCAGCACAGCAGAGCAAACACAGCAAAATCACAGCAGCATCAGCACCACAGGCTTTTAGCATTCAGTGCAGTGTGACTGGGCTTTAAATGTCAGGTTGGAGAATTACTCTGGGTCAATACTCAGCTTTGGACCATTGCCTCTTCCTTTCATCCTCAGTTAAACACTTTGGACTGATATCAGCACCATGATTAGAATGACTGATCATATATAGATATATATAATAGATATATCATCATTGTGTTTCCTACCATTCTGCCTTTCTCATTCATTCTTTCATCCTCATCCTCCTTCCTCACCAGGATTTTGACCTACTCTTACCTGCTGTCATTTAATGCCTGGCTGCTGCTGGCCCCCATCGTGCTGTGCTATGACTGGCAGGTGGGCAGCATCCCCCTGGTGGAGGCGGTGGGTGATGTACGCAACGTCGCCACCGTGGTGCTGGCCGTCGTGATGGTCGCTCTCTGTCTGCACTGCATCTTCTCACTGCAGGTAAGAACAAGATAGTGATAAGTGGCAAAAAAGGCATGAAAAGCAGGGTTGCTGCCTCCTGATACCAACTCTTATGTGGTTCATTAATTCAAACAAGTGATGACTGCGAATAGCCAAACTGCCTATCGTGTTCATTTTACCAATACTTTAGTACTGCAGGGAGCAAGCGTTGCCTCGGTTACAGTCTCCCTTAAAGAGACGACTCTGGGGCTGTGACACAGTTGAGATATTCCCAAAGCACAGTAAGTCATGAGCTGTGCCCGGTGTCAGGCGAAAATAACATCTGATGGTTCATTCACTTGTACTTTCTTTCTCTTTTCGTATTAGGTCATATTCAGTTTGGTATTAAACATAACAAAGAAACTGTGATATTCATTGTGTTCAGTGTGTTCTAGATATTCAGTATCTGTGTTTGTAGCATGGATTGTGTCTCCTCAGCTGATTTGGTTGAGTTTCTGGACAAACCAAAGACTTTCCAAACATCCACCAGCTATTTGGGGTTGCAACAGTGATTTTCATTTCCTAGTGGCAGAATGCCAACATTTTCCTGCATTTTGGCCCAAAAAAACTCCTGCATGTCATTTGATATGCAGTTTGAATTTTTTTCCTCATGCTGAGGTTCTGCCTTTGAATGATCTGATTCCTGGAAAAAAAAAAAATTCCTCCTGAAAAAGACTTCATTCATTCAGAACATCCTGAAGGATTTTCTTTCCATGTCTGTGTTAGTAAAGCAACAAGCCTCAAGATTTTTTTTTTATTTACTTGTATGATCTGCACGGTAACAAACAAATGTAGAGCTGTCTTTCACCCACTGCCACGCAGTCTTATCCTAAGCTTAGGTGTATGGATGCCTCTTGAAAGCATAAGCCATGGTGTTAACTGTGAGACAGTCTTCAAATCTTCCAATCCTAAACGGGATTTTAACGACTCAGTCTTTGTCTGTTCAACCTAATGTGTCTTCTTGAGTTTCCACTAAAGAGCACAATGAGCATTTAAGGGGCCATTAATCAGTGCACGTTGAGATCCCACTGAGACTGTTAATTAGAGCTCCATTAAAGATGCGTATAATGAAAGGGTCACTTCAGCCAGGCTCCTGTATGTCGAAAATACATAGACACAGACTCACTTCGGAAAAAAATCCTTCATTTAACAATTCTTTCCATTTACAATGAAAGTAATTAAAGTCTTTTGCTATGCTCACTGCTAACATGGCAATACTAAATATGCTCAATTCCTTAATAAGAAATTACATCGAACAAGCTTTTTAATGTACTACTGTACGAGAAAGATGTTTTTTGGATGACTTTATCTTTTTCGTCGTTGCATTATGATTTATTTCAGGGTAGTCACAGTTCACCCGCTGGTTACTGAAAACGTAACATGCACACCCTCAGTAATACACATAAATAGTCACTTTTCATCGAGGCAGCGAGTGTTTGTGCATTAGACAACAAATATGTGCACAGGCCAGGCTCATCTCATCTATCTCCTGTTCACAGGCTGCTGTGAAAAGTGAATGTTTATCTCGATACGGTTTGTGTTTTCTAAATGCTGGTGGGTTTTTTTTTAGGGTAAGAGGTTTTCACTCTCGATCAGCCCAAGCTCGTTGTAATACCTCCTGTTCTCGCTTGCCACTACACACTTATTCCTTTCCCCACTTGGCCTCTCTGCTTATCTTCGTCTCACATTTCAGATGATATTTGGTTCAAGGAGTCTTGCTGAACTGTGCTGTAGTTTAGGGGGGAGAAATTGTTCCTCAGACAGAATACTTTTTTGGCAAAAAAATATCACTTAGTTCCACTAAATGCTACCAGGTATTGCTGCTGCTTTCTTCTCAGGCTCTTTATTCTGGAGATCTGTATTCATATCTGGTAGCATTTTTGCTGCAATGAAAAAGTCATGACTCATATTTCAGAGTCGTGCTCTCAGAGAAGTCAAAATATTCCAAATCATTTTCTCTTCATTCATGAGAAAGAACTTCAGCAGAGAGAGCTCTGCGCCTCTAAATATATTCGTAGAATAACTATATTTGTCCACAGCATTTGTGCATCGAAGTTGTTCTTTGAGTTAAACTCAACTGATGGGCAGGAGCCTAAGTGGACTGCCAGAGGAGCAAGTCAGAATCACATACATGATTTAAAGGCTCAGTGTACAGTAAGCCTTATATAGAGCAACTTAACACACAGTTTACACTCACAAAATGTATTCACAATCCATAACTTTAGGCAACCTGCTTCCAGTCTGCATTCTAAGCTAAACTAATCATATCTGGGCTTTAAAGACATAAATGAGTCAGTCGGTAGTAATGTTGTTATTCTATTATTAAGTATAATGTTAATTTCTTGCAACTTTTTTTTCAGCATTTTGACTTTTTAATTCATATAATAATGAATTTAAGTAGCAAAATGCCATTTTAGGCTATAGTTTGACTTTTGTCATTAATGCTATGGAGCCCAGGTATTGTAAATTGGCCAAAATATGAATTTGATCACAGATGTAAAAAAAATGATCGGCGATCTAATTTATATTAACGCTACATAAAGTAGGAGTAGATAGAAAACGCACACCAAGCTAACTGTTCTGATACAGCTTCTATTCTCTGTTTCTGGTTCCTCATCAACAGATTCCTCATCTGAGTCTCAGTCTCTCTGGTGTTTCCTCCTTTAACCATCTTCAGCTGACATCAGCTCAGGCCGTATATTCAGTACAAACAGATGGATCTGTGGGGTTTTCCTTATGGGAGATACATGTGATGGATTATTTCGCCAGATTCAATTTCATTGTTCACCTAGCATCTGCCTAAGGTTCATGATCATCAAATCAGTTTTCTCAGACTTAAGGCGAAGTAGAAGAAGTGATTTTTTTTTAACATTGCTTCTCAACCCTTTTGTATTTAAATTCAATAAGTCTGTGGCCGTGACAGGCTTTTTGTAACGGCAACTTCATTCTCAGAGCTCATTACCTTACAAATAGAACGCTCGTGAGTTTATAAAATTAGACTCTTTGGACTCATCTTATAATCAACAGTCCTGACTGCAGAGCCCGTAGCACTGCTGGGAGTACTGCATGTCCAACTAAACGGTGTGTGTGTATTTTTACAGTATCTCTGGAAACATATTGTGTACTTTATGACCGTGTGAGCCCTGCAGAATGATGTAAGATTGTGTGATGGTTTGTATTTAAATGTTAACTGTACCTCTAAGGGTTGTCAGCGCTGCACATATTGTTGTATGTGTAAGAGACAGAGAAAGAAACATATGTAAATGGTGTGTGTAGAGTCTTTAAGGTCAAAGCTTTCCCTCCTCTGTTTGGTTCATGAATTAAAAATCATTGTGGCACATATACAAACACACGTGTACATGTCAGGATGAATATGCTTTACAGACCCTTTTATTCACTGTCTAGTTTAGTTGTGTATAAGAGCTCTCTGCTGACCCTTCTGTGAAGATGTGAGTTGTGAGATCCACACAAAATAAAGATACAAGCACACACACATTCACACTCAGATAGAAGTATGTGTGAAATTAGCAAGGGTGAAGTGCACTGGATGAATGTGGCAGTGACTCCCGCATTATAGGATTGTACAACGACAGCAAGCTCTGCGTGTGTGTTTGTATGTGTGCTTGTTTGTGGGTGTTACCAGGCCATCTGTGCTTTTGGCTGCCCTTTCCAGTGTGAGCGGCAGGTTTTCATTCAGTCTCTGTCTTTGTTCCCTGGATGGTGCAGCTGGTTCCACTTGCAGAGTCTGGAGATAACTCAGCGTAAATCAGAATGAGCACAGGAGGTGCTCTCAGTCCTCAGGCAGCTATTCCATAGTCTGAGATGAAGTAAATCCACCCTGTGGAATTAACACCTCCGGTGTGATTTCTGCTAAACTGGGTAGAGTCTCTCTTTTGGAACATTTAAATAGCCAACCATCCCGTCTCACCTTACTGCTCACCAGCTTTTGGATTTTGTCGGTGATTGTTGCAGGCTTGAGTGACGAAACAGATTTGAACCAAACCTTCTAATATTTCTTGGTGCATAAAACCACTGTATACTACATTGAAAACAAATAAGTTTGGGGCAGCTTCATTGGAAATGATTTGTTTTTTGTGACATGCACACCTCAGGATTTATGCTGAAATTGAAAGGTAAATTACGGAAAGTAAGAAGACTTTTTTTAAAGCCGGCAAAAACATGACAAGCAATATTAAAACAAGCAAAAATTAAATGCACTAAATAATATAAGCAGTATTTTCTACAAAACTGAGGAAACTTAAACAAAACTTAAACTCTAAATTAAAAGACTGAAATAACGCTGTGTACTCAACTGACTGTGCTGACCCAAGGAGAGTACAGAAGAAGAAGCTACAGTACAATAAAAATATATAAAGTGAGTGTGAAGAGAAGGGATGAAAGGATTCAGGGTAGGTCATGGGTTCCCTCTTTTGTACCCTGGTGGGATCAGCATTCACAGTTCTACTGGTTTGGATTAATAAACTGTCCCTGAAGCTTGCTGTATGTTGATTATAAGTAGTTCGGACTCTATATTCAATTACAGATTCGGTAAGCTTTCTAGTGAACGCATCCAGCAAATGTCTTGCAAGTTTAGCTGAGTTGATAAAAGCCCATGCTTGCCCTCCATAGACCCAGAACAGCCCTCCTGGTTACAGGTCACTGCTCTAGTCATTGCTATGTAATCAATAAACATCATTCTTCATTCCTCATGGGAAATAGCATCACCTGAGGGGAAAGTTATTGCTCTGTTGATTTTGCACAGAAGTTATTGTATCACAAAATAGACTGGAGGATCTCAGGCATTTCCTGGATAGGTCACCAGTCAATCATAGTCTACCACACACTGACATATAGATAAAACATCCATTCATTTTTACATTTATAATGTAGCGCTGCTAATAAACCCCAATTAATCCTTGAATTAGGGAGGAAAGCCCAGAGAAAACCCCCTGCAGGCACAAAAAGAACAGCAGAATATCTCCAAAGCCTTCGTGCAATCCACTGTTCCACCGTGCTGAGATTCTGGAGTTATAAATGTATTATTACATGAATGCTCCATTCCCCCCCTGGGTGGACCGAATCTATCTTTGAAGTCTGGCTTCATTTTGATCCCAAGCACGCCTGTAAAGTTTCATCACTGTATCTTGCACAGCTATGACGCTGATATCACAGTGACAACATCTGACATAAACCAGACAAATAAACACCTGCCAAGGTGCTCCCAGTACAGTAGGTGTCTCTGGGACCACACTTTGTCATGATGGCACAGCACCAACCGCTCACATGCCTTGTAAAGATTCTTATCGAAATTTCGAAACCATGTCGCAGCGTCTACTTTAGGAAGAAATTTCTGTGATTTTGAAATATCTAAAATGTATTTGCACCATAAACAGTGAAAGAATATATGACAGTTTTGCAACACCTCATACAAACTCCTCTGTCTGCTGTTTGGGAGTATGCTCATCTTTTTGAAGACATACGTTGCTGAAGCAGCACTCGAACTCGAGCACCTACCAGTTGTTTCTAGAGGGATTACATTTCATTAAGACTTAGATTTCTTCCTTTCCAACATATTCATGGAATTGACATGATTGTCCCAGTTTTTAGGACTGCATGTTGGAAATTATTCGGGGGGAACTTGGTGAGTCTGCCAGCAGTGGGAGTTCAGCTATACCAGCCACAAGCTACGATGAGACTGTCAAGATGGGTAAATGAACCACCGCAGAGGAGAGCTGAGGCTATGCAGTATAAGAAGAGAAGGAAATCAAAGAAACAACTCAAAGAGAAGCAGATGATCAAAAGATAGTGGGAACAACGAAGGAACAGCAGAAATCTGGAGGAAGAAAACAAAAAAGCAAAGTAGAGTTTGGTGCTAGGCAGTTAGGATGCTCACCAGCAATTAGAAGTAATGACTTCCCAAATTTAGTGGTAAGCAAAGTGATGATGTCTTTCCTCCATTAAGTCAGAGCCTCGCACTTTGCAAAGGAGAAAGCTGCTTAGAGGGCAGGCAGCATCAGATGGTTAAAATCCAGATTAATTTACAGCTACATATAAATCACTGATGAGGATGAGCAGAGGACAAGATAAAGAACTGATGAAAAAAAAAACGTGGATTAAATAAGGAACCAACAGAAAAGCAGACATGAAGAGATGGTAGCTGAAAAAGATATGAAGAGGGGGGAGGAGGTTTGCCTTCACAATACAAGGGTTTAGTAAGAAATCAATATTATTGACTTCTAGAAAGCTCTGAATATTGGATTTCTGCCATCCCTTATTATTTCATTGAACCCCTTTCAAGAAAACTGATGTCAAAAATTTAAAGGAATAAAACCTTTTTTTTTTTTTTACAATCATGTACCAAGGTACCAAGTTATCAGGTAAATATGTGTCTGATTTATTTCTCCAGCAGAGATGTGTGTTGTCAAAACTGCCTGCAACAGGCAGATTTGAGTCTAGTGTAATTTCCCACAACTTCCCCAGTAAACAAATAATATTTTTATAATGATTATCCTTATAATTGTTATTCTTATTGTTGAGCTGAATCACAGTAATAGTTCTCAAAAGAACTACACTTCCCAGAGTGCACCAGCAGCTGCAAACTAGCTGCTTGTCACCTGACCACTCATTATTACTGATTTAGAGCACCTGAGGAGTCATTCAAACAAATAATCTTCAGGGAGAAGAAGCTCCAAGTCCACTCAATAGATTCAGTCCAAAGACGCCAGTGGTCGGTAAAATGTTTGATTTACTTTCGAGGTGTTTTCAGTGCTGCTTAATATGTTTAAGTTTATGTTTAATGCCTGTATAGATTGGTTAAGGACCACATTGCAGCATTGACTGAGTTTATGCTAAGATATTTCATTCTAAGTATGAAAAATTAAAAGTGTAAGATACAAAAGGAAAATATACAGCTAAAAATGTTCAAATTCAGTTAAATGCTTAAACTTTACTAAAATTCATGAAATTATATTTTTCTTTATTCCTTTTAAAAGGCTTAAGTAGTTAATTTAAAATGTTTTAATTGTTAATTCATTTAAAAAGTTAACTTTTGTTTCTCTGTCTTTAAAGGTTTACAACTTAATTTGCTGAACAGCAAACAAAGCCAAAAGAAAATAAAAATGATTGAGGTGGAAATTTGAGTTGTCCCTTGTGTCCTTTGGATGGTGAACAAGAGGAGGACTTGACATTATTATTACCCTATTGCTCATTTTTTCTTGTAATTTATGATATCTGGAGCCATTTCCTGAAATTTTCAATTGGATCTCTGGGGAAAAGGTGTTTTCATTTTTATAAACATATTGAGACGATAATGGGACTTGGGAAGTTTTGTAGGCTGGCAAATTTGTGGTGTGATAAATGGAGACAGCAAAGGGAAATGTAGCGCTACTAGTGCCAGGTAACAATGTTTAAGCTTGTCTGGTCATGCTTGTAAAGTAACCTCACTTTATGTATAATTGCGGTAGTAGTGGAACAACAGAATGGAAAAGGGTTAGCCTTAGCCTGAGATAGCAAGAAGATCTGGAACTAACTGAGCTTTTAAGTTACAGGCTAAATATTTTTCATGATGTCGTCACTATTCTGTTAAATGTTTTTCGCTCAGGCTCCAGCCTCGTCACTCCCTGCATATACTCTTACTCAGGGGTGTTAAGGTGTGACGAGCAAAACATACTGAACCCTCCCCTCGGAGCCTGCAGGTGGATGCTGGGAGGGAGGTGGGCACGGAGAACATGCAGCAATACAATGCAGGCCAGGTCAAGCTTTGACTGGCAGAGGGAGTGCACAGTTTAAATAGACCGCCAAATTTAGAGGGTGTGACCAGAAGTTGGTTATGAAGTGTGGGATATGTGATGTCAGTACTTAGACACAGCTCAAGTTGTCTACCTGAACTTATCATTTAGTATTTTCCACTAACAATCCATTAATATCAATCACATTTTTAAAAAACCAATGGAGACCAATAATAATTACACTTTTTAGCAAAAATGATAGTTTCATTAAAAGCTTATTCTAAATGTATCTTTTCATTGTTACCTGGTGTAGTTTCAGTAATGAAATAAGAAAATGGGTAATTAAATTACCCACTGCACCGCACGCCATATGATCCCGTTTTCAGCAGTTTGTAGCCTCCATATTCAGCTGAATTAATTCATAAGCGATTCCTTGTGTATACACCAGTTTCAGTGCAGTTAAGCAATCTATCAATAACGGAACACAAACACCCCATTTAAGATTGCAATTAGTTCAATGCAGATTGTTTGTCTAAATAACACAAGCAGTCTGTTGTCTCATTAAGTCTGTGTGCGTTACTCACTGTAATGTTACTATAGGTCTATAATGATGCCATCAGTAGTTCTTTGTCTACGTTTGTAGATGTTGGTAATGTTCATGATAGTGTTGATGTCAGAAATCAGCAGCCAGCAATGTGTTTATATTCCTCCCTTCTATAATATCCAGGCCATTTACAGCGCAGTATTGCTTCTCCAGGTCGAATTGCCTCTCAGAGTGTTTGATTGTGGTGTGCCTATGATATCACTACAGGTCCCTCCCAGTCAGCGATGGTTTCAGTAGCCACCAATGAGCCCGCTGACAGCGAGACAAGCCTCTGATTGGAGCGACACTAATCAGAACTTCACACTTCTCTTGCTCTCATTACTGCTAATGAGCCAATCCACTCAACCCAGCGAGGGGCTGCCAACTCAGCCAATTAGAGGCCTGTTTGTTCAAACAAACACTGCCATGGTGGGATAACATGGAAAGAGGAGGCAGAAGGAGGCAGAGGCTGCAGGCATTATGAAATATGAATGGCCTCTCACATACAGGCTCTGTAGAAAAAGGAATTAACTGTAATTTGATAATTTGATCTGCTTAATTGCTTCTCTGTTGCTCTGATGGTTGTTAATATTTAAGACAGATTGGTCATGGCTGCTGAATGTTCATGTATCAGTATATCCCTGTGTGTGTGTGTGTGTGTGTCTTGGCATACTCTGAATAGCACATATTACCAGCCATAATGAATGTGCTGTTCTAAATGGTAACACTATTGCCTCAGGACTTAGTTTAACTGTATGTTAATGTAATACCAAGTGTGTTTGCTGTCAATGTGGTCATATCTATGTGTTTGTCTTCTCTCCCTCTCTCTCTCCAGAAACAGGAGAGCAGGGAAGTGTTGGTGGGGATGTTGTTTCTGGTGTTCCCCTTCATTCCAGCCAGCAACCTTTTCTTCAGGGTTGGATTTGTCGTGGCAGAGAGGGTTCTCTACATGCCGAGGTGAGCTGAGCACGTGTGTCCAAACTTTTGAATGGTAGTGCATATATGTATATAGTATCAAAATAATGAGCGTCCCTAGCGGAAATTTTCATTATGACTATATATGGAATACTCACAAGCCATCAAATAAAAAGCAATGGTGCCGTTGCTTTATAAATTTCCTTTGCAATGATGGAACATTTACCTGCAAGCGAAGTGGGTGAGGGGTTCAGTTTGCAGTCAAACACATAACCTTGTGTGAAGGCGAATGTATTGAAAGCTGATCTAAATGGTGATTTAGAGGTGAGGTGAAAGCCTCCTCCTGGCTGCCTAGACCGTTTTCTTCTTTCTCCAAGGACCTGCTCCCTTTTGGGTTGTTTGTTTCTTTTAACATTCTCAATTCTTCACTCAGCTTTGGAGAAATCAAATAGAAATCCAATCTCAAAAAAAGCAAAGTGTGAAATAATCCAAAAAGCGTTTAGGATATATTGAAAATCAGCTGTTAAGTTTTTTTACATTCATTCTTGCCATAGTTTGAAGATTATAATTGAATCTGTGTCTCCAAGACGCCTATGTAATCTCTCCTCAGTCCTTCTGTAAGCCCTCTGTGAAATTTCCACCCACTGCCTAATATTCTTAATCCGTGGTCTGTCTTTGCTCTCCTTGAGATAGCAGCTACTAAAGCTTTACTGAGTGACGCTGACACAAGCTATTGTCCTCTCTCACTTTATATTTTGTACATATATGATTAAATATAAGAAGTTCCTGGAACATTTATCTGATTGCAGCCCTGACAGATCTGTGTGAGTGAGTGAGCACGACGGCAAAGGAGGCCAAAACAAAAACATTTGACCAATTTGTCCAGGACAAACAGGGATGTAAATGGACGTTTTGTCTCCAAGCGTGACATATAGAGAGAAAGAACCATGCACACTCCCACTCAGGTCTCCAGGCAATTAAAGGTCACCAATAAATCTGTAGGTGAAATGTGTTTGAACTGTTGGAGGAAGCGCTAACCACTGGCCCATCAGATAACCCAAACAAAGAATTTAAATGGGATTCACTCGTCTTCCATTTTAATTGTTAGACTGTAATTCTCGTGTTGTGTGTTCACACTTCCAGACAGACTCCAGCAACTTGGTGAAGTGAGAAAAAGAAGCAGATTGTTTTTTGCTTTGAAAAGTTCCAAAGATTGACAGACCGTGGCGTTCTTATTGAACAGATGGCAAAAGTGGAAAGGTTTAAAGGGAAGTCACTGGAAGCATATTTAGCATCTGTATGTGATCAGTCAGTCGTGGGATAGTAATGCTTTGAAAAATTTGATTGTGTGTTTGTGCGGACATCTGCATGTCTTCAGACACTCAGCAGTAGCATCTCTCTCTCTCTGCTGTGCTTCACCGTTCAGTCCATTCACAGTAGAGTGTCTAGTTTGTTTTTCTGCTCTCCGTCGTCCTGCGCTCCTCTCCGCTCAGTCGTTACCTCTGTCCACCTCTCGCCTCCTTTCTCTTTCCATCCCTCCTTCATTATCTCACACTCTCCATCCTTTGTTTTCCCTCTCAGACTGGACTGTTGTTTCTCAGAGCTCAGTGTTTCTTTGATTTTCCTTCTCTCACATTTAATAGGCAGTAAATACTAAAGGGTTTGTGGAGCATGAAAAGATGTTCCCAATGAATTAAGAGTTCCTATGGGTATCTGGGTGACCTTGATTCGGCTCATAGGCTCCATGGGGTCCACACAGTTACACAAATACTCTCAGAGCGAATCCCCCCCCCCCCTCGGAGCAGGAGGCTTTAGCTGGAAGCAGATGCCTTCTGGGGGTAGAGCTCAGAGAAATCCCCTAATTTGATCTCACTCTGTGCTCATTTAACCTGCATGGCTAATTGCAGTGTAACTGTCAGCAGATGCTTCTGCTGCTTCCTGGCTCAGTTCAAACATGTCTCAGCTCAGGGAGGACTCAGCCTTTCATATTTGGCTCCTGATGGTTACTGTAGGAGGCCTGATTAACTGGCAAATATTGACACATGTTTATCGACTGTTTCGCTCATGTCTCATGTCATCACCTCACACAGGAAAAATTAGCATTACGGAATTGGACTCATTTTAATAACTAACTTTTCTAATAAGGACGTGTAAGGATAATCTCTCTCCCCTCATTTCTCATCATCTTTGCAGTATATTCATAACACACACAAACAAGACAGAGTCAGGACCTAATATGTCTGGACAGGGACAGAGGCTATTAGTATTATGTTGGTCTCTTCGTGTTCACATGTACAGTTTTAGATGAGTTCCTATCAGAGCTGCTCTCATTTACAGTTTGAGTTTCTGACATTGTAAGAGGTTTGAAATGGTGACATGGCCCACTGGTCTGAGGGTCATTTTAACCAGCTGTAATAATGAACTGACAGACCTCTCCCATCAATTCGCCTGCATACGACAGCTCCTCCCTGACCTGCTGCAGCTCTTAGATACGTCCACACTGTTGCTGATTCTGTCAGCGCTGTCTCGCTACGCTTAGTCTGACTTTGTGAAGGACCATCAGTAATAATACTTGGACACAGTTTCAGAGCAGTGAAGAGTTCACAAAGTAGTCATATCATATAATTTAACTTTACTCAGACAGACAGAGAGAGAGCGAGAGAGAGGGCAGCGTTGAAAACTGCCGTTCAACTAAGGTTAAGTTAAATTGACTTAATAAAATGTATAAAAAGAAATATTTCTCCCATGAGTCAGTGAGTGGCTGAAGCTGACCTTCTGTTTGCTCTATCCTGATGGTTTGATCACACTGTAGCCATATCCTAATCCAGCTCCTGCTTTGTGGTCTAATTTTCTCTATATGAGACCATAATAAAAAAAATAAACATCTTCTCTTAAAGAAGAATTGAAACTCATTAGGAGGATGTTCGATAAGCTAATAAATCAAGTGAGAAGTAGGGACATTTTCACAGACTTCAATATGCTCTGACTTTTGTAACCCCCAGTGGTTATTAGATAGAATGGAGGTTTAAGGCTCTTCAGCACTGATGCCAAGCTCATAATGTGAATCTTACTGAGCTCAGATCCTGATTTTATGACCACATTGTCCTCTGATAGTCTCCAAACTTACGAATTGAAGACAAAAACAGTGCTGTGATTTCAACTGTCACCCGGAGAGACAGCTGAAAGCTCGTTCACATCAGCTGCTGTGTGTTCGTCAGAGAGAGACGTGTCTATGGAAGGGAAATTTTGACTCATGCTCCAGCTCTTTTAACCCTTTTAACCCTAAAGAGACAAATGATAAAAGCAACAACGTGGTTTTCTAAACTCACTTCTGTGGTCTGCATTACGGAATTGGACTCTCATTTTAATAACTAACTATTCTCATAAGGAAGTTTCAGGATAATCTCTGGAATATGCACACATATGCATGCTGGCATGTGTGTATCATTTTAGGGGGAGGAGAGGATGTACAGGCCTTTTGTGTCTGGAAGACAAATTGGTGTGTAATGGTCAAATTTCTGCATGTCTACATGAGTGTTTGTGCGTCATCACAGTGTATCAACAAGCAGATTGAGTTGTTTTCATGAGAGAATTAGTGTATGATAATCTCTTTTTCTGCGGTGTTGATTCGCACTCTTTGTGGCGTCAAAACACACACACACAGGCACGCATCTGTGTGTGTAGAGGTGTTGAGTGAAGACCACAGGTAGCTGAGCTGTATAGATGTGTTTCACTCTATTTTCTATGCTGTTTGACTTGTTCTGCAGTTTCCTCTTTTGTCAGTCTGTTCTGAATGCGCAGCGTTTCCGTATCTCTGCTGCCGTGAAGACCAGTAGTCGCTTCAACAAAGACTATTTTTTCCCCGCCTAAGTTCACCAACCTTTTTAGCATCCCCCGCAGTCAAGATTTTAGTGGAGAGACTGATTCTGGACCACAACCCTAACCCCTACCCCAGACCGTCCTCAGTTTGCTTAATGTGGCAGTGGACGATGGTGTCATTTGCTTTCCTCAGCGGGGGAGCTCACTGTGGTCACCTCAGATCTCCAGTACAACTCTGAATCACACCGCCATATGGACCACAATGGCAGGAATCATATGCTCCTAATCACTGACCAAGGAGATGATTGTTGACCTTAGGAGGAGAAGAATCACAACCAAACCTATTGTCATGACGGTTGATGAGGTTGCCATTGAGGGAGCACCACAATTACTTGAGCATGGGCTGGGATTACAGAGTGAGTCACAGGAGGATCAATAACCTCACCCACAAGGCCGAGCCAATCATTGATCAGAACCAGGAGACACTCAGTGAACACACTGCTCTTCATCGTGGGCCATTCATCCCATTTCCTCCATGACACGCTACAGTGACAATGGTCTTTCTAATACACCTCCACGCTTTCATCTGTACATGCTGTCAATACTATGCATTTATTATATGCATTTATTCTGCATAAATTAATTGAAATTGAATAAAATTAAAGGAAACACCTTAATAAAAGAGCGTAGAAATTGAAAGATGCCTCTAGAAAAGGAATCAGAGCTCATTGGATGAAAATTACGTCAAGTATCTATACAGTCTTCACTGTCATCTGGGCCTGCAGTATGGAACAGCATACCCATGATATGACACATCACTGATGTCAATCCCAGGCTTTCCCAGTCTGGCCACAAGATTGTTGTTTGCAGCGTATAATCAATCACGGGCATACAGGAGGAGAGTATCTCAGTTTAGATATATCTGTAATAACAAAAGGACAGGGAGGACTGAAGGACTGTCAGAGATGACATCTGAATAGTTGAAAACTGGCTCTACTGAAGAGTTTTATGAGCTTGATAGATATGGATAACACATACTTTCATGCACACATAAGTACACAAAGTGTGATGCTGCTTCATTTCTGCGGACGCTGCAGTTTTTCAGTGATTGTGCAGAAACTCTTAAAACCACAAAGCTTTTGACCTTTAATCATAAGTGCTGTCATGGAGACTGATTTGTCTTGTCTTTGACAAACATTCCTCCCCCCTCTTTCCACTTCATGTTGCAATCACTTCTAATCTTTTCTGTTATATCTTTTGCCTTATCACCATTTCCAAGTCATGCAGTTCTAAGTTTTCCTCGATATTTTCTCTTTCCCCTGTCTTTCCTTATCCTGTGATCTTCGCTGTATCTGCACTTGGGGGGATGCTGCACTAGCATGGAAGGAGTTGGGAAAACCCTGAATGCCTTAAGCTGCACAAAAACACACAAGTTGTGTATGTGTGTGACAGTGACATATATACACGTATATCAATATATTTAGTCATAGTGGGGTTTTTTTATGTGATCAGGGTCAGATCATTTGAGGAGAAGTCAGAATTGGAGTGGTGGTTGAGAGAAAGCCATAAGTAGGATGTTTTAGTCCAGTGATAGATTGAGAATAGATCCTGGTTCATGAATAACATCATTGCTTCTTTGTCTCTCCTCCATTTTTTCCATTTCTTTTCTCCTTCTCCTTCTTCTACTTTTCTCCTTGCTCTTCCTTCCCTCCTCCATCCGTCTCCAGTATGGGTTACTGCATCCTGGTGGCTCACGGCCTGGGTCGACTGTGTTCGTTGGTTGGTCGTTGGGGCACCACAGTCCTCAGTGTCTCCATGCTGCTGCTGCTACTGCTCTTCTCCTGGAAGACTGTCCAGCAGAACCACGTATGGCTCTCCAGGGAGGCCCTCTTCCGGTAAGGAGAGAAGAGAGAGTGTGAGTGTGTTCATGTGTGATCCTAAATCATCACTTTAACTGAACATACCGGGTGATGTACAAATAAAATAAAATTTAAAATAATACCAAGTTGAGTTAAAAACATTTAAAACTACCACATCAAAAGTCACAATCAAGCAAAGTTAAGTTAGATGATTAACCGAGATTTAAAAGTAGTTACTGAGTAGTTACTCTGCGACAGCACTGACCACTACGCCGTTGTGCTGCCCAACACCAACCTCATGCCTTCGAATTCTCACTCAGGTTACTAGTAACGGCTTTAAGTGCTCCATTTTCTACCAACTGCAGATAATGTAGTGAGCTGTGGGGAAACATGAGAAATTAAGGGTAATAATCTGAAACTCATCTGATTTACTTTTTAGAAATATTTCTCAGTACTGTGAAGAGCCCTGATACAAGACTGAAACCTCTTGTTCAAGTAGTGAGATCAGGATTTGAAAAGTTTTGGATAAAAAAAAAAAAGATAATTTTGCAGGGTCAGAGAAGGTCATTGTTCTTTCAGCTTGGACAGGTGTGTCTGTGATGTTATGTGGCAACAGAGTAGGCGACAGGTGGATTGTGGGGAGCCAGTGAAGACAGCAGTCAGTTGAACAGCATGCAGGATTTTTTTTAAACTCGATTGAAATCAAGTTGCATTTAATTTAGCTCAGTACAGTCCAGAGTAGCTGTTGAACAAAACAGCAATGGCAAGGGGATCGTTTGTGATCCGGGAGAGAAAGAGTGAGAGAGAGAATGACAAATGTGGTATGTTACTGTTTCTGAGGGAAAATCACACTGCCATTAGCCTACATGACACACAGAACCAAACATAAAACCACGAGACCAGAGTAAACATAGGCATAAATAATTAAATAGGAAAAGTGAACTGCATAGCAGCAAATCACGGAGGTAATGAAAATGCAAATGTAATGTCCCTCGAAATAGTGCTGTCTATTCAAGCATATGTGCAATGGACAGATACAGAGCAGTTTAAACACATGTTGTGCATTGTGCAGTCAGTTATACACATCAGTCAATTTCAATCAAAAGACAAAAGACATGCTAAGTCTGCCGCTGAACAACCTCCCCTGCTTACCGATTGTTCTGTGTAGAGGATGGTTGCTGTAAATATGTTGTAAACATGCCAGTCTAAAGTCAGGAACCACATAAAAATTTTATGATTGTCATGTCCTGACCGATGAGTGCTGTCCCATCTGATTCAACGCTCCTCTCACCAAAGTGAATCAGTGTGGTCACTAAAATTATGGGAATCCAATATTCACTGTGCTCTTCTGTAATTTAATACATAATCCCAGTGGCATTTTAGCCAATGAGACATTACAGGCTGCGCGTTTGTAAAAGAAAAACAAATGTGACTCACACAAGATCACAAATAATGTGTACAATTAAAAAAAAAATTTGAGAATGAGAATAATACCGATCACTGTCTGTGCAGAGACAGGAACACTCCAAACAACAGCCGCTAACAGCTAATTCCCAACATTTGCTCTTGTGACATTGCTGGAAAACGACTTCAAATATATCTAACTGCAGACATTTGCATGTGTTTAGCAACATTTGTGACTTTCACACAAAAGTCAAATTTAACACTGACCTAAAAAGGAAGCTGGAGGAACAAAAGGCATCCAGCAGGTCAGAGCAGGTAATTAAGGCTGTAATAATTAGTGAGGTGGGGGTGAAGTGTTGTGTGTGCAGAGGCTTTATTGAGTTCATTCATTCATTAAATTTCTCTACTACTTATCTGTCCGGGGCCAATCCAATTTTATGTTCTGGGTGATGGCAGGGTTCACCCCAGACAGGTCGCTAGTCTATCACAGGGCTGATATATGGAAACATACAGAGACAGACAATCATTCACGCCCAAAAGCAATTTAGAGCTAACCTAAGGCCGCAGGCCTTGGAATTGAACCCAGAACCTTCTTGCTTGAAACGGTGCTACCCACCATGCCATCACACTACCCTGCTTTATTTTGTTGTAGATTTAAACTGATAAAATTACCATACATAAAACAAACATGGTTAAAAAACACTGACCTGTACACCATCATGTAAATCCACTCTGAACATGGCTAAGTATGTCGTCATTGTCTCTTCCTCTTCCTCTCTTCTTTCTTTTTCCTCTTTGTTCCAGGTCTGGTATCCAGACTCTGCCTCACAACGCCAAAGTCCACTACAACTACGCCAACTTCCTGAAAGACACCGGTCGGCACCAGGAGGCCATTCACCATTATACCACCGCGCTCAGGTCTTACACCACACTGAACTCAATCTGTTTCTGAATCTGTCTGCACAGGACATCGGCAGATTGCTGTAGTTATTTCTATAAAATGGAAAAGCTCTGAAGAATAACAACGCACTCTGCGGTAGGATGTGCAGGGGCATACACAAGTCAATCACAAGCTTCTGTGTAGACAGCTGGATTGAGACGAATGACTGACTGAAAAACACTTCCTATGTAGACACGAGGTCTCAGGAAAGTTACATTTATGGCTATTAATACAAATTGTTAAAGAAATGAAATGAGATTATAGAAAGTTAAGATTATTGCTGATTTGAACCTTTGATTGTTGCTGACTGTAGTCTAATTACCTGATTGGCTGTGAAAACACGGTAAACGTCTCTGTGGGTTTGCATAAAAACATTTCCACATCCAATCAACAGTCGGACATTAAGAGTACTGAAGCTGATATTTTCACTGTTAAAAAAAAAAACGACAAAAGAGCATCACAGACAAGCCAAGATCAAATGCATTTAAATTTATAAAGGAAAATTTGCTCTTGCAGCTCGGCTCTTGCTTCAGGCTATAGTGTCAAATACAGTTTCTACGTATTTGAATAAAAACCTGCAATGTCCCTGTACACTGGCAGTGAGAGGGATTAGGACAGTGTTGGCATAACACACTCAATGTCAAAGAACTCCTTTTGTCGCTATTTCTTTGCATGAACAGTTGCAAACTGATAGTGGCATTGGGAGTTTGCATGAAAAGCAATTTTAACACTAATGTAAATGACACTTCAAGTTAAATTTCAGAGGGTTTTACACCAAGTTTTAGATTATTTGACTGCAAATTTCTGCCGTGACATTGGGAAGTGTACGCAGCTGATGTAATAATTATCACAGGACTGAAATATATATATATATATATATATTTTTTTTTTTTAGTATTTATAAATTTTTTTTGACGTTACATCGTCCTTTTATCTCGCAGTTTCCTAAAATATAACTCCCCTGTCACTACACATTTGTATTCTTAGTGAAAAATTCTGCACAGACAAATTGAGATTCATTCCACTACAGCTGTATATACCTGTGTAGAGGGAATTGTGTGCAGAACCTTCCATGATTTAGGTTTTATATTCAAATGAATGAACCATGAAAGGTTTTCCATGTAAAGGTCAGAGTGAATTTACTCGGAACATGTTTCTACAGACAGATCAGGCTCAAAAAGGCACAGACAGCCTGCAGTTAGCTTGAGGCAACCTGTCCCGAGTGTCATCCTGACCCTGTGCAGCGCAACACCAAAAGCAATTTTGAAATGCATCCAAAAAATGACAAAAGCAGCGAGTTACGCATCTAGTAATTGGAACAATTGGAACTGTAGGGTTAAAAATCTGAGGTCGCTTAACCACAATGTGACAACAGTAGTTTAAATTTAAGGAGACATTAACAAGAAGGTATGTACAGTGTAGGCATTTTTAAACTCATATATGCACAGTATATTATTTTAATAAATATGCAAATGAATGCTGCGTTAACAGCATCCATCAGGGCATATATGTAATAATAAATTCAAATTCGAGAAAAATAGATTTTAAAGCAGAGTTGAAACTGATAAAATAATGACAGCGTCACAGGCCACCTGTGTGTGTGTGTGTCTGTGTGAGAGAGAGAGAGAGAGAGAGAGAGAGAGAGAGAGAGAGAGAGAGAGAGAGAGAGAGAGAGAGAGAGAGAGAGAGAGAGAGAGAGAGAGAGGCATCAGGATCGGCCCAAATACGCCACAGCTCAGGTCTCATGTTACTGTGAGGTCTTCATGAATCTTTCTGATCTAATGAAGTCAAAGCTCCTCTCTCACATGAAAATAGGGCAGAATTCAATCTCTCATCCAACGGTAACTTCTGCCATCATTCCGCATGACATTTCTTGTACCCATTTTTTTTTTTTTTTTTGGTTGCTTGTCAATCATTCGCTCATCACTTACCATAGTTTCTGAGTTTGTGAAAAACATCAATGAAAAAGTAAAAACATGGCCTTGAGCAACAAAATTCCTCTGCAGTGAAGGAGCTTTAAAGACCCCATGCAAAATGTTTTTTAACAGTGGCTGTTGGCTCCGAGAGCTGGAGGAGGAAGGGGTCAGACAGAGTAGGAGGAGAGTTTACACAGAGGTGATGCAAGAACAGTTAATAATAACATTTATAAAGTTTGCCTTTTTAATAATTGAAATAACAATTTCTGAACTGGAATGTTTTTATTTATAAGTCCAAGTAGAAACAGTGCAGATTTTGACCTTTGCAGGAATGAAAACGGGTAGAAGTGCTGTAGAAGTAGGTTAGAAACATGACATATATTTGGTTCATGATACATCACCAGGAACTTAAGGTCACTGCATGTAAAGTAAGGCATCGGGCTATTATGCTGTGCCATACTTAAAGTGCATGTGGTTTATTTTTAGTGTTTGGCTGCAGTCGGAATATAAAATGGGATAGCGTTAAGATAACATTGATACGCTTTTTTAATAACTTAATTATTTGAAAAGGATGATAAATTGGCCTATTTCTCCTAATTAAACTTGATATTATTTACTTTTACATCTGTATAGACAAGTCACACACACGAACACACCCCCTTTGGATCATGGTCTTCTTTCGGCTCACAACTGTGCTCTCTCCATCAATCACACGCAGGCTGCATTAGAGAAACACAGCGTCCATTAATCTTTGGAGAAGAGCCTGTAGAACCACATACCAGAGTCACTCATCTGTAATCTGGATTTTTTTTTATTTGTGGCCTTTTGTTAGAGTGATATTAACCGTAAGTGTAGACAGATGTAGCCTCAAAGACGTCAATCATGGGTTTTTAAGAAGCAGTTTTGAAGTTCAGAGTTGTCTCCTCCACTGTCACCAGCTTGCCAGCGCCTCACTCCATCTAACTCCTGACTTATATAAAAATGGGTGAAGAGGTGGGAGGCATGTGAAGCTGAGATAAGAAGCGTCCGTTCGCCTGCCTGTCAATCAAAGCATCTTGCCCTCTGTAACAAAAAAACTAACCCTATCGTAATTGCCATGTATGTGTTGGCTTGATTTTACAGCCCATGAGTGTGATGCTTGGCTGAACTGTGTATGTCTAATATGAGGATGTTGCAAAAAAAAAAATTATGTGGACCCACTGAACATAAAGTTTCTTGAAAAGTCACTAAAAGCAGAGGAAAAGCCCAAACTTCCACACAAAGAGCAAAACTGGTGACTCACTTCTGAGTTAACGAGCATTAATCCAAAAGAGTCGCCAGGTGCTGAAAAGTCATTTAATCTAGTGAACATTGTGATATGAGCTGAAACTGCCTGCGATAATAGAATAACAGAAAATGCCCATTGGGGAAAGTTATAACCAGTGGTGCAAATGGATCAGTCAGTCACAGACATTTTGCATCTCTGCGGCCTTGTTGTTATAAATAGAGGAGTGGAGGCTGGTTAATTAAAGTGAGCGTGAGGGGTCTACTGGGTTTGGGGTTGTTAGGAGCTGGATGAAAGCTGCTGCTGGTGTCTGATGGGGTTCGGCAGGACGACAAGGCTGGATTAGCACAGCATATCCAACATACAACTGCTGCTAAGGCGGAGAAAAAGGGATGAAACATAAATGAAGTGATGGGAAGGAGAACGTTTGCATCTGGGAATATAGAGTAGGATGCTACATGCATTTAATACAAGATAAAAAAGCGAGAGGAGAATGCTCACTGGAGTTTAACCATCCACAACAGCTGCACTGTAACCAGATTAACAGTTAAACCTTTTATATCAAAATCTTGATGGAAGTGCAGTTAGTTTGCTACCATTGATTTGGAAGGACATAATAACAACTGTCTCTGATTAAGATTTCTCATTCAGCTCCAGCTGAGTAAACTGACCAAAGTGTATAATGAACATTAAAAAAAAGTCTTACTATTTTCAATTTGATTTTCTCTTTTCAAATAGTTTTTTTTTTTTTTTACTCTCCTGCCACCACAGTGCAGACAAAAGTAGAGGGCAGCTGTGTCATATTCATAATTACTGTGATAAGTTTAATGAGCAGGAGAATGCATTTTGCCTCCCCAGGCTACATGTAGGGTGCCAAGCCTTGTTGGTGGAGGTTGTTGTTACTATGTGGAGTCTGGAAGAAAGACCAGCAACAGACCTCACTGCTTGCTTTGGTACTGTAGAAGTAAAATATGAGTATTTTTAATTTATAGTTGGTAGCTCACATTCATCAGAAACAGGGAAGGAAAGGTGGAAATAGTGGAAATTCATCTTGATTTCCACTGTGTTTTTGATCTAGTCTCCTCTTGACATTTTAAAATTGCAAAGTTGATGAATGATTTTCTGTTTTAAAGCATCACACTTGATGCATAAACCCTAAATAATCTTAATTTATTTAAATCCTTCATTTATTCATCACATCTTCTATGTTTTCTTTATTTCATTTTATGTGTGTGCGGCACAGTCTCTTTTCTGCTGAACATGTGAGTCCTCCTGCTTGCCCCCAGTTTCCCTGCCTTGTGCGCTATCCTTACTAAAGACACAGGAGGAACCATGGAAACGAGACATCCCTATCTCTGAACTAAGATTTGAGGCAACTTCCATTTTTTATTTATAGCAGCACAATTGGATCAGTTGTCATTTAACCTCTTGGATCCTATTGCAGTTTTAACGGTTTGGAATTGCCTGTAAATTGTACCTGCTGTCCACAAAGTAAGAGTGAAGTATAGTTACCAGCACAGCTATTTATGAAACAGCACATTTATTCAAAACTGGTTTAAGTGCTCAGATATTCATAATGTGTATGAAACATTTCTACTGACAACTAGATATTTATTTAATTGATTATTTGTGTCAAAAGGTATAGATTTGTTTCAGGATCTGGAAAAAAACACTGTTTGTATGAGTCATTGATTTCTCAGAGTATATTTTCCGTGATACAGATTAAAACAGGCACAGCAACTCATGCAGAGAAAATGTTGAAGTTCCAGTGAAAGAAACAAGCTGAGATACAAGTCAAAAAAATGTTTATTTGGCCGTCATACACTTGAATCTTTTGAATCTTTTTTTTGTGTGTGTGTGTGTGTGTGTGTGTGTGTGCGCACGCATGTCCTCATCAGCCACATTGTGATCAGTTTGATCAACTCTAATGTCCATTCACTGATAAATTGGTGTGGTGCGGCTTGTATGAGCTTTACACAAAGGGAGAGAGCGGCTATCAGTCACTTTAATGATGATCTCATGCAACAGTAGCATCCTGAAATACAAGGATACATCATGTTCATCCCCACCCAATGGTATGAAGCTAAATTCATGTCTGCTGCAAGTAATCCGCTGTAGATGTAGTATCTATACTGCAGGTTTTGATTTGCAGTTTTTACTGTATGATGCTACATCAAATGAATGTATTCAATATATTCTTCATTAATTCTGTTACCTTTTCCTGTCCTGTGTGACATGACTGATGCTGGGAATGCTGAATATGAGATTATGGGAAATCTGAAAGAGGAAACTGAGCAGTTGGTCACAGTTCTTGACTTCTCCAACATCTCCACAGCCCTGATGGGTAGTTGAACTTTTGTGCAGCTTTGAATCTGAGGCAGATTATGACCCCATACAAATGAAGTTTGTGACCAGGCTAACAGGTTGGTTAAGATTCATCACTGCTGGTTTCCACAGCAGCCCCTCATTTTTGCACCGTGAAACTCTGACCCATTAACTTGTGAAATAAGGTTACCATAGAAACAGCAAAGAGCATTTCCTCTCCTCCCGGCCCCAGACGCCTTTTGGGCCTGTGTCACCATCACAGGCTCCAACTATAAAAATGTATTCCAATTACCTAGAGGCCTTTTGTAGCAGTGATGGAAAGTGGCAGTAAATGTCAGCAGAGAGGCTGCTGGCTGCAGTTTCCGCACACTCACTGCTGATTTATCTGCACCATTCGCTATGAAGATAATCCTTATCACTGTGACAAGGCACTTAGTCCAGTCATGATCATGTTATGGTATGCTTTCCATCTGGAAGTGTAGCGCCATCAGAGGCTCGTCAGATGAATGCAGCCTGACAGTGACGCGCTGCTCCAGAAGCAGCAAAACCGGCAGGCTGGCTGTTGAAGACTAGTTTTCTGCCATGGTGATCTTTCATTAATTATACAACAGTGACTGCTTCAGCAGTGTTTGGGACATTGATGGAGGCAATTACCAGAATAAGTCACGGACTAACTGGACAAGTACACTTCCATGAAAGATGTTCAAAAAGGTCAGGATAACAGGAGCAGGTGCTAGAAAAAAAAACAAATTTTCTCCGATGCATGACCGATGGTCCCTTCTTACATTTTTATGGCCATTTCATTATTTGATTAATTCACATTAAGTCACATATTGAAGAGAATAAGTTATTAGCAAAATATAAACACTTTTTAAATTTTGCTAAGAGCTCATTCTCTTCAATGGATGGATATCTGAACCATAGATTCTACACTTACTGTACACAAGAGTTGCACAATGCTTAGCATCCTGCATGCCAAAAAAGATGCCATTATTGCAATAAACATTATAAAGGGTTAAGACATTATCAGTCAGCTAAACGTGAAAGCAGTGTTTTGGTTATTTATTTTGTCTATTTATTATGTGAATACATTTTTTTTAGTGAGAGGGTGGCCAGATCACACGCTTTCAATAAACTCAACACTTTGTGAAAATGTGAAGGTTGATGCCTGGTGTGCAATTTTCTTTGCAAACAAAATTCTGTCAGAAGCGGCATTAATTACTAATGCCTGAAAACATACTGGCTCTAAATGAATGCAACATTTAAATGGACTAAATTGATTTAGAGGTTGTTTATAAAAGAAGCAAACATTTTGACCTGCAAATAAATTCCCCCTATGAATACATAAAAAAAAAAAAAAAAAAGTTTGTGTGTTAGGCCAACCAAATTATTTGGTTTTGGACTTCAATATTTCATGCACTGATTGCTAAACTTTGGTTTTTCAAAGGAGAGTCTAATGTCTGCATTTTATAAATTATGTATTTCCTTTTTATCTCTTCAGGTTATATCCCCGTCACGCCAGTGCCATGAACAACCTCGGCACGCTGACACGCAGCGCGGAGGAGGCTGAGCGTTACTACAGGAAAGCACTAGATATCAACCCCCAGCATAACCGGGCTCTCTTCAACCTGGGAAACCTTCTCAAGTAAGAAACACAAAAAAAATCCTGAGCATCACTCTGAAAAGGAGCCACTCAGCTGGAGCCTTTGATAATGTTGTGTTAGCACTTTGTAAATGGTTCCTAGTTGAAAGGAAATTTAAAATTTTTTTTTTCCAAAGAGGTCAGAAAATTATCAGCAACCTTCACAGCTGGAGACCGACTTAAGGATCCAGCAGCAACTTGTTCTTCTCCCCAAGTTCCCAATTATGAACACAACACGAGAAGAAAACACGTCTTTAATCATTCAGTCATCTCTAAATTACCTCTGAGTTTATCCAAAGAACAGGATGGGGGATGAGAAGAGAGCAACTGCCCTCCATAGCCTTCATGTGGTGTCAAATCTGAATATTTTTGTATTCTCCATGAAGGAAACCTGTAGGGTGATTTTAACAACTCCACATTGGCAGTCTTTCAAGAAAATTAGCAGTAAGTTGTATTGAATGAAAGAGGTTTCACCAGATGTGGGACAAAAACTACATTTGTGTGGGACTGTAAATTGGTATGTATGTGAGTGTGAATGGATGTTAGTCTGTATGAATGTTGTGAGAAACCAGCGACTGGTCCATGATGACCCTCATTACCTGTTCAGTACCAGCTGCAGCTGGCTGGTTCCCGCAGTAACCCTGGTTGTTGACACATTCCTCTGTACACTCTTGCCATGCAGGAATTTATGACTAACATGTAAAAGTTTGCAAGTATCATTATGAAGTTATGGTTTTTTTTTTATTAATTCTGGATTTTGCGTACCTAATCTTGGTACTAACAACTTACTTTTAAACTGCAGTGCTGATTTTTCCTTTTTTTTTTTTATTTCATAGCTGAGACTTGTAAATAGGCAGCAGCATATTATAAATCACTCTCAAGTCTTAGTTGGGGGTTTTTAGTCCTAAAGCCCTTTTATTTCTCTTGGGGGGTGAGGAGGACAGGAAAGAGAATCATTTCTCCTTGAGTTACCTGAAGCATTTCCCCAGTTTACAGCATACCCCTGGGCAGCTTCCCTGTATTCCTAAAATGACTCTCTGAGTAATAATGTTTTGTTTAATCAGCTTGTGTGAACATAGAGGAGATCAAATATATTTGAGCTAATTAGAAATATACTATGACCAATATTAGCCTAGCCCACTTCTTTCTAGCCTGTGTTTGTTTGGCCTCATTCAGATTATGCTGAATCAGCCGTGGTCACATCCTGTTTGCAGTGTAAACATGGGCGCACATCTGGATTACTGTGATATTAAAGAGATCTTTTAAATATGATGATGCTCAGTTCTGAAGAATCTTTTTAAGCAGGTTTTAAGGATTTAAGGAGAGATAATGATATCCTCAAGTCTATGTGCTTCACACTAAATGACTGTTTAGGATGCATTAAAATCTTTAGAATACCTTTTACTGTGTGATGATTTAAGCCACCTCCTGAATGCTGAATCCTGTTTAAAAGGGGCTTGAGTTCTGAGAGCCATGATCCTGCCTCAGACTTAAAAGTATCTCATCCAGCGATGTCAGTGGGATTTGCATAGACATTTTGAATTCTTTTCTTTTGTGTGATGAAAGTAGGGTTTCTCACCCAGGTAGTTTTCATCCTCCAAAGCACTAATAAACTTTAATGGCCATGATTCATGACCCTTGGAGTCACAGCTTGTTGGTGCAGACAAACAGAAAAGATACACGAGTTGAAACATAGGCCCAGTAATCAGATGGAGAGGAAGGGTCGGGTAAAGATTGAGCAGCATTCAATGAAAAACAATCACTCACCACGTTAGGTAAAAGAAAACTGTCAACTCTCCTATCTCCTGATACAGCCACTGTAATCTGAGCGGCTCTGTGTAAAGTTTGTCTCGTGGCTGAACACAGTGGTGGACTGCCCCTGAGCTCTGCTGGCTCGAATAGAAAATTACATAAATAAATGACGCTGAAACATGGCCTAGCTCCATTACCACTCTGTGTTGTCACTGAAGCTGTAAGAACAAACAACTGAGGCGGCGACAAAGTCCATAGCAGCCGTTAGTGTGTGTGTGTGTGTGTGTGTGTGTGTGTGTTACTTTTGTGACAATGAATAAATTATGCTTAAAATTGGATGACAATGAAATAAAAAGCTACCATCCATAGTTATTGTTGAAAGTGTAAAGTGTGGTAGTGATGATGATTATGATCATTATGGAAAATGATGATACAAATAAGTGCAATAATACGTTTTCTTCAAAGCTTTTTAAGGTATTTAAGATGAGGATGATGATGATGACGATGTTTAACCCGCATTGTCGTGCGGGTTAAACATGATGAGGATGTTGATGTCAAAGATGACAGTGATGATGAGGAACAATGACAGTGATGATAAAGGCGATGACAATGACGACAGCGATGATGATGATGGTTTTGATGACAGTGACATTGATAACAGCCCTTGCGAAATCGGACACGATCACGATGATGGTGACAGCAGTGATGATGATGATTCTGTTCCCCAGGTCCCAGGGGAAGGAGAAAGAAGCGGAGGCTCTGCTGAGAGAATCGATCCGCTTCGGTCCACACTTTGCTGATGCCTACTCCAGTTTGGCGTCACTCTATGCTGAACAGGTGAGGCCAGAAATCGTCCACTCTCTAACATACATGAACCGTCATCGCTGAATGAAATTAGCTTCAGTTGTAGATATCTGTGTCCAAGCAAATCTAAAGCGCCTTTAGCTTTGCAGAATGCAGCTTCCTGTCTCCTTGGCCTAGTTTATTCCAATTCTTTCTTTAATCCTATCCTCACTTCATCTAAATTCTCCCACAGAAGCGCTTTCCTGACGCCAGTGAAGTGTATCTGAAAGGCATAGAGAACTGTCCTGACAGCTCTGACCTGCATAATAACTATGGTGTGTTTCTGGTGGATACGGGTAAGTTGAAGCCAGCAGCTCTCTGGCCCCTGGGGTGATTGGTAAATACAGGCTCCTATTAGCCCCATAATCTTGTACTACATAGACATACACAGTTTTACACCACGTAAAGTCTGCAAACTCTTCCCAAATTTATATATCTGCATCAGTCAGCCATAACATGGCCAATGACATGTCAAGTGAAAAGCATTGATTATTTGGGCACAATGTCTATAGGTGGCATACATTAACCAGCAAGTGAATATGTAAGGAGGAAAAATGGTGAGGATGTAAGCAACTTGCTGAGAACCAAACTGTGATGTCTAGATGATTGGATCAGAGCATCTCCAACAGTTTGTTGTGCGTGTAGCTGCACACCAGTCAGGGAGTCCATCTTGACCCCTGATCCTAGAGACATGAGCACCAGAACCATGGAACACCGGAAGAAGGTGGTCTGGTCTGAATCAGGTTTACCTTTCCATCATGTGGACAGTCGGGTGTGTGTGAGTCTGTTGCCACTGGAAGAAACAATACCAGGATGTATTTTGGGAAAAAGACAAGCTGGTTACTTTGAGTCGTAGCAGTGACCCAGACATTGTTCAGACCGTATTCCCTGATGGCAGTGATCTCTTTCAGCAGGATAATGCTCCCTGCCACACTGCAACAACAGTTCAGCAACAAATGCTAATTCAAGGTGTTGACTTGGCTTCAAAGTCCCCAAATCTCAGTCCAATCAAGCATCTGCAGGATGAGCTGTACCAACATGTCTGATCCACAGACACCCCACCTCACATTTTCGAGCACTTAATGGAGCTGCTTCTCAGAACTCGGTGCGAGATACCACAGCTCCATGTCAGAGGTCTCATGGAGTCCAGGCCTCAACGGGTCAGGGCTATTTTGCCAGCAAATAGGAAACATAAACAATAATAAGTAGGCAGTCATAATGTTATGGTATGGCATGACAAGTTAACCTCTATTCTGTCAGAGACATGTTGAAATGACAATGAAAACACTGCTGGTTTGGACAGAATGTAAGATTTATCTTGATCTGCTTTGCAAAGCCTGTTATTTGTGTCCATTGAACTGGCTTTATGGCTTCATGGATCAATGCTTAGTTCAGTTTTTTGTCAGGCTGTGTTGCAAATCAGCAATAATGTTAAATGAGTCACGCTGTTTCAGTAGCTCTGCCTACAGCTGTATTTAGAATAGCAGAGGCTGAACGAGAGACATTTAGATTTGACAGATTTGCCGTTGACCAAATGTTATCTCTGATGGATAGTTTGTTTAAAGAAAATAGTAGTAAGTAAGTGAATATATAGTACTGCATCAGAATCAGTCATCCACTGCTCCAATGATGAATGGGTTTTGTTTTATAAATCAGACCAGATCACTAAAATACTCCATCCATCTAATGACACTAATTCTAATGGAACCAGAAGCTCATGATAAATATGTATTTGATTTTGGAAACCTGTATTTGAACAGGTTTCATGTTTGTTTTTCCTTAATCCTTTCTCTCTTCTCACTTCCTACCTGATTGCTCTTCCACCCTTTCGTTATTCCTTTCGTCCACCCATCGTCGCTTCCTCTCCTTTTGCCTCATCGCTCCTCCAGGAGAGGGGGAGCTAGCAGCTGCTCATTATCAGCAAGCAGTTCGACTCAAACCAGCACACTATGTTGCCATGGTGAACCTGGGCCGCCTGCTGCGATCGTCCAATGAGAACAAAGAAGCAGAGTCTTGGTATAAGAGGTGAGTTTGGGGCTGTATTTTAGCAGTAGCACATTTTAGGAAGTGAAAGCCTTCTGCTCCAGTTTGTGAAATCTTTGTTCAAATTTTCAGCTCACTGAGACTTTTTCCTGCTCTGGTTTATTACTTTGCATCGACTTTGATTCTGTGTAGCTAAACACGACTTTGTTGTTATTGTTGCTGATTTGTTGTCGCTTCAATTTAACTTAACTTCATTATATCAATAACTCACATCCCAGCCATACAGTAAATACAGAATACATCATCCTGTAACCCCCACCCTATAAGACTGGGAGCGTTGTGTTGCAAGGAGATTCAAAGGGAACAAAAGTTCAGGTCCTTTAAGAGCCCTCCTTTGATATTTTAACACCAGTGAATGAGGGAACTTCTTTCTCATCCTCCGTATCTGACCTTTTGCACTTGTGTTCTTGTAAAACAAGATGAATCTCAGCTCAAGTACACCTCCAGCTCAGGCTCACATGTAGCTAACGATGGTCCAAGTGCCTGGAATTGTTCCACAAACAGACATCAGTCGTCTCTTATATCAGATAGCAACAAGATGATAAATGTACTATTAAGTGTTGAATGCTAGAATGATATGATGTATAATTTGGCACATTTTGCAGATTATGTAATGGAAAGGAAGTAAACCATCTACATGGACAGTTGTCCTCTTGACCTTTGACCTTTGCCTTCCAGGGCACTGCAGGTGACAAGGAAGGTGGACATTCTCACACCGCTTGGAGCGCTGTACTACAACACAGGCCGCTACGAGGAGGCCCTGCAGGTGTACAGAGAGGCTGCCACTCTGCAGCCAGAGAGTACTGACATTTGGCTGGCTCTGGTGAGGACAGACACACACAGGCACACACACACAGGCACTTGTCAATGAGCCGTGGAATAGCATCAGGGTATCTTTGTTTTGGTTGCGAAAGTTCCCACTTCTTGGAAATTTACCATAACATCTGTGTGACCTTAAACACACACATTCACTCACACTGTGTGTCTTTTCCAGGCTCAGGTTTTAGCCATGGCCGGTCGTACCAAAGAGGCAGAGAAGATGACCTTGGATATCATATCCAGAGAAGGCAGCTGTATTGAATGTTACCGTCTGTTGTCTGCCATCTGCAGCAAGCGAGGCAACTTCACAGAGGTGTGTGGGTGTGTTTGTTGGCAATAATGTTTTTTGATGTGAGGTCAAATAAAATACAGCCTATGGTCCTCACTCACAGTCAAGAAAGATGAACTCACAGCAGGAGGCAGTTACCGTGGAAACTATTCAGCTTCACATCAGACTTGAGGCCATTTGCTGGCAAGCAACTGACAGTCATCCTCCCACTCCATTGTACTGCCAGCATCAAAATATGTGCTTGTATGTCACTCCCTCTGGGACCCCGTTTCACGCTAAAATGAGTTCAGTGACTTTTTGTGCAGCACATAAAATCCAAGTGTGGAGTGAGGTTCTGATGAAAGTAGTCATCCCTTTTATAGAAGGAAGGGAAGGGCAACGGCAACAGTTCAGTTTTAGGATAAGTATAAATATGGGTCGGGAACAACAACAGGTAAAGTGGTGAGGCAGAAATGAGAGAGGGAGAAAGAGACTATTCAAACTCTGAAACTGAAACTGAAACTCATAGCTGGATTTGCTGAGGATACACTGCCACTGTGTGTGTATGTGTTTGAACAGTACCTCAGCTAACCCTCATGATGGCCATATATTTAATCACTGGCCTTTTGGCTCACTCAACTTTTGTTCATATTTTGCATTTCCTTCTGGTTTTATTTTTGCTTTTATTTCCAGTGCTTAGCTAGGTTACAGTTTCTGTCATAGAAAAAAAAAAAGGGAGACTTAATTAGAAGCAAACCACTGCTCTATTATCACATTCACACCTTTCTGTCTCCCTCCTCGGTTTCTGTCAGAGATGAAGCTGACACTGCTGTTTCAGGAATAAATTATGCTCTTGATCTCCATCCTGTCTCATCCTGTCTGCTCTGAATCAGTTAACACTTCTTCCCCTCTGCATCCTCGGCTCATTCTGAGCCTCGCTCCACCCCTCTCTCCTTCACAATTCCCAGTAGCAGGTGGTGAACAGGTTTTTAGCTGAGCTCTAAACCAGCAGTGACTGTTGATAGTCAGGCTGGGAATTACACCCAAAAAACAGGACACACAACTCAAAGAGTGTGTGGTGTGGGTGTGTGTGTGTGCGTGGGCATGAATGTGTGTGCGCGTGCGAGAATGCTCATCTGCGTGTGTTTTAGTGTGTGCTGACTCTGTGTGTTTGTGCCAGGCCCTGGATGCTCTGGACCGGGCCCTGCAGCAGAATCCCAGTGATCTAACAGTGAGAGCAGAGCTGTATTTCTCCAAAGGAAACCAGCTCAGAGAGATGAACCAACTGGACAGAGCCTTTGAGGTACTGCTCTGTCTCCCCCTCTCTCTCTCTCTTTTTCTTCTCTTACTGACGGGCTTTTTCTCCCTGTTCTGCTCTAAGCAAGTATAGATTTTCTATAGTCTGTGGCCACTGATTAGCACCCTGGTTGATGTCAGCAAACATGGCTTACAGCCACATTCACTGCTCATATGCCAAATGATAACCCACTTACAGTCATTTCTAGGACATGCACCCATCCATTATCTGTACAGCTTATCCGTGTGGGGTTGCGGGGGGGTAGACTGAAGCCAATCCCAGTTGACATTGGACGAGGGCACAGTACACTTTGGACAGGTAGCTGGTCTATCGCCCATTTTATGGCCAACTTAGAGTGAACGAATGTCCATGTCTTTGGACTGAGGATGGCTGCTGGAGAAGCCAGACATAAAGACCCAGGTCCTCGAATCAACCGTAGTACCTTCTTGCTGTGAGGCAACAGTACTAACCACTGCACCAAAGTGCCTCCCAACTTCTAGGGCAGATCTTCCTTATACAGGAAGACACTTGTACAGACTGTCAGCACATTTAATTTTTTGGCTCATCTGAACAATCCCTATCGGATTCCAGACCAAAAAAAAAAAAAGATTTGAGGTTTTATAAAATGCAGCGTCTGCGTCACTCGCTGAAAAATTATTCCACATCACTGCCACAGAAGACCACTCAGTCAGGTGGGTGATGTCTGGATGTCTGAAACTGATAAGTAGCGAATGACAGTAGATGGTTTCATTTGAGAAATCCATCTGAACAAATCACTGACATCAGGTAAAAGGCCATTTATAACAAATGGTAATACAGTTCACCTATGAGATGCAACCGGCTTGTTTTGAAGCCCTTTTCATCCACAGTGGAAATCAGGATTATTACTGTCTGACAAACAGGCTGGCAGCATCTTGGCACAAGACAAATATCCTGGAAATAAAGTCAACAACCACAACCAAGTATTTGTTTAGTGATCAGCTAAAAGAAAGAGAATAACTTCAGACAACAGGGAAAGTATGATGATATAATAGCATCTAATTTTCACAGCTGCAGACGGGTGAGTATAAACAAGTATGAACAACAGAGGGTGGATTTACAACGTCGGGGTAGAAACGTTGGCATTTTTACTATTTAGAAATAGAACTGCACTATGGAAATCTGAAAGGTTATTGTGTAGAGGTGAATTTGGACATGATGCACATCCTCAAGTTGCTTACCTTCTTTTAACCATCATTGTTGACAGGCATAAAACCATTCGCATTGCCTCTCAAAGGACCTTCTGTGTCACAGCACTATGTTGCCTTTACAATCAGTAAAGCAGTCATGGATAACCCTTTATGAACTAATGAGCAAGCATCAACATCAGTTAGCTGACACCCTCCCATTCTGACACCATTATGATTAGTTCTCAAAATCCACACCGCATGTTGGCTTATTAATACAGCAGCCCCTTTAGCATTTTGGCACCACAGCAGCTCTGTGTGCTCAGTCCTACACTCATATGCGCTCTTTGGAGCTGTTAGTTAGTATGGGGAACTTCCAGCTGGCACTACAGCCTCTCGAAATAATAAATGAGCCTCAGCTTTACCTGGTATCATCTATATGGATAGGACGCGTTTCAAGAACTTCACCCATTTTCGATGTTACGTTTGAAGGATTGTGTTTGACCCAAATGCAGACAACAATAACGGAATCCAAAATGGTGGCAAAATCCAGTAACAATTGCTGAAACAAAAAAGCACAGAGCGAAGGCGTGGTGACGATGCCACGGCAACACGGGGAAACATCTGAGCTAAATGGGATTACACCGACTGACAAAGATGAGTGGGAGCACAGAGACTAAAGACACACAAGGGAGGCAAGGGTGATCGAACATGGGTAAAACACATTACGGCAGGATAGATAATCAACAAAGAGGGGGAAAACAAGACAAAGAAACGAAAAGAAATGAAAATGAGCACATTGGGAACTCTACTTCAAAATAAAACAGCAAATGACTCAAAAGTCCAAAACAAATCCCCAAAGTCCAAATGTCTGCATTACAGTCGATGGCTTCAGCCATTCCCATCTTCATAATTAGCTTCTTGCACAGCTGCTGTTATTTCTATGCAAAGACGTTGTGAGTCTTGACCTAGTTATCCTGTATTGTGAAGTGCACGCTGCTCAACTTCATCCCGTGGTTCACCCACCCCTCACACTTCCATCACTGTATCTCCAGAGAGAATGTGTCCATTAAACCCGGTGATGCATGCCAGAACAGCATGGCCGTGTCTACACTGTATGCTGAGGTGGAAATAGGCAAGATACGGTAGGGCAAGTTTATTTATACAGCACAATGACACAATGATAGACACATGGCAAAGTGCTTTATAGAGGCATGGAAATATATTACTGTGACATAGAACATTAAAATAGCATTTACAAGCAATAAAGAAAACTAAGTTTTAAGATAAAATTGGATACATAATATAAAACAGAAACAACTCAACCCCAATGTTAGGGGATCATGAAAGTACAAATGAAAAGATTAAAACAATGCTTGCTGATCCAGCTCATTACTGCAATATCAGTCAGCCCTATGTTTACCATTCAAATACATCAGCTGCTTCAATAACGTGTTCGAAGATTAGTGGCTCAGATTGAAATCTGTGAGGGAAGTTTCTGGAAGGCACTGGACACTTTGATTGACTTCCTGGAAAACAACGGGAGAGGAAGGAAAGCAAACAAACGGCAGAGGAACAACTCTGATGGAGTGGAAACAAGACAAGAAGAGCTGCGGAGGCCATCTTGGGTCAGCCTCAAAAAGATACAGATAACGCCGCGCCATCGTGTTATTCTTCCAATCTCTGAAGAAAAACAAGACGGACAGCCTGAGAAAATGTTTTGATGTGTGGTTTTAAACTAATTTATTTTGGGATTTCTATGTCTGCCTTGCCTCAAGTGTCAGAACAGAAACCACGGCCTTGGCCAGAAGAAATGTTAATTGGTTTTGTTGACACTACAGAGGTGTGCATATGTGTGTGTGTGTGTGTGTGTGTGTGTGTGAGAGAGAGAAGAATCTACAGCTAATAAAAATCAAAGAAATTTAAGTTTTTTGTTTTTTTTGTTTGTAAAAATTTATCAATTATGCTATTTTTATTTTCTTTTCATAATATTTATTTCATATTCAATTTATAACAGTCAAGTGTTCAAAACACCAGTCCCAAAATGCTACTGGCATTTGGGGTGTTATTCAGCTGCATTATCAGTGGTTATCCCTCCCTAAAATAATCAATAAATAACCATTTTACATGCAAAAGTTCCACACCAATGGAGATGGAGGAGGTTCATTACTTATCTCCCCTTTACTTGAATATTACTGGTGCAAAACAGTAGAGCCATTGTGCTTTAACCTCTGTATTATAGGAATTTATTTATGGGGTGTTGGAGCTAGAAGTGAGTAGCAGCTTTCAGTTTATCAGTTAGTAAACTCAGTGGCAGTGAAAACAAAGGTTGTACATAAAGTTTAATGATGCACAGTGTGTTAACAGCTCTGCAATGTGTCTGTACATGACCACTCTGGGATGAACTGTAATTCTCCTTCATGTCGTGATCAGTTAAAAAAAAAAAAAGGCAACAAATTTCAAAAGATGCTGCAAAACTTCCTCCACCACAAGAAGGAAACAAACGATATATCTCCTCAGTGCTGGAGGTACATTTTTTAATCCAGACGTTCAGAGGTGTCATGGCCCTGTTTACTGCATCGCCGAGCTCTGAATGAGTCAGCTTGCACAGGACTGGTGTCCATGACCTGGCTGGCCTAAACTGAATTTAACTAGAATAATTTTCAATCAACACATTGACTGTGGATACAAAATTGCTGTGCAAGCTCCCACTGCAAGAAGGAGCAAACACACTTTTAAACCTCACAGAACCCACCTACAACGTACAGCTGTGTAAAAAGAACAGTAGAGGCAAACAAGAATAGGTCTGTAAGTAATGAATGAGCAATACATTACTGAGTCTTTTATTTACTTTGACATATATATGTGGAAGAAACTCCTCGGAGCAGAACACAGGTCACTGTCATTTAAATCTTAATATAGATGATTGTTGCATTTAGATGCCAAAGCTGGGACCTTCACTGCACCAGTCAAGTCCAAAATCTTATTACTGGGTGAAATATATTTGCTTTCTGCTGTTTTAGCTTTCATTGTAAAGTCTGAAGTTTATTGATGATATGGTGTCTTAATAGCCTCAATCAATGAGTCCAGAATGCTGCTGAGTTAAGAAGCAACAGCATACGGCGAACACCTTTACAATACCTGGAAAAAATAATGAAATATTAAACATTTTTAAAAAATTTAAATAGTCCAAAAAGTGAAAGTGTTGTTTGATGATTTAAAAAATCCCAATGCTTTGCTTCATGTTCTATACACCTGTCAAAAAATTATGTTTCTAATCACTACTTAGTGTGAAGGACTTCTGTAAACAGCTGATAGGTCATATATTCCCATTGTTCACTGAAATAAAGTCCACTTATGTGGGCAGCGATCTGGATGTCTGGATCCAGTTCTCCTGAATCCAGGAGATAACCATCACACATGCTGTCGGTGTCTGTGTTCAGATCTCACTGCATAGGTTACTTATACTCACTGTTTCTTTTTATTCTCCCACCAGAGTTACAAGCTGGCTGTCGAACTCAAACCTGACCAGTCCCAGGCCTGGATGAACATGGGAGGGATCCAACACATCAAGGTAACAAATGTGCTCGACTCACCGAGAAGATTTTGGACATCAAACACCTTCAATATATTCAGGTTGGGCTTCTGGTGCAGAGACGAGCAGCGGCACACAGACCAGAAGATACAGAATTCATACAAGGATGGTAGATTTTAAAAATTTCATCAGCCTAAGGGAGGAGGAGAGGAGATGAGAAACAAGATTTCTTAAGATATCTTGAATTAAGACGAACCACGGGAGAGAAAGAGAGAAGACTGATCAATGTGCTCATTGATGCATATCAGAGGAATATTAACAGAAATTGATACCGAGCATGTACTCAGTTTTAAAGTCACACAAAGATCTGTTCACATTGTATATCAAATGAAGCTGGGAGACAAAAGCTTAGCCTTCAACTGGCTTAGCTTGGCTGCAGGGCATTAGACTTTAAAATCACCACTCGAGCGAAGCACAGTGTCTTTTATTATGTAAGGTCTAGTTGTACTATTAATGATCAGTCTATGCTTGTAATATAAATGTACCCTTAAACATAGAACGCTTTGGCCATAAAATAAGTACCCTCACAATCATGTGGTAAAGATATTAGACTACATTAAAACTTCAGTGATAATTGGTTCTTTATAGCCTGCAGTGACTGCATACGGTTCCTGTGTTGGTGCATTAGTTTATCTACAACTGCCATGATAATCAGTGTATAATCAGTGTGGAGCTGTGTTACGCGCCTCCGGAGGGAGTTCTATCTCTTTCACTTGGGACAAGTGTGTGCTGTAGTACAAAGAAAAGAACTTCCTTGTGATTCATCATTGTTTTTCTTCCGGATTAGAGTAATCCAGTGACAGTCGTCTGTTTTATGACCATGCTGCAAACAGGAGCCACTAACAGCTAATTCAGCTAACTCTGTAATATTGTCTACTGTACCCAATACTAAATGTAAACACATATGCACGAGCTGTAGCCCACAGCTCACTTAGTGACTCCATGGAAATATATAGAAATTATATACTTTATGCTATTTGCTACTTTAAGTCTAGATCCAAAAATTATGATTATAATATGATTAACCAAATCAATCAATATTGATAAGATTTCAACTTGTACAAGCCAATAAAATGATCTTATTTGTGATTGATTGCTTTTGTGTTTGTGTGTGTTCAGGGAGACTACGCAGCAGCCAGGATGTACTACCAGCGAGCCCTGCTTCTGAGTCCTGGTTCCAAACTTCTGAAAGAAAACTTGGCTAAGCTGGACCGGCTAGAAAGGAGACTGACAGGGGGGGCGTAGACCAGCATGGTCCCACAGGTGCTGCATCATCCCTGGTATGGATCAGGGGAGGAGGGCAATGCCCAGACCTCTGGAGCCCAAAAACCAGCCACCAGGCTGCTGGAGTAAATGGACCTGGTTACTACGACAAAAGAGGATGGTGAATATATGAAGGCTAGAGCGTTTTGTGTGCTGGAGCCATGGAGACTGGTTGAGCCACAGTCCAGAAACCTTTCTTGAGACCAACAGAGAGAAACGGCTGGTTGAAGACCGCTGTGAGCTCCATGTTTTGCCCTGTTTGCATCAGCTTTACTTCAACATGCATATCTGCTCTGGCCATTTGTGTTTGATTGATTTATTATTTCAGTTCATTTCCTTTATGACATTAATGACAGATCATAACTGAGTCCTCTGCTCTGCCTATGAGAATTATTCATATATTTACATTAGTGCTGTGAACGTTTGTGCAAAAATTTCACCGTGAAGGAAATGAGCAGTTCTTTTTTTTACCTTTGTGAAATGCATGTGTAACAAAATATTTTGGGCTCAAAGGGACATTTACTAGATTTTCAGCACTTTCAGTCACAAGATCAAGGTCTTCAGTCACTTGATAACAAGCTGTCAGGTAGCATCTTCTCGAAGGGAGTCAAAATCTTCCTCCAGGGGTCAAGAAAGATGAAGGATAGAGAGGAAAGGGCAGCCTCATGTAGTTGTTAATGGATTTGATTAAGTTCAAAGCTCAAGAATAGCAGCTCCTCAGGAGCAGCTCAGTTCAGTAATGAAATTTGTGCTTTGGACAATTTAATGGATCCGACCATAAAATCTTGGGAGAATAATAACACCTAGAAGAATAAAGCCAGTGGAACGGGTTACCACAAGAGGCCTGCTATATCTACCGTCTTGGCTCTTGAGTCAAGTGCAACTGAAACAAACCTGATGCAGCTTGTTTCACTGTAGAGCACTTATCACTTTGAGTACAGCGGGAACATTAATGAGACAATTACCAGGAGTTTCCTTTTGGCAGGAACTTAGGACTACAGTTTAGTGGCAGTCAGAAAAGCCTACCATTAATAATTCCACCTTACAACGAGAATCGGATAAACTGAGGCATCATCTGTTGCCTTCCGGTCAGTTGGCAACTCCGTTGGTGGTTTTGGATTGACTCAAAAGACTTAAGTCCAAGTGTAGTCAAATTTTAGACGCAAATCTCTTTTAAATAATTTTCTGATCTTTTGTAGCACAGCAATAATCATCATGCTAAAACCTACAGACATTATCGATTCATGAAGTCATGTGACCCAAGCCTACGCCTTTGCTCAACAAGATGTTACAAACCACATAACACCTGAGCCAGCTGCACTTTCTGAAGAGGACTGAGAGCTTAGAAAACCGAGTAAGGGACCTGTTGAGTTTAGATCCCTGTTACACATGAAGGAAAAGGTCCGACACAAGGTTAACACTGGCCCCGTAAAGTAAATGGTGAACTGTACAGCTCTCAGATTCGCATTCATAACAGCTGCTTCTCCTCAGACATGAAATATTCCAGGTTCATCTGACCTCCATTCCCAGAACTAGTTACATGACCTTCTGCAAGTATTATAAGCTCAGTGTGAGTGTCAGCGTGAGGAGTTGAAACTTGTGGCTTCATGCGCACCATAACCTCAGATAACATTTGGTTGCTTGTTGTGGTTTTGTTGACATTGATGTTGATTGTGAATGAATTTTGAAGTGAAATGGCAATGAGATGAAAATGAAGTGACTAGTGCAATGTCTGACTTGCACCAAGAAAATAAAGTATATGTTTTATTAAATGCTTTTTGGATCGTCTATGTATTTATGCAACAACGACAACAAAAAGAACATCCCCCCTGACTCCATTATTTCATTCATTCAAGTCATTTGGTAACATTCATTCATTCATTCATCCATCTTGTACCACTTATCCGTTTCCAGGTCGCAGGGGATGCTGGAGCCAATCCCAGCTCACAGTGGGTGAGGGCGGAGTAATAATTGGTACAGGCTATGTGCTGGTTTGTGTCCCTGAGCTGGACTTGTTCTTATCTGGGTCTCTAAAATCCTGGATGAATCTTTTACGCAAACCAGGAATAGAGATCATGACTTGGAACTTTGTACACCATAGCTCTAAACACATCTGGCTTCAAGCACAAATGTAGAATGCTGGTTAAATATGAGCCATGCATGATGCTCTGTAGAAGCTGGAGAGCATGGAGCTCGGCAGATGTGTTTATTTGCAACAACCTCCCATCCCTAATTGAGCAGAAATGGGATCCGTTTCAGTATTGTGAGGGAGCTTCACAGTCCCACCTATCAGGCGGGGTAGTGTTTCATAGACACCCAAACAAGAAAATCACTGGAGGGCCATGGCACACACCCAGCACCAGGAAAGCACGCCAAGAATAGGATTTGTTTGGGAAGGAAGCCTTTCAATAAACTGTTTTCCACACAGGCGAGATCGACTTCCTCGGGCAAACAGGAGCAAAGGCTGCTGCACTTCAGTAACAGCTTGGTAACAAAACATTTATGGGATTTTTAGAGCGTCAACTCAAAGGATACAAAATAAAAAAATATAACTTAAAAATGCATATTTCGTGTTTTAATATTTTTTTTTTTTTATCTAGTTTTTATTGAACCTGAAAAAATAATGTAACAAGAAATAGTTGTCATTAATAGGTAATAGGTTAGTAATGATAATAATAATCATCATCATCATCATCATAATAATACAAATACAGTACAGGTCAGTTTCTCATGAGGTGAAATGAGTTAGAAACTTGAAACTTGGTCCATTACCTGGAAATGGAGTTAGTATATTCTTGCTGTAGCTGTGCCCCCCCCCCCCCAGTGCAAGTTTCAGGAACTAGGAAAAGAAATTTGATCTCTTATCCATATTGGATTTTCCCGTAAAAGCCAGGATAGAATTTCAAATTCTCCTCCTCACCTACAAAGGCGAAATTAATGATTAGGCATCCTCGTATCTTATAGAGCTCAGGGTTCCCTATTATCCAAGCAGAATACTCTGCTATTTAAATGCGGGCCTGCCTGTTTGGAGATTATGACAGTCTCTGAAAGTAGATTGGGAGGCTGAGCCTTCGGCTCCCAGCGTCCTTACCTGTGGAACCAGCTCCCAGCCTGGATTCAGGAGGCAGACACCCTCTCTACATTTAGGCTTTGATGAAGCTTAAAGCTAGGGTTGACTCAGGTGAGTTCTGTGTGTCAAATTATCTGGCGTCTCAGGTTAAGGAACCAAGTACAGTGTCATGGTCTTTGGAGCGTTTCAATGCCACTGAGATGCAGACGTGATTTTGCTCTGGCCCTGCGGACACTTGAATTTGCAGTCTGATTTCACAGAATATAAAAGTGGGGTCAGATATCACAATGGAAAGCATGCCATACCATGTTCCTGATTGGACTAAGTGCCTCATCACAGTGATAAGGATTATCTTCATAGCAAATGGTGCAGATAAATCAGCAGTGAATGTGTTGGAAGCTGCTGCCAGCAGCATCTCTGCTGACATTTACTGCCACTTTCTATCACCGCTACAGAAGACCTCTGTGTAATTGGAATACATTTTTAATATTTAGTCCATGACGCCCGGGGCAGGAGGACAGGAAGGGCTATTGTGGAAAAGCTTTTCACCATTTCCGTGGTAACCTTGTTTCAGGGTTTGTTCACATAAAGATCAGGAGGAAAAGTCAAGTTCTGATGATAGTCAGTTTAAGTCAGTTCAGTCCATATTTAGCTATAAAAGATGAGGACTGCAATAGATATGAACTTAATTCAATGAGTAAAGCTCTGTTCAGATCTTATCATTTTTCTGTATGGCATTAACATCTCTGGTCATCCATGTTTGGAGGACATGTTGGAACTAATGAGGAATGAGGGTCAGATCTCTTCTGTGCTCTGTCTTGAATGTCAGGCAGGTCGGCGATTCTGGTATGTAAATCATAGAGTAGCCACAGCCTAATGTACTGTACACCCTCTTTTCGTGGTCTATTTTCCTCAAAATGGGACCATTGTTTTTACATTGTATGGTATTGAAGAAGACAAACCAGCTACCAAAAAGGTATTTTTACTGAGGTAATAAGTCACACATCAACTGGAGTCATTTTCCCATAATATTCAATGCAATCTTTTCACAAGAGGAATCACCCCCTGATGCTCAATAGATGGAATGGAGGTTCAAGGCCATTCATTATAGATTGCACGTTTTAAACCCAGAGTCAACATACACTTTTATATTCAGCTTACGTTGGGCCCCTCCTTCTCAACACGCATTGAGAACAAACGCTCATGTCACCTGGAACCACCTACTCTTCCTAAGGAAAAATGCTGCCTCCTTAGGAAGCCACCCTACTGACAGGGACAACAAACGGGTGCTGTCTTTCATTAATGCAGCCTGTGTGTGATAGATGGATGGAGCACAGGCTGTGAGCTGAGACAAGACAATTACATGCATGGGAGCATGTACCCAAAGTGTGTGTGTGTGTGTGTGTGGTACAGTACATATCCTTACGTGTACTTCAACATGTGTAAGCACACTTCATCCTGTCAGTGTTTCAGTGTTAGAGAGGGGGAAGTGATATTTTAGTTTATGATATATAAATGATATATGGAACAGAATGAAGTGACGGTATAGGTATTGGATAGGTACATTATCTAAAACACGGAGAGGTGAATATTGAATTATACTAAATGGGGCATTTCTTGGGATGTGTATAATAGGATGTCTAAATTAGAGTCCCTGGTATTTATCATTCATTCATTCATTCATATTATCTGTTTCCAGGTCTCGGGGGCAGCTGGTGCCAATCCCAGCTCACGTTGGGGGTACACCCTGGACAGATTGCCAACCTATCACAAAGGGGTAATATTTTTATTCCATTGAACAGCAGCATGGGTGTTCCAGTGGTTAGCGTGCATGCAATGTGACAGCAGCGTCCTGGGGTTGATTTTAGCCACCTCTGCTAAAGAAAATGCACAGGACTGTATTGGAGTATAGAACAGTGTTGTAAAAACTAGGTGGTTGATGCTCTGTATTAATTATATTTGCCACCGGGAAATGTGAGTCACCATTATAATTAGCCAAGGTGGAAAATGCCTAGAGTTGAAGAATTAATCTCAGTGGACACCCAGATTTGGACCCACAATAGGTGGGGTGAGCAAAATGCAAATGACAATTCTGTTGTCCTCTGAGACTAAAGCACTTCATTGCACTTTTATTAAAATAAACATAACATCATTCTGAATTGAGAAATGTTTATTATTCAAATTTTTATTCACACTACTTAGGCACCTAAACACCTTGATTGGGCCCCATCAGCCATGACAACCAGTGTTGAAACCACCATGTGTACTATAACAAGCGTTACTGACCTTGTTGTCCTTGCTAGCAGCTGTTGTGCAATTAAACTCAGAATTTTAACACTTTGATTGCCATTGCTGTTCCTCATCTGTAGTATTCTCTGTAGCTAGCCAACTGCAAAATAGCCATCCTGCCTCCTGTTTGCACCAGCTCATGCATGCCAAATGTCGGTGAATAGCTGGATGGAGATTGTTTCTGTTTCTGTTTCTGTTGTGTTCACTTTCAAAAAGTTCTACACTTGATCTGAATCCATCTGGTCCTTTGTGAGATTTCTCAAACACACTTGACTTGTTTATTGAAATGTTGCTTTTTCAAATGAATGTTTTCGGAAATGTTATTGTGTTTTGAACCTCAGGGCCACCGTATTATGTGAGAATTTAGGGTAGTGCTTCCTGGGAAACTTCCAAGACAACAGACGAACCATAAATTGAACTGCGACTGAATTCCCTTGATATTTTCTAATGACACTGCAACACATTTATATTCACAGTTGCATTTGGATTGTGCAATTTTCTCAAAATGTAACGTGTTGTATTGGTGGATCTATCAAAGTGTTTGATTCGATTCCTGTGTTCTTAAGTGGGAGAACCTCTTGAGCTGTTTCCAAACATTAGCTCACTTTAAAACTTTCAGCCAGATGGAGGGATGGCAAAGCATATATCTGCAATACTTCCTTCTCTCTCCCATCCTCCTCACCCTCCTCCTTCTGTGAGACACTGATAAATGGAAAGGTTGAAGTCATTTCTCACTCAGGACAGTCATGTGATGAGGACCCCTCCTCTCCCCTCACTGAACCTCTTGTGTAGTTTACAAGGATTAATCTCCTTGACTATAAAACAGTGGATTAGTACACACTGAGGGTCTGACTGCATATTAATCACCTGCTCTCTCACACACACCCAGCATGCTTTTGTATGTTAATCTTCTACAAGTAAAGCTGGAGGCTGTTTATTGATTCACCCATTCATCCATATGTCTTCTACATTGTTATATTAATCTTTTTTCAGTTTCTTCTTAGTCCTTCAGCCTTAAATTTGTGAAATATATTCTATTTACTTTTCTAAAATATATATTAAACAGGAAAAATTCAAGGGGGAAAAAAACATCTGAAAAAAGACATCCATCTTGCGTGCGTGATGACGTGACACTTTCTATTTTTAGTCAATCATGGTGTCTAACAGCTGTGCATCAGCTCACTTGCATTATATCCACATAACTGCAACACAACACCTTTTTACAGTTAGAGTCTATTTTTCCCCCCATTTACTGAATATTACTGTATTGATTGTGTGTTAGACTCAGACAGAACACCAAAACCATCGAGCAGTTCAGGAGCATAGCTCTACTGAATGTGGAGGGAATAATCTTCTTCTCTGTGATGGCGAGAAGAATGACCACCTACCTCACGGAGAACAATTACATCGATACCAGCTGCCAGAAAGCCGGGATTTCAGGGTTCCCTGGCTGTGTAGAGCATGCTTCCATGATTTGGCAACAGATCCAGACAACTTAGAGGGAGAGGAAAGATCTGCACGTCATATGGCTAGACCTAGCCAATGCCTATGGGTCAGTGCTACATCTGCAGATATTTTCTGACAAAATCTCCAAACAGGTCAGTTTAAGACTATGCAAAGATTTCAGCTATGTTTACTTGTAAAAATGAAAGAAAGTTAGAAGCTCATTCACACCAGCAGTGTCTATGAGCAGAGGCTCTTACCTTGTACTCCTAAACCAATATTGGAAAAGTGGCTCGATTTGTCAATAAGTGCTTTTTATAAAAAGTTTGTAAAGGGCAAACATGGCAACAAAGATGCTAAATTGGCAGCAGAATGTGTTTTCAACAAGTCATTTTGGAACTACAGCAACTATTGAGTAAAGTGCAATACTCAATCACCTGACCATTGGCATAGCTTTATCACACACACTTGCACTTTTATCCTTGTCTGTTTCTTGTTTCTATCTTACTGATACCTTAACCATTACAACTCAATTGAATCCACTGAATCCCAACACTTACTGTACCTTAACCTTAACCAACACTTTTTTTAACACTAGATTTGCCTTTATTTATATCTAAAATATCTAACACCTTAAGCCTTAATCCTTAAAAAGCCCTTGATCATAGATCAGAAGGTGATTAACTAGCAAATGTCCTTACTTTCTCAAAAAGTCCTCATTTTCCTTTTTTTGTTACTACTTAGAATTTATTGCTGAATGAGACTTCTTTCCAGTCATCTGTTAAGGATACAGCTGGTATCCTCAACTTTACAATACTGCCCTGCTGTGGCATACAGCAATCATTACTCTGTGTGTGTGTGTGTGTGTGTGTGTGCTTCTCAAGTAAAAGGTCATGGTCATGGTATGGATTACAAATCTCATGGATGCCTGTAGGTAACATATTATCCAATTGCATCATTTGTACAGATTTGCTTCAGTGCCTTTTCTCCTCTGGGTTTTATCACAACAGGGACATCAAACATGGAAGCTGTCAGGGTTAAAAATTCTGAGTTTTTTGGCTTTCGGCTTTCAAGCTGTTCCTGTCCATTTGCCACCATTACAGCTTCCGTTTGAGACGAAGAAAGAGAAAAAATTGGTTGGAAAGTGATGATTAGAGGAAGGCAACAGGGAGGGAGAGAAGGTCAAGAGAGAAGCTGAAAGCTTGGCCCTGGTTGAATTGGAAACTGGGATTCAACCTTGATATATGTGGTAGGTGTTCAACCAGGTGAGTTACCGGTTGGCTCCATCTTAATCATCTGCCAGCTAATTAAGGTCTGCTTTCTGTTTGAATCCCCAAGATATTTATGTGAAACAGACAAAGAGGAGATGGGCAAGGGTGGAAGTGGAAATGTGGGTGAGTGCCTGAATTCTTCCCAAACAATTGGCACTGATGAGAAAATGATAACAATTTGCGGATATTAACTCAACAGCAGTCATTAATTCCAGCTCATGGCCATGCTCCCTAATTGTGTTCAATCTCAGAAGTTTAGCAGGGTTGGCCTCAGTCAGACTACCTGTGAATGACAAGCACTGGATGCTTGTTTCTCCGTGTTTCATCAGTGAAGTATGCTGCGGCTACAGCTGCTGAAACAGGAACACATCACTCTACTGTGGCTGCTATTCTGGTCTTGTGCTTTGGTTTTTGCTCCTTTCAGCAGGTCTCTGAGTATTTGCCTGCTGAAAATTGATACAGTTGATAACTGAGTATTATTTATCGAGACAGATTGACATCTGTGAAGTTTTTAAGACAAAATCGATGTTAACTTTACTGTCAATACTGTTATATGTCTAAGACATACAGATGATCGAAATAGCATTTTTCAAACATCCATGATGCAACTTCAGTAAAACCAATATAGACTATAAAAAAGAAAAACATATTACAATAACCTAACACAATTATTTATTCAATTACTAAATAAATACTTGTCATTAAACCATTAATTTTAACTATTTGTCAATCATGCATATATCCAACCAGCAATTTTTGTCCGGCTTTTTGTGTCATAAACCAGAAAAGAGAGCATAAAATAAAAGACCACTGAGACTGGCTGATATAAGAGATAAATAAGCTTAATGTACCATTAAAACAGTATATGGTCTGTTAAAGCCCTTAAGATATTTGAATTGTTTAATTGGGTTGTTAGTGTTTACAATCCAAATAATTTGGTAACATACAGAAACTTTGCCTACTGAGTGTAACATAGTGGGGTTTTTTTCCTCACAAATTAGTCTTTAATCTCAGAATATTTGTGTTATTTTTCTTTGGAAATGTTTTCATTAGAACTGTATGATTTAATTGAAATTCATCTCAAAAAAGGTATGTTTGTATGTTTGTCGTCAATAAATAAAGCCTGGCAGAAAGCAAACTCACTGACACAAGAGGCCACTTATCAGTAACTGATTTCTTTTTTCTTATCTGTTGAGGGCCATGATGATCAGATCTAAAGCATGTGTTTGTAACTGCTGACAGCGGTATCCAGATGTCACAACAGCTGATTACCGCTGTCAATTTTCTGAGCTCTACACCAGCAAACTACTCGATTCATATGGCAAATGAGCTGCACCTGTTTAGGCATGGTAAAAAAAAAATGTTACTGAAAATGCTGCTAATTTGTTTAATCTTAATAATACTGAGCTATTATCCTGAGGTTGTGCCCCAGCAATATCATATGTAGTTGTGTTGAATAAAACAGTCCCATTCTAAAGTGTATTTTAATGGTTTCAGATAGGTGTTGTGCCACATCACCTCCACGACCACAACTACACTCAGACAGAGTCCAGCAGGAGCAGCACCAACTCCAACAGGGTAAAACACCTTTCATTGGCTGTCTTCACATGCACACAGATGTAGTGTGTTTCCTGGTACAGCTGTTGTCACTTTGCACTCATCTAATCTGTTTTATAGAGTAATTTTTACACAATATTTTTAGATGACACAATATAGATGTAGTATAAAGGATTACAGCAGCTACATATGTAGGACTGAAAATTTAAAAACAAAACAAAACCACATGTCAGAATCACGTGTCAGAAAACTGACATGTTTGTGATAATGAAACAGGATGACATGACAAATTTCAACAGGTTGTAAGGTTTGAAATCATCATCTTTTCGTGAATTTTAAGTTGTGTTAAGCCCTTAAAGAGCCAAATAGAGATAATTATAAAAAGTAATAAAAAGAAACAAGTGTACGACTAAGATGCATTTAGACAAATTTTTAATCTCTTTTTCTACAGTGGAAAAATCAATTTATATGCATTTAGGCTGCAAGGCTTCCGCTGTTGTTTCCCTGGGTAGTCAGTGGAGATATTAGATTAGAAATACATCCAAGCTTCATCCCTCTGGTCAAAGATCTGTTGATCTGGGAGGTGTAGATGTGAGGATGAAGCTCCCTCTGCTGGAGACACGGGGGGAGGCAGATCGTCTCTGTGTCCTGTCCTGACAGAGGTTTTGTGGAGTGTAGCAGGTTTGATTGAGGTGGTTTTCAGTAGGTAGATAACTCTTGCATTCCCTTTCACTCTGTAAATTCTAATTCCTAAATCCTTAATTTATAAATTAGTGGATAAGTTTCCCTGTTAAAATTTTTTTGCTTGTTGGTAACTTTTAAACTTGTCTAATAAATATATGTCTCTGCCAGGTTACTGACTGGGAGATCTGGAACACTGGTGGCATTCAGTGTTAACACTCCAGAGATCCAGGTAGCAAACCAACCACTCTCTCCTCTACACCGGCAAGCTGGCTTTTGAATTTTGTTAATTTACTTTAATTCAAACTTTGTATTTAGTTCTGCACCTCACAACACCCACATTCATGTTCCTCAATCAAAAATATTTCTCTTTCTATCCATTGACAGCAATCCATAACTTCATGACAGAGGTCAGCTGACAATGTTCCAACAGGTTTTTCTTACATTTCATATGTTGGTATGATGACAAACTACTTACATTTCCCATTTTTCCCTAAATATAAATATTTATTGAATGATGCCAATATTTTAACTGATGAGTAAGTTAAACCTTTTATGAGGCGAGTGTGTAATCACTGTTATATTTACTCTATCCACTAGAGGTCAGGAGTGTATAGTTTCCAAGGGATCTCTGCTGAAGCTCGTTTTATGAATGAATACACTAACCTGCACATTCTGAAACTTCTTTGTGCACAGCACAAAAACTTGGGATTAAATAATTTTACAAATGATTCGTAAGCAGCACTGTAATGCTATTTGTGGCATTTTAATAAGAAATTTTGGTGGAGACGTAACAGTGAAAAGACTCTACAAAACATTTGAATAATCCTAATAACTAAACATAAAAACCTGCAACAGGTCTAATGATGGTTAAAGATAGTCTCTGATTAACTTTACATTTTGGTTCATCTTTATTGAAAAGACATTGAGTGTATAAACGTGTGTGGCCCTTTAAGGCTCGTACCACGCGTATATAATGACGTCTCCTACGTCAAACGTCACATGAGGAAGGATCAACATGGACGACGGGAGAAAAGCTTCCACGAACTCACTTCTCAAAGATGGTAAAACAGCTTGAATGGCTGCGGTGGCGTCGTCAGTCACATTTCATGGCTGTTATAAAACATGTTCTTAAACGTGTTGTCAAGTTTCCACATTCGTTCCGCAGTTCGCTACAGCACATTCACTTTCCTAGCTAGCTAACAAGCTTTGTTAGTCATATTTGACAGTTTTTTTAATGACTTGCCACGTAAAGGGCAGACACAGACAACTTGCCTGTAGGGACTCATGAGCCATTTTTGTTGTCGATATAATTAATATAACCAGCTAATGACTCTGGTGGTTTAACTAGTACAGTATAGTTTCCATGAAAAACAGAGACAGTGCAGGTCTCCACTGCTCTGGTCCAGTGTGTTGGCATTTTTAGCTCATTGTAATAACTGAAAAGGAAACAGGAGAAGGCTGAAGCTTTCCTCTTTGAGTTGTGATGCACTATAGTCCTCATTTTTAAGAATAACACGACCTTTTGTAATCGTGAATGTGCAGAATGAGTCTGAGGATGTGTTGCTGCGTTTGCAGAGTGCTACACTGATTTCCTGGCGGAGGACTTTGACGTGAAGACGTACACAGCTCAGGCTATACACCATGCTGTCATCGCTGAGCAGCTGGCCAAGCTGGCCCAGGGCATCAGTCAGCTGGACAAGGAGCTGCACGGCCAGGTAGGTACCCACCCAGCACACCAACCACAACAAGGGCATCACAACTCACTGCAGCTGAGCCTGAGGGAATGTACATCATAGAAAATCCTAATTGAACGCTCATTTAAAAAATATTTCAGGCACCATCAATCTGCCATCTTCTGGGGAATCAATGTGCTATAAATTGCCCGCACTGCAAAATTTTCCATTCAACACAAAGTAAGACTTGTTTAGAATAGGAGTAGAAATTTGCTACTGGTAGAGTTTTTTGTCTCTCCCATGGAGGATCATTGATTAATAATTGAACTACTTTCGCTGTTGGTGATTCAACATCACCACAACTAACACATAATGACTGCAGAGTATTCAGTTACTGTTGGCTTTTTTGTAATCTAATATTTGGCAATGGTTTTCTTCCTTCCAGACCAGCATATGTTTCAATCCGTTATATTTCAGAGAGAAAATCAAGAAGAAAATTGAAGAAAAACTTAAAACAGCAGCACACAGGGAATCAATCCTCCATTGCACATTTCTTCCAGGTTGTGGCGAGACATGAAGACTTACTGGCTCAAGCGACTGGGATAGAGTCTCTTGAAGGTACAGGCCTACTTTTTCATGTAATAACTAGAGGAACAAAATTTGCAGCAACATGAATCATGAGCTGTAGAATGATTCATTTTCCCATTTAGACACCTATTGATTTTAGTTAATCTCAGTATTATATTACAGTAGCATTATGATGGAGCTGGAAGTAGTGAGCATTTTCAGAACTCTCCCTCTGGGTGTGCTCAAGGATGCAGTAAATCCAAATCTGATCTCTGGATATTGAAAACCATTGCACCATGATTCTGTGTTTCTATTTCAGCAAATGGGTTTGGTTCCTGTTGGTGTGCTATAAAAATAGACCAAGAATCATCAGCCTCTTTCAATTAAGAGCTTTGCATGTGTTTATACATTTTATTTCATATATATATTTATTGATATTTGCTGTATTAGGCAGTAATACTTAACAGCTTTTGTGTTGGTCAGAGATATGTTTTTGTCCGGTAGGTTTGGTTTTATGAAAGCATTCATGTGATCAATATAATAGAGTTAAAAATAGGATCTTCATACCAAAATATTTATTTAGATAAGTCTTTTGACCTGTCAACCAGTCTTACTAATTAATGATAAGTAGATACAGTTTTTCAGAAAAAGCTGTAGGAGCAGTGAAACCTAAGCTCACCCTTACAGTTATTGCAGTTCATAGGGTATACCTCAAGTAATCCTCTGAAGATGTCTGCTAACAAATGTAGTTCTTAAAATCCGTGCCAAAGTGTACTGAAAGGTAAAGATTGTTTGTTGTTGTTTTTTAGGGGTTCTTCAGATGATGCAGACAAGGATCAGCGCTTTGCAGGCAGCTGTTGACAGGTAAACCTGTTTTCCTATGTCTTAAGGCAGATTATATTCTTTTCTAATTTATATTTTCAATCAGCGAACTATTTTGTCTGAATTTGTTTACCAAGCAGCAGACTAATGCAGGCAAAGAGAAACAAACTGTCTGGTAATAACCTCACAAAACCATCAGCCACTTGTTTCAGAGTCAAATGAATAAACCCAAATTCACAATAGCATTTATTCCAATAAACATAAAGTGGATCCCTGAATGAAAGGGACAAACAAACAAGAGAAAACCAATTAACGAAAACACTTTGAGAAAATAAAGCAACCAAAATGAAAACTAAGAATTTTAGTAATCAGTAATACAACCGGAAGGCATAAGACACAGTGAATTCAATGAATAGTTCATATTGTTCACCAGATAGAAAGCAGAGATGAACCCATGCAGATGATCAGTTGATGATCAGTACTGTGTTCTTCCCAGGATAAGGACAAAGATCGTCGACCCATACAATAAGATTGTGGCCAGAATTACTCAACTTGCCAGACTGCAGGTAATATCTCTACCACACACTCGAATGGGCATTGTATTATATTAACTTTTTCGTTGCTGTGAGGGAATCAGTCCGGGTCTCATTTAAAATGGAGGAAGAAGTAGGTTCTTTGGTGGCAGAAAGAACATTATTTTACACCAAACCCACAGAGAAATCAACACTGTGTAGGAGAGAGATGCAGCATTTGCCGGCATGTAGGCAAGACATTTATTACGTGCCGAACTGCTGTGCGTGGATGACCTAGCAAGCACATAAGCTTAGTGGGAACACTGGGTTGCAGTTCTTCTGTTTGTGCAGCTTAGGGCAATTGTGATTAAATATTGATGAAACAGCAGCTGTAAAAAGGTCAGTGTGATTCTGAGGGTCTCTCTCCTGGGCTAATGGATCACTGTAGCTTTTGTGTTAGTGAGTGTGTGTGCCTGCATGTGTGTCAGTAATCTCAGTCTCTACCCAAAGCCTTCAGTATAAGCTGGATATGACTCCAGCATCAGCCACTGGGTAGTCAGCCGGCTCCCCTCATCACCAGCACGATGTCTTCTCCCTCATTCTGCTTTAAATAATTCACATGGATATGTAGATGTCTGCACACTGTGACTGACCCCTTAAGAAATTCTCTTAAACAGAATTAACATGTATATTGTTACACACTCCATTTTGCCTGATTTAAACTTAATTGTCTTTGGTTTCAGCACTCTGAATCACCATCCACTTCCCTGATTAGATTATTGATTTGCAATGAAACAAAATGGGAATTCCTTCTCATTATGAGAGCTGCTTACAATTTTGGGTTTTGTATTGGACAAAGTCTGCAAGTAGCCTTTCCTGCTGTATTGTAGCAGTTACCACATGATAATTCAACAATCCCTCGCTCATTTGCTGAGGGTAATTGTTGCAATATAATAGCGATTATTGCAAGTCAAGTATTTATTATTTCAGATTTGAATGATAGTTTGAATAATGTAATTGCAGCCTACTAAACACAAACACACACACATACAGACAAATTTAAGGGCTAATATAAAGAGCTAATGCAATATTATTGTGTTGGCTTGCGTGCCACTGTCACCACGCCTTAGTAAGATGAGCAGTTATAATTAAAGGGATTCCCAGACTTTTTATCTTATGTCAAATTTTCATTCTGTCCTTTGCTTTATGAAGAAATACCTGCAAAACTTAAAACAATCCCAGTTACGTCAGCTATGCTTTGTCTTTGGTGGTAGGCGATACAGTTTGATCGAAAGCCATGCTAACAGACATAAATGCTTATGTAAAATAAGTATATATAATTTTTACCATTATTTGATTATTTTTCAAGTGTAATATTCTCTTTGTATCTTTGTGTTCACTTGTGTTCTGTTTGCACAGATCAGTAGTAGCAGTCAAATTTCACTGTATATTTTGTATGACAACAAAAGCTTTCCCTTCCAATTTAATGATAAATCTTAACATGACGGACTAATATGATGAAAAAGGTGAACCTCACCTTCTAAACATAGAGCATCTTAGTTAAAATTTCCACTGTTCTCAAGTACAGCCTCACAGATCTACTGCATAGCTGGAGAGTCTTTGTTCTTGTATATTTGCACACAGACAGATGAACATTATCAGACGGAGATTGCAGCCCATTAGTTCTTAGCTACATCCCTGTCTCCTGCCCTGCTGCCACCACCACATCCCCCTCTTCTAACCTATCCAGTCCATCTTCTTCCCCTTAGAGGTTTCAGCAATACTGTCATTCTATCAGTATGAAGTTTACCACAGCCTCCTTTTGTCCTTTTCTTCTTCTTTCCACTGTCACTTCTCAGTTCATTGTGTTTTTTCTTTTAATCTGTGTTAAATGAGCCAGCATCAGCTATTAATGATTTCACGTACCAGCTGATTTTTAAGAGAAATTATATTACAATGATGTCTTAAAGTAAACATTCCCTGAACAGAATTGTTTCTCTCTTTCTGTGTATAAATGTTTCATTTCCAGCACATACTTGCACATACTGAAGAAGCAGGCGCAACTCCATGGTTACCATATGCGTTGGCATGGCAACCATAAAGCATCATATCTTTCTCATGTGACTTTGAGAGCAGAATTGCAACCACATTGTTTATCTGAGTGAACCACATCTGTAACAATACTATGCTAAGTACAGTTTGTGGCTATGGCATTAAATTCAATTTTTCACATCTGCTAGTTTAATTATTCAGCAGTGATGATGATGAGCAGTTTTTTTTCTTTATTTAAGTACTTTCAAAAGCATGTCAACTATATCTTCATGAACATTGGCCTGCTTTGATGTAACATGAGCTAATGATTGTACAACTGTCCGACTGAGAAAAGGTGAATCTTTATATGAGAAAATAAGACTAACTGATAGCACTTCAGCATCAACCTGAGGTGAACCACAATTACATTTAGCAGCAACTTGAGGCTAAATGTTTTGGTCTACTTATCAAACTCCCTGACATCCTTTTCCTCCTCCTCCAGGTGGCCTGTGACCTGCTGCGGAGGATCATACGTATCTTGTACCTGAGCAAGAGGCTCCAGGGTCAACTCCAGGGAGGCAGCAGAGAGATCACCAAGGCTGCTCAGAGCCTCAATGAACTAGGTAAGGACCTCCATGTTTACTGATGTCTTAATCTACAGTCCACATCTGTTTCTGCAAAAGCTACAACTGCTGCTGTAGTGTGCAGTGCTTTTAAATTACTTACTCCAGGTTGCTAACATTGTATTTAGTATTTAACACAGAAACACACATTTTGCTGATTAAAACAGACTGGATGAAAATACCCCCCAAAAGTTGTATGTCACTCCATCATCATTGTATCGCATTGTCATGTGGTTGTAGAAGATCTCATCTTTTCTGGAACCAACACTGGAAATTATAAAATGTTTTTTTTTTTTTCGCTTTTCTGGTGTGAATAGATGTTTTGTTCTGTATGGACACAAGGCGAGACATTTGGCAGCAGTAAATGTATCTAGAGCAGTTGTAGGTTGCACTAAAGTAATCAGTGTAGATGTGCTTTGGACTATATAATCACTGGAGCTCACACAGCAGCGTCAGTTGTGACAGGGAACAGTCTTGAGTAATATTAGGGTCGCAGACGTTGCTTGTGTTTTTCAAAATCTCATCTTAAACCTGAGTCTATTCGTATACATTCCAATTTGATGACTTGTATTTTATATTTTAGTCCATTTTTCAAGCAATAAAATCTAAATTTGAACTGGGGAAAAAAATCATTCTTGAACCTAATTGTGCATCAAGCACTTTAAAGATCTTAGAATAACAAAGACTGAAGATGGGTAGTTGCTTACTGCTTTACCAGCTTGCCAGCATTTTAAGTTTCCTAGTGTGTATCATTGAACAAATTGCATACATGCTCAGAACGAATTGGAAAGAGACACAGTGTGCAGACCCATGTGTTAATTTCTCTGCATAGTCAGTGTGCTCATAAGTGCACTTTAACTAATAAAAGGAGCAGAGTAATTTATTTCAGCCAATATGAATGTACTGAATAAAGAACAACTTACCTCTGGAGGAAAGTGCAGGTACTCAGATATAAATCAGAGCTGTTGGAAGTCTAAAGACCATTTAAACACACAGTGAGGTTGCCCATATGTTACCAGAAAAAACTGAATCTTTAGCATTTCAACGTTGCTTAACATTACATCATGACTTCCAGTCACAATGCAACATGATCAGATTTGGTGGTTTTTGTGCTGGTTTGTTTCTAAGTAACATAACTAGAGTAGGTGTGTTTGGCTCTTTAGCTCTCCTTCTACTGGCTGACAGCCTGCCAGGCACGAAGCACCTTTTGTTAGCTGGTGAGCTGCTGCAGTCCACTCAACGTCTAATGGTCCAGCCCAGTGTGAAAATATAGCAAATAAAGGTGGTAATGAACTAATTTCACGTGACCTTTAAAGCTGCAGTCTTACCTGTATCATGAAACGCAGTGATGACACCCAGATTGACCCCCACTCACCCTTTTCTCCTGGCAGTCCATCATAATCTTGGTGTCCTAGTGTAGGTCAAAATTGCAGTGGCTAACAGTGGCTGGATGGGTTCAGAGGACTGTGTGACCTTCTGGTGTCAGCTGAGGAAAGGCGATATTGATGCACTGCATGTCTCCACCACCAGTTATCTATGTGCCATACTACCTTTAGTAATCACAAGGCATTAAGCGTGACAGAGGGGGTTCACAAGGACAAGTGTTTTTAGCTCCCTGTGACCACTTCTCATACCTCTCTCACACACACACACACGCACACAGGCTCGCACTAACTCTACTGGCTGCAAAGAGCTTTTATATGGGGTCAGTGTCCTTGCTAATCCCCAGCACAGCAACAACCTCTTATAGGTGTTACAGTGTTGGCTCCTGCTTGCTGCTGGGCCAGCGATTCCAACAATTTCTCAAGTGGGTTATGCTGCTTTGTGTTTTGTTATCGTTCATACTCTGGAGACCTGGAAACACCATAGTGGGCTTTAAAGAGGGTCACAGTTTGAGTCCTAATCCTGCTTTAAAATAATTCAATATCAAATCTTTAAATTAATTTGGTTAGTTAATTTAATTTAATTGGCTAAAGAAATTTCCAAGGCCTTCTCTTGGAGGAACAGAAACGTTTTCCACATACTCATTTATTGTTGGTCTGGCATTGTTAGCGACTTTCATGGCATGGCTCTGGCACTTGGATGGAGCTTCACAAAATGTTATACAAGTTTTCATGGTCTTCAGAGGATGGATCCTAATTCAGTGTTTTTTGCTCAGATGGTCCCTACCCTCAGTTTTGTTTTAGTTGGGACCTCTCATTGGCTTTTCCTCTTCATTAGCCTCCATCTCGCAAGACTTGTTTGGTTGTTTAAAAACTCCATCTTTGGAACATGGTAACATCTCAATGGATTGTATTTTGTGTTTGAAGATAATGATAGTGTACACTCTCACCTGAAATTTCTGATGCAGTCTGAAGCTTTGCTGCTCTGTAACCCCCATCCTTTTTCTAGTATACTTATTTGTCCATAGCGAAGGGAATACAAATACAAGAACATAACAATGAACCTTAAAATACCACAAAATCTAGTGGTTTACTGTCTAACCTATCCCTTTCACTTTACTCTCTCATTCGTTCATGTTATTTTGGTAAACTAACACAAACAGATTCTCTGAACACACAGTGTCCTTTGTCTGAACAGCAGAATTCTTCGCTCTGTGACACAAGAGGCAGGCGACTCTCTGAAGGAGAAACTTAATTCCCCCATGTCAGGTTTGCCCCCCACCCCACTGGTCCTGATGTATCCCATTCCACATGAAGAAGCAGAAGGGATACTGACACATTTTGTGCCTTTGGCTGTTTATTACAAATAGTGACAAACAATATCAAGGTATTCCATTACTGCACACAGACATTTGTCTCCTATTACGCTAACCAGAGACCAACGCACACTGCTGTTTAAATACAGAGTTATGAGTTAATCGTCCTTGATAGCACGCCACAACATTCCACAATAAATAGCACTAAATACCCTTTTCATCTGTCTATGATGCCTATTTTTGCATTGAAGAAAGAAAAAAAAAAAATCTGCCGTAAATGCAATCCTCCACTTTACATATATTCAGCTGGTGGTGGCTTCCCTTTTTACATATTATGTTAATATTCAGGAAACCCCTCGTCATCATGTCTTTATTCCAAGGGGAACACATGATGTTTTCTGCAGTCATCATTTTAGTATTAATTTACTAAGCTGCCCAAAGTGCATCCGTTAAGCTTTTTTAGACTCTTTTTTTTTTTTTAATACTTCACATCCTCTATTTGCACAAACAATACTTCACTATCATCCTCAAACACCACATTTTCTGTTTTTCTGTCACAGTCTGTTACTTTCTCTCATGAGGGTAACCAATACCCATTTAAACTACATATTTGACATATATACAGTTGAGTAAATCTCATTACTCAGCATCCTGCGAGCACAGACATTTTTGTCTGGCTTCTGTGTCCTCGAATGTGACCTTCTTGTTTCTCCTGGGGTCAATCCATGAGTTGTGGATGACTACATTGTTTGGTGTGGGCTCAGCTTCAACTACAGACACCACCCTTTTCTTCATCTTGCTCTTCAGAACTTTTTGAAACTTCTGTCGAGTGAAGGCATAGAGGAGTGGGTGAAAGATGGTGGTCCCGTAGGCCATCACCAGAAAACCCAGGCGGAGACGCACAGTCAAATCACTGGGCCCAGTGCTCAGGATGATAGTGTTGAGCACAGTAATCGGAGTCCAGCACAACAGGAAGGTGGAGATGATGAGAAGAGACATCCTGAAGACACGTTTCTGCCTCTCCCTTCTTTCCCGATGACGCTTTACTGCTCTTCTCAGAGCAATTATGACAGACACTGATGCCCGCATGCCCAAAGGTGCACTCCCACCTGCCCTGACTCCTGTGCTGCTCTGTGAAGCATCAGTCGACTCTGCTTGTGTTGCAGTACTCAGAGAGATAGTGTTTTTACTCTTTTGCTTTTTTTTGGGTAGGTTGTGCTGAAAGCGTGTTCCAATGCGAATATTAAGAGCCTGTAGGATCTTGTAGTATGTCACCAGCATTACCACAGCAGTGAAAAAGAATATTGGAATCTGTGCTAACAGGTGATAGTACAAACCTGGTTCTGTGTAGTATTCATTTGCATGAGTCACTGAGACCACAGTGTGGTTCACAAGGTCTGAACCAGAACTGAGGAAGAAGCCTACTTCCATGAAGGGAACCAGGAAACTGAAAGAGGATAAAGCCCAAATAGATCCCAGTAGAGCCACAGCTCGGCCCATTGTGAGAACGCGGTTTGCTGGCCGCACTGAGATGTCATAGCGGTCCACAGTGATGGCAAGCACGGTAGCAGCAGTAGCTACACTTGCAAAAGAGACACAGGCCTCATGGAAACAACGTATCATGGCCGTGTCTGCCTCCAGAGGAAGTAGCACCACCACAGCTGTCAGCGGGATGCAGCATACACATACCTGGAAACAGACAGGAATTAGGTCACATCCCAGACACATTTTTACAGCAAGAATTATGTTTGAGTCTCTGCTTTTATAAGGTATGTTTTAAAAAATAGCAAACATTCGAAATATGACAGAGCCTATATTATTTATGGCCTCAGCTAGTTGCCCAGCAGTTTAACATAGCTGAGTCAAACCCTTCCTCCTATCACCAATCTTTTTATATTTTTTTATAAGTCTCGCTCCAGCAACAACCTGAGGGACAGAAGTGACGCAGCAGCTGAGTTTCAGAACAAGCTCAGACATTAAATCTCCTTCACTTGACTGGTATTGTAACGCTGGCTTGTACTCTGCTTTGGTTACTGTACTGAAGTGATAGTTTGTGTGGCAATTACTTTTTTTTGTCAATACTGTGGCTGAGATTCACCCTCCTTGTGTTAGGAGAGTGAAGAATTTCTTTCATTTGAAGCAAATGTTGCACAGACTGCCAGCAATGGTAGGTTTATTTTTCTGGTCACTAACAGCAACTATACTTAAGGCTTTACGCACCACAAATGCCTTCCCTCATTTCCCCTTACAGTAAATGTGGAAGAGCGGAGGCCTTTAATCAATTGTTTGATTCAAATATTTGATGTTGACTGTACCACTAACCTTTTAACCCAATTGATGGTGTAGAGTATGAGCAAGGACATGACTTGGAGCTACTGGAATTTAATGGGACAGCATCTTGTAATTACCTCCTGTGGTCACAGCAAATGCTGTCACACACTCTTTTGAAATCCCTGTTCTCTAAAAGTAACAATGCAGGTCAGGACTCACCAACACATCCACTACATGTAGATTCATGGTGATGATGTTGGAAACAGAGCTGATGAGGTTCTGCTTCATGCAGTAGAGGACTAGCACCGTGAGGTTTGAGCTCAGACCCAACACTATCTCCAAAAGTAGGAAGCTTGTCAACGAAACCTAACAACATAAAGCATGTGGTGGAGATGATGCCATTTAGTGTGACTTCAAACTTTTAGTCATCAAAATTAATAATACAGAAGATTACATGTATGTACCTAAAACAATCTATTTACAAGGCATGATACAATAGAAAAATTAAATGTGCATCTTAAATTTTCAACACAGTAATTACTTGGAAAGGTACTTAAAGGAACTGTTCACTAGCAAACAAACATAAGAATAAGATATTAACAGGTCTCACTGATTTGACCAAAAAAAAAAAACAAAAAAAAAACAGCCAAGGATGTGTATATGACATTCGCGCAGCACCTGGAAGCTGATGGGATAAAGGGCCTCGGAGGAAGTCATGTCAAGGTTGTAGGGCTCAGGAGCGTCAAGCACCGTCATGTTGCTCATGGTGGCTACAGAGATCAGCATGGAAGAAGTGTGCATTATCCTGATGGGAGGAAGATGCCTGGAGAGTAGTTTCCACAAAATAGCCTTTGTTTATAAGTGAACCACTGCACATCAGTTTCTACCAGATGATTTTTATTTATACCAAAGATTTCTTTAACTGTCATCAGATAAATGAGCTTTTGTGTTTCTGCAAAGAATGTTATGTTTTGGTTAGGGTTACACAAAGTGATGTGCTGTTTAAGGTGGCAGTCTCCTCTCTTGACATTGCTGCTCCGGAATAATTTGGTGTCTTTGTTTTTGTCTTATTTGTTGATTTACACATGTAGCTCAACATATATAAATTAACAAGAAAACGTTCAGCTCAGCCTCACACAAAATTAGTCCCATTTTTACTTTGACTTGCAGCAATGGATGCTGAAGTTAGTTTTTCTTGTGAGGGGTGCTTTTAATACCACTCAACTGGAACAACTGACTTCAATACATTGATTGGATTTTAAGTTTTAAGCGTATCTTCTTCTGGTCGTAGACATAGTTTGAGTCAGACTCTCTTGTGTGTTTTAGAAGAAAAAAGTTTTTGTGATAAGATCACCTTGATTGAAAATATTGTGATGTTTTGTTTTCAGGATGGTTACTTAATACTTAATTTAACTTAGGTTGAAACACGGAAGGGGCAAAGCTCATGGAATAGTAGACCCATTGTATTTTTTCTACATGGTAGTAATTTGTTTTGGAATACAGGAGCCTAAGTGTGTAATAGGTTATGTGACTGAAGAGGTCATTTCCAGGAGGTCAAAAATAAATCACGTGCAGATTAATCATATGAGCCAGTTTAGTGTGTTGGCTATGGTAAATAACATTATATCCAAGAGGATGGGTTGAGGGTTAGGGTTACAGATCACAATAAGGTTGTAAGAAATACTACATTGCTCATTTTGCTTTAACCAAAGTACAGTTGAAACAATGTTGACCAGCATCTGAGTTCATCTCCATTCTTGCATTTTTAATCATCATCAATGCATCAAACTAATTTAATTTTAAATTAAATTAATTTAACTAACTAAAAAAAAAGTTCTAAAAACAAGTAATCAGACAAACACACAAGAGGAGAAAGATAGCAGGATGCGAACTTTTCTGAAGCTCTTTTTTCCCATACAGTTACTTTGGGTACTTTTGTTATGTATAGCTGAGGCAGACATTATGAATTGTTTGGCGAAAGATTGTCCGAAAGTGTGCAGTTTGAGTGTGACTCTTTAAAACTGCTGTAAAAGTGGCCCTTGTGTGTTTGGATGGCAAGCTGTACAAGCCAGTAGGGTTTTGGTACACTGATGCCTAAGGCCAAAATTACAGGGACTGGAACTCATCTTTGAGTCCATTGGACCTTGGTCATCCCCATGGTTTGGAATAAAGAACACCGAGCACAGTTATGATATCAGGAAAACTCACCACTCCCTCCCAACAGTGTCCTCTCTAGCTCAGCAGCTATCCCAGTGGCCACAAGGAACTTGCTGGAGCACATCAGAACATCCCACCATTTTTTCTGACTTGACAAGACCAGTCTTCAGTTGAGCTTGATTTGTACCATTCTTGCTGTGGAAATTGGAGTTTGACAGACAATGAAAAGTCTTCAATGAGATTTCGCTTTGGTGATACTGGGTCCAGTCAGGCGAAGGGAAGAGTGTCTTTGTGACACAGAGAGAGCAACACACCCGCCCCGCGTTGGGGGGCATGTGGTTTGTAACATCAGTGCGGTGCACTTAGATCAATGCTTTCTTTCATGCAAAGCTCTGTCTTGTCATTGTCTGTTGTGCTTGAACTGTTGTCTCCAGTGTCATCCCCGCTTCAAAAATGATGCCAGTGCCAGAGCGATCCTCTCTCCACTTTTCAGGTATTGCACACTCTTCTCTTAGACTCTCTGGAGATGGTACAAGTCTTTTTATGGTCTACAGGACCTTGTGGCCGACTGTGGTAGGTTTTGAAAACAATGAAGGGAGAAAGAAGAGAGGAGAGAATTGAACAAAGGTTTCAAGAGAAAGAGAAAATAAACTGGACTCGGGCCACTTAAATTCTACAGGGCAGGGCCCTGGGGCCTAGTTGCACTGTAGGTCAGAGACTTATATTTGTCATTCAAGGAAAGTGATCCATTTGACCTTTGGTCATCCAGAACTTTCTTTAGTCCTATTTCAGCCCTCACAGATTGCAAAAGACGGATTAATTGAAGAAGAGAATTGTGTTATCTCCGCTTGTCATCATCATCATCTGCTTCCCGTGTGCTCGTCTTCCATCAGTTTCCATCTTTGATCCTACAGAGGAGTATGATGGTAGATTTTAGTAAAAAAAAAATAAATATGAAAGAGACAACTGTTACACTAAAATCAGATCCTTTCCTTCTGGTCTGCATGACACATCATGCATTAGCCATCTAAGGCCAACTCATTTATCATCCCCTGGCAGATAGCCTGCTCTTTTTTACTAATTGGATGTCTGTCTCTGTGAGTGTTTTTACTCATGTTCATGTGTGTGCCTAATGTGTGTTAAATGAGTTTTGATCCCTTGTCTGTTGCCTTTGATGATTCTCATCATGTGTTCAACAAATGAGCGCTGAAAACTGTCACTGGCTCTCTGCAGACTGACTGTTGGACTATCTCACCAAGTCAGTTTAGAAGTTAATTTTAGAAGACTTTGGCCATGAAAGTTATATTTAAATAAAAATGTTTTTTTGGCTTTCGCTAGCAATATTTTTTATTTCATTTTGTGGTGAGGTTTTTTTTTTTTTAAGCTGGTTGTTGTGAAGACATTTAATATTGGAAAACTTAAGCTTGAATAAAAGATAAAATAAAATTTTATAGTTCTAAAAATAAAATACCAAAGATATTGTTTTGATGTTGGTACTCCAAAGAAAGACATTTTCTGGAACACTGACAGTGAAAATGACTCTAGAAATGGTATGCAAGGCTGTAATTACATATGTATTTACAAACAAACTCCTATGCCTCGAGTAATGTAATATGTGTAGCCAAGTATATGCTCACAGTATCATAACTGTAGCTGACACAAACAAACAGTGGCTTCACAAAGAAAGATGCACTGCTGCCAAACGTGGGCATACCCTAACCTTAACCACGTGAAGCGTGTACCGACACCCAACCATCAAATCACAGCCAATCTGAAACACCTACTACTGTCAATACGCCTACCAATTTCTGGCAAAACGCCTAGGGTCTAGGGCTGCGTTGGGATGTATTTACAAAAAAAACTTCTTTAAAAGGAATGTTCAGCTCTGAACAAGGTGTCAGATAACTTAGGAAAATAATTAGGCAATGAATCCATTAGTCACATAAATATATAAAGTAAATTAGTTATCAGTTAATTGTCTCCTTTATATTTTTTCACTAACTTCTGTATATCATTACATATTGAATATATTTGGGCTTTGAACATATGGATGTTTCTTCAATATTTTATGACTATTTATAGCAGAATTGGTAAAAGTAAGGGTTTTTGCTGTGATATTGAGGTATTACTTTTAACAGGCTAACAGCACAAGATAATGCAAAAAATTTGGGGATACTTAATTTGTGTGTGTGTGTGTGTTTTTTTTTTTTGTTTTTTTTTTCCTGTTTTTAATTTTTCACTGCATGAAATTTCTGTCCTCTAGATGACCTCAGTCTCAGGACAAATTCAAACAAGTTCTGTCTTCAGGCCAATCAGTTTTGTGTTGTATAAGCTTTACTACAACAGGAGAGCTAGACTCTGGGAAGCAGTGCAGTCGCCTTGCCTTGTGAAGATCCATGTTTCTTTCTGTTTGACAGCCACTCATTTGTCTAATTATTCTCTGCTCAAAATAATCACTGCTTGAAAATCGTGACTTGCAGGCTCAACAACATCTCAGCGTGCTGCGTGCGTGTGTTTATGTAGAGCTGCTGAATGTGTTGATTTTACAGTGCCTTTGTGGAAAACATTAAACATTAAAATTGCCTTGCTGTCAGCACACAAATAACAGTGTTAGTGTATGACTGTGCCGTGTGTTGGTTTACCTCTAGAACAAGACCGTTCCTCTGTGATCCCTGGGTCTGTTGGAGTTCTTGCTTTCCATGTAGGGCTTTGTAATATCAATCCCCAAAGGTAGCATAATGCCCAGAAGTGATAAGCCTGAGCAGCAAAGGTCCAGCTCAGTCGCCCATCATTCAAGGATCTTGCACTACTCAGTCCTATTTAGGGTGGAAATCTGACTGGTAGAAAGCACCCAGCCACCGAGACTGGAGAGAGCGAGAGAGATGTTGACACTGCTGCTCTGCCTCCCCCTCTCTTCTCTCTGCTGTGCTTCTTTTTCTGTCGGTCTGTCTCTGTCCTGCTTCCTCTCTCTTTCTGTATCTGCCTCCAGTAGCCCTCCTACTCATCCATCGCTCCCACCCCCTCCTACTCCTCTCTCTGAAACTGTGTTCTCCTCTTGTTTCCCCTTTTACACCTCTCTGCCTGACTAATTGGACTCACAACACAGATTTAACACTCTCATTGTATTTTTCTTTCTCTTAGACTGCCTGTATTCTTTTCCAGTTCACACCCCCTTTTTTTTTTTTTTGTCTTTTCCTATGAACCATCTCTCCATAAGTTTGTTTGCCCCCATTAAAGAGCCCAGGTGGGAAACGATTACCATGACAATACTAATGGCAGCATCCTTCCTCCCAGGACTTTGGCCCCTCCTCCACTGTGTTTGCATAGCACCTGCCGGATGGTGCATGTTTAATTGTCCTGTTCTGGCTACCATTGGAGCAGTCATGTGTTGCCCTTATTGCTTGTGAGCATATCTGCAGGTAAGCAAGTGTATGGACTAATTAGGGCTACATGGCATTGGCATGGCAACAATAACACCAGTGGCCAAAGGAAGCACAGACAGAATTCAAATCAGAAACCGTCTGTTTTTCCAGGATGCACTTTTTTTTATCTACCAATGAAACAAGATCTTCTACTGTTGTATGTAAACTCCTCATCCCTCACACTTTCTGTTTATTCAAGGAGTGCAAGCAGAGACACGTCTTTCAAGTCTTACTATTTTACTGACGTCTGCAACTCAGTAGGAGGCCTGTTTTTCCCAAGATATTAGTCTTTAGTGAGACACAAATAGATGGCAGTAGCATTATGGAGAGGGAGAAAAAATACATCTGCAGACTTTTCCTCGGAGCAAATATGAGCATGATATGTGAGAAACAGAGACGAGAAGGGAGATTGAGACAGCTCAAATATTGGAAGGAAAAAAAGATGAAAAATGATGTGTGAGGCCAGTTTCACACCTAAATTGGCTGTAAGTACAATAGAGTGCAACAGAAAACATTGATAAATGCTTGATGGATGCATTAATATTGCAACGTGATATCTAGGCTATCTACTGGCAAGCCTAAAGGCTGCTAGCTGTTGTTTAGTCCCCAGCTGTGCTATTTCAAACAGAGGTGCACACAAGTGAAACCAAGAGCAAGACTGCCTTTTTTTGTGTGTGTGTGTGTGTACGTGTTATATTTTTGAAACAGCAGTCATGGACTTTGTGCTGAAGGGAAAAAATGCCACACCAGTCATAAAACCTCCACCAGCTCCTACTGGTGCATGACATCTGTTGAGGGAGCACTGTTGTGGTTAAATCCTTACTGCAGCGGCATGGGTTCAAATCAATTATGGACCCTTTTTCTGCATGGCATCCTTTCTCTCACTCCTTCTATTGCCCCTTCATTTCCTTACTTCCTCCATTATAGCTGTCAAATAAAGCAGCATTTCTCAAACTTTTCCAGACCAAGAACCACTAAAATAAAACTCAGAGATCATCTAACTCTGAAACATTCCCAAAGTCAACAGGCTACTACTAAAACAGTGCTATCTTGGTGGGCTTGTATAGGGAAAAAACATATTTGCTATTTCTTGCATTTTGATGTCTTTATTGGATAAGTCAGGGATAAAATGAGAGATTGTAGAACCGACCAGGTATTGAAACAAGGCCTCTCGTCACCACTATACTGTGTAAGACCTGAGTGAAGACAAAAGGTAGTCTTTGTGTGATAGTTTACTTCATGATGCACCTATCAATCAATGGATCAGTCATGTTGACACCTTCATAGTATAGCTTAACACTTACCTGTTGTGTCCATTGTGTCAGAGGTTTTAATTGATTCTCTTATAACTGACTTGGTCTTAAGCATCGCATTATTTATTTGTTGTCAGTGTGTGATGGTTAACAGGCTGCTGATAACTGGTGAGATTTAGTGCAGTCTCGGAGCAGTCTAATCGTTGGCTTCATCCACATTTACTCACAGTCAGGCAGACGGTCTTTTGTGACATGCAATATAAAAAATAAACTGGAGTTGAAGCGACTGAGTTGACAGAAAAACACATGATTTTGAAGAAATACTTTCATTTTCATTGCATTTCACCAAAGCGCTGCTGTTTATTTCTTTTACACCTCAGGCAATGTTCATTGTTCGTGTAGGTAACATTTTAGATTGTAATCCATGAAAGTGAGTGAGTTTAAGTCTGTTAACCCAGTTATGTGTATTCCTCCAATCTCTGTCCCCACCCCTGGGGTTGGACCTTGGGCAACATAGTGACAATAATGCCACCTGCAGGAGTCTAGCAGCAGCAGGCAGCTCGACCTTCAACCTCATGGTAAATATAATCAACACCCATTAAGGTTCCAGACAGGCCATTTAGGTCTTGGCACCAAAACTGGCCATATCAAGGAAAAGATTGTGGTTTTGGGAAAAAAATCCATACTCAAAGGCGACAAGGTCTTTGTTGTCATCGTTATAGAAACATACTAATGTATAAGGTTGTGGTGTGATCTTGGATAAAAAAACCAACAAAAACACATTGTTTACCCTGCTGATTACACACAGGAGATAAACAGTAGTCCCAAATCTACAACCTGCTCCTTGCCTGGACTTTATCGCTCCAGACTTCCTCCTTTGCTCTCATTACAATCACCTAGAGCCCTCCTGACCATAAAACCTACCAATAGGTTGCAATTAGATGCTGCATAGAGGACCTGTGGGACAGTCTCAGTATTGCTTGAGTACATCATTATCAGTAAAACATTCATTAATCAGTGGGAATTTTTCAGTCACTATTATAACAGCTATTTTAGGAAATTGCTGTAGACTTGATTAAATATAGTCAGTATGATACCTAGTTATAAAAGAAATTTCTAGTTTCAACCAAGTGTGAGTGAAGAATTTTACCTATAAACCAATTTTTATTATATATTAATCATTCTTAATGATGTCTTGTTGAGCAAGATGTGATGATGAAAAATTAATTTTTATGAGAGGACCCTAAATGTTTTTTTTTTTTAAAGGGTTGTCCTTGCTCATACAATATGACAGGGATATGTTTAAGGGAATAGATGTTATATTAGTGCACAATAGATGTCAGTTATTCTCATATCCAGGTTCAATTTTCCTATCATCAGATTACAGAAAGGAAAAATGAATTTCATTGTGCCTTTTAAGCAAATGCACACACACTGTCATATCATGGTTTACACTAGTTTGAAACACTGCAGTCTGATGGTTGCACAGCGTCTCTCCTTCTTAATGCGTGCTATGTTTAAGAAGCTATTTCAGACATTATTCTTCTTGAAAGCTAAGAAGAAACAACTTCCTGCAAAAAAAAAAAAAAAAAAGTTCTGGCAGATGTCTGTGTTGTGTTGTTACACAGCTCCTTTTTAATCAAGTTGACCAAATACTTACAGTATACGTTCTTACAAATACAAGGCCCTAAACAAAGATTATCACAAAAATTATGATTTCAACTCATGTGCAAGCAGTGAAGTAAATAATGGAGGGAAGAGTGAATCCATTTCCATAACTGTGGCCAAAGACTTTGTATTATCAGGTTGTCCTTTACTTGATATTTCAGTATTGCCTTGATGCAGTTTCATTAAATCTGGCTCAAACATTCAATTGGATTCAAGAACAAAATAATTAGATTTTCCTGACTAAAGGTCAAAGTCACTGTCACTGGCCTCCCAAAGCATTTCTGTTCATAGCGCAAGAATTCCTGCGGTAATTATGAAACACAAATGATTACACTGATTGAAAACTATGGGGTGACAAGTTTTTTTTATCTTCAAGGTCTAAGGTCAACTTTCCTGTGACATCATAATACTGTGTTGAAACACTTTATTCATTCAAAGTAAAATCGTTTACAATCCTCACATTAAAAAAAAAAAAAAAATCATAAAAAAAAAAAATTGCTAATTAATGTGTACTCAGCGTAGGAGGTCCTTCTTGACTTTTCTCTTTCAGTTCTGGAGTAGCTCTCCAATGTCCAACAGATAAGAAGTCATTCAGAACTGTGAATATACTTCTACAAAATATACACTATGATTTGCATAATAACAAGAAACGTTTATTACCACTTTAAGTAGCCTGTGATGTTGGCCCTCACTATACAGCCTTGATACACACTGGATGCATCTTTTCTGGAGCTGTAGATGTATTTTAGACAAAAAATCTTAATTTTATCGTTATTAGTTGTTATGGCTTTCGCCAGCAAATGGAAATCTTTATGACAACTTAGCCAACTCTTTCCTTCTGCTGATGAAGCCCATGAGATTTGATTGCAATTTTGTCTTAATCAAACTACTGTTTACATTTTTGTAACTTACATTTCACATTCAAATCATTTTGTATGTTTCTTGTTCATGTTTTAAACACACATATTTTCAACCAGAGAAGTGGAGCAAGTTACAAATCTTTCAAGTGTCTGATTAAAATCACTTTTAAAGGTCAATCAGCATAAATAAACTGTGTGAGACTTTATGCCTTTCCATAAATCATTGAAAAATAGGACCAGGTTTAGGATTTCACATGATTACTTTGTGGCTGTGTCCTTTCTACACATGCCCTTTACCTGACTTCATACAAATGCATGAAGCTGCCAGCCTCCTCCCTTTTTGCCTCCCCAAGGAGTTGGCGTGTGTTGTTATCAAGCTGTAGCTTTATGTAAAACAACAGCATCTACTGTAAGTCCATCCTCAGGCAGCTGATCAAACATATGCCGTAGAGCCGTTAGCGGTTGATAAAGATGAATGTATGACGTATTCACATTATAAAATGCTTCAACAGATATAAACACCAGACTGTTTACCTGAAGTCTGAGATTACCGTAATAATTTCTGTCAGAATGGGGAAAAAAACAGTTGCATATAGACAAAGCTAATGGATGCGTGGCTATGAAGTGCACATTATGTCTCTTCTGTATTTTTTCCAAGTGTTAACTGTTGAATTTCTAGCTTTGTTTACTTCCTGATTTTGAAAGCTTAATGAACATCTTTAGCCTCCTTCATGAAATCACTATCGGCTCTACCTCTAACCTTCACATTACCCTTCCTCATTTGCAATGGGTGCTAATTATTTCCTGACTATTAAATATGGTCCAATAGTGAGATCCCTCCTTGTTGTTTGTTGCCATCCATAATCCACTGTGCTGATTACTTCCATTGCCAAGGTGATGTTGGTGGGGGTTTTAATAAACTCCAAGTTTGTGAGGTATACCATTGTGTCCAGGTAACTTTGATTATTGGTAACATCCGTGTCCTCATCGTATGAAGACTGAGCTGAAGGAATTTCCCCAGCACAGACAACAGGGCACATCTGGGCAATAGCACCGTTTATCCCCTGGGAACCAACGCAATATTCATTGGTGGGGGTGGGGATCCAAGCATGTTGTATCAAGAAATCCCTCAGTGCAAATTATGAAACACGTCAGAAAAACCAACCTTTTTCTTGTCCCCTCTCTATTCCAAACACACATATCTAAACAAGCAAAGGGATTCTGAGCTCAGCTGTTCACTGTGGTGTCTGGCAGACTTTCTACTTGGGCTCAGGCTTGGAGCGGATTGCTTTTGAATTGAATGTGGCTCCTGTCCAATTTCCCGATTCTCTGTGCCTCAGCCCACCACCTGCCTGGTATTACCCACACTCTCTCTCCCCTCTCTTTATCTGTCTCTTCCTCCCTCTGTATATCTGCATCTCTGGGAAGAAGAGCAAACAATGTCTAGACAAATAGCACATCTAAAATGGTTTGATATCAGTCTCCACACCACACACACACACCTCTACGCCTCCACACTCATCAACAGTGGAGGCATCTGATATCCCTGTAGCTCTTTTCTCCTTGATCTACCAAAGATATGGCTGTCAGAAAAGTACAAATTCTTCTAAAAACTAAATATAGCGCTGTAATAAAAGAATAAAGTTCACTCCTTTTCAAAAAGAAGAAGATAATTCGGGATTTCATGTTTTTAAATTGAAGGAAACACACACAGTCTAGACACTACTTAATTAAGGAATGTAAAATCAACCACAAAATAACTTAATGTGACATTTTTCTCATTTGAGAGACCATCATTGCTTAAAAATGTGTTTGTGTACTTCGAGCAACACTGACAAGCTTGGAGCTGGTAGGGTAGATTTTGTAGAGACCTCTAAAATTTTAATCTGGACCTGAAAATGAGCGCAATATTAACCCTTTAATGAAGGCTCTTTGAAAATTTGCGCCATAAACACTGTTTGTGCAATCATCCCGAGTGTGGCCTTTTGGAATAGGTATAGTCACTTGCTTTTTCCCCAATGTGGATGTATGACACTGCTTTTCCTGCTGTTATCGCAACATTAAAAATGAAGTGACCATTTCAAACATCCTGACATGCTTCTGTTTATCTTCTTTTGATTATGCAAAGCTGGAAGTTGTCATGGATAATATTACAGTGCACCTTTTGAACTCTGCTCTATGTGCAGTGAAAATTGAGTGTATAAGCAATTGTAAAGCTCTTTGACCTTAATTATTTCTGAAAAGGTTTTTCAGCTGGCAGAGCTGTATTTACGGTTATATGAAAATAGTAACTAAAAATGGTCAAAAAGGTGATACTTGATGAGACTGACAGAAATAGCATCTCATACAACTGCATATACCTTCAATTTTTGTGACACCGTTGTGTTACAAAACTTGGCAAACACAAACACAGCCACTGTGTGGTTGTGAAAAAGATTTCTGAACAGATACATCACTAGCGATTGATTTAATAGGTCAGATAAAAACCAAACACCCTGCACAGCTTTCCACTTGGCTTAAGTTTTTCTTAAAAAAAAAAAAAAAAAAAAAAGGAAACTTTTTTTCTGGATGAATAAACTTCCCAGACACAAGTCAGTACAACGTTCCTACTGTTTCACATTTGTAAATTGTATTCATTAAAAATTCAGTTTAAGTCTAAAAATGAACAGTAGGAGACGAGTGTTGGGAACAGTTTGACTGCAGTTCAACTGCTGCTCAAGGTACTCAGGCCCTTATTAAAAAAAAATCCAACGCTATGACAAGGTTGCATAAATATCAATTTCAAATAAGCCCAAAACAGGTTTCAGTTGACAGGCCAGTCGATATTTCTTCCTGTAACACATAATCTGGCTTTCCAAAGCAGGTGGGTGGACAAACAATGCCGGAAGGGCAAAAGTGGGAACGTTTAACACACAGTCAGAAGTGCTATGTGTTTTTCTGAAGCAAGTACTGCTGACAAACTGTTAATCTGACAAGTCCCACTTTCATCCTGTCTATCCACAGGATGCAAATTTAATTGCAGGAATATGATAAATTAATGACAAAGGAGAGGTTTCATACTGACTGAGCTGTTGTGAAACTGACTAGCAGACCTATTTCATTGAATAGACACAACTTTGAGGTGTGAATAATTTAATTTTACAATTTAAACATTTCTTAGTATTTTTTTGTTAATTTAGAGGCTTTGTTCCCCATTCCGCACCTTTTATTTGCTTTAAGACTCCTCTAGAAATAAAATGCAATTCAATACAACCTCAGCAATGACTGTATGAGCTGAAGCAACAGCACTGTAACGCCTCATAAGTATTACAAAGAGGAAATGAAGCTTTGAAAAGTGAAGGAAATGAAATAAAATTAAGACTTGTAGTCCTGTTAGTCAGTGTCTCAAAGGGAAAAAATTGAGAATTACAGTTCTGGATACTTGAGTCTTGAGTACATGATTGAAAATCTGGAAAATTCATGCAATTGTGTGTTTGCTTTCTTTCCAGACTACCTGTCGCAGGGTGTGGATCTGAGTGGCATTGAGGTGATTGAGAACGACTTGTTGCTGATCAGCAGAGCCAGACTGGAAGTAGAGAACCAAGCCAAGAGACTGCTGGAGCAGGGCATGGAGATCCAGGTACACACACACAGGGAGAATACTAACACAGACATTTGTATATTTTCTCATGTGAACGTTCAGGGCCTGTTGTGCAGCTTCACACTGATGTCTGTGATGAACGAAGGTGGCTGAAATAAATTTATTCATCTCACTGAGCGCTGAAGGGCTCCTCTTGATTTGCTGTTAATGCAAACTCATCACTTAGTATCAACTGGTCACGTTCTACATATTTTCTAATATATGGTGTTTTTATTTTTGTTTGTTAGTTTTTTACCCACATTTGACACTCAGCATTCTCATAACTCTGTTTTGAGGCTCTTTTTGAGATGCAATTCTGGCTTTTATTTGCAAATTTGTGCTATGCTTTATAGACTTTAAATATTTATGACTAAACAAGTTCAAATTAAAAATGGATAGAAAAGAGGAGAGCAACCACCACAAATACCAGACAAGGTCTCATTCATTGGAAGAGATACTTCCTGTCTAGTCATGTCTTTCAGCAGAACTATCTTTGTAACTGGGGAAGTGGCATGGGTTCATATTCTGGATTCTGCAGTAACAACTCCTACTTATTGATTAGGTGTACACTCAAGACCCAGGCATTTCAGACTCTCTATCATAGGTCACTTGATATATTTTCATGCAAATTTTAAATTTCTTTGCAAACACATCCCTGTTTTGTTTTGGTTTTTTTTCTATCACAATGTTGCATTAAAAAAACCCAAATATCTAGTCAAAGCGGACAAACACCTCTTCAATGCTGTTGGCTCACTTTGAGGACAACTGAATAATGATGAGAAAGAACACCTTCTTATTAATGCACATGCCAAGCAAATCCCACAGGAAGCTCTGTCCATCCACTTAGCTGCTATTTCTCCTCCATGTGTGTTAACTTTGCATATCAACACCTTTAACGGAATAAACAAGTCACAAAATTAAAGCATCCCAACTGCTTCAGTGCATTTACACACTTGAGTAGAAATAATTTAAGGAATAAATGTGTTAAGATAAATGCGATGTTTCAGGGAAAAAATTGGATTTTTATAAAAATGTGTAAAGCTCTAGCTCTACTGACGGTATGATAGGGTTAGGGTTAGCACCATATATGTGTCATTCTGTAAAATACATGTGAGAAAGGAGGAACACGTGAGCTCTGCTAACCTTCATCTGCCCCAGAAAGCCTTGTTCTCAGGGGGACAGTGACCCATTAAAGGAACTGTTCTGCTGCATGCATGTGTGACAGTCTGTTCTGTGTCCATGATGACATGTTGCCAGTATCCAGAGGAGCGTTGTTTTTGTGCATGTTCTGCTTTGTTCCTCTTTGAGCCTGTGCGACGGTTATCCGTCTGATGGTGAAGTGCATCATCTGTCTGTCTGTGACCGAGGGCACATATCCCGACCTTCTGGTTCTTAACATCACAGGACCTCTCACATTTTCTAATTTGACCTCTGATCATGTAGTCGAGCAGTTTTTTTTTTTTCACTCCCTGCCTCACCAGGGTATTGATAAAAATAGAGAGAAAACATTTTCAACTTATGTCATCTTCAGATGTTTCTGCAGTGTTTTGATTTGATTTCCCGTAATGTTTAAACTCTTGAAGCATAATCTTTTTTAGGGCCCACAAAGCTGAAGCCAGTGTATTTTGTGACTTTATCTATAAATCCCTGTTTTTTCACAACAATTACATAGAAAATATCAACATTATTACAAAGGCAATGGAGTCAGAGTAGAAGGACTTTGGCATTCTCTTGGCAGGTAGGCAAAAACCCAGTAAGAAGGTGCGCTTTGGTTAAAAAATGTAATAATTAAAAACACTGGCTAAAAAGAAGCCCTCTTTTTATGATAGAAAGCTCTGACAGTTTCAACAGGCTAGTTTATTGTGGAACGACGGCCTTTATCAAGGCATGACAGAGGGAGATGTACTGCATCCTTTCTAACCTAGGTAATAATGACTCAAATGACCATCAGCTGCTGGAGGCCCAGGCTGCGCCAAAAGAAGTGAGCTTTTAAAGGTAACAAGGGCTAAATGCTTGTCAAGAAAGGGAAGGACCCTTTGACATGGAGGGCTTTTAAAGTGACACATGCAGGAAATGTTGATTACAACCTTGTGCATTAAAAAAAAAAAAAAATTGTTGTGAATTTAAAGGAAAGAGGGGACAAACAAGTGTGGTTGAAGCTGAGTGATGGGGCAAGATCCTGTGACTCTGCAGTCCTCTCCAAAGTCAACACACACACACTGTCCCGAGTATACTCCACCCTCAGTAGATGTATTCTTATCTGGACTACTGCTGGAGTAGCCTTGGTTAACAACTTTTATCACTGCATTCTGTGTGTGGACATATGGGGCTTTAGAGACACAAAGACACACACATGTATACACAGTGACAGCTTCTTATATCAGCCCAGGGAGCTGTTTATTGTGAATGTTATGTAAGCAGTTGGACATGCTGCCTGGGCTGTGTGGGAGCTAGCTTCACCTCAGCGCTCTGACTATGCCAGCAGAGACCCTGTAGCCCATCTGTTGAGTGGGAGCGCAACTGACCCACGTAGAAAAACTCTTCTCTCCTTTTTTTCCTCCAGAAATCTAAAATCAATTGAACCCAGTGGCTTAAATCTGCATCACTCATGAATCCAGGGGAATGTTCAGATACAGATACAGATGATCTTTCCTAATGGCTCTCCAAAATCCCTTTAAATTAACAACTCACTCAACAATTTCCAGCATACTGCTCATCTAAGTAACTAAAAAACCTAATGAAACTCTTTTCCACGATATTGAACTATATGTTAAAAAAGGAAACTTATAAAGACTTGTAATCTTGTTATATTCACTAAGTGATTCAGCTATTGGGCCATACATGAAAATCCAGACCACAGTGAGTCAAGTAAACTCACTTAACCAGGCTTTAAATAAATAAAAGATAAAAGTATGTAATAACAACATAATCCAGATAATTCAGGTGCTGTGTTTTTCTTATCTTATCTTCTCATGTGATTGATATCATTTTGACCAAAGAAAGTGAATCCTTTAGCTGAGGATGTCTAATTATGTTTTTTTCATACACATGAAATTTGACATCTTAATCCATCTGTAAATAATGAACACACAGGGGTTTAGGATCCACAGGTGTCCCCAAATGATGTGAGATACATCAATCTCCAAAAGATTAGTCTAAATCCTCTGGGATTTGAAAGAAAGAAGAGAAAGACGAGTTCAGAGACTGTAATCCCCACACCTCCTCTGTTTCAATGTGTGGAGAAACAACAGAGCTGCAGCTAACTGTTGTCATTGTTATCTATTAATCTGTCATTTGTTTTCTCAATGTATCAATTGTTTAGCTGATGAAATATCAGAAAATATTTTAAATGGCCAACACAGCATCCCAGAGTGCAAACTGACCTCACTTTTTTAGTTCTATCTGACCAACAATTCAAAATGTTTACGCATTTACTAGAAATAACTTGCCTTGTGTCCTCTCCTCTTTAAGACTCTGCTTTTTTTTTTGTCTTGACTTTGCCCCGCTTCGTATTCGCAGTGCTCTCTCATTAAATCAGTGTAAGGTGTATTTTTATCTGTTGCTGTCCCCTCAGTACTTGTTTTGTTTGTAAAACTACCAGGCACATTAGGTTGATTTCACTCTACCATGGATGACTGCCAGCTTCAATTCACTTCCTCCCTCCATTTGTTTGCCAGAATCCGACCCAGGTTGGCACAGCCCTGCAGGTTTTCTACAACCTGGGTAGTTTAAAAGAGACCATCAGCAGTGTGGTGGGGGGTTACCGCACCACTATACAAGACAACATCACAAGTGCTCTCGACATCAAGGGACTCACACAGCCGGCCAACCCCAGAGGTGAGGTTCAAGAAGGATGTGGTCATGCGTACCCATAATAACAAAGTGTGTATATCATAAGTGTACTCACACACACACATCGACCTATTTCTAAAAGATGAAAGACAGTTTGATTTCATAACTTGACCTAGTTCACCAGTGGGCTTGATCCAAAATAGATTATTGTACCATGGCCACAGAGAATAGTCAGCTCTGGCTGGAGGGCGTGTGTTATTTTCATGGCAGCCACTTCATTGTTCTAATGAATGCACAGAATATTTTCAAATAACCAGTCCTGATTAGATTATTTCTTCTGGTGGCATTTCTTAGAATTACAACCCCTTAATAAAAGGGTTAGTGTTTAGGGTGCCCAACAAATACTCTTTTTATTTTGTACAGTTTGTTTTTTGTGTAATATTAACTTAAAAAACCCTATAACCATCTGTGTCAGGAAAATACTGAATAAAAAAAACAAAAACATTTATAGTCACTTTAAAAACATTTTAACACATTTGCATAATAGGAATCAGTGTTCTCCGAGGATTGAAGTCTAAGTATTGACAGGTGGATTCTCACAACACTGATTTGGGTCTTGGGGCTAATATTTTAATCAAGTGTTTGAAAAGCTCATCATATTTTTACAAAGAATTTGAGATGTTCGTCAGTATGTGCTGGAAATGTGAAATAATGTAAAATAATAGGATTATGGTTTCTGCACAATGGGAAATGAGCAACATTGCGAATGTCTCCCTCCAGGTGCTCCTGGCAGAGCAGTGCTGCCAACACCAGGGAACACGGCAGCTTTCCGTGCTGCTCTGTGGACCAACCTGGAGAAACTAATGGACCAGATATGTGCTGCATGCAGACAGGTCCTCATCTCCCTGAGACTGCCATCTAACTGAACCTCCGGTGTTATATCTAATGTTTAAAACAAAAACCAAGGCAGTGAGTTAGGTATGAAGTTTTCCTTTGCTGCGTTCACAGGTTCAGCATCTACAGAAGGTCCTGATGAAGAAGAGAGACCCCGTTACTCATGTGTGTTTCATTGATGAAATCAGCAAGGTAAGTGGTGTATAATAGTATTAATTACAGCTGCGAAACAGGGGCAAGGCTCTGGTTTAATGTTATGGTTCTAAAAAAGTTTCTGCGTTCACGCAATACTATATCCACACATTCTGGTCTTTGCATTTTTAGAGAGTAGTACTCTCACATTCTGCATGCTGAGGCGTACTAGGGGCCAAAGTTTTAAGCCCATAAATGTCATGAACACAGCAAAATAAGAAGATGTGGTGATCCACCACATTCTTCTACTAGGTCTTGAGTGATGATGGTGGCGAATAATTTGTGTATGAATATACGTGTTTTTCATTTTCAAAAGATCCTCCATAGTCTGGCTGTTGCTACATTTGCTATTACATGCTAAGCTTGCAGTGAGCTAACTGAATGTTCTGTTTTCAAGTCAAGAGGTTATAAAACATCCTCTGAGGAGCTACTTCTCCAGATCAAAGTGGCATCAGAAAGTGATAGTCCTCACTTAGCATGCTACCCAGGCCTGTTCACTTGAAAAGTAGCAGTTGTATCAATAACATTCATGGCAGTCATTAAAACATCATCATGACCATCATCGATGTCTCGCTCTCTTACCTCCAGAAACCCAATTGTACAAGTCATAGCGGGAGACTGTTACTATGGAGACAAAGCTCTCACCAATTACCCAGAGATGGAGGTGTGAGTTGGAGTCCTAATGACATGTCTAAATGCAAGGCTCCTGAGCAGTGCAGCTGCACTGTCACTCAAAGATTAGAGATTCATGTGTCTACATGTGACACATAACTGTGCTGTTAGCAGCTAGAACAGGAAAATACTTTACAGGCATGAAGTGAAGCATTCATCCAACTCAGGTGTAGACTGTAATGAATGAGGTTTGACTCATTACGGGAAATATAATATATTGTGTGTATCATAAATGCAAAAATGTAATGGAATAACTGTTACACCCTATACACCTCAGGTTTTTTATACACAGATCAACATGGGTTAATATGTTCAGTTTCCCCCCAAAGTTCACTTCTTTCCCTCCATCATGGTTTCTTTATATCACAGCAGTTAACTCTCCACACCTCTTTCTACAGGGAGAGATTAACAGATCATTCGTACTTAAGGTTTTAATTTTTAATAATTATAACATCATTCATTCAGCTCTCAGCAGGAGAAGTATCTCCCATGCTACTGCAGATGCAGAGCACTGCTGCAAGGCTATTAACACTACATGAGATCAGGTTGTATGACTCCAGTTCCTGCTGCCAAGCTCTGGTTCACTGTGTTCTGTTGCTCTAGACTTTGGTGTGATCAAGCTCTAGCTTCCATCTCTTATATTTGAAGCCCCTACAAGTCCAAAGGATGCTTGTAGGTGTGAAACACTAATGATGGTCATGATGATGTTTTAATGACACTGCCATGAATGTTATTTATACAAATACTACTTTTTAAGTGAGCAGGCCCGGGTAGCATGTTAAGCCGGTATTATCATTTTTTGTTGCCCCATCCCTTTAGGGTCCAGGCTGTGCTGGAGAAGTAGTTCTTCAGAAGATGTTTTATAACCTCTTGACTTGAAAACAGAACATCCAGTTAAGCTCTCTGCAAGACTGGCCTATAATAGTAAATGTAGCAATAGCCAGACTTGTCAATACCTTCATTGATAGATATGCTAAGGAGGTTTATTTTTAAGAAGAAAAATCATACACAAATTATTCGCCACAATCCTAAATCATAAATTACACTATATTTATCCTTGCATTGATCTGTTTAATTCTTGGACCACACTAAATGGACAAAGGTATGTGGCTATCAGCTTAATCCAGCGTTATGTGACAGTTTAACACATTTTTACAAAACAAAGGTGCAAAGATGCTTTACCACCCTTTAACCCTCTGGTTGCATGCTCTCCACCAGAGAGAGCTTTGTCTAACATTGATTTTGGAAGCTAAGGTATGACTGTCCCTGAGTTGAAGTTATTGGTTGAGGTTGTGGTCTTTTTTTTTTTTTTTTTAATATTTCGTGGAATTGTCATATTGAAACAGGAAAGGAACAAAGAACTGCTGCCACAAAGATGAAAGAATCCTGTCATTGAGAACGTCACAGCATACTGTAGCATTTTGATTTCCTTTATTTGGACCTGTGGTGTCTGAACAAAGCTGGGAGAAAAACACACCTGTTCTGTTTCCTTAATTTCAGCCAGTCCATTAAGCAAACAACCAAAAAAAAACAAAAAAAACCCAAAAAAACGGGCCAAAGTGAAGGTACAAAAGGTGAAGGAAAAGAGGATGCAGTGGATATGGAGGAGAGGTCAGACATCTGGGCAGCAGACCTGGAAACAGGTTTCTCTAATAGAGGATTAGAGGAGAATACACAGACACACATGTCCAACCCCATTAAATAATTAAAGCACTCTCCTTAGTCAGGCTCTGTGTGGTGAACTGTGATTGTGTGTTGTTGCCAGTGCCTGCAGTGACTGCCTTTTATTTTATCTATTACATTACACAAAGCAGTTTTGCATGAGTACATTATGGTTATCTCTGCTGGCTATCTTAGGAGTACATTGGTCTATGATGCATAGTAATCACTTTGATTACTTAATATTGTTACAATAATAATAATGTTCTAATTCATTCTTGGGTTTATTTGTCTGACTTTAGAATTATTGTCTTGTTTTACTAAAAGCACTAATTATAACATTACCCCCAGTACTTTATTGTATTTATTACTGTATTGCATTAATATTTTGAAATTAGTTTTGAGTCGTAAATCTTAAGAGTGCCAGGTCTAAATGTAGAATATGCAAGTGCATGAACATCAGGATTCTTGAGTAACTGGTATGTATAAGCAGTGGGTCAGTAAACCGGTGTAAAAGACAGACATATGAAAGAGAAGTGGATGTTGAGGTAATAGTAGCCTAATTAAGACAATACATAAAAGCTGTCTCAGTTCAGGGGCTCCATCCTCTCCATATACTCCAAAGGCCAAACTAAAATTAGACAGGCGGTCTAAGGAGCACTCATGTCACCGGCCCCTACTGTTGCCTTGCAGCCTTGACAACGTCATTTGTTTTCACAAAAACGTCAGGTTTTAAACCCCTTGATTAATTACATTTAGAAGTGTAATTCCACAGCTCACTTGTGTTGTTTGTTGCTATATTAGTTTAAATATTAGCACATTACAGCTAAAGTAATTTTAGAGAATCCATCCGACAATCAGACAATGGCTGATCAGGAAGACACTGATTGGGGTGAGACAGAGGAAACTCTGTCAACTCATGCTACTCTGAAAAACTACAAGGACCTTAGATAGTAAGTGAGTTTCTCTTCTGTCTACCTGACAGGATGGTCAGCCCGAGATCCTCTATACCTTCTGGACCGATGTAACCGACACACTCAGTCAGGAGTTTCACAGAGCAACTGACGGTAAGAGCAGCTCTTTTCTTTCCCCTTACCATGCTGACAGATTAAATATCAAAGCTTCCACTTCAAAGCAGAAATTGATTACTGGCAGTATGGGGGTCTTAAAGGTTTCCTTGAGACAGTAAATGGTTGCTGCACCACCTACAGCATAAACTACTAGCAGGCTTCATTTAGTGAGCTATAATCATTAGACTGTAGCAAAACCCCAGTTAACAGCAGGAAATCAATGGGGCTGTGTGTAATAAATAGCCTGATGTTCACAGAGCAAACAGAGCATCAGCAGCCTCATATTGACACTGAGATGGGCTGTGTTGCAATCTTAACTCACTGCTTGCAACTGCATCAGCACACAGAAATAATTTTAACTTTGACAAAAATTATGTAATCAAATTTAAAAAACAAAACATCAGACCTATAGGTCCTGTGCAAGACTTCCTGCATGGTGCCAGGGCCAGAGTACACCCAGAGGAACTGAATGACTACAGACCAAAGTCATAGACATCACAGCTAATGAACTGACTGAAAAGGTTCGTCTTGGCCCAGCTCAGACCCCTGGTAAAATATTCATGGACCTATACATGCTGCACAGATCTAAGGTCAACTTTAAAAAAAAAAATCTGTGGAGTACTGTAAGACTTACATTGGTTGATTTTTCTATGCAACAGCTACTGTTCAGGGACAAGCTGAGCAATTAACAACGTATCCTGAACTAGCAACTGCGTCACTATGCCACCACAACACATGGAATCACTGAACTGTTTATTTAGCACTATATTGAGCAATACAACCTTGTCTCTGGCTCCATTTTTGTTCACACTCTACATGTCACACTTCGCAACTGTCATGTCCAAAAATGTTCAGACAATTGTTGGATATCAACAGGGGTAATAAGAGTGAGTCTATGGGCCTCATCAGCGCATCAGCTTATCTCAACTCAAAGCTGAACTGGAGGGGTACCACCATTGCATCTTAAAGAGTCCTTAAATGACTGTGGTGGCATCAACCATCTTTTTAGTCATTTTCTGCTGGTGCATTCATATGCAGCGGAAAACGAGAGTGAGCAAACTGATCAGCAGGACACTATATGTCCTGTCTGGAGTTGGTGAGTGACAGGAGGATGATGTCCAAATTTCAGGGCATTGTTGTTAGGACATCCCATCGCATGCAGGCCATATGTGCTCTGAGCATGTCCCACAGAAATAGGCAGATCCACCAACGCTCATCTAATGAGCGTGATTTTCTTGTCCCTTCTTATATTTGTACTTTTATCATTATTATTGTTGTTCTTTCTGTTGTCACGAGTAGAGTGAAATTAAATTCAAAATGTCCCTCTCCTTAACTGGGAGGGAGCATGAATCCACAGTTGAGAGCACATCATATGACTTGAAGTGAAAATATCTGCTCTTGCTGCCTGTGTAGATCTAATGTTAACTCACTGATGCTGCTGGACTGGCTTGGAGGAATAGAATGCAACACATTTGTCTAATTTAACAACATGCAGTGCCAAACAACTTTGAGACATAATGGTGTTTCTTCCATCTTTTTTGTGCATTTGTCTTGGGAACCAGTAAAATGCATCCATGGACTCCAGCATCTATTCTTCTCCGCTGCTGCTGAGGTCCAATATGAACACATACATGTAGAGAGTGCATCCCAAACTGAAGTCAGAGATTGTAGCAGACAGTCATCAGTAAAGAGATATTGATCATTTCACAGCTAAGTGCTCTTCATGAATTGGAACAAATTAGAACTGATTGTTGTTTCACCTCTCTGATCATCGGTCTCATGTTCTATAGCCAGGCAGTCTCTACACTTAATTGTGTAACAAGGCAACAAATTGAATGATCACCCCCCCCCCCTTAAAAACAGTAAAAATACAATGTAAAATAAATACATAAAAGAACAGTGGGTGTACAAAGGAATTTTTGTAAGAGATAGACTCAGAAGAAAGAAAGACTTAATTAACAATATCTCTCTCTCTCATTCACAAACACAAACACACACACACACACACTCACACATCATATGGAGGCAGCAAGTTGTCTGATTGCAGGGAACAACAAAGCGAGAACAAGAGAAGCATGTTTCGCTCTTTGCTAACATGTTTGGCTTCAATTTCACACTTCCCTGAATAATCCGCAGTTACTGTCTTGTGTGTGAGAGGTCTATAGGGTAAGTATGATGCTTCTCACTTTAATGCTTGTTCACCTATTTCAAACAAAGAGATTACACTTGATAACAATTTGCAGTGCCTCAGAAATAGCTTGAAATTTCAGTGTGATCGCTTGGCATCACATTTTCAGGTTGTTAATTATCAGTGGTTTCATTCTGCCATCGTGGGTCATTAAGTGTAGCCTGATGGCCAAAATAGCAATTTAATCAATTTGAAAATGTAAAATGTACAACACATGATGTTGAAATTGAGACCAGTCCTCATTCTTTCTCACTTTCTCACTTTATTTACATTTCCATTTTTGTAAAACAAGATGTTAAACCACCTAAGAGTAAATTTTTCTGTCCACTTATTACTTACTTGCAGAGATTTCTCTCCCTGCTCTGTGTTACTATGCTGGACTGGAAAAATTTTTTTTTGAACTAGCTTTTAAAAATGAAAATAACATTTAGTGACCATAGAAGCATCTGACTTCAAAGCCCAGTGAAGAGGTACCAATCCAGAGAAATAACGCTAATATTGGGAATGTCAGAGCACTCATTAGCTGCTAATCAGAGATTTAAATTATTCTTAAAGGCTTCTACCTAGTACTATTTGGTGATATAGTTTGGTATACAATGAGGACATAGTAAATCTTAAAAAATATCTAAAATGTAATTGTGTGTGTGGCTCTAATGAGAGATCTTCCACTTTTTCTTGTGGTCATTTCTCACTGTCATCAAAACTGCCACATGCAATAAAATGTCTATGTCCTCCCCTCTGTCCTTTTCTCTCCAGCCTCGTCCTTCCTCAAGCAGGCATTTGAAGGAGAGTATCCTAAACTGTTGCGACTCTACAATGAGCTGTGGCGTCGGCTGCAGCAGTACAGTGCCAGCCTGCAGGGAGCTCTTACAGGAAGCGGAGGGATGGACGTGTCTCTGGACATCACAGCCACTGAGACAGAAACCCAGGACCTCTTCGTGCATGGCAAACAAGACTATAGGTGAGCACATGAACAAAATCACAACCATTTCAGGCTGTGATCACACCTATGGGTTTTTTCTGTTTGGTGTGAACCAGGATGGAAGTTTTTATTTTGGAGCTTTGTCTAGACAGATTAGTTACAAATCAATGCACCATGTATCCTCCTTTAAAAAAAAAAAAAAAAAAAAAAAGTCCCACTATCCAAAACATTAAATTTCAGCAAAATTAAAATCTGACAGTTATTCAGAAGAAAACAAAGGCTCTAATTACTCATTTTGTGTTGCTGCAGTACATTCAAGTTGAAATAAATTAATTCATACAAAATTTAAAGTCCAACCTGTAATAAGAGGAGGTATGCATCAACACTGGCAGAATTATGTGAAGGATAAAGGCGTTTTTAGTACATAATCCCAAATGACAAGGGTTCAAAATTAATGGGGGACTAAATGATTGATTGGCAGCTATCACATCAGAGAGGTTTGAGAGTTGCCATTTAGATTGAGCTGAAATTGTTTGTTGCTTTTTGTGTTTCTTCCTCTGTGCTGTTCTAAGATGTCATTTGAAAGACAAATGGTTTATCCAATTTCCTTCATAGGACAAACAACTCTTCTTTCAACTCTACACCCTGTTAGGTTGTCTTTGTGCCTCTCTCTTCCTGTGGCCATTAACACAAATGGAACTAATGATAATACATTTGCTGTGTTGTATTACACCTAGTGAATTGTCTATTCAGTCCTCCACTAAAACGACAGCCAAGTAATAAGCAGTGATGTGCTGAATTACATTGGACAAAGAACAATTAGTTCTGCAATCAGAGCAACAAGAGCTGGTATTCGATTGGTTCACAGCGTTAACAGACAACCAGCTGACTTTAGATCGGTGACAGTGAACGGCTGTGGGTGAGACTGTGAAGAACAAAGGAATGATGTAACTGCTAGACAGAGGGGGAGTGAAGACATAAGTCAGTGCTTTGTCGACAGGCTTCTGATCACATTACACAGCCGTCAGTCCTGACTCCATGAAACAAACACACTTCATTAAAAACATTTTAACGTGCGTCGTCAAGCATTTCTTTTCCTGTCCTCTGTCACACAGACAGGGGACACACCAGCTCTTGTATCATGTTGGCATCAGTCAGTAAGAGATGAATTACAAGGGCATTTAGATGCATTTATCTCTGTTGTTTGACAGGCTATTAATAAATATCAGCACTGATATTTTAGCCAGTGAGAAGATATTTTATGTGTTATTATAGATTATGCACATCATACAACAATGATTGATTTGAAAGGTAAATATTTTAAAGTGAAGTGATACAAGTTTCCTTATCCTATTTGTGTGGTTACTTATATCCATGGTTCTGCTTGATGACTGCTTTCTCGTGCAGTTCTTGTCTGTAAATGTCTTCACACCACATCAGTTGTGTTTGTACATTCTAACTTTGTTTCAATTTTATAACAATCTTTGTGTGTGTGTGTGTGTGTGTGTTTGAGCAGCTCAGAGAAGGCCCTGAAAGAATCCTTGCAGCCGTACGAGGCAGCCTACCTCTCCAAGTCCCTGTCTCGCCTCTTTGATCCGATCAACCTTGTTTTTCCTATGGGCGGCCGCAACCCACCCTCCAGCGACGAGCTGGACAGCATCATCAAGACTATTAGCAGGCATGTGCACTACATCCCAGTTAAAATCCCTAAGTAGAAACTCTTTCTCTGCCCGACAGTGTGTTAACCCATTTAAAGGGTTTTTTTTGGGGGTTTTTTTTTAGCTGTATGTAAGTTTTACTCATTAAAAGAGCCACCTGGTGACAAACGTAAAAGTAAAAAGAAAAAGGTTTTGTTCTACAAAGTTATTGTTTTGTACAACAATACAATGAGAAGTCAGGTTTCAGATGCTACATGACGAGGGGCATTTATGAAACATACTGAGGTTTTTCCTCAATTTTTCTTGTATTGTCGGACATTTAGTTAGCAGTTCAAGGCTGCCCGCCATCCTGTTCCACCTGAGAAGATGATCACAAGACAAAATACATGATGAAATGAGCCTTAAGCATTTCTGGTGATTATACATCATACATATTAATGTCAACACCATTTAACAAAACTATTTTCGATCTCACTTATTCCCTGTTCCATGATTTTACATTGTACAAAAAGTCTCGCCTCTCCTGACCTTTTAAAAGACATATGAGATGAATCATTATGGATAAAGAATGTTATGGATTGAAGCTACAGTTTGACTATGAACACACTGCAGAGCTTGATTTTTTTTGCCAGGTGATGCAATTGAAAGCGAAAATCTGTCTCATTTGCTTGTTTGTTTGCAGTGAGCTGAATGTAGCATCAGTAGATCCAGATCTGTCCCTGGCTGTGGCCAAGAATGCTGCCAAGACGGTCCAGCTCTACTGCGTCAAATCTGAACAGCTGGTGTGTATAGCACTGCGTATGTATGTGCATGTTGGTGCAATTGAAAAGCTGGTCTATTTAAATATCTATGAGGCACCATTTGTTCCACTCTGTATTTAGCTCACCAGCTCAATAAAGTTGTGACAGAGTCTTTGAGAAGTTGAATGAAGAGACAGTATGTATACAGACCTCTATGTATTCTTTTTCCTGTCAGTCAGTCAATCAATCAGCCTTCTTCTGTCTCTAGTTGTGCACTCAGGGTGATGCCAGTCAGGTGATTGGTCCATTAACAGACGGCCAGAGGAGGAACGTGGCCGTGATCAACTCCCTCTATCGTCTACAGCAGGCTGTCTCCAAGGTGGGAATGAACAACAGACATCTTACTGTGACTGTGATAATGTGGTTGTTTTATTTTTGGATTGCCAACATTAGAAATGAACACTGACTGCAGAGGAAAAAAAAGTATGTTCACTTCTGAATGTCTCCTTGCACATTTGAAATTTATTTCAAAGTAGGCAGCAGCACTGTGGTTTAGTCACTCTCTCTTCATTGTTTACATTGTGTGGTTCTGTGACCATTTGTAATGCAAAGAAATGACACTTCCATTTGAAAGGAAGCAGCAGCAGATTAAAGGGGGATAAAAGAAGAAAGTATTCAGGGAGCAGTGTGTTCTCTCGACCTCCTCCATTAAAGATGTATGATGAGTGCAGCAGCCCAGCTGATTAACAGCATAAAAATGATTACTGCAGCATTAACTATTTAACTCGAGGCCGTAAAATTTTACTGTGTAAGAACACAGTGAAATTAATTCCAGGTAGGGGGGGACGGATGGACGGATGGAGGGAGGGGAGGAAAAGAGACAAGGACAAGCTGTGCAAAAGGGAAGGTAGTTGAGAAAACAAATATTAGAGATCAGTAGTAGTAGTAGTAGCAACATTTATCAAAATAGTTAATGAGCTGCTTTCTTAAATTAGAACATTCAGGTGATACTTGTTATAAACCCCCCCCCCTAGTGGCTTGTCAATGGTATTCCACAGGGTTCTTTACTTGTGACATTTGCTGTCAGCTACAACTGAACTGCAACATGGTCCAATTGTCCCTCATCCAATCTTTTTGGAAATTTCATAGTCTGTCACATGTGTGTTGAGTAATTTGAAAATTTAAATGAGGAGAAAATAAATTATGGACGTTGTTGTTACTGATTCTGCGACAGCTGTTTTCAGTTTTCCATCTTACCATTGTTACCGACAAACTGAGTCACATGTGGTGTTCTGTGGTCTCTGTGTCCAAAATGCAGGCCATATCGAAACCGTTCTACCATCTTTGCACTGACTCCCTGTCTCTTCTGTCTGTACTGATTCATAAAGTGTATTAGTACTTCACACACCACTGTGATTTAGTACCTCCATTCATATGTGACGGTGCCTCATGTCATGGAGCTGTACAGCATTAAAAGGCTCCAGCAGTTCAGATGGAAGTCTGTGACTGTCGACCCAAATTGCCTGCACATAAAATCTCTCACAAAAGTGCTGTGAATGAGTATTATGTTTTTTATACAGTTTGATGTAGAACCCACAGAGCTGCGTTTTAAGATTAAAGTGCCTTATATAGATAAAGTTAACAAATTCTTTCCCTTGTCTTCCTGTGTTTTGTCTTTGCAGATTATTTCAGGTTCGGGGTCTTGTCCTCCAGCTGCTGTAGAGGCTCTGTCTTCTTCTTCGGAGGTTTGCGCTTTTAAATGTATATTTTCATAGACCTTTGTAATTTAACTGTGTTTCTTTGAATCAAAGCAACCTAAGCTCATGTGCATTAGAAGAAAAGGTGTGTTTCACTTGCTATGAAATGATCACAGGAAACAATCTTTTCTTGGGGTTATTTTCTTAATGGAGCTCCTTTTCATGAGGCTCCCGTCCTTTCATCTTAATTTGGAATTAGAAATCTGGGACATGCGATGTTAATTAAATCCTCAGTGGAGTCTTTTAAGTGTGAGACTTATTTCAACTCTGTACCCATGTTAATTAGATTTTGTTGAAAACAGTTTATGAAAATGTGTTTACAATATTTTAACCCAGGTATATATTTTTTATTATATATACTTATCTATATTTATATACAGATGGTTGATTTTTTTAATTTTATAGTTTTTTTTTTTTTTTACATTTGGACTCATGGTGGCGAAATGGGTTGTTCCTGGATGAAATAAAAATCATATACTGCACAACAAAAAAGATGGAACTGTATTATCTACCCTGGATAAAACATAGTCACTCACTTGCTCCTTTTTTTAGTTTTAGTCACGCTTTTTATCTGGAAGTCATAAGACTTCATGTTCTTCTGACCACATGCACAGTAGCTGATGTGATGTTGTCATTGGCAGTTGTCAGGTTTGACTCCTTTTGTGTGCTGCTGTGTATCCACATGCTGTTTGACATGTTTGTTTCCCTCTCTGACTCAGGGGGTTCAGGCCCTGATGAGCAGTGCAGTGCAGCCTCTTCTACAGTCAGTGAGCGACTCCATAGAGGCTATCATCATCACACTACACCAGGAAGACTTTTCGGGGTAGGTCACACGGAGGAACGGCCTGTGTTCTCACTGAGGAAATATAGTTGATTTTTCAACACTAATCAATTAGTTTTCAGAGATTATACTCTTTAGTTCTTCTTGATCAGCATGGAGGAGAATCAAATTCAAATTCTTTACTTAATTAAAAAAGTTATTCTGACAATAATCCATTACCAACAAAAATCCTGTGATCAAAAGTCAGTGGGCATCTGGTGGATCTGAGATGGAGTCCGTCCAAAAGGACACAAGGTTTGGCTGTTTTAGGCTGAAGTTAACAGGGTGAAATGTCTCTATGGCTGAACTAGTAATAGTGTCACATAGCAAATAGAACCGCTCATAAAGTCATTAGAAAAAATGTTCTGGGGTTTAAGCACAATGTTTTGTATGATACTGAAGTGTAATGAAGATGAATCCAAATGGCATCAACTGGAAATATTAGACTGTATTTAAATTAAATTGTGAAGACCTTGACTAGATAATTTCCACTAATTTCCTAGAACTTTGGGTCAGTGAGGTGACTTTGACCATAATCCCAATAACCATTATTTGTCAGGCAGGCTGATGCTGTTGTCTGGATGTTAATACTGCATGAGCCTATAGTCGTTTTTATAATGTAACCAAACCATTTTCATATAGATCTATTGTGTAAAAATCATCTGGTCAGTGCTCTGATTGAAATAGTGTTTTTTATGACTGGCCAAATGCAGGGAATCCTAATATTCAATGCAACTTCTGTGTGTCTGTGATTTGCAGGTCTCTGTCTAGTCCTGATAAGCCTGACGTCCCCTGCTCTCTCTACATGAAAGAACTGCAGGGCTTCATCTCCAGAGTGATGAGCGACTATTTCAGACACATCCAGTGCGTGGACTTCATCTACGAGAGCACTGAGTCCATCGCTCAGAGAGCCATTGAGCTGTTCATCCGCCACGCCAGCCTACTGCGCCCGCTGGGAGAGGGTGGAAAGATGAGACTGGCCGCTGACTTCGCTCAGGTGAGGAAGGCCTGGTTTGAAGCCTGTCACTCTGTAACCAGCGCAGTTGACAAATGACTCAATGTGTGTGTGTGTGTGTGTGTCAGATGGAGATGGCAGTAGCTCCTCTGTGCAGGAGGGTGTCAGATTTGGGGAAATCGTACAGAATGCTCCGCTCCTTCAGGTGTGTATGCTCATATTTCACACTTTCTGATTTTACTATTAAGATCAGGATGAACAGCCACATTTTTGTAGCCATGGAAACAAGATTACAATGGCGTCTGAGGGGCTGGTTTACCAAGATGAAGGCATATTCACTTTATACTTGAGCAATCTGTGAACAGCTGTGGAGGGGAGGCTTTCAGAGTGACTCGCAGCTGTCGTATTGGGGAGGAGTCAATAGTCAACGTCACCCATTGGTTTCTGAGCTGCCATGTTGAAGCCTCTGGTTTGTAATTTTGACGCCGTCATCTTGGTTTTTTTGCAACCAGAAGAAACCATAGTGTGTGAGTGGGGGCTGGATCTGACCTGCTCTGTCCTTTCTCAGGCAGGTCCCACAAAAGAGCAAAGTGACATAAATTAATGTTTCTTCTCTCTATGAACTGCATGGCTGTTCATGTCAACTCAAATAAAATGTCAGAGTTTGTTAAAGGTTTAAAGCTGAGTTCCCACAGCCATTTGAATCAATAGACAGTTAGAGTAGTAAAGGTGAGTGTAGTGAGTTCTCTGAGTTCTGTCTGTTGATTTTTCTAATATACAAACATTTACTGAAAATCTGATATAGATGAGAAAATTCAACATGATTTGTGGTTGATGGGCTAAAATGTGGAAAGTGTGTTGACAGCGCGTTACAGTTCAGTCTGTGCTCGTGTTGCAGGCCGCTGCTGTTTCAGACCAGTGAATTGATAGCCACCAGTTCAGCGGTGGGTGACCTGATCCCCTACAGCACCCTGCTCCACTTCCTCTTCACCAGAGCGCCATCTGAGCTCAAATCACCTCACCAGGTATGCAGGCAGCAGGCACGCACACTAACCCTAACCCAACACCCTGCAAAACTTTTACTGTGTAAACTACATTGTACACTGAGAGCCTAATTACATGAAGATTTTTTTGGTTTCATTGAGCTACAAAGAAAATGTTGTGTTTGGAGTAAACAAACTAAAAGATTCCCCCCCCCAATCACACAGAGAAGTGAGTGGTCCATTGCCCGTTACTCCCAGTGGCTGGATGAACATCCCTCAGAGAGAGACCGGCTCACCCTCATCAGGTGACGTTTCACCCACAGGCTTTACACACAGTTCAAATACTCAGTAGTTTGTTTTATGGAAGAATTATTGAAACAGTTAACACCTATGGATTGATACACAGGAAATTTTGCTTTGAAAACATTCACCATCATCATCTAGTGTAACTCTTCTTCTCTGCTCTCCTCTAAGGGGTGCCCTGGAGGCCTACGTGCAGTCAGTCAGGGCTCGACAGGGGAAGGAGTTTGCCTCCATCTATCCCATCATGCTCCAGCTGTTACAAAGAGCCACCAGCAGCTCACAGGAGGTCAGAGCCTGAAGGTGAAATAGCTATAAATATGATCACGACAGTGCAATTCAGTGTCATAAACCTATTTCTGTCTGATGACGTCACAGCGTGTCGAAGGATATTTGAAGACAGAGGACGTTAGTTCTGTGCACAAGAAACTAAATCTGGGCAGTCTGACTGTAGCAGCTCTGTTCAAAGTTAGACTGATTTGATTAAAGCGACGTAATTATGAAGTTATTTTTTGTTACGATACTAATAGACTTTTTCGGGCGGGGGGGTTGACCTAGAAATGCAGATCGACATTTATGAAAATGATTAATCTCTGTTAAGGTTAAGTTCAATCTTTCTTACTCAGGTGGTACGATGTGTGCAAGACTGAGTCTGAAGATCATGTGAGTGTGTACATGCAACTGTTGGGACTGACATGACTGGAGAATAAATGGGGAGATATTTGCGGGGCTTTTATTTGTAAATTACTTCATTAGAAGTCAGAGTCTCTCACATACACACACTTAACTGTATGACAATTTTCACAGGTGTATTCAGATGGGCCACTTCCACTGGTTGGGTGGGGGCTCCTCTATCAGAGGCTCCCATGGTTTCCACTCAACCATCTTCCTGGACAGAGCCAGCTCACACTCTGCCTGCACACAAAACAACACAACACCATTATATGCTCTGGTGTCAGTATCAGAGCCCAAAAACCGAGTCAGGTGATTAAAGGAACAGTTTGAACACTTATCCTGTTTGTTGAGAGTGAGACAGCGTTACTGAGTTCAGCTAAAAAAAAAAAAAAGCCTGTTCAAGAATACAAACAGAAACAACTGGACAGTTTGCTCACAGTTATCATGCTTCATCCATAAAACAAATGCAGCGTTACACTGAACTGTCATCACAGTTTATGCTGGTTTTATCTACTGGTTACCTGGAAACCACACAACAAGAAGACTCAGGACACCACTATTCATGGCTGTTGTTCATCAA